>CM057152.1:32909310-32996141 GCA_029962745.1 Echinometra lucunter
TCTCTCTGTAGTCTTCTGTTGTTGGACTCTTGTCTCATCTGCTTCATCTAAAATACAACATGTACTTGTACAGTATAATGCACATGTTTCCTCCTTCTCTCCTCTTTTTCCTTGAATAAAATTAGGGGGGATCTTTTTGTACCCATCTTTAGATTTGCTGCTGTAAAACTAGGGATTTTGAATAGAAATGGAAGTGTCTTATTTCCTTCATTACATTTGTTTAAATCGTGAGTTTTTCTGAAGTTGTAAAATTTCTCTCTACTCTAACTCCTGTCAATATTTACTCTACCTTTATTGTACCCCTCTTCATTCCTTCTGCATTTCTCTCTTCCTCACTCTCCATCTCTCTTTCCCCCCCTCTCTCTCTCTCTAATGCACACGTCGATGTATTTCCAGCACCGAATTGATGAAGATCCCCATGGGGACAGGGAATGGGTAATTTGTTACAGTGCATTCCCAAGGGACCCCTCCTCTAGCTTTGGTCCACATCTTTTTTTCATCGCTATCCCATCTTTCACACATCTGTTTTGTGATAGGATGCTCGGTCGGGGATGATTGACTTTTCTCCCCATCGTGCGCGCTCGGGTAAGCCCAATTTTAGGGCAGCTGCCTGAAATAACCCCAAGACAAAAAGGATACACAGCCGCTGGCCTGGAGCAAATGCAGAAATGTATTATAACCGCATGTGCATCGTATATTTCCGATCTTCTTAGGCCTTGAGTGGTGCTTTGTTTGATTTAAGCTGTTGAACAGCATACCTTCACTTCCTCTCATCCTTTTTAGACAACACAATTCAGTAGTACATATCTTCTGCAGAATATAATCCTATAAATATTCTGGATATATCCTTAAGATACAAATACAGAGTACATAATTATATTCTTTTTAAGACAGTACCTTTAAGTTCCCCTTATAAAAAAAATCCCTTCTATGTTAACAGGAAATTTGAAAGTCAAATGCGTAGCACATGCACTCCAGGTTACTTAGGGATAAAAGGTTTCTAATCCAATTACTTGCTTTGCATCTATAACTGGATCTCTTGAAGGAGGTTCAGGAGGTCAACTTAATCATGATACAAATAGGATACATGAAAATACATAAAGGATAAGGGTTTAAGTGACAAATAATAAATCCAAACAAAAACAAAGAAATTTAAATTCAATATTGCATTTAACATGTTTTGGCATAGAAAAAAGATTTCAGTATTCTTTCATATCCACATGATCACTTCACTTATGAAGAAAAAAATAGACCAGCAATAGGTTATAATAATTCCTTCATTCATATTCTCCCCCCCCCCCCCCAAGAAAAAAAAAACAGTGAGAAACATTCTACATGTATTGATATGGTATATATTTGCGTTTAACTTACAGTTTTTCATTCAAAATTATGGTTGGTTTCAGGGTTTTTGAGTACAAATAAAAGTACTCATACACATGTTTCATCTTAGTTTGAGAATTTTTTAAATCGGCTGCTCACAAAGTTAGCCAATGCCTTTAGCTATACTGGGTGTCCCAGAAAAAGAGGAATGGTGGATTTTCAGTACTTTACCTTCAGAAAGTAGATAATCTTTTTACATCAGTGGGTAAAGCATCGTCTACCGAAGAAAATAATACCAAGATCACTGAATTTGGTGAGATAATTTGTATTCTATGCCTATTTCTTAAAATACAGTCATTTTCAAATTTTTGGCAACTGATGAGAGTATTTTTGTGTCGGGATGGCCTTTCACAATACGATGATTGAAGGAAGTCCATTGATGCATGTCAGCAACAAAACGTGCCATAGACATGCCATATGAAAGGCCATTCCCAACACAATTCTCTTCTCCACTGTCGCAAAAACATGCAAAATTAAAAATTTACTGTATTTTAAGAAAAGGGCATAGAATCAAACTTACTCGCCAAATTTAATGATCTGGTATCATTCTCTTTGGTAGAAGATGCTTTACCTACTAAAGTAAAAATATTATCTACTTTCTGAAAGTAAAGTACTGAAAATCCACCGTTCCACTTTTTCTGGGACACACGGTATATAGTCCATGTATTAGTTCACAAGTGGTCAATCATGTTGCTCAAATACATGAGCACAGCCTGTTCAATGTTTCAAACTTTTCTCTGACATGATAAAATTTGAATACAGGTGTGTAATGCATCATTGCTTTAATAAATATTATTTCTCTCTCAGTAGACTGGCAGTATTAGTGCAGAAATACAACTAGCATACACAAATATGCAAAAAGCACGCAATGGATCGAACAAAAATCAATAAACAACGATTTACAAGTAGAAACTGTTGAATTCTATGAAAGAGTCTAAATTCATCATAACTATTCATCTGTCAAAATGTGAAAAGAAAACTGGATGCTGTCAATGACTCTCATTTAATCCAGCACATTTCCTGTCATTTGTAAAGCTGTCAGTGGCAGACTCAAACAGCTTTGTCCACACAGGGAACAAGTAACCCACACAATAGCTTCATAATGACTGTGAATATAATCTAGAGCATCTGCAAGATAATGCCTCAGTGAGGTAATTAGCCATGGGCAGACTGAGGTCTTTTGTTTTGTAGGAAAAGGGATAACCATTAGTGAAACACATAAGAAATCCTGTCCATATTACTGAAGTTATATTTTAATCTCATGCATGTATCATTGTAGTGTTGGTCGTACATGTAGATTACAAACATGTACACAAAAACGTTTATGTACAGTATAAATGCCTTTAATACAAGAATCTGGACACACCCTGTACCAGTAAACCAAATTCTACAAAATACAAATTCTGAGGTATCTTCTGCACTTTGCAGAAATTAACAAAAAGAGAGAAAAACTAATATACAAAAACAAAATCCCATTACCTTTGGTGGTATAATTTGAAAAATATGTTTCTTTGAAGACACTCTGAAAATGCGTGTCATATCACACCCAAAAGGGCAACATGTACAAAAAAAACATACATGTAACTGCATCATGCTCCAAACACTTTAGACATACAAATTGAGATATCTCTCAAAACCAAATCTCACGCTTTATAAAAGGGCATTTAAAAATAAGATTTTTTTCTTTAAATAAAAGAGATTACTAAAAAAAGGGCGATGTGATATTTTCTATTATGCTGTGAGGATTTTAAAAACAAGATGAGAGACATGTTCAAAACACTTTACAGTTCATAAAAGGGAAATATGACAAAATGTACCTGCTCAAAGGCATTTCAAAACAAGATCAGATATTTTCAAGATCCTTTTCAACTTTATAAGGGCAAAATGACACAAAGACTTACCGTCTGCTGGGAGGCATAATTTGGAGCAGTTTTATCGAGAGAGAAGTAACAGTAATCAAATGAGAAGTGCTTTATACGATCCCGGTGATCACTGCATCCTTCAATGCCTTCAATCTGAAAAAGGAAACAATTTTAGTTTAGACGATTTAATGTCCTGTAGGATCACAGAGCCTTTCTATTCCTTTCTCAATTTGATGAAAATTAAAAGAAAATACGTATGTACCTGTAGACCAACAGTACTTCAAAAAATTTACACTGAACAAGATAACTTTAAAAATGCGTTTAGCTTTTATTCTTCATGTAAAATTTTGTAAATGGGTCCCCTGAATGTGTCTAAGAAGAAGCCTGTAAAATGCTCCAAAAGTCATCCTTCAATTGAAATAACTAATTCCACTTAATGGGAAATGATAAAGTAATTGTTTTGTTTTTTGTCTGTTTGTTTCTTGTAAATGTTTGTTCATATTTGTGTTTATTGAGATACATGTATGATACTGTAAATAACTTCAAGCTGCAAGTTCCTCATTTCATATAAATTCCTACTTGGAAAATTATTTGAAATCATATTATTTTCAACTGCTGGAATGTATAAGTGATACTCTGCTGAAAGTACATCCACCTCTCTCCCCGACTTAACATAATGTCTACTTACTACATCGTACTTTAGAGTATCGTTTCTTGGTTGCACTCAAGACAAAATGTCCTTAATAAATTACATTTTGAAAAATCAGACCTAAATCTAAGGACTTTTTCTCCTTAGACTTTCCACATATACATGTATGTACTTCTTCTGAAGCATCTGGGGAGGTCCATTTCTACCTCTATTTTGGAATGCACTGTTGCTATTTACATTCTATATTCAGGCCATGCATCTTCAAGCAAACAGCCGGGGACAAGCACAATGACACCAAATTCCTACCTATGAAGATGCAATAAATTTGATTTCCTTGCCGCACGCTGCATATCAAATTGATTGTTTGGCAATCAGTATGTACTTTTCACCGGGCCTGTACCTGGTCTCCCTATGTGCACTTCTTAGGGAGCATAGATGGTTATGGCATATTGCTCCTGATTTTTAGGGAATCTAATTAGAAGACTAAATTACTGGTATGGGCAGGCCTGTAAAGCAAGAGCTTGTGTACACAGGGTGCCTTTGTATTCGTGGAATAGATGAATGGTATGGGTAGCATGGTGGAGCAATATGAATGAATGCCTGATATTATTGGTGGTCAGGAGAAAGCAAACATTCCACATAAATTGCTAAATATTTGGGTAACAGGAGTTCTCTTGAAAGGCCATTATAATTCTTAATACATGTATAGCTTCTGCAGAAAACAAAATGTGGACAAGCAGCTTACATACATACATATATGTAACACTGATGCCCTGTCTCCTAACCCCTTTAAATTTGTTGTTTTATTTTTATTTATTTTTATTTTTTATTTTCATCTTATTTTTTATTTTTTCATTTTTTAAATTTTTTAAAAAATTTATTTATTTATTTATTTGTTATCTATTTATTTATTTATTTTTTTTTTTTTGGGGGGGGGGGGGGGAGGGGGGAGTTGCTTTGATGGCCTTTGTATGTTTGTGAGCATTAAGTACCCTAATCACCCTAATGGAAAATATGTCTCTAAATATCATTACATGTAGTTTAACTCTCAGTAGAAATATTACCCCAAAGTGTCAGTTGCATTTTGCAATGAAAGAGAAAAAGAGAGGCACTATATTCAACTACAATAACTGAAATCTAAGCTCAACAAACTTTCATGATGTAGAGCAATGAAATAAAGATACTACATTTGAACTTCATCAAGATCATACTTAAGACATAGAATATCATTAAGCTACAGGACATTCATGTAGAACCATCAATACGGCAACATTCTTGAAACATAAACAGCATAATTATCCATTTCATTTCACTTCTTTACAATGGACAAATCTTAAAGAGAAATATGCCAATTTAAATATCCATTAATATTTTTTTTCTCAAATTGATACTCGCTAGGCATACAGTAGTGGAAATCTACTCTTTGATCAAGAATTCAAATTAGGAATCACTTCATTTTCAAGTGGACATCCATGCCCAAAGTAGTAATATGAATTTGAGGGTGGATTATGTTTTTTAGCATTAATTTCCACTCCTATACATGTACATGCTTGAAGAGCATTGTGTACCACAGATTTACCTTTGGGTTTGAAACACCCAAGACATTCTCCTGGTACTCATTCACGACGATTGTGGCTTTTGCATCTTCCTCTCTGAAAAGAAAAACAAAACAAAAAAAACTTTGATTTCATTCATTAACACATAACACAGTTTAATGGTGAAAACAACACCATTCCCTTACATTGAAAATTGTTCATACTTCCACAACAAAATATTAAAGCTGCACTCATAAGTCTCTCAGCATTCACCTGCTTTTGTTTTTTTTATCTAAAATGGAAAATGATAATAATAACGTAAAATTTATGAAGAGCATTTTAAAGAAATATATATCATATGAATAATCTGTTCGCTTCTCATTAGATTTAATTAAATTTACTTTGCCAACTGTTTAAAGGCAAAAACGGAAAATGCAATTTTGCTTTTGAGTTCCTACAAGCTGACAAGTTCAGTTGTAAACCCTTCTTTAATTAATTTCTGCCCTGTCAGTGTCATTGAAAGCTTTGAAAAAGCAGGGGGTATCATGTTTAAGTTTCATTATCAAAGACATCTTTAAACAGATATAGCAATGCTACACAATATTCAAATTTTCACAGTGACTTCAAGAGCATTCATCAACATCAACATTGTTATTGTGGTAAATTCCACTACAAGAATTTCATATGAAACTTTAACTTCAAATGTAAAATCCAGTGTATATAATCTCATTTTCAAAAAATGAGAGAAGCAGACAATCAAATTTTAAAGAATGAAAACTTTGACCGTTAGTTTTATTTTGTGGAATGAAATTTGGGTTTCCATTAATTTCATCTATCAAATATCAAACAAATGAACAAACAAAAACGAAACGAACAAATCATATCCCTCCCCTTCCCCCCCCCCCCCCCCCCTGCCCTTCACATCATCAACAATCTTGGCATTTATAACCATGCCGCAGTCTGCCACATGAGCTCAGCTAGAAGGGGGTCACCACACAACCACATTAGACTCCGCCGAAGCGCTGCCGGGACGACATGCTCACACACCGTAAAAAGCCCTAACGAAGCTTCATCCCAAATATCATTACAAATCTATAAAACGTTTACCTTTTACAAAGAGGCCTTACACGGACGGCTACTTTTACGTTCGCCATGTCTCTTTCACGCTAGAAGCTGGCATTTTAGTAAATATCCAATATATGAATCCATTTTATGACGAGATGAGAAAGAGCCCCTGATTTCCAATCGCAGTCACTACTCTATATACGCTGCATGTGTGAATGTATGGAATTAGAATCTAGTATCTTGCGTGGCGCCGCCGATGCCCTGCAGAATGTACGGATCGGACCGGTGGGAGCGAGCTTGCTGGAGGCGAGGAGGGCCTGGAATTACCCTCGATTCGAGATCGAGGGCATCGCAAGGGATCTTCTTACAAGCCCTCTTTTGGCAAATGATAGCATAACCTTTTTGTCTGGGGGCCCGGCTGGGGATGGGGGAGGGGGAATTCTCCTCTATCTTATTTTGCTGTATCAGGCCATCATTTGCTGTAAAAGTGAGCCACTGTACACGATTGCACCTTTTCACTCTGTTTTTTTTTTTTTTTCACTGTGTAAAAAGGTTTGTTCCTATAATGCAGCTATATAAAATACAGCAATTACTAGTAAAGATTCACAAACAAAAAATTCCGGGAAATCAAATTGTGCAACATGAAGGCCTATTGGTCCTTTGTACTATTTTGTCTGTCTTCCAAATGCGTTTTGTTATTTTGCTTACTATCTCTATCAGGTAATTTTCTTTTGCCTTGATTGCGTGTTTCTCCTGAACCAAATTACCAATAAAAAGTTTATGAATTCCCATTTTCAAGATATTTTCCTTGCATTCCATTTTCGTTTTACCTATCCAATGAATTGATATTCAATGTTTGGTGTATAGCCTTTCGCTATGTGGTTGCTGATTTTACAGACACTTACATCCACAGCTGTGAAAAAAATAGGGGTCGCGGGAGTGAGTCAACAGATCTGTATTTTTTTTCATCGACTGTTGCGCTTAGGCGAAACATAAAGAGTTTTTTTTTTTTTTAAAGGAGGTGGAGCAAAATCAACTAAAGTTATGCTAGATCCAGGTGCGGATCCGGGGGGCCGAGCGGGCCTTGCCCCCCCCCCCCCCCCCCCGCAAAAAAAAGAGGGAGAGAGAGAGAGAGAGAGAAGGAAAAGAAGGGAAAGGGAAAAAGGAGAGAAGGGGAAAAAAGAGGAAAACAAACAAACAAACAAACAAACAAAAGGGGAAGAAGGAGGCCGGGGGCCGAAAGAGAGTCTTGCCTCCCCGCAAAAAAAAAAAGAGGGAAGGAAGGGAAACTGAAAGAGGAGAGAAAGGGAAAAGAAAAAAAAAAGAGGAAAAAAGATAAGGGGGAAGCAAGGAGGCCGGGGTAGGGGCGAAAGGGCCTTGCCTCCCAGGCTGTTGCCCCCCCCCCCCAGAAAATAAATCAACATCTCCTTGAATACGATTGTGCCCATCCCAACCTGCAAGAATAAAACCCATAAAATAAAGTTTTTTTATATCAATTACTATATTAAAAGTGTATTTTTCCGCTCCTTCGCTACGCTCCTTCGCCAAAATGGAATTAACATTGCTTTAAACACGAAAGTGCCCGCCCCAACCTGCATCAATCATGTCAATAAAACCCAGTTTATGTACCTAACATTATTAAAAGAGAATTTTTTATGCTCGCTCGCCAAAATGGAATTAATATCGCCCTAAACACGATTGTGCACGTCCCGATCAGGGCCTGCAACAACTTGATAAAACGAAGTTTATGTATAATTATAATTAGGATTAAACAGAAGTGTAATTTTTCGCTCGCTGGCAACGCTCGCTCGCAAAAATGAAATCAGCATCGCTGTATTAAAGGAGAATGCAATCCAGGCATCAGTGTGCTTTTAGTGAATGGAGATGAACAAGAAAGATTAAACAGTGAAAGTTTGAGCAAAATCGGACAATCCATTTAAGAGTTATGAATTTTGAAAGTTTAAGTAAATCCCTATTATTGGGATCCTTGAGTTGGCAACTTTGCCACCATCTGTGATGTCATCGTGGACAACTCTCCATTTATTTTGTATACAGAATTTAACATTTTCTTCATTTTCAAGAAAAATATAAATTCTTTTGATTTACTGTTTTAGTATGACATGGCTACATCAGTTCTTCAGCATTTTGTGAAGAATTATGTCGATTCCTGACTCGAAATTTCATATATATAAATTTTTTGGAAACATTGTGTACAAAATGAATGGAGAGTTGTCCACGATGACATCACAGATGCTGGCAAAGTTGCCAACTCAAGGATCCCAATAACAGGGATTTACTTAAACTTATAAAAATCATAACTCTTGAACGGATTGTCCGATTTTGCTCAAGCTTTCACTGTTTAATCTTTCTTGTTCATCTCCATTCACTAAAAGCACACTGTTGCCTGGGTTCCATTCTCCTTTAAAAACGAATGTGCGCCCCGACCTGCAATAATAACGCCCAGTTTATGTGCCAAACGTAATTATTTTGGTCGCTCGCTATACGCTCGCTCGCCAAATTAGAATTAATATCGATCGCCTCAATCACAACTGTGCCCTCCCCCGATCTTTAACAATAAATCAAAGTTTATGCACCAATTATCAATGTAAGAAAAGTGTGTGTTTTTTTGCTCGCTCGCTACGCTCGCTCGCCAAAATGGAATTAACATCGCCTTAAACACAAATGAGCCCGCCCAGACCTGCAACAATCAAACTCACTTTATGTTCCAAACATTATTACAAGAGAACGCCAAAATGAAGTTAACATCGACTTAAATATGGTTGTGGCCGCCCCACTTCGGTCGCTCCCCCCCCCCCCCCCCCTGACGCAGTATGCCTGCTACACCTGGTACAGCACTGCTTCCGGCTCAAGCAAGAGCCGATGACATTGTATTCTAATAAGGATTCACAAGTGTTTAGGGCGGGTTTTGAGGAGTTTGCGTACATAACCATGCATGGTGACACCCACCACTGCCCACAGAAACTAAACGTATTCATTACCGAACAAAACATGAAGAAGGAGCCCCCCGACACCATAGGTGCAAATTTACATTTTAGAAACTTTAGCCATTTAATGCTCTGTAAGGACCTAAAAATCTCAGAATTTCCCCCTCCCTCCCCAACGAGACCAAAAGCCAGATACGCCTCTGCATTACTGCCAATATTTGGCTCGCATGATTTCAAATTTGCCCCCCCCCCTTCCTAAGAAATACTGGATCCGCGCCTGGCTGGAACACCCTTGTAATAAGGGATAGAGTTTTCTGAACCATATCTGCCGATTAAAGTTCTCCTGCCCATGGCATGTTGAAATTCCCCAAATGAGGGGAAAAATGAATGACAAAATTACAAATGAGCTTTTATCATTCATACCTTGGCGCATGGCATGATAAAAAGTCATATCGCAGTATATCGAATTAAAATAACTATGATATACAAGGTTTATTATATTGAACATAAAACTTGTCAATCACATTTGCACTTCCTGTTCTTCCTTTGCCATACATGTATAGACATTGATAACTGAAAGAAAATAGGATAGACAGAAAAAGACAAAAAGAAAGGAAGGAAAGAGGGAAAGAAGGAAAGAAGAAAGATTGAGGAAGGAGGAACTTGGATGGAAGAAAGAAAGAAAGAAAGAAAAAAGAAAGAAAAAAAAAGACCGAAAGAAAAAAGAAAAAGAAGAGGGGAAAAGAAAAAAGAAAACAAAGAAAGAAGAAAGAAAGAAAAGAATGAGAGAGAGAGGGAGAGAGAGAGAGAGAATTTTTTTTTTTAAACATACACATGCACACGTTGGTAACAATATGCCTATAACACGTTAATTTTATTTGATGTATGGCGCGCAATTTTTTTTTAACACGTTAGTATCAATAATGCCTATAGCATTTTAATTTATTTGATGTTCGATAAAAGAGCAAATGTAGATAAAATGCCTCGCTCAAGGGCATACTGAGTGCCGTCCCGGGGATCGAACCCCCGACTTATTTTTGTTTTGTAATTATAGTATTTATTAAATCAATTCAGTTCAAATCATACAATGGTACGTTGCAAATTTTACAATATACATCAAACAAAATACAGTTTATAAAGGCAAATAATTATTCATAATACAGAAAATATTGTACAGAAATCATAGTATTTGACATATTCATATTACAGGCGGTTAATTTATTCATAAAATATAAAATCAGCCAATCGTAACCAATAGAAATTGACAAAGGTATGTTCCAGTAGTTATGTAAACAAAACAAAACCAAAAAAGTCATATCCCATTGCTTAATGATTAATGAAACTGAATGAAGTTATAATATAAAAAGAAAGGATCGAGTGTTTCCACTCTCCACGCACCCACATACACCCCCCCCCCCCCATACAGACATACCCACACAAAGCAAAAAAAAAAAAAAAAAAATGCAAAGTCGACGATCACTCGATCATTAGTCAAAGCGATCAATATCGCGATCGGTGGACGTGGCTGCTATCGTTCTGGAAATGAACCGAAGATCAAATTGTAACTGTAATTATAATTAATCTTATTCACCCAAACGGATGATCAAAATGTCTCTGAATTTGAAGCTATTACCAGTTGGAACGGATCAAACCTCACTTTGTTTTGATCAGGATATATTTATGAGGGTAAGTGCATCTATTATTAATTTATGTGTTCTTTCCCCAGTCCCACTCCTTCATTTAATTGTGTGTGGATTTTTGCGTGGTTGATGCAAATTTGGAACAATTGCAGAATATTTATCTAATAGGCTACATAGATACAGGATAAAAGCAAATTTGTTTGAATTAAGTTAGGATTGAAAGTGTCTTAATATTTGATGTCAGGACACAACTTGAAGCAGTGTTTATGTTTGTGCTAGGATAGTAAACACGTTTGTTAATTGCACGTAGAATAGACCTAGGCTATTCTACTAAACTAACACTGACTAATGATTAATATTCTAACGTTAGGCTAGATGGTAGATCTAAATAAAGACTTGCCAAATCAACTATGAACTAAATCTAACAGTTAAAAGTGGGGAAAAAACACTGCAGTATTTGATCTTCTAAGTTAACTTTTAATATTAAGTTTTCCGAAAACACAAAAATATTAATTCTGCCATTTTATCAGCTCAAAAATTTCAAATCCAAAACAAGTAGCACCTTATTTTATTTTTAGGGAAAAGAAAGTGGGTGAGCATGGTGAGAGAAAGAATTGCTGCTACTGAGCCTGAATGATCTTGTGAAAACAAGATTTTTCGGGCAAGATCAAATTTTAATTTCATGTGTCCTTGTCAATGAAACTTTGGAAGCCTTGTCAGGTAAGAAAAGAGATAGTTGTAATTTGATATGATTAAAATTAAAAATATTAAAAAAGAATGTGAATAGTTTGAAAATCTCAAGATCTAGTATTATTCACAGATGCACAGCGAACCCTTCTGTAAAAGAGCTGTAAACTTGTCCTTGATCAGAAAGACATCTGAAAATTACCTGATGATTTCCATAGATTTGGAAGTTTTAAAATCAACCCACTTCTAAAACAAGGAAGTTTCCTACAAGAGTAACAGGAAGAGTCCAAAGGTCACTGCAGATGTTACTAGATTCAACATTCTTCTTAAAATGTTACAGGATGACTTTGATGTGGATACTTTTGTAGCAGAGTGCAGGCATCATGTCCAGCTTGAAACCTTGCGAGAGGATTTGCATATCTACTTCAATACCCTCAAGAATGCTATGGTGGAACTCATCAATAAGGACTATGCCGACTTTGTCAATTTGTCGTCAAATTTGGTAAATGAAGATAATTCTCACATGAATTGGTCATATTTATAACACTGTTTATACAGTGAAACAATAGGGGATTATTTTAGGTAGCTGTTGTTACAAACAGTTTATTGAGAGTTTTTTTTTTCCTCCCCCATAAACCTTTGAATAGTTGGAACCAAATTCATTTGCATGTGAAAAGATTATTCTCTAGAGGTCATAAAGCTGGTCAAAATAACCATGGAGATCCAAATTTACAATGTTTAGTCAATTGGTTTCAGATTTGCTCTCAATCTGATTTATTTTATACGCTTCAATCTTAGTACAAGGTATAACACAATAGTCTGTAAAGATGTAAATGCTCAGTATAGTGAATCCCTCATCATCATTCTTCTGGAATATAAAGACATGGGAGGGCAATAATCAAGTTATAGAGAATATATAGAGGTAAAGAAATCGCAATTAAACTTTCAGGTAATCAGTGAATTTATCTGCATGTAGGTAAAAGTATTAATTACATGAAGGTGTGTTGATTTGATATGAATTTCTGGATTTTCAATGTGTTTGTAAGCAGAAGAAAAGGTCTACGGCAAGGAACTCTTTCCTCTTTATTGCTGAAATATCTTTATAAACAATTTCCCATGTAACAGGTTGGAATGGACAAGGCTATTGGCAATCTCTCAGTTCCTCTTGGTCAACTCAGAGAAGAAGTAATGGTAAGTCTCATGGTTATGTCTACCACTTTAAGTTATTATCTTGTACCATTTTTAGATATTATCTTGTATTCTAAGTCAAGCTTTTGAATTAGTTATTAACTTAATACTCTAGACTATTATCGCTTTGATAGTGATTGGATCGTAATTATGCAGATATTGAGCAGATATTGAGCAAGCCAGACATGGGATGGTAAATGGGAATGCTATGCTACTATTACCATTGGAGAAAGGGGAGAGGGAGGGGCTTGAGGTTTTACTATCTAGGGGACTGGTAGTCACTAGGGGGTCTGGCTCATTTATGTAATATAAGTATTGTTCTATTTCATTTTGTTATTGTTTGTATGAGGCAAATTATATGTTATTATCCGTATTCTATATTACAGAGTGTACGATGTGCTATAGATGAAGCAATTCAAGATGTTGAAGAGAAAATGGCTGCCAGAAACAGAACTCGTCAGAAGAAGGTACGTAGAGTGTGAAATTGAAAATCAGGGACATGTTGCTCTTCATTAAGTCTGATGTTTATTTCATTCATCTCATCTTGGCCCTGTTGCATAAAACTTACCATTGATTGAAACTTTGCCATCAGTGGTAACTTCCATGGATACCTTGAATTTGATTGGCTATTGAGCAATGTTACCATGGTAGTTATCATTAATGGCAAAGTTGCTATTAATGGTAAGTTTTATGCAACAGGGCCCTTGTCTTATGTTTCATAGCTGTATAATTACCGTCTTCCTGCACAGTAAAAATCTGGCAGATGATCAGTCATAGATCACTTTGAAGGTTGCAGTCATAGTAATTTAGTTAATGTGTTTGAAAGTTGGGACAATCATGAATGTTGCCACATTGTACTTAACAATATTACCTAGATTTGGGATTTTAGCAGCCTGCAAGTTGTTCATAGTTTACATAGTGCAGGTTTTACCTCAGTAGAGGCTCTAATTATCTAGCAAGTTAAATTAGATATATTTCAGTAGAAGATGAATAAGGTTTAATTGAAGGGATGGGATTCCAATTTCAACTAAAAAATCCAGAATCGATATCATAACAAAAAAAGAATATGTAGTCATGTACTGTTCTGTTTTCTATTGAAGGCATGTCTACAAAGGTTGATGAACATTGTGAAGTCTGTGGAGAAGATGGAGGGTATCTTGAGAATAACAGAAGACACTGAGCCACAGGAAGAAACAAGCATGTGAGTTCATTCGTTCATTGATGTTTTGATATTTTAATTGGAATGTTAAAATCAAGGCACTTAGCTTGTTGTGACTGGTGAAAAATTATTATGTTTGAGTCATCAAATAGTAGGTCATTGATACTTGATACTTTCAGTTTCTGTTTCAGTTTAGTTCATTTCATATTTCACAATCCTTACATAATAACATCACAAAGAATTAGAATGAATAAACTGTTCTTTCAGATGTAAACAAACATATGCATACAATTATATTGGTCCATGAGAGTAATGATACAGTCGAATTAACATAGGGAAAGTAAATACAATTGCAAGGTGTTTTAAATGAAATTATATAAGTACATTAGTGGTGAAATATGAGGGGAATCTATTTATAAAACTGAACCTGTAACTTACAGATTCTCTTATGTCTAGATAAGCGCAGTCTACTTTAATTTATAGATTATATAAGATAGATGTGGAAAAAGAAGAAGAAACGAGGTAACAGAAACATAGTGGTTGCCATATTGCCATTGATCACTATCTGGGGAGCGTTTCATGAAGAGTTTTGTCAGTGAAAATCACCGACAAATGTTATAAGCTACTGAAAATCCTCGCATCTGATTGGCTGAAAGCAAATTAGTCAGTGAAAATCACCAACAAAACTCTTCATGAAATGCTCCCCTGGTTTCAAGTATAGGGACCCCTTCTCTTACTGCAGAGCCAAATCAAACTGTAAGCAAAAAGACAGAAATAGAACGGGAGAAGAGTGGGGGAAGGGGCATTCAAGGAAAGAAGATGATGGTGAAGGAGGTTAGGGTGGTCTGGTAGCACGCTAACAAGAGATGATGCCTTGTTGTATCTAGAAATTATCATGCAATATACAGTACCATAGGATGAGTTCATTTTATAGTGCTCTTTTACATGAGTGGTTTCATAGGACTTTACAAAGTTCAAATAATTAGCCTAAAAATAAAAGTTAATGATCAAGATTGGATAGGACAGTTTTCAGATTCTTCTTTAAAAATATAATGAAGGGGACAGGCGGACAAATCGTTGGAGAAGCCGTATAAGCATTGTCACCAACTTTGTTGTTATTCTGGGTGCATGGAGTATGGTACAGCCTGAACCAGAGCAAAGGCCTGGTCTGGCAGTATGGTATGGATTCTAAATTTGTTTAGAATCTGAGAAAGACAATAATAACCCAACATTCTCTGTGCAATTGTTATGTTTTTAGTGAACTTACTGGCCAGCAAATAGAGAGAGTTGCATCAGAATTCAACCAGCTACAGTACTACGTAACACAGAGCAAAGGGCTCCCTCTTGTTGAGAAAATTAGACCTGTGAGTATGAGTTTGAGCTGCCAATATGAAAGTCTCATTTTTTTGTCCACCTGAGGATGTCTGCAAATGTATAACATTCTCAGAAAATTGCTGTTCATCATTGCAGTCATTGTTTGTGTCTGATCAGGTGAAATACCATCAGTAAAATAAGTCTCTTTATCTCCATTCAGGCTGCCTTTGTCTTAATTTTTTTTCATCTCCTTGTATTCTCCATCCATCACCCTGACATTAGTGCAACACTGCGCAACTCATTGATTATGAAATATTAACTTAATATACATGTAGGCGTATGTTGTGTATCTAGTTTTGTTACTATTTTTTTTTCTAGTCGAAAGGTTTGTTAAATGATGGGTAGTCATTCTTCCTCAGTTGTTGCAACACCTGTACATGTTTCCTGTAACCTGTTGATAAGTCATCAAGTGTTTTTTTTTCCACTCTTTTATTCATAATACTAAATGT
Source organism: Echinometra lucunter (assembly GCA_029962745.1). Classification (NCBI taxonomy): domain Eukaryota; kingdom Metazoa; phylum Echinodermata; class Echinoidea; order Camarodonta; family Echinometridae; genus Echinometra; species Echinometra lucunter. The sequence continues at coordinate 32,925,244 of CM057152.1, forward strand.
ATTGGTATTTGGATGATATATTGTTGCTAATCTGTAGCCTAGGCTGCACTGGCATTGATCTGTTTGTATGTTTTCGAAAGAAGGGACCCAGCGGAGATGCATTATGATGTACCAGTATGAAATCACATTTGATTTTGATTATTATAGAAAGCTGAGTTCTTCAAGTGATCTTTTTACGCTCATCTCCACAGAGGATAGCAGCCATTACAGTAACTCTCCAGCATAGCCTGGAGAAGTCTTTCAGGGAGGGACTGGAAGCTGGGGACACCAACGTCCTACGCCAGTGCCTGAGAACCTATGCCACAATAGACAAGATGAGAGATGCTGAGGCCCTGTTCAGGCAAATTGCTGTCAAACCGTATTTAGATGAGGTAAGTACTAGTTGTTATCTTCTGTTTATCTTCAGTTTTGATTCTCTCCATCCTTTGAAAAGTTTCTGTCTTTCTGTTTCTTTCTTCTTTCTTCCCCTTCTGTCCACAGGGTCTTGTCTTTTTAAAATGTAGTTTCATAATTATTTTCTTTTATCGCTCAGTTATTTCAATGCCTTCATTTTATTTTTCATTTTCTTGAGTAATTTTTAACCAAGGTAGCCTCATCTGTGCAACATTGTTCGATGTTAGGGCCCCTGTTTCTGGAAATAATTGCTCAGTCAGTCAAGTTCTTGCCTACGGAATAAAACATCTTTCCAGCAGAAGCAGATGACTAACATGCAGAATTATAGTGTTTTGTTTTGTCACCATATTCCTCGATTTATTTTAAAAAGAAGGGAGAGTGTAAAGAATGCCACTGGAAACTGATCCTCTTATGTATTTTTCCTGGCAGATCATCAGTGAAAGTTTCCTGCACAACCATCCACAGGGTCTGAAAGGCATGTACTCCAGAATCCTTGACTTCATTCCCAAGCATTGTGAACTCATCCGAAAGGTCACATCACCAAGTCAAAGGTAAACACATGAATTCAATCATCTATTGGCTGACTGCTCAAGGTGATATTCTTGGAATCATTCATTCTAGAGGTATTACTTTTGAAATCCATCATATCAGTTGAAATGCCTTGAAAAGTAGGAGTAGTCAAAAGTCATCAGTGTCCCTTGCAGAGGATCTACATTTTTAGGTCCTTTGGTTGCTGTGTTGGAACATGTACATGCATCCATAAAGTCTAAACAGAACATGCATTATGTATTTAGTTTCCAAGGATGTTGTTTTCTCAATTAGAATTGACATTTTGTTTAAAGTTCACTTTGAACATGATTTAAGCTTAGTGATCTAGGAAGGGATAAATCTCTTCATCAATGCATTGATGATAGTTGTGCATTGACAAGACATATCATCTGACTCAAGCCCCTTATTTTTCCTATTTACACCAAGCTCCACTGGTCAGGAGATAGTGAGAGGCTATGACTTTCCAGTCAACGCTGCATGGCCCGAGATAGCCAGCAGTCTTGAGACTAGAACACCATCCATCTTTGCCCCAGGCAACCCTGACATTTTCCACCAGGTGAGACTGAGTCCATCTTTAAAATTATCTTTAACATACATGTATGAATGCAAAATTGAGTGAACATCATACTTTCAAATGAAAGCCAACTGCATTTCTCCATATCCATTAGCCAAGCAACACATGAATGACCTAAACAGTGGAAAACATTTTCAATCATGTAGCTACTACAAATTGATCATTGCTGTCCAATCTTCTCTTCCATCTGTTTCAGAAATTCCTCCTTACACAGGACTTTGTAGAAGGATTTGAACGCCAGTGTGGCTCCCAGGCCAGCGTCCGTCGTCTCAGGTCCCATCCTACCTACAGTGCTTTCATGACAAAATGGAGTTTGCCTGTCTACTTTCAATTAAGGTTTGACTCCTATCCTGCTTTATTCTAGTTAAAGTGAATGGTGTAGTTTCATTTGCAGTGAAGATAGTGCATGGAGTGGAAAAAACAAACAACTGAATGAACGAACAAACAACTGAACGAACAAACAAACTGAACGAACGAACAAACAACTGAACGAACAAACAAACAAATGAACAAACAAACAAACAACTGAACGAACGAACAAACAAACAAATGAAAGAAGTGGAAAGAAAAAGTGAAAATAACAAAAAACTGAACGAGCAAGCAAATGAATGAAGTTGAAAGAACAAAAAAATGACCGACCGTCCGAACGACTAACCGAATGAACGAACGAATGAAGGAACAAATGAACAAACATTGCCTTGCTCTCGTCATTTGTTTGATATACTCATTAGCTGTTATGTGGTGTCATGCAGCATATAACACATGCTGCCATCTTATGAAGCAAGAATAGAGAGCCTGCTTACACTTTGAATATGAACTTTTGTCATTAATTGATAGAGAGCCTGCTTACACTTTGAATATGAACTTTTGTAATTAATTGATAGAGAGCCTGCTTACACTTTAAATATGAACTTTTACAATGTAATTGATAGAGAGCCTGCTTATACTTTGAATATGAACTTTTGTAATTGATATACTGGTAAAAGCTTTTGCAAGAGCAAGGGATCTAATAAGGTGCTGTCTTGTTTCTTTATTAGGTTCCAAGAGATAGCTGGGCAGTTTGAAGCAGCACTGATGTCTCCATTCACTATGGCACCAGGTAATCCTTAATATTTGCTCAAAATTTGTTTTAAAAAAATTGTCAATCTGAATGTAATGAAAACCTGTGCTTTTGCTGCTGCTCCTGATAATGTTTGAGAATATTAATAACATTTTGTGGAGTATTTTAAAATATTGCCTTTGTCACTATATACATTTACAATCACTATGTGTAAACTTTACACTATTCAAGCCAGTAGCAGTGACATAGAAGAAAACATGCTAATTGATATCATAATGACATTCGCACTCTGTGCAGAGAGAAGCAACATAGATAAATTGTCTTGTGTAAGAAGGCTATTTATTATGGTGTAAATGATAGTGCTGTGCTAGTGCTTACACCCACTACCTCTGTCCCCTCCCCCCCCCCCCCCCCCCACCCCTAGTCAAGAAGTGTTCAAACTTAACAATGACGACAGCTCTTTGAAACATGATGACCAAGTTGTATTTTGTTTCTGTTTCACCCTGAAATGAAACAGATGGGTCCAAGTACCAGCTGTCTGCCAGCCAAGTCTTGTGGGAGTGTCTTCAGAGATGTTGGCATGACAGTGTCTTCCTGGCCCCTCTGTGTCATCGTTTCTGGAAGCTCACCCTTCAGCTACTCTCTAGATATGCTGTCTGGGTGGATGAGGTCTATCACAATGAGGCAAGAAAGTTTCTATGGTTGTCCATTATGTATCCATCAAGTTTATTGAAGTTTTATGGGAAATAGAACAACTGTAAAGCACTGTTGGAAAATTGAGATGTGATTGATAGTGTCCATGTAATTAATTGAAATTATCATCAAAATAGTAAATCCATAAATGGTGATATCAAACTTCAATAAAAACATCTGACACAGAAAAGCCGAGTCATAATGTGCTGCATGTATCAAGGGCATGTAAAAAAAAAAAACCAACAATACCACCCCCCCCCCTAAAAAAAATAAATTAAAAAAATACAGAACAAAACAAAACAAAACACACAATGGAAATGAAAAAAATGGAGGCATTCTAGTTTTAGTTTCAGCAAATAGCTTCTCCATTGTAAGTCTTTCTGAAAGTATTTTGTCTGCTCTTTGAAGGGTCTTGGTCAATTTTTAAGTGGGAAAAGTGCTTTTAACTTATTAACAATGATATTATTTTAATCAATCGTTATTGTTGAACAGATCACAGAGGAAGGAAGGAAAGCAGCAGAGGAAAAGAGACAGCATCAAGCAGCAGCAGCAGCAGCCAAAATGGAGCCCAAGGCTGAAGGGGAAGGAGAACGTTCCACGCCATCACCCATCCCATCAGGTCCTCCACCTGTCACCTTGTCACAACTTGTCAAGCTAGTAGCTGATATAGATGGCATCGCAGCTGGGGTAAGTGTTAAGAGGAAAAAAAAAACAAGCAGAAAATTGTAAAATGCCGAACAAACAGAAACCAATAAATGTAAAGACAGCACTAAAATAAATTGTTTTACACTTCCAAGTCTCAATACTTCAAATTATCCAAACTTTTGTTTTGCTCAGCATTGTAAAGCTTTTTGTGTTTATACCCACATATTGCTGAGATAATTGCTACATTAAAGTAGATATAAGAAGGCAATAAATGTCCATGAATTTGGTATCTATGCAAGGCATATGTTATTCATAAGTTGTTTATTCACATGGCAAATTCCCAAAATCTTCTGGCTCCTGGATATCCTCAACTGAAATGTCGATAAATAGCCTCCTCAGTCATCTTGGAAAATCAGTTACGAAACTAGTCCACTATTCGTGACGTCAAGAGGGGGTGAAAGTATATTTACGTACCCGCTCTCTGCAAGAATGTCAAGGCAGGAGCCGCATTACTCGCGGATGAATATCGTTCAACACCGACGTCGTCAGCTCGAGATCTCTATATCAAGTTTGATATATTTTTTTTGTGAATATTTTGCTGTTTTTTTAGGCGTATTGCATCCTTTTGAGGCAGTCACACATATGAAGGATAAGTATGATCATAGTTCTAGGAATTACCGATTCACATAATTGATCCTGCACACCAACGAAACCCGTCTAACATAATTTACTATTCATATGTGCAGGTTCAATGGTGATTGCACCTTGTTTTCCGAGACAGTAAACTCGCCTTAAAACTCTACAAAAAGGAAACTGTGACGATATGAAAAAGAAATCAGCTACTGAATAACGTTGTTTCGTGTAAAATAGAAAATCTTTCACATTATCCCTTTTACGAATTTACAATGACAATCTAAGCTCTGATAAGAAAGCACTTTTATAGGCACATCATTGCAACTTACTTCCACCGGCGCATGCACTTACCCCTTGTGACGTCACGATCGAGGACCTAGGTTTCTGCGTGCGACCCAGCATTTCTGACTTCGAGATTTTGGTGAAGTTTAGTCGCTTAATTTCACCATTCTAAACTTGTTTTGTGGTTGAACGCCACTCAGTGTTATTTTGGGGGTTGAAAGCTTTTCAGAGGAGGCGCTATGGCTCAGTGGATAGAGCAGTGGTCTCGTAACCGGGAGTACCCGGGTTCGAAACCAAGTGGATGCGCTAATGCCCTTTGGTAAGGTATTAATCCTCATTACCAAGTCCTTTGGAGGGGACTTAAAGCCGTCGGTCCCCTGGTTGCTTACTAACAAGCATACACATGCTTTCTTAGCAGTCAGGTAAATTAACCAACCAACCAACCATTGATGTAATTACCTCGATATTTGTGATCGTTTTCTTATATCAACTTTAATGGACATTGTATTCAACTTGCCATTAGAGAAAAGTTATACTTGTCACAAGATTCAAAGCTTGAAGCTAGTGCAAATCTATATCCTGAAGAACCAAGTGTTTACCATTACATCATTGTGCCATAGCCATAGTATTACTGTTTGTGTCAGATATGACAAGAATATGCAAACCCTGCATCAAAATCACTCATCATGATGTATTTTGTGCAGAAGTAATGTAAAAGAAAATGTTTGTTTTATTCTTTGCAGCTTCCAGAAGTTTTCACAGAGCACATCAAGCCAAAGCTCTTATCAGTCAACTGTACAGACTTTACTACATTAGAAGGTAAGGCACACATGCATACTACCTAATTAACCCACTGGCTGCTGGAACTAGGTAGCCCCTGTATTACCCTTATGAAACGAAAGAATTCAGGAGTCACCTGGTTAACCTCATCACTGTGATAGCCCTGTGAAGGATCAAGTGAGAGTATAGCCTCTTTTCTTAAGGCAAAATTCTTGAGGTTGTGAACTTCTCTTTAGTTGTTAGTGTATTGATTAAACATGATTAAGATATGCTTTAAAATAGGTCCAGTAAATCAAGACTTCTTTTAAAACGCCCATATTGAACTACTTGAAATTTTATGTACATGTCTTCATATTTTGTCCATGTCACATTCAATTTGATTTGTAGAAGCAATGGAGGATAGTGCGCTAGCCATCAGGACTCATCTTGAAGCCACCGGTGTGCATCTTACTCAGGAGGTTGGCTCACTCTGTGTGGTCCATCTCAAAGGAGCCAATGACATTCCTAGACTCTACCGCAGAACCAATAGAGAGGTCAGTGGACAATGTTTAACCCACTGAGCATGATTTAATTTCAGTATAACACACATTTACCATAGACCCCAGTGCAGACTTAGGGTTCAGTGGGTTAATATGCATGAAGTGATAGGTTTCATTATCTTATTATATATTCTGTCATTAAAATGATTTGTTTGCCTAAAAAGATTTTAATGAGAACAAGTGATGACTGAACTCTGAAGAGTAACAGAGAGGTTTGTTGACAATCAAAAGTTAGCTGAAGCCTCGAAATGTGTATATGTGACTTACATGTATCTGCACCTCTTCAAACATCAAAATACAACACATGCTTGTTTCATGTCACCTCCACAGTCATTAATTTGTATATACCAGTGACAGTTCCTTTGTGAAATAATTTAATACATTTCATGTCAAGGGTTTATTTATTCATTTTTTTTGGGGGGGGGGGGGGGGGGGGGAGGGGTATGATTTAATGTTATTGTTTGCTTTTATAAGTCAATGAAGTGAAAGAGACTTTACACAGATCAAACTGCTACAAGACTTGGATTTTTATTCATTAATTCTGCATCCTGTTAATTCAACTTCCAATCTTTTTGTTGATGTTGATTTCATTAGGTTCCCAGTAAGCCATCAAACTATGTCAGCAGCACTCTAAAACCTCTGCAGACATTTGTGGAAGACCACCAAACTATCTTATCAGATAGCAGGAGACAGGAATGGACTCTAGCTGTCATTTCAAACATCACTAAAGAGTAAGTGCATTCTTGCAAGTATCTAGTTTTTAAAAGTAATTTAGATTTATAATTTGCAGTCAGACAGTGTTAGTTCTTCACATTTAGGTGATATGCTGAATTATGGCTGTGGAAAGTTATTCCAGATTTTGTCAGCTGTCATGTAGTCTACTGGTTAGAGTCTGAGAACAGTTTGAAAAGGCTCAAGACTCTTGTTCTGAATTTAATGACACAGAACCAGAAAAAAAATCCACAAAGAATAAGAAACAAACAAAAACAGATGTACCATTTAATCTATCCAGGTACCTTACCATCAGCACAGAATGATTGATTTCAGTCTAGAAGATCAAGAACAATTTTCTGTGCAATTGCTTTTTATTCAGTCAGTCTATCTAGGTATCTGGCTATCAGCACAAAGCTTTTAGCTTTAGTCAAGAAAATGGAAGACAGTCTAAAGGGGCTCAAAGCCCTGAAGAAGACCTGTGCTGCAGCATGTTTGAGAATTCACACAACAAATATCACCCTTCCCCTATTTATTCCTGTTTGTTTACAATACTCAAGATACTGTAAATTGACTAATTTCTGTATTTAATCTGTATTTAATCAGCACAGAATTATTGACTTCAGATGGATGTCAGTCTGAAGAGACTAAAAGCCTTGAAGAAGACCTGTGCTGCAGGAGGGTTGAGAATCCAATGAAACAAACAAAAAAACCCTTCCCCTACTTTTTGATGTTTGTTAACAATATTCAAGGATACCATACATCAACTAACTTCTGTATTTCAATCTATCCAGGTACCTCGCCATCAGCACTGAATTATTGACTTCAGTCAAGAAGATGGAGGACAGTCTGAAGAGACTGAAAGCCTTGAAGAAGACTGGTGCTACAACAGCATTGAGAATCCTATGCAGCAGACAAATATCCCCCTTCCCCTATACTCAAGGATACCATACATGAATTAATTTCTTCTGTATTTAATTCATCCAGGTACCTCGCCATCAGCACAGAATTACTGACTTCAGTCAAGAAGATGGAGGACAGTCTGAAGAGACTGAAAGCCTTGAAGAAGACTGGTGCTGCAGCAGGGTCCACACCAAGTCAAGGCATGTCAGATGATGATAAGATCAGGTTACAGCTAGCTTTGGATGTCAGGTTCTATGCCCAACAGGTGAGTGAGCAGGCATCTACTGCTTGTTGAATTCAGAATTTGAATTATTCATAGCGTCTTGTGCATATTATGTATTAACCCCGTTGAATATGAAGCCTGAGAGAACTTTGGATTTTAAGTATTGCAAGTGCTTAACAAAGACAACATTTTCCCATCTGTAACAGGTTGACATGGTCCATTTTACCTGAATTGCATGTTAAAATTGATCACATTATCATAATTTGATTGTATGAAAGCCTCTGGTGCATACATGGCTTTTTAGTCAGACACTACAATCAAAGGTAATTGAAAATAAATGTAGTCATTTTTTAAATTCTATTTTTTGTTTGTTTATTTTTGTCTTTTGTTTTTGTTTTTGTTTTGCACCATTTGAAACTATTTTCAAGGGAAATCTTCCATTAATATTTAGAGGGGGGGGGGGGGGGGGGGGTACCTGTTGAAAAGAGATGGATTATATGATGGTAGTGTACTCTAATCTTGATGCACCCCACCACTGAATGAAAGCATATAAGCTTAAAATGTTTCATTATGTGGATAAGGACATGGATTAAAAACTAGAAATAATATTATGAATAGTATGAATAATAATATAAGAAATAATATAAGACTGTGTCTTATTTTCATCTTTGTGTACTGCAGATTGACACTCTTGGCTTAGTCAGCACAGAGATTCCAGTTTTCCAGGAACTCAGTACTCTAGTTGAAGCAGCAGTGAATCAGGCGACATCAAGTTGAGACATTCCTTAATAATATCAAAATCCTAATTGCATTATACATTGTATGTATTCATTGTGAAGCCTCATTGTCTGTTATTTTGTCTGTGAATTTTTTGATGACAAAATACTGTTAACCTTTCTAGATGAATAATTCCATTTCCTGTAATATTGCAGTTTCTGTAGCAGTATACATATGGTATCAGCAGAGAACATACGAAGAGAAAAGATTTGCATATTCAAGGTCCCTTTATGCATGCCATTGTGTCTTTTTTCATAATAGCATTTGGACATTAGAGATGTCTCACAAGAAATGCAGTAATGCAGCAGCTGACATATGATACTTAAAATTGTAGCAGTAGGTCTCTGAAACTGGAAGGAAATTCAGGAAAAAAATACATAAGAAATAAGGCAAACATGTATTACATAAATTAAAGTAACTAGTAAATGTAAGCATTTCCTATTTTTGTCCTAAAAGCTTTAATTATCATCATCTGTAATCTCAAAACATGACATGAAAATTGTGACTGGATGAATTATGTGTAGATGAAAGTGTTGAGGTCTGTTCAAGATGTCACAAGAAAAAAAAATGGGAACAAGTAATGTGAGATTTAATCTACAAAGTATTTTCCTGTTTGTTTATGTAATGTATTTGGACATTTCATTCTGAGACAAAAGCTGATAAAATTCATAGAAAATGTATGAAAATAAGGTTTTATGCATAACCACCATCTTATGATTTTAATAACATTACATGTCGCTTATCCTGTTTAGGAAAAAATACTTCCAATGCTATATTATGAACCTAGGGACTTAAAGGCAGTACATGCATCTTGGAGCTGTTTTATTTATGTACTTTATATATTGTTATCAGTTTTTCTTCCACAAAATTTGCATTTGTACTTCTATGAAATTTGCTTAGGCAGAGGATAAGTTCTTTTTTTCAAAGTTGTGTAGGTTCACACTCAACTTTAAGTGTGGCATCATTGATAAAAAATAAACAGAGCGTCAAAAGAAACATCACTTTTTCAGAGTGACACACATTCAAATCCAAAGCATTTAAATGAATCATAATTGGGCATAGATTGGCTAAAATACTCCTTACCAAGCTAAGCACAACTAAAAATGTTTACGTTTTGCCGAGTAAAAAAAAAAGAATAAAGTAGGGTGAAATCGCAAGAAGTAACTTTTCAAAATCACAAAAACTGCTTGCCTCCCAGGCACAGTGCTTGGTATGGACAATAGGCAATACAGCGGTAACAATAACCCGCCTTTGAAAGTGAATGTACAGCTTTGCAATGTTCTGAATAGGTGGCCCTTCGCAGAGGTTCTCAGCGAGCAGTTTCTGTGATTTTTAAAAAGTGACCTTCAGCAATTTCATCAGATTTTTTTCCTTTATGGCAAAACTGATCTTTAGAATTTTCAAATGTGTGTCATAAGGAGAATTGTAGCTTATCTGTGTCTAAATATGATTAATTTTGATGCAGTAGATTTTAGTGAGCATTGCTCCCAAAATTGATGTTTCCAATTTACCCAGTTTACATGTATCTTTTGTTTCTTTTGCTTCATAGCAAATGCCAGTTATTTCAAATATTGTTGTATTTATTATGAATCATGTTGCAGCATTTTTTTCTAATTCTGAGGAATAAAAGGAATTGTTTTGATGAAGTAGTCTTGATTAGAGACCATTTTTTTTTTTACAATAGAGATGGATGTTGGTAGATTTCTGCTCTACATGTAGAACAGATAAAAACAGAAAATTGTATTCTTTCTCAAATTTTCTCAAGGTGTGACTCTTCTTTATGGTCCACATCATTACCGAAAAAATATTATAGCTTTGTCAAGAAATTGCCAATTTTTTGGTCTTTATTCCACTATTCTATTTTGAGGCACTCTATTCATTCATGAATGTATGGTTGTTTTTTTTGCATGTCCACCATGTTGTTTCTTCCTTTTACTAGCATACATTCTTGCATTGCATTTCATTTATGTGAACAAAATAGATTTTCTGAATTCTCAAAGTAAAATTTAATCAAGACATGGATCCATTTGTTCTCTTCACTGTTTTGTGTTGATGCATTTTACTTAAATCACCAATATCAATAGTGATATGCATATAAGGACAGAATTTTTTGTTCCAAGTATATCTATGAAAAATGTTAAACATATTGATTGTTTTGATATTTTCAAAGCAATACTTTTTTCTTTTTTTTTCTTTTTTTTTTTTTTTTTACTTGTAGCTGTATTGTATTTTTGTTACTTGAAATAATGCTGAATTAGTGTATTAGTGTTGGAGAATGTCAGAGTAGTAGTGCAATTTTTTTATTATCATTTTTTTTAAATTTTGGCTTTGAACAGCTATTCAAAGTAATTTTTCTTACTCTAACATTCTTTTGACTATAGCATTTAAACAGCATTCAATCAAAACAAAAGGATTACACAATATTGTCAATGAATCCAACTTTTTTGCAATTTTATTTTGTTAATGCTATGGCATTAATTTGAAGATAATAACTGATATAGTAAATGTATATGTACATGAAATAAATATAATACATCTTGTAAAAATAGAATATTATTTGACAATAAATACACTTGTAACAAGCCTGTCAGAACTCTTCATGCCTTAGTGTTTCTTCTTTTGAGTACATCCTAATAATGTCTTTCTTGGAAATGAGGGGTTGATATGAATTGAAATTACCTCCCATAACGAAAGACTGACTTGTTCACGGGCCAGTCCCATAATACCGACATAGAAAACAAATGCTATGAAACCAGTCACCTGAAATAAAAGTTTAAAAAAATTATGTCGGGTATGTTGCTGATCCACAAAAATTGTTGCTGAACACCTGCAACTTCATTATCATATTTCATCTCTTCATAAATTTGGCAAGACCAATTTTACAGTTTTTGTAGTTTTCAAATTTTCATTATCAGTGATATGGGACAACCCCTTTATATTACCTCTAAACTTCCCTGATAAATAATACCACCCTACACAAAAAGCCAAAACTATCTCAAGATGCCCAAAGATAAGTCTCGGAAACCCTTTTCTTTATGTCTTAGTGCATCAAACGCATCCATACTTATTTTGGAATGAACCGTTCTTGGACCATTTTTAAAAAAATGTCTCTATGTGCCATGCATATCTCTCCTATCTATATTTGCAAAGATTAGCTAACCAAATAAGATGGGGATTATCTGTATAGTTCTGACATAAGCTGATTAATTAAGTGTTGACATGAACTCCTATTTATCATGAACAGATAAAGGTAGTGTACACAGACAGATGTTTCTAATCAATATTTTCTCATTATTTATCAGAAAAAAAAGGTGTTAAAAAAAAAAGATTATAGATAAATAAGGCTCCAGTTACTGTTTTTTGCTTCTTTTTTTAAAAAAATCAATGCAGGTACAGCTAAACATTGTGTACTGATATTGCACCTACACAAAAACTTTAACATATGTACAGCAGCAAAGACCCACTATCAACAAGGAAATACAAAATGTCCATATTCGACAAGTTGGGCTTTAATCTAATCGACACTTTTTAAAAGAAAGAGATCACTGATCATGGTGATATGAAAGTAAACATGATTTATGTATGAGGAATAAAGAATGACATCTTTCCCTTGCCTCTAATGTAACAAGTGTCTATGGAAGACAATACGAAACCCACTAAAACAACTATTGCTAAAGTAGATCTAGAGACAGACTGAGAAAAATGCACTTTTGCACTACTCTTGAATAAAATACCTTCCCTATATTTCAGTAATTTGCTCTTTGTATAAATGATTAAATATAAATATAATAAACACACACACAACCCAGGGGAGAGTCAATCTACTTGTTAACCCATTCGTGACTGAAGGTCCACATTATGTGGTTTGGCCTTATAACCTTTGATGCAGAGCCCTAGAAATCATTCCAAATACACGAGTAGAAAGAGCAAAAATTTCTACACAAACTGTGTCCATTATTGCTAAAGTAGATCTAGAGAAAATTTAAAGTTTCTCACAGACTGAGAAAAATGCACTTTTGCACTACTCCCTATACTTCAGTAATTTGCTCTTTGTTTATTGATTAAATATAAATATAATAAACACACACACAACCCAGGGGAGAGTCAATCTACTTGTTAACCCAATATGGTGTTCTTTAATCCAGTGACTACTTTAATAGCCCAGAATAACTTAAGCTGGAGACGATGGAGAATGCAAATTTACCAAGATCAAATCATATCATAAAGCAGGGGTGGCCAACCTGCAGTCCGTGAGCTCTTCTGGTATGGCCCATGGAGCATTGAAAAAATAATTTTAGAAATAACTCATAAATGAAATGCGGCCCACATATAGCAGTGACAGAATTGGGCAAAACGTTGAGACACAGTTTTCTCCTCTTTCCACATTTGTTTCCATCGTTCACAATATAATATTGACTTGTTGGGTGGTATGTAGACAATAATTGATACAACGCCCCTCTAATTCTCTCTCAATACATTAATAATATCAAACATGTTAACGACAATATACATCGCTCGACTTGTTTATGCGAAATGCCCTAGAAATCACTCTGGAAAGGTAAGCCAGATTTTTTTCTTCAGTGAATGTTTTTGCTGTTTGTTTTTGTTTGTTTGTTTGTTTGTTTTTTGCAATAATTTCAATATTGCAGGTGTGTGTGTGGGGGGGGGGGGGGGGTGGAAAATACTACCTGCGGCCCGCCAAGTTATCCCCATTGTCAGCTGTGGCCCATGAGCTAAAAAAGATTGGCCACCCCTGTCATATAGATTATCTGCTATAGTTGGGAAAGACTACTATTTTAGATCACTTTTCTGTCTCTGCTTTAATTTGAATAGAAAATTGTAGTCATCATAATCCTGGAGAAGATATTGCCAAAGCAGCGATGTAAAGCATCACCTGATGCTATCTCATAGCTCCTCCAATCCCATACAACATTCCTTTTTCAATCTCCTCCGCTGTGAGTGTACCATGGATGCGTTCGCAATTTGGATTAAACACAGAGTAGGCACTTTTCTCTCCCTGCTTCTTCTCTCCCTCCCCTCTCAAGTTGGTGTAGATGACGTAGAAGAGAGAGAGTATGATGTAAATTGCCCCAAAGCCGATGCATACAAAAAGCCCAAAGAGAGCCAGCCAAATGATGACCTTCAGTGCAAGCTGGTATGGGTCGAAGGTGGATGTGGAATAGGGTTGACTTGATAAGCTCTGTGGGGTGATATTGGTCCTTGCATCTGCTGAATTCACATGTTCCTGAAAGAAAAATAAAAAGGAGACATGATCAACCATTTAAACAGGAAGTGAATTTGTAATGAAATTATGAAATATTTGCTTAATCTTATCAATCGCTTTAAGCTTAATTTTTAAAAAAAGTAACAAAAAGAACATATTCAACTGCATAGAGGGTAAAAAGAAATAACACTAATGATCAAAAGCACAAGAAGGGAGAAAATAGTGATGTTTGAAAAAACATAGTTGGAGTTGGACCCAGGGGGGGGGGGCACTCAGTATATAATGCATAGTGGGTATGTGCCGCGGAGAAGACCCCCATTTTTACACTCAAATTTCCGTTCCAAAGCATAGCATTTTTATCTTTTTTGAGAAAAAGAACAAAGAAAGCCGTTCCAAAGCATAGCATTTTCTTCTTAACAAGAAAAAAGAAGAGAGAAATCTGTTCCAAAGCTTCGCATGTTTTTCGTTACGCCGTTCCGGCCGCATTGATCCGCTACAATGAGCTGCATTTTTGGTGAAAAGCGACCCGCAGAGCGCTGTCCGACCATCACCTCTGCACGAGCGCACCCGCCGGCCGTGCCGCCGGGCTAGCTGCATGCACGTATGCCCGTTCCATAGGGATACATACGCACTCACACGCAGGCGAACCGTTCCAAAGACCCCCGTCACAAACATTTGTAGTTCCGAAGCCCGTTCCGAAGACCCTCCTTTTCACAATAAGCTCGTTCCAAAGCCCCCGTTTTTTGTCAACGGCACATACCTACCACTTTTGGGGTCGAGTACCCCCCCCCCCCTCCCCCGGGGAGTTGGAGGTAATTAAGTACTTGAGATGGAGAGAAAAGCTTTAGACAGAAGGGAGAGACAAGGAAAAAAGATAGGTTGTGGTGAAAACTAGGTACAAAAGATCTAAAGAGAAACAGGAATTGATGTAGATAATGGGACAGGTAAGCCAAGGGCAAGTATGTATAAATGTAGCAAACAAAATACTCTAAACCATTTGTGTAAACTGAGCCAAAAAACATCAAACCGTTGCACTAAATGGTTGGATTTGGAGATAAAAATATAAAAAAAAGTCAGTAAGAACAGATATAATTTAACAAGAAATAACTTACTTCTGTCACTATTTTATCTGCATCATCTATTTTATCTTCACTGTTCACAGCATTATTCTCAACATGTCGAGAGGCATCCTTTTCAGTGTGATGTTGTGGTGCATCCTTTCTGTTATTGCGGAAGAACAGTCCTCCTCCAAAGAATCCACCAGAAACGGTCCTTTCCTTGGCCTTTCTAGCGCGATAAGCAGCCAATTGTTCCTCCATTGCCATGTATCTTTGTTTCAATAGTTCTTAGATATGGGTATTATTTAAAAGGTCGATAACAATCACTGATATGATAACATACAAGTCTCTAATCTGCACTGAGCTGAGTAACGTTAGAGCTTTGACTCATAGTTTGAGTTACTTTGAACCTTGCTCTTCCACAACAACCATTATCAACGTGTACTTCTCCGGACTCCATAGGACGGCTGTCGATTTTATGATTAGTGTTATTGTAATTTCAAGGATCATTAGTTTATATTTATGGATGTATTTGCATTTTTAACAATACTGACTAATTTTAAATAAATATGAATTTATATTTATCTTTAAATTATATATCTTAAAAATATAGTACAGTATTAATGTTCAGAAAAATTCTTTAAAATATTTTCAATTAATGATAATTATAAAGACTGACATGTCAGCGCCCATGGACTCTTCGAGAGAACGATACACGTCAAGTTATGCCGGGATTTATTGCTATTCACCTTGGTAAAAATGACATTTTTGTATCAGACATGTTATCATATTTGTATTATTTGTTTATTATCTTAGTTTGAAAACTAAAATCTTTACTTTTGATGGAGTGAAACAACAATGAATGGGACACAGCATAGCCACAGCGACGTCCCTCGACCTGTAAATTATCTGCCAGGTCTTCTCGGGCTAGCTTGGGGGCCAGGTATGGGTAGCATCCGGTCGTGTGACTCGTTTTGTACGGATCGAACTGGAGGGTAGTGCCGGGATAGATGGGATAGATTAAGGATTGTCATTGATAATGTTGACATTTTGCCTGTTGAATTAATTTTTAGGAAAAAAAAATAAGGCGCGTGACTCGTTTTGTACGGATCGAACTAGAGGGTAGTGCCGGGATAGATGGGATAGATTAAGGATTGTCATTGATAATGTTGACATTTTGCCTGCTGAATTAATTTTTAGGAAAAAAAAATAAGGCGCTAATGCGCTTTCGCACCAGGAGACTAAATTTTCTAAAACCAAATTTAACAGCGTTTAACAATATCAAATCACAAGAAAGTAATTATAAACTAAGTCAGTGTTGGAAACCTGGGCTGCGTTTCATGAAATCGTCATAAGTCTAACTTCTTGGACATCCCATTGAAACGTGTGTTGTAGAATTAACACGCATGTCAATGGGATGTCCATTGACACGCGGTTTATGACGGTTTCGTGAAATGTAGCCCTGTTTCTGATCTAAGTCTGTCCTGTGCTGTCTTCATGTAGGCCTATTTTCGTACAAATTCTTATTTTATATCAGCAGTATTGTCCAGGAAAAAAAAAAAGAAAAAAAGAAAATAAGTACCAGTAACATCAGCTAAAAAAAAGAAAGAAAACAAATTTGATTAGCATGTACTGAATGAAAAGAGTGAACATTCTAGGATTAGGAAGAGACAGCTATACATAGCACTGATAAAACCCTGTAACTAAGTTACGCATTTCTCAGAATGGTTTATTTTTAAAGGAGAGATTTAATATGTCCATTGATGTATTCTCCATGATGATTATATTTGGTTATTATTTCTTGTAAAATGATATACTCATCAGGTTTCAGAATGTATATTTTGTTGGGTAATGTAATTATTATCCTCTTATTTGTGATTGAAGTTGATCACCTACTTATGAGAAAGTGGTTTACCTTAGTTAAATTCTATTTTGTGTGATGTCATTGCCAAGTAGGCACAGTTAAATATGAGAGCATTTACCTCTGGTAAGTAATGAAAGTAGGTTCTTAGCTTACTATCTATGCAGCATTTTCCCCCCTGCATATTTCTTCTTGTAATGTGCCCCTCTAAATAGATCAATAATTGAATTCTTTTGTTTTGTTTTTGTTGTTTTTATTTTGAAGGTGCAGGATACCACTCTCCCAGCAGAAAGACTGAATACAATGAAGCTGTGAATAAAGCATGTCAACAGGTGAAACTTAATATTTACATTAATTAATTTTATGTTGAAAGAAAGATATCACACTTTGATTAATGAAAGAATCACACATAGCATAGACTCACACGTGTCAGTGAGTTTGTGACAACAAGTTTCAATAGATACTCATGTATTGATGAGTGACATATATTTGTGTTTTACTATGATGATTAATGTTGATAGTCCTGAGAGAAAAAATGTGTACATTGGATTGAGAACCAAAGCAAAGGAACCAATGGATGGATGCATCTCATTAACCCATTCGTGACAGAGGTCCACATTTTGTGGTTTGGCCTAATATCTTTTGATACAAAGCCCTAAAAATCATACCAAATACATGAGCAGAAAGAGCAAAACATTCTACACAAACTGTGCCCATTTTGGTTGCGTCAATATTCGTTGATTGATGCTGAAAATTTTTTAAAGGAAAATAAGCATTAAAATCCTTAAATTGGCAATGTAATAGAAAGTTTAAAATCACTGTTTTCCCCTGCAAATTGGCAACTTTTTGACTTCTCATCGTAATTTCTGTCAATTTATATTCATTTCAGATACATGACGTTTTATAAGAAAAATGTAGCAATAAAATAAAAATGTTGGTGTTGCCAATTTGAAGAATAAAAGCTGATCAAATTAGGCTTTAAATAATTCCTGTCATGAATGGGTTAAAGAGAAGCATGGGTTCTGGGAAATGTAAAAATAATTTGTGAACTTTCTCATTCTTTTCATGTTGGTAAGGAAGAATATCATAGTAGAGAGGTCCTCTAGAATTTAAACTAGAAAAGATTACTCTTCAAGTGATTTATACTGGGAATGTGACAAGAAAAAGCTGAAGTGTCCAGGCCGAACATTCATGCCAGATTTGTGTTTGGTCCCATAAACTTTCTTCTGTGTGCAGTACAAGTCCATCTTGGGGAAAGTTAGAAAATTTCTTATCAATTCAGTAATCCCCAAATCTCTAACTGGACACCTGTGTCTATGTACAGCTAAACTTGTACAGCTAGTCTTGTGATTGTCTATGATTTGAAGCCAATATGGCCTTTACCAGACTAAAAAGCTTGCAGTGAACCAAAATTTAGATTTTAGTATTCCTGTCATTATCACGAGCCTCAATGAGGATAATTTTACTTGTTCAAAATTTTCATATTTAATGCAAAATGCGATTTCTTCCATTATTGGGTCGTGTAATGTGCAGTGTTGCTGTGGAACAGTTTCTTTCACATTAGATTTGCATGACCAGAGCACCATTGTGTCACCTATCCATTGTGGGTCCTGTATAATCTGATATTTCTATTCTCAAATTGTAGGCAATATCTGTTCTGAAGGATGGTGCAAATGCAGTGGATGCAGTAGCTGTGGCAGTATCAGTCCTTGAGGTTTGTATGTTAAAGACATTGGTTAACATTGTTATGATTTTAAAAAAATCTTGT
This sequence comes from Echinometra lucunter, assembly GCA_029962745.1. Classification (NCBI taxonomy): domain Eukaryota; kingdom Metazoa; phylum Echinodermata; class Echinoidea; order Camarodonta; family Echinometridae; genus Echinometra; species Echinometra lucunter. Next base: position 32,943,917 of record CM057152.1, read on the forward strand.
TTTGTTACTTGAAAATGGGATAAACATAAGGGTTATAATGTAAAAATACCAGTCTGAAAGTTTCAAAGTATAATATCAACAGGAAGTATTTCTAAATATAAAAAATGTGAACCAATGTTTGAAAAATATACGAGGGTCGGTTGCACAGAATAGACATAAGGAGTGCGCATGCGCGTATGACTCACCTTACCTTACTGTGTGTATTGGCGTATCACGTGACGGGAGGCACATAATGGCATTTTCAAATTCAAGCAAAGTGGTCCTCTTAGTGATTGTCTCGTGAGACGAAGGATAATAAAATCGCCGTTTGCGTCTAACTTACACTTCTTCATTCCAAATTATGGTTGGTTTCGGGGGTTTTGAGTACAAATACAAGTACTCATACACATGTTTCATCTTAGTTTGAGAATTTTTTAAATCAGCTCCTCACAAAGTTAGCCAATGCCTATAACTTCAATTTTGATGTTAATTGGAAGATCATTTTGATTTTTTAAAACATATTCTTGATCATCTGAAAGAAGATTGTTGCATTGAATACAAAATATTGGTACAAACAAGGCCAATGATCTTTTCAAAACAGTATGTTTAACATTTCCATTCATAGCTACACTACAAGAGGCTGATTTCACAGTACATCAGGTCACCTAGACAAATGAAAACAACTTCTCATCTTCCTTTAGATGTCTCAGCATGCTTTGTAATTGTCTAAAAATCCAAACATTGCAATGTTTCAATCTGTTTGATAACCCAGAACAAAATAATTATTGTTTCATTTAGTTGTTATTATGACATTATTTGTAGATCTTGTATTGTTACAATGCAAGATCTACAAATTTGTGTTACAGTAACACACATTTCCCATTCACTTTGGATTTGTCTATTTGCTTAACTGAACGATTTTGCATCCTATCTGTAGGACAGTCCATGTACAAATGCTGGCCTTGGATCTAACCTAACTCTAGAGGGTGGTGTTGAGTGTGATGCTGGTATCATGGATGGTAATTCCTTGCACTTCGGAGCTGTTGGAGCTTTAGGAGGTATTTTGTCTTCTCTCCTAAGTATTGATTGACATATTGATTTTTTTTTCCATTTGTTTGTTCATAATATAGTTTTCCATTTGTTATTTCATTTTTGATTCAATATTTTTGTCACATTCAACATAGCAGTATTTCATAAAAACTTTTCTCAGCCACTTGCTGCAATGGTATAATTTAATCTGATGACTACTGGTTTCTTGTATTCCCATAGACTTAATACAGGGGCCACACAGTTCCCGTAGCCAATGGGTTAAAGTACTCCATACAACTATGCAGGAGTGGTTGCAGGATTCTGTAAGATTTTTTTTTTTTTTTTTTTTTTTTGGGGGGGGCTATTCTAAAAAAAAACAGATGTTTACCCCCCCCCCCAACCTACATTTCATCTGCATTGTAAAGGCATGCTACATATGGTTATAAATGGGAGGAAATAGACTGCATCCCATAAATCCACTTGCAACTACTAATGTAAATCATGTCACATCACAACTCAACTCTCTATTCATTTGTCATATCTGATTTGTTTATTGACAATTGAATTGAACACAACAAAAAAAGTAACTCCCCCTAATTAAAAACAGCATAACTTTTTAATGAAGAAGTTTTGAGCAAAATAATTTGGCAGGAGTATTCCTACACTTATTGACTAACTTATGTGTGAAAATGAGATTAATCCGCCAAGGCATGCATGAGTGAGCAGACCCTAAAGGCAAAAATGTCACTTTTCAAAAGTCACAAGAGTCATTTTGGGGGGTTTGTGAAACAAGCTTTTTCTAATGTATGCTTAAGTGCAGTTTATATTTATCATGGTGGTGTCATGGTTGATTGAGCAAATTTTTAACGATGAAGCAAGAAATGCAACAAATTTACTGTTCAATGCCGGAAAAACGACTACCCAGTATTTTAACATACGTTCTGACTCATGTTGGTTAATGCCAATTCCTTCCATAAACTGAATGGATTTTGCAGTTTCAAGGAGGGCTGAACATAGTTTTTTCCAAAAAATTGTGTTCACCCAACTGTGATAAACATGTGGAGTGTCAGGGATAGGCATGATGGGGTCAAACAATGGAAGAAACCAAATTTACAAAAGGTTTGTTTCACAGATCCCCAAAATGACTCTTGTGACTTTTGAAAAGTGACATTTTTGCCTTTAATGTCTGCTCACTCATGCATGACTTGACGGATTAATCTCATTTTCACACAGGAGTTAGTCAATAATTGTAAAAAATTAAAATATTAAAATTAATAAACACTCCTGCCAAATTATCTTGCTCAAAACTTTTTCATTAAAAAGTTATGCTATTTTGAATTAGGGGGGAGTTACTTTTTTTGTTGTGTTTATTTATGATTATATTTCCTCATTATTAACCATTCATTATTCCAAGGAATAAGGAACCCAGTGAAGGTTGCCAAAGCTCTACTGTGTGAACAGCAAAAAGGACTTATGTCACATGGTCGCATTCCTCCATGGTGAGCATGGTTCTTACATTTTCATGATTTATAATACGACATGTCTCTGGTTCCCTTTCAGCAAGTTGTGAATAAAGTTCGAAAAATTATTATGGTTTCAAGTGTTATCAACCAGTGAAGTCCCTCAGATAAGATTTTATGCCAGAGGTTCTTTTTTTTTCAGATTTGCAGACTTATGCTGACTTTATTGGCAGATAAAATAAAAATTTCAACATTATCTCATCTTTCTTTGTCATTCATTGTATTCTTAATAGCAGTGGAATGTCAAAATTACAGTGGCACAATGTCCATGTATCATATATGTTCATCAAATTTCCTGGCCAGGCCATGTAGGATGTATAAAAAAAACAGATTGAGAACTTGTATTAAATATGTAATCAACCTTTTCTATAAATTTCATAAGGAGAAAAATAATTAATATGGTTCATTGTCCATATAATCATTAAGTGAATGGAATTTTTGACCCAAAAGAGGTATGGAGCTGCTCAGAAAACAGTGAATTATGACTCATGGTGGTTAATTAACACCTTCAAACTTCTTTAATTATAGATGAATGATCATTATTTTCCTTAACCAACTGTTTGTCATTTACCAATGACCAATTATCAACTATTTTCAACAGTGTGCTGGTTGGTAATGGTGCTCTGCAGTGGGCCCATGATCATGGGTTCAAGGAAGTCAACACCAGTTCCCTTATCACCCCAAAAGCTCTGTCTGCCTATCGGAAACAAAAGAGGGCTCTTTCAGAATTGAGCACCTTACCACCAGATCAGCAGGAATCATTAGCAAAGAGAATGAAGGGAGACAGGCCACATGTGGTCAGTATTTAATTTTTTCTCCTCTTGCTTTATCTGATCAGAACTCTGTCATTTCAGACACCCCATGGCTATCCAGTGTTACTAATCATGACACTGGGTTAGCAGAGGTGCTCTGGAATTTCAGCTGTAATGCCCAATGCTATAGATGGGGTTAAAGTCAGGTACTAATTGAAACACATTTTTTTTTGCCTGGAGTTTTTCAATTATTGAAAGTCCAATTAAAAATTCAAAGAATTGTTTTGTTTGTTTGTTCCATTTCCAAAAATCATATAAAAACAATAACATAATATAACAAAATCAATGGCTTACAGCAATAATAGAATGATAAAACAGATTGATAGCCCATTTTGGAAATACTCTTAATAGAAATATAAAACGTGCTACAAATAAATAATAACATGCTACATGCCAATTTTTTCATATCAATCTTTTTGAATTTTTTAGTAATTAGCAATTAAGAATGTCAAGTGTTTATTAGTACCCTTGTAGAATGTACTTAAAACAGGCTTGTCAACAAAATATGTGATTGAAATTGACCTTCATTAGTAAATCATCTTTTTTTCTTTTAAACAACCAGATAGAGAGAGACACCATGCTGGACACAGTGGGGGCAATCTGTGTGGATAACAAGGGTCAGATTGCTAGTGCAGTGTCCAGTGGTGGCATTGCCCTCAAACATCCTGGAAGAGTTGGACATGTGAGTTGCCTTCACATTTTCTGTTTTTATTTGTTGTCGGTCAAGACATGTATGTCTTTCAAACTTATTTTAGTGAAACACTGTATGTGTAAGAAATATATAGGAGCATTTGCAAAACTTTAAGTGTGAGGATTGTTTGGTTGAAATTCTGCTTATCATCTTTGTCTATTATGAAAGAAAATGAAAGAAGCCCTCTGTGTTGCGAGAATACAAGTCTACCATACTTACAATTATAAAAGTTGTTTTAGGTGTGATTATATGACTCTGTCCATTATGACTCTTCTGATGTTTCATGATTATTACCTTGGCCTCAATAGTATATGGCTTCAATCAAGGAGGGTACCTCCTTGCTTCAATGCACTTAGCTATCATGGAATTTCTTCCTACCAGATACCTAATTACTACTCATGGGTAGAGAGTGGCAAATATAGATGGATGTCATGTTGAAGTACAGTATTGCCATACTACTTCTCAAAGTTCCTGTGAACCTTTGCATCATAGAAAAATATTTTAACCATTTGGCCATAACACCTCAATTCAGTTAATATAAATGATTCATGAAAATGAGCAATGTAAGACCATAAGGGCATAAAATATTTACACCAGGAAACAAACAAGCAAATATGAGGTCATGCTTAGTTTACATTTGCCTAGGGCGTGGTATGATAACTTTGGTCTACGATTTTCCAAGGACATCGTAGGTGGCTACGGGCTACAGTGTTTGTGTTTACATTATCTACGATCATCGTGCCATTTCCTGTATTGGCCACAGGGGGCTGGTCATGGCATGTCTGTACAGAGGCTCCTCAAAGATTGTACAGTAATTGTGCAATTTCAGTACAATCTCCCCAGCCTCCCCACAGAAATCGTACGGGGCCCATGCAGAGGATGCGCGGAGAAGCCGGCCGCAGCGACCGTGCAGCCACTGTGCCATTTTTTGAGCATCCGAGTCCACAAAAAAACGCTTCTGTGCTACGCCTGTGCGGGAATCGTGCAATGCTACCTATGACATGTTTATGGGCTACGGGCTTACGATTTTCCAAATTTGTATAACTTCTCCCGAAACAAAATCGTAGAGGCTGCGGAGCTCGTGAATCCATGCAAAAATCTTACGGTTGCCTTCTACCTCCTCACGGAAGCTGCATGGAAAGGGGGATTCGGGCAGATTATGGGCTTTGTACGCTAATCGTAGGCCAAATGTAAACTAGGCATAATTGACAAACAGACAAAGCCATTATACTTTAATTCATGAATTGATCGTTTCAGCAAAACAGATAAATACCTTACAAAGCGAGCAGTCCTCATACTTGGCTCAGTCAGTCAAACCTACTTCAGAAATAAAATATTCAGCAGGCTTTGCAAGACCCCACGATCCAAATCTCCTTCAGAATCATTGAAATTCCAATTTCCAGTGAATAGCTTAGTTCCACATTAATCATCCAAAAGTAAATGAAAATAGGGACATTACAGATCCAGGGAGCTCACTTTCTCAATTGAATCAAGCAGATAACAGTCATAACACTTCACAACACCATGCACAAATCCTGGCACACAAGAAATGACTACCTGTGATGAAGATTACAAAAAACTGTATCTTAAATCTCTGCATGCTGTACATAACAACAGCCCTGGGTTTCAAAACATTCTCTCTGACAATGAGTATTCATTACATGTGCACCTGTACAATCCAGAAAGCAGCTTGAAAAATGTGCTCTTAATACACCTGCATGAATTATTTGTTATGTAAACAGTTTGGAATGAACCATGTTTACTGACATACCTGCATAATTCATGGGAATAATTTTTGACAGATAAATTTACAACCATTGTGGGTCTACACAAAGATACCCTAATGAAGAAATTTCCACTCTTTGTTAATACACAAGTTGATGTATGATCCTTTGAGGAAAAAACAGAGATAACTTATGAAAATACAATGTAATACATGTGATGTTACCCATGATTATTGTATGTATATGGTTACTGTTACTCAAGTTTGATTTGAAATTGTTTTGTGAAAAAGTACTACTTTATCTGTATAATTGTTTTCACTTAATGAATTAATAGTTAGTCATTCAACAAATTAAGTTGAACAAAGACATAACATCATTGACCATTTTCATTACAGCAGGATTCAAGATACCTTCTATGCTTAAAAATGTTTCCTTGTTTATTTTAGATAAGATAAACCAAATAATTTTCTTCTTGACTAGGCCATGTTTTTCGGCTGTGGATGCTGGGCCCAGTCCCACACACAGACATCCTCGTCAGTTAGTGTTGGATGCAGCACCTCAGGGAGTGGAGAGCAGCTCATGAGATGCAGTCTGGCAAGGACTTGCTGTGAGGGGCTATTTCAGAGTGATGATCCTACTTCGGCTTTAGGCAGTACCTTTCAGAGTCAATATCTAAGTAAGTTATTGTAAAATTTACAATCTGGAAGTAGAGTGGTACGTTGAATGTTACCATTAGAAATATGATGGCATACAATGTCCTAAACTGTCATCATAATCAGGTAGAGACCATGATAAACTGCCAAAATGTCAGTATGTAGTATGAGAACATGGGGCAATACCTAGGTGATATAGAAAAGGGATGTACAGCACTTGAAAACTCAAGAGTTTTGATGTCATCACTGACAAAGTTAGCAAATTATTGTCCATTTGGCTTCAGCAGCATCAGTGTGTACTAGATTTTTTGCTCATGTGGTTTTACTTTTTCATATTTACTGCTGCTTTTTAGATAAAAAAAGATCAAAGCAGAGAGGGGCAAAGATAAATAAATTTAGACAGATGGACAGAGACCTCCATATGGATTAGGAAATTAGTCTGTAGAAACAGTTAAACCCTTTGTGTTATGTTTAAACATTGATTTTTTTTACATTTGCAGAATCGCCTTTTCTGACTGATGATGTGGCAAGGCTTGGGGGCGCTATAGCAGTGAAGTACGACCATACAGAGAGAGATGCTGAAATACTATGGACGCATTCCACAGACAGCTTATGTGTAGGTTACATGGACACATCCCAGACTAAAGCAAAGGTATGGTAAAGACTAGTTTAGCTCTATTGATGAATGTAGAAATCTGATTGTAACACGTACAGGCAGTACTTTTACAACAGTTCTTTAGTAGTAATGTATTGCCTTTAGAAAGACACTCTGAAAGGAGAGTGCATCTAAAAATTAATTTCTTGAGGACTTTTCCACCATTGCAATAGACTCCAAGTTATCATGCGATCTGAGATACTCATTAGATACATAATTCCCTCTTTTTTGTTGCACACCTTTAGAGTGGTTGATCTCATGCTAGAGACATGAAATAAGTATTCATTTTGATGTGCTTTGTGCCTGATGAAGAACATAGGTGTAGGATGGGTCCAGTCATGGGGATGGAGAGGGGCTAAATTTAGCAGGTGGATGAAACTTATCACCTTTCCCCATTTTTGTCAATCATTTGGGAAGGGAATATGGAGAAAGTGTGTGAGAGAGAAAAAAAAAGATATTCTCTGATCTGTTCAACTTTGATAATTTGGTTTATATCCTTCTGTCTGTCTTAGATGGTGATATCAAGGCTACCTGATGGAGCAAAGGCAGGATCCACGTATGCTTTAGGAGGAGCCACGGTTCATCTGCCGTTGCTTGAACTGCCTCCTTGATGATACCAGTCCTCAATGCATGGAATGATAGTTTGGGATAAGCAATAGCAGAGGAGGAGGAGGAGGAGGTTTCTGTTTGCGATCATGGATTAGCTGGGTTTCCTGCAGGATCCAAATAGCCACAAGTACTTATTGAGGAGCCATAATTCACCTTGACAAAACCAGTCCTCCTTCTTTCATTGGATGATACCATAATGCAGTGCTTCTCAGCATTTTTTAAATTGAGGCCCACAAAAGAAAATAGAGAATGAATTGTGTGGTAATTATCTGGACCACTATATTACCTATATTATATTACAAAATCCAACCTACATGTATGGTTTTAATACCCCCATCCCATATGTACAGAAATCTGCGAAAAATTTTAGCGCATTGCATTGACGATAATCCATAACTGTTGATGTCATTTTTATATGTTTAATAAATTCATTTCAATTTGATATTAACAGTAAAGCTGCATTCAAGAATTTTTTCCAAAATATTTTGGACTGACCTTGCGGCCCACCTGAGAAAGCTTCGCAGCCCACTGGTGGGCCGCGGACCACCGGTTGAGAAGCGCTGCCATAATGTATGTGGGTGAAGAGGAGACTTCTCTTCATGACATGATATAGCTGAGTAATGACTGGAGCAAAAAATGAAACCACGTAACAGGAGCTGTATGCCATTGGCATAGAGTGACAGTTCATCCGCCTTTCTGTGAATGACCATCCTGCAGGTACAAATGCTCCCTCTTTCTGTGGAGGAGAGTATATAGATTGCACAGCTGGAAGAAGATTTCAAGGCTGGGAGCCAAACTTAGAGCCAAAGCAGGAGCCACAATTGCTTCATAAGGAGCCAGTCAACTACTTAATAAAAACTTGATGCTTGAAAAACAATGTAAATAAAACTATATTTGTTATGGTGATTGAGATACGTGGGTTCCGGCTAAAAGCCATGTGTTCTCTGCTTGGGGCCATATAGGCACTTATCCATTTTATGTGAAATACCTGGATAGTGAATTGAACCATCAAGTTCATTGATGATGTTGCTTTGGTGTATCTTTATGTTGGCTCTAGGTGGAGCCCCACAGAGAACCATTTTTAGCAACTACTAATAATGGTTCCGTAGAGGTGTCATAGTCAAGTGGTTTAAGGCGCTTGACTGGAGATGCGAGAATTGGGGGTTCAATCCCCAGCACGGCACTTATGCCCTTGAGCAAGGCATTTTAGCTGCATTGCTCTTTTATCGTACTATAGGCAAATTGATAACAATGTGTGTATGTGCTTCTTAAAAAAACTCCCCAAAACTGCAGAATACATACGTGCAAGTCAGTTTGAAATGAGCAATATGTGCTTTGACAAGTTAGGCTTCTTTCAGAGATTACTGTGTTCACAGAGAATCATTCTTTATTACCACACATGATAAACTCATACACTTATTTGTGGTTTTTTTTTAGATGAATTTATTCATTCTTATAATCTTATTTCACAATTACTTACAATGAAATAAAATAAACCATTTGGCAAAGACATAATGCATTTTAGACAGCACATCCACATACCACTTTTATTGCTTTTAAGCCTGCATGCTCAAACCATAAATTTGCTAACATATCACTCAATAGTACTATCTTGAATATCTCAGATTCCTAAGAAAACTTATCATTGCAAACAATGGACATTTTTAATGATTTTTATTTATATTTTTACATACTAGTTCATCAGTTTGCATTAATCTATTTGAATTGTGCAATATGTCGTCCTTGATGGAAAGAAGAAATATTTTCGTTGTAATTCATGATTTTAGTCTTCAATGTTTTATGCACACAAAGCATTTCTGATTATTTCTTTAAAAGTAGACTTCTGTTTTTAGCATACTGAGATAAGAAACTATGAGTCAAAAGCATGTTGATGCATTATTGCCCCATGCTAAGCTAGTAATTAACAGTTTTCAAGCCCCTGGAATAGGTTTTAAAGCCATAGGCTTGCTGAATGTTTTCAGTAGCAGTCAACATAAAATACTTGGTAATCACTCAATGATGAAAGAGCAATTCTATGAAAGAAACATCCTAGGTCTTAGGTTTATATTCTAAATTTATTTCTAAACTTAAAAACAGCCTGAATGTTAACTCTATTTTTAAAGATATCAAAACATTCTGCCACCTGGACTAAAGATGAAACAAGAAAGATAACATGAAAACTAGAATAACCCAATCCCAAGATATATAAATTTGAATAAGTGGAATGAAAATACTGAAAATGATTAAGAAGAAAAAATGTAATGTGACCAGTAGTATGTTAGATATAACCAGGCCCCTAAAGCTCCGCCATTTTGTCCAGATCCAATAGAAGGCCGACCTAAGCATCCATCAATATTTATGAGCAAAAATGAATAATTCATTTTGTAAGATGATTCCAAGGAGTCGCATGCATTTGTGTATGTTTTAAAACATTACGCCCATCAGCTAAAAACATGCGCAATGATGCACAATCAGTGCGCAACAAATGCGCAACAAATGCGCATTAAATCAAAGTATCATAATATGCGCCATATGCGCAGTAGATATGAATAATGCAACAAAAACGGTCGACCTTCAAATGATCCGAAAGAGGCGGGGCCGAATGCCATTCGCATAATGATATAAGCGTGTGCTGCTTTTCGTCTAGTAAATTTATTATATGTCTATGGATATAACTATCAAAATCACAGCTGTAACTGATCGACTAGAAAAGGGATTGGATTTCTGCATTTCTCAAATGTTTAACCTGTTGTCTACTGGAACTGTATTAAGCCTAAGGGAATTGAAGAATTCTGTAGTCCATGGGTTAACTTAAAGTGATTACATTTTTTTTTTATATATGATCGAGAATAGAATTCTAAGAAAAATTACATTAAAAATATGATTTTCAATCGAAATCAATGCATTTGGGCTAATTTCTCATAAAAAGTCAAGAGCTGACCAAAAAATTTGAGTATGAGGTAAGACGTAAAAGTGGGTACCCAGCTTTGCATATTGCAGTTGTGCTGCACACTAGACTGTACAATATGTATTATAGCTTGCGCGCATTTTGCTAGAAGTGCGCGACAAGGTACCCACTTTGACGTCATTCTGACATAAAAGTGGGTACCCAGTTGAAACTGGGTCACAGCTGAGGGGTCAAAAATATCCTGAAATCTTACCACATTTGGGGGTTTCCTTGGCAACACGACTTTTAAAAAAAAATTAGGCAGATGATTTTCTGCTGATGAAATCATGCTCTTTTAAATGAACTGACATTGTTTCAGCATTGGGTACCCCCTTTAAAGGAGCCAAGTGTCTTGAAACCAAAAAGGGCTTGTTGGTAGCCTTACATAATTAAATGCTCAGCTGACAGCTGTAATTTGGCATATTTTTTAAGTTTTAAAGTGTGAACAAAAACTACTGCCTCTTATAAGGAACAAAAAATCTGGGTAATTTTAACAAAGCTGTCTCAGAGAACTATTTACTTGTGTTGTGGTAAGATTAGTATTGTTGAAAATCATATTTTTGATAACTAAAATAATTATAAATGGCCTTTAAGATGGAAATAACATCAATAGGGCAGCTTAGCAAAAAGGAATGGTGCAAAAAGATGAGTCCAGAATGCAAAATTCATATTGTTGTCTGTATTGTTTGCATTCTGGATGCGTCTTTTGGCACCACTCTTGTTTCGCTAGGCTACTTAAGTAGCATTATACATCCATGTAGTGTTAATTATGATGACGATAATGACTAAACAGTGATCATAATTAGTAATTGCCAAAATGAAATTCAACAGTAAGAACAATCAAGAAGCAGCTGATTTGCCTTTAATTACATACATTGCATTTCTAATAATTACGATATTTATGAAAATTCATGTTCCATTAATTATTTACATCTGGGGCCCGTTGCATAAAACTTTTGCCAGAGTTTTTTATGGCAAAATTTGAGGAAACTACGGCAAAAAAAAAATTGCCATAGTTTTCCATTACATAAAAATTTGCCAGACTTTTTTTTGCCAGAAAAAATGTCTGGCAAAAGTTTTATGCAACGGGCCCCTGGAAGTACGTATATTGCACAAAATGCCCAATTATTTGCAAGCTTTGATTTTAAAAGAGAGGGCAAAAGAAAAACAAAGAACGACATGAATCACAAGGTTTAGGTTTTCTTCGAGGACAGTGTATATTAGCAAAAGAAAACAGATGATATGAGATAGGAATAGGTATAAGTAAAGATAAATATGATTCTAAGCGTAATTTTAATTGTAAAAGATAATATCAGATAGAATAATACATGACCTGAGAATGGAGAATGATTAACGAAGAATATATCAATGTAATGTCATAAAATCAACAAGAAAAGTTAATGAAAAATAGTGGTGTGTATTGAAAATGAGATAAATATTGAGATCAGGGAGAAGAGAGGAGAGGAGAGGAGAGGAGAAGAGAGGAGAGGAGAGGAGAGGAGAGGAGAGGAGAGGAGAGGAGAGGAGAGACAAGGTGAGGAAAGAAGTGAAGAAAGGGAGAAGGTATAAATAACTAATAAACTCAAAGAAAAGTTTGTAAAAGAGAGTGGTGAATATAGAAAATGAGAGAGAGAGAGAGAGAGAGAGAGAGAGAGAGAGAGAGAGAGAGAAGAGGGAGAGGAAAGGAGAGCAGAGAAGAGAGGCGAGGAAGAGGGATATGATAGCAAGAGATTGATAAATAGATAAGATAGAAAATCAGGAAGAAGCTAGCGGGAGAGAAAGTGAAATGGAGAGGAAAGGACAGAAAGAGAGATAGAAATTGACGAGAGAAAATGGAATAGAAGAGCAGGGAGAGAAAATTTGCCAAAGAGAGAGAGAGAGAGAGAGAGAGAGAGAGAGAGAGAGAGAGAGGGGGGGATGGGGTGGGGTGGGGAGGCGGAGGGAGACGACCCTGCGTCGACCCGTTAGCAGTTAGCACCAAATCTAGTTCTGATCCATGTTGGAGCCGAGATATGATGAGTCTGACAGCTGTAGAATAGTAGCTGAATTCAACTTTTTATCCCATGTGAGGATCATGACTGAGGTTAGAAAGTCAAAATATGTTTGTGTCATCAATTTCATAACATGCTGTAACACTCCCATCTCCCCAAATTCCCTGATTCAACTTTCTTGCTGATCAATCACTTTGCGTGCGGTGGACACGCCCTCACTTTGCTAAGGATAAGTAAATTCAAAACCGTCATCTCTTCATAAAAATCAATATTGGTCACTCAAAATAATTATCTTCCTCTTCCAAGAACCTTATATGAAAGGCCTTCTGTGTACAGCGGCCACGTTTTCCTTGGATGGCCTCAATAGACAGGTTTGAATATCATGATGACATTCCGGTATATTTTAGATTTTAGATGCTCTAATTCACTTACGGTACCTCGTTTTGCATGATTGGCCTGTTCATTCAAATTCTAGTAATATCCTCCGAGTAAAACAGGCAATTATATAAAGAATTATTCTATTTAATGACCCAATATTTGCTTAGACAAAGATTGTTCCAGGTTTTCAAATGAACTTTGTCCAAGATTATAGAAATTTAGAGTATTAGAAATTTAGGGGTAGAGTTAGAAATAGTGTTCAGTATATTGTTGAGGTTAGCAGTTTGGCCAAAGATCAATTTCTGCCGGATCGTGTGTCGTCATAGTGTTAGTCCAACATTTTGGAAGGGACACTGTCACACCGCACGCAAAGACCCAATGATTATGATCCGAACTCGGAGATGAGGCGGTCACCGACCACGTGGAGAGCGGCTAACATCTCTTCGACCGTCGCTTCAATCTCCGTCTCGGGTAGTAGGAAGCCATATTTGCCTTCATCCCTGAGTTCAATCACGTAGGTGTACTTGGCTCCCAGGGACCCATAACCCCAGTCCTCGCTAGCACCAGCAGCTGGATCTGGAAGCAAAAGGAAGTTAAGACAAGGTCAAACACCATTCAAGTTCAACACAGATTTTGTCCTCCTTTTTTGAAGAGGAGGGCGGGGGGGGGGGGGGGGGGGGGGTGGTGACCGAGGGATTTTGTGATCAAACTCCAACCTTACCTCAATGACTATAATAAGGTCGTATCCATCTTTACAAAAGTTTTTGTGGTAATTGTATGTCATCTATACAAATAATCAATTTTCAATCTATATCATTATTCAGAAACAGAAATGTGACAAGGTTACTTTCTTTGGCGCGAGAGAAATTATATGAACGATAAGATATACATATTTGTCACTGGCAGATCCTGAATTCGTTCATAGGGGGTACGAAAGGGTACAAAAAGAGGAAGAATTTTAAAATAGAAGAAGAAGAAGAAGAAAAGGAAGAAAAAGGAGAAGAAAAAACAAGAAGAAGAAAAAGGAAAAACAGAAGAAGGAGAAAAAAGGGAGAAGGAGAAGTAAAGGTGAGGGAGGAGGAGAAGGAAGAGGAGGACAAAAAGAAGAAGTAGAAGAAGATGAAAAAGCAAAGAAGTAAATATTTTCATAATTTTCGGTTTTTCAGAGGCTAAATTATGTCTAAAAATATCGGAAAAGTAAATTGAAGCACTTAAAAAAAAACAACAACAGAAAATTTGACAAGGGACACAAGGGTACACTTTTGTATTTACGCATGTGCTCAGTATAGCACATTTGGTCTGATCAGTTTCCCCTGATGCCACCCGACCCCTCCACATGTGCCCCCTTTTTCATCTAAAAGAAGGGTGCTCTCTATATTTGCTTGGGTTCTCCAAAGTATTTTTAATCTTTCCTTTTTTTCTTATTGGAAACGAGTAACAGGCCTACAGTACGAGGGAACTATACTCCCTGATGGCAGTGCCATTCTAGCATTAAGCCATTTTTTCTCGTACATTGTTCTATTATGAATTGCTCTTTGTATGGAGGAGTTTAAGGTCTAGTAAACCACAAATGTACGTCATTCTTGTCAACAACTATTTCTTTACATTCATGTGCGAGTGAAAAGATCTTTTATATACTTTGAAATGCACCTGTTGTTCTTTATATCGCCCTTGTCGTCAGAAAAAAAGTGAGTTAATATTTGATTTCACTGGCCTGACATTTTCAAATCGTATTGTTCCGTAATGAGAGTGATGGATGGAAGGGAGAGGGGGGCATGTCCCACGACCTGATTAAATTTAGGGTAGAGAGGTACAGAGAAGGTATACAAAAATTCACAATGGCAAAACTGTTCTGTTTTAAAGTGTTGATCTGTTTAAATTACGCCTTTATGTTGCTCGCCAGACATGTTGTCATTTCTATATAAAGAATCCTTTTTCGATACTTGTCAGATATATTTTTGTCATACTTATGCTTCTATATAAGAAGAAAAACTATCAGTTACATTTTAACATAATCAATGCACCCCTGTCACAAAATCCTAAATCCTCGACTGCGTTGTATCGGACAGCAAAAAAAAATCAGTCAATATGGAGAAACAAAAAGGAAAAAAAAAATGGCAAACACAAAACTAGATTTTCAAAGACTAATAAGCAACGCATGAAACAAAAACACATAGAACTGCTCTTGGTATGATTATTAATCAATGGAGGTCCATTATAACGTGCCATTCCAAGTCTGTACCGCTAATAACATTGATGAATAAATAAATATATTGATTCTCACAATATTTATATTGATATCACACAATATTCTTAAATTACAATCAACCATATGTTCAGAAATATAATACCACTGCAACTGGTGAACGAGTATCCAATTGAATATTGGTAAACGATTAACCATACACGTGCTAGTCTGTTGTATACATTACATTTACGTTTTTTCGTTTTTGTCTCTTTCTTTCTTTCTTTTTCTTTTTACGTTTAAATTTGTGATTGTTTTTTTTTTTATATAATTAACTTACAGAAGTCTGGTCCTGATTCCCCAACAAAGTAATCCTTTCCATGAGTAGCTGTTATAGCATCCTCAGCTGCCGTTGCAAGGGAACGCTGTCGAAAAAAGAAAGGGGGAGGGGGTAACTGGGATGAGGAAATATCGTTTCTATAGGGGCCTATACGCATTACATGTCATTGAGCTTTTCCCTACTCTTAAGTTAGATTTTTCAAATTTCACGTAAGAATGACGATTGCAATATATTATATGATTTTCAAAACACCAACATGATAATTCCTTTAAAAAAGTAAACAGCTGAAAAGGAGATGCATTAATTTGACAAAATATTCAATGTCTGTTTTCGTTGGGCCAAATCTCTGACACAATAAAAAGAAGCCAAATATTTTATTCCCCTTTTAGGCCTTTTAGCATACTCGGTGTACAATGGAGGATGATCATTTACTTGGAACTTGAATGCTTTATCAGTAGTTTAACACTTTAATATTAATACAAACAAATTTTTGAAGAAAAAGAAAATTTTCTGCCACTCCTTGAGCTTTCTGAAATAAAATTCTTAAAAGCAGATTGCATGCTCATGGAAAGAACCGTACCTTATTTTTATTCTTTATTTTTTGAGGCATCGATTTATGGCTCAGAGAGCATAAATCAGAGACAAAATGACATTATTATAAGAAAATCACAAGGCCATATTTTCTTCCATTAATGAACCAATGTGTGAAAAGCAGCACATTACTTCCTGCCCCCCCTTTTCATTCATTTCATGTTCAGTCAACCTTAAATTCATGACGTCCTGACTACCTCGGATGTCACGAAAATGTCTCTGAATTTTACTCAGGCGATTTTTCTATTTTTGTGTCATTTCTTCCATTTGTGCTTTGTCAGCCGTGAAGTTTTAGACAATTCTGACTTTCATACAATATTTCCATGATAATCAAGGGTACGTGGATTTATTGATTTACAAAGTGCAGTTCCCTGTCCAACCTGTTCTTGAATGTCGCTGGAAAATTCTGGTACTGAAGCCAATAGGATCGGTTGATTTAAAAATTAATGTGCCATTTAGCCCTGCAAAGTACATAATATTACTCCGAACGTCGGGTGATCACTTTTAATCTACGAAAATATGAACCACATTCTATAAATATTTCGTATTGAAATTATTTTAAACTTAATTGTGTATAGTTCTATTGTTACAAACTCAAACTGACCCATCAGTTTTTGTCTCATTCCTGGTAGGAAATAATTATTTAAAATCTAACAAAATTTGTTGTTGTTGTTGTTGTTGTTGTTTTTTTTTTTTTATACTTCTGTTAGCAAATTTAAGGACCACCATTTAAAAAAATAATGTGTTGTAGCAAGCCGAATGTTATGAAAGTATATAAAAGTGAGAGAGGGTAAGGTATGTAACCTACCAGATCACGTCTGTCGGGTAGGGGGACAGTTTTCGAGCCGGTATAGCCCCACGGGTAGAGCCAGTATTGTCCATAGCTGTGAACATCCATGAAGAGATGAACGCCACTGGTTTGTTGTTTAGCTAGAAGGAAACTGGTTACGCCCTGGTGTTCAGGCTCAGAGAGGGGGCCAGGACCCCGGTAGGTCTCACTACAACTGACTGCGCTAGATCCTTGTCCTGAGGAGAAATGAAATGCCAAGTTAAAACTATAATGTAACTGTATTTCATTATTATTACTTTTGATTTAATTCCATTTCGTTTATTCTATTTCAGTTTAAGTAAACTCTATTCGACCGAAATGAATTCTTTTCTGAACTGATTCAAGTTTAATACTATTTATTAATCAATATCAGAAATTCGATTACTTAAATTCAATGATTCAGTAGTATCCAAGGCAATTCACTGCAGTCTTATGAGCACTCTCATATCTAACAGTGCATGGTTCCGCCATTGTGTATGATTTGTCGTTTTAGATTACATTACTGATTAGGCAGACCGATTTTCAACAGTTGAAACACTTCTGGACAAAGAGGGTTAAACCCTTGCGCCAGGCCATCGCATCCCTGCGTCAGGGTGACTGCGGCATTTCCTAGCGGCTGCGTGCAAGCCTAACATTATCATAAGCCAGAATGTTCAAAAATGGCATATAACACGCTACTACAAACGTTTATTGAACCTACCTCCCCATTCGTAACCATAATTTCTGTTCAGGTCGATCCCTGTGCAAACATTTCCGTCAGGTCGGCGCCTGTTTTTACGCCACATACGGTCCTGAAATTTTGAGCATAGTGCAATTTTTTAGATGGAAAGAAAATGGGGAGAGATGTATGGTGCTGAACAGAAAGGAGAAGTGAATCACAGAGAGTTTGAGGAGAGAGGAGAGGGGAGGAAGAGAGTGAATATGACAAAGAAAGAGTGAGAATTAGAGGGGGATGAAGAAGGGAAGGGAAGCGAAGGGAGAAAAGGGGGGGGGGGGGGGTGGGGGGGAGAGATTTGAAAATTTAAAATTCACAGTGCGACATACTTATCGCTTTACGGTCAGGGGGAAACCCTATATGGTTATGAACGAAAATCAACTACACGTTCGCCGAACGGCAGTTCATGACATTTATGTTCCTAAAAACATTAATGAGGATCACGAATACAATATCATCATTATTTCACAGAAATGCACAAAAAAATTAATGGCCGATTCTGAATTACAGGTTGACAAAACGATTTTCGAATTCATTATTGGTTAAGTTAGCTGATCATCAGGGTACACGTGAACAGCACAATAACGACAGTTGGGCAATATTCATTGCCGAGATATACAGGGGCGAAAGTAATTTATGATGAATGAACGTGAGATGAATCAAAGTCCAGTTAGTATGATGATGATAATGATAATGATAATACTGGTAGCAATAGCAGCAGCAGTAGTATCAGCAGCATCGGTACAGAAGTAGGAGTAGTAGCTGTAGTAGTAGTAGTAGTAGTAGTAGTAGTAGTAGTAGTAGTAGTAGTAGTAGTAGTAGTAGTAGTAGCAGTAGCAGTAGTAGTAGCAGTAGCAGCAGTAGTAGCAGTAATAGTAGTAGTAGTAGTAGTAGTAGTAGTAGCAGTAGCAGTAGTAGTAGTAGCAGTAGCAGCAGTAGTAGCAGTAGCAGTAGCAATAGCAGCAGCAGCAGCAGCAGTAGTAGAAATAGCTGTAGTAGTAGTAGTAGTAGTAGTAGTAGTAGTAGTAGTAGTAGTAGTTGTTGTAGTAGCATCAGTAGCAGTAGCAGTAGCAATAGCAGCAGCAGCAGCAGCAGCAGCAGCAGTAGTATCAGCAGCATCAGTAAAGTAGTAGAAGTAGTAGCTGTAGTAGTAGTAGTAGAAGTAGTAGTAGAAGTAGTAGTAGTAGTAATAGTAGTAGTAGTAGTAGTAGTAGTAGTAGTAGTAGTAGTAATAGTAGTTGTAGCAGTAGTAGTAATTATCATTGTTGTATTACAGTACTTATTATTGTAGTAGTTTTTGTAATAGTAGTAGTAGTAACAGTAGTAGTAGTAGTAGTTATCATGCTAGTAGTAGAAGTCATAGTAGTCGTAGTAGTAGTGGTAGTAGTAGTGGTTGTAGTAGTGGTAGTAGTAGTAGTAGTAGTAGTAGTAGTAGTAGTAGTAGTAGTAGTAAAAGTAGTAGTAGTGGTAGTAGTCGTGGTAGTAGTAGTAGTAGTAGTAGTAGTAGTAGTAGTGGTAGTAGTCGTGGTAGTAGTAGTGGTAGTAGTCGTGGTAGTAGTAGTGGTAGTAGTAGTAGTAGTAGTAGTAGTAGTGGTAGTAGTCGTGGTAGTAGTAGTGGTAGTAGTAGTGGTAGTAGTAGTGGTAGTAGTAGTGGTAGTAGTCGTGGTAGTAGTGGTAGTAGTCGTGGTAGTAGTAGTGGTAGTAGTGGTAGTAGTGGTAGTAGTCGTGGTAGTAGTCGTGGTAGTAGTCGTAGTAGTAGTGGTAGTAGTAGTGGTAGTAGTCGTGGTAGTAGTAGTGGTAGTAGTCGTGGTAGTAGTGGTAGTAGTCGTGGTAGTAGTAGTGGTAGTAGTCGTGGTAGTAGTCGTGGTAGTTGTCGTGGTAGTAGTCGTAGTAGTAGTAGTGGTAGTAGTTGTAGTAGTAGTAGGAGGAGGAGGAGGAGTAATGATAATGATAATGATAATAATGATACTACAGATGAAGAGAAAGGTTGAGAATATGAGTATTATGGTTTATATATGATTAAAATGAGGAAGCTGAGAGAAAAATGGTATATTGAATGGACGGTATATCAAGAACATAGAAGAAATATCATATTATAGCTATACAGCAAGAAAAATAAAGAAGAATCGGCCTGAATAAAGAATAAGGAGGAATAAGGAAAAAATATATGAAGTAAGAGAAAGCAAAATACGAAAGAAGAATTTTTAAAGAGAGAGAGAAAAAAAAAAACACACTAAACGATCAAAGAACAACAGAAAAGTTCATCTGAAAATTTAAAGTATTAAAAAATCAAGACAGAATAATAAGATTCCTATTAACATACAAGAAGAAAGAGAATGAACTGGTTTTACTTACGTTTGTCCATGTGTATAGGTATCCATCAGGATTTAGAACAGGTACAATATACCAGTCAAATTTATCGAGCATCGCTTTTACATTATCATCTGTATTATATCCATCGATGAGCTGTAAGAAATGAATACAAAAATAATTTTAAAAAGGGGGAAATTAAACAGCAAATAGTGGAGAAAATTGTTTACATTCTTGCAATAGGATATAAAGCACAAATTTCTTAAATCAAATCAAAGTCAATTCAACCATGAAGTGAAACATTTTTTGTGATATAACATATCAAAACATCGTGTTTCTGTCATATGAAATAATGGCACTAGAAAGTATCAAAGTTACATTTTTTTCCAACACAGTAGTAAAGGTTCAAAAGAAATGTCTAATTTTACAAACGTTGCAAACTATATACAAGAGACACAAAAACATAACATTCAACATATTTCAAAATCGTTGACATTCTCTTGATGTGTAACATATTCGTGATCAGGGGGGCGTTTCATGAAAGGACTTGTCGGATGTCTTATCCGACAAAGTCTGTTTTATCCGACAGTTGCCATAGTAACGATGCTTCTCAACCAATCAAAATCGAGGAAAGATGTCAGATCTGACAGCTTGTCAGACGACAAATGTTGATGAAATGCCCCCCCCCCGATATCATACTTTGCTTTACAGATCCGATTCTTTTTAAGATTTTCAAGATGATGAATTTTATTGAAAATCAGTTACATTCACTATAATGCCCTAAGGACGACTTGATTTGATATTTATATAATGTCGCTGTCATCCCTGTATAGACTTCCAAGTATTCTCATTTTCTGTCATATTATAACATGTAAGAACTAATGTAATGTAAGGTCATGTAATTTAAAGGTAGTGTTACGTAATGTAACATAAGGTAATGTAATATATTATATTTGGTAAGGTAATTTAAGGTAATGTAAAAAATATCTAAGTATTATCTATCAAATTGTAAAGCGCAATGAAATAAATGATGTATGTACAATGCGCTAAATAAAAGTACTTATTATTATTATTATTATTATAAGTACACGACACCGACAAAAAGAAGAAATGGGGGGGGGGGAATCTATTCACAAACTACAAGCAATGCTTTTTAGTGGATCCCTCCATTTCCGCAGTATCTAAGAATTTCTTTTGATTTCACAAGTTTCTGTAATTGTAGGCCTACCTATGCAATGTCATCGTATTTCCCTTTCTTTCTGTTGGAAATTAATAAATATGAATTTGAATTTAAAGGGAATTAACATACAAAATGTCGTTCTCATGGGCTGTCCCGCAATTGGGCCGTCAGTCTACCCTGTAGTTAGCTCTTTGTGTCACAGAAAACATAACCACGAACAGAGAGAAACTTCGAGTGATTTCTTTTTCTCATTTTGACTGGTTATTGTTTATAGGTTATTGTTTCATTTCATATTCAGAGTAATATTTCTAAAATACCTTTTTGACGAGTCCCATCATGGTTGCTGGACTGACCCATTCTCGAGCATGGATACCACCTTGGATGTAGGCTATGGGCTTGTTGTTACCAGGTGAGCCAAGCTAGATAGAGAGATGGAGAAAATTCTTGTTTACGACACATGGCCAGGCTACATTGCTTCGGTGTCCATTTCCTAGACTAGAGTCTACTAGATTAACCAAATTCTTAACTTCCATCTTGGTCTCAACACTGTACCTAAACCTAATGCTAACCCTACCTAACCTAAAACTAAATTGCAATTCTAACGCTAACCATACATCTTGGTTACCAGGTGAGCAAAGCTCGATGGAGAGATGAAACGAGTTCTTGCTCCGGCGACACTAACTGGTCAGCATTATTGGTCAAAACACTGTACCTAAATTTAACACTATAACTCTAAACCTAAATTTAAACCAAATTGCAATCTTAACGCTACCCATACATCTGCGACAAAATAAAGGCCAAAGCAATTGTCGTCTGAGCATATGTCGGAATACGAAAAAGTTCCATGTTCATTCCATCCACAGTGAAGCGTCTATACTGGTTTAGAATCTTCAAGGTTTTCAAATGTTACTCCTAGTCATAATCCGTTCAAATATTGTATTACTCTTGGTGATTTCATTGTCTTGTAATGGTTATGTCTCACACATACTTTATGTCAATAACATATTAAACTCTTTCTTAATGAGAATTGGATTTCAATTATTGGAAGAAATAGTGTATTTTAAATGAAATTTTCTTTTTATTCCCCCCCCCCCCCCATGTATGATAATATATAACGTTTTCATGTTTTGATGATAACAAGTGGCTATTTCATCTAGTAAAAAAAAAAAAAGATATTTCATATATTCTGAAACTTCTATTTCCCACTATAAGAATTATTTGAATCAGGACGATATCGAATATCAAATCTACCAATTAATTAATCAATCAGCAAGTCAATCTTTTAAACCATTATGTTATACTGATGATTTAGGACATTACATCTGTTGAATTACTTTGATAGCTTTGATAGGTCGACCTTCGTATGATGTTCCTAACTGCTCCTCACTGGCTATCTGATAATTCTCATTTGCTGTATCTGTAACCCATTTATAGATCTGTAACGAAGCAAAGGGAGAATACAAATATATTCATAATCATACATACATACATACATAGAAAGAGAGAGGGGAAAATTATCTTCTGGTTTAATAATAATAATAATAATAATATACAGTTCTTGTATGGCGCATATCACATTATGATATAACGTCTCTATGCGCTTCCAAAGGACTTGGATATTATTACCCTGGCTTTAGCCCGGCAGCCGCCAGCGCGCAAGCATTTCAAGGAATAAATTCCTGCCAGGTACCCATTCACCTCACCTGGGTTGAGTGCAGCACGATGTGGATGAATTTCTTGCTGAAGGAAATTAACGCCATGGCTGGGATTCGAACCCACGACCCTCTGATTGAAAGACGAGAGTCAGAACCACCAGACCAGATAGCTATGAAATTTCTAAAAGTGTTATGTATACTGAAATATATCGTGAAACTGAACAAGTTATCTTCGCTTAGAGAACAAATCAAATTTGTTGGAACTGAAGTTGATATCATGATTTTCAGAGAGAGTAGGGAGGAGGGAGGGAGAGGGGGAGAGAGCGAGTGGGGGGGGGGGGGGAGAGCGAGTGGGGGGGGGGGGGGGTAATGAGTACAGCTATTACCATCCTTTCTCGATCATTGTAGAGAATCATGACATGCAGTCACTAAGCGGAGTCAGCATGTTAAGGAATACAAATTAAGGAAATATATCCGCCAGCTAAAATTGAAAATAATGAGACACTGATAGGTGAAAGTATAACTTACCTCTTCTAATGTATGATAGACCTTGTAATCAAATTCATCATTAGTTACTGCAGTGCTCCGTTTTCTCCTAAATGAAACCGTTTCTTCTTGTAAGGATATCATCTCCTGAACATCACCGATCTGAAAGACGAAAAACGAGGAACATGGTTAAAAGCTTCAGCGAATAGGATGATGATTGCTGTCATCACTGTTGCTACTGCTGATACCTATACAAGCGCTAATATTTTATAATGTTGCTACAGCTATAAAACCACCACCACAATCTACCATCACCACCACCACCACCACCACCACCACCACCACTACTACTACTGCTACCACCATTACCATCACCATCATCATCACCATCGTCACGATTACCATCATCACCTGCACCACCGTTATCACAACTATTACTACAACCACCATTAACATCATCAGCATCATCACCACCACCACCACCACCATCACCGCCATGACCACCAACATGACCACCATCACCATCACCACCGTCACGAATACCATCACCTGCACCATCGCTATCATCGCTATTACTACAACAATTAACATCATCAACATCACCACCACCACCTCCACTACCACCACCACCATCACCACCACCATCATTACTGTCACGATTACCGCCGTCACCTGCGCCACCGCTATCACCACTATAACTACAACTACCATTAACATCATCATCACTACCACTACCACCACCACCGCCGCCGCCATTAGCACTAACATCACCACTGTCACCTACACCACCGCTATCACAACTATCACTACAACTACCATCAAAATCATCAGCATCACCACCACCACACCGCTGCCATTACCATCAACATCATCACCACCATTATCATCACCGTTACAGTTACCATCACTACCTGCACCACCGCTATCACCACTATACAACCACCATTAAAATCATGAACATCGCCACCACCAACACCTCCACTACCACCATTACCACCAACATCACCACCATCATTATCATCTACACCACCAACATCACCACTATACAACCACCATTAACATCATCGACATCACCACCACAACCTCCAATGCCACCACCACCAACACCACCATTATCACCACCACATTAGAATCAAGTGGCTATCACCATAACAGAATTCCTGAACACCATTATCACCAAAAGAAGACAATCATCATCATTATCATCATCATCATCATCATCATCATCGTCGTCGTCGTCGTCGTCATAACTATCATCATCGTCACGATTCCAGCGTTTTTCAAATTTTAAAATTGATTTCATACTTCAATTCTCTTAATAATTTTGCACGCTTGTATTTAATTCCTACCAACTTCAACGTTCCTACATGTTTACAAAACTTGTTAAATCAAATATGCGGCAGGTGGTCATAATTCCGGATTAAATTTCGACTAGGACTAATCTGAATATATCGAGTGATTTCCATGGGAACTTTAACACCTGATAGTGATGTAAGAATCTACTTAGCTTTGTAAAGAACAAATTATTTTTATTTTCGATAAGATATTAACAGGAGCTTTAGATAAAGTTATCGTAGTTCAGAGGCACAAGTAAGCATTATTTATAATTCTCATGAACCCATCCAGAAAGACAATGCACTTTGGGCAACAGTTATAGGTTACAAAAATCTTTTTTGTTAAATCCAGTGTTTGTGTACAAGAAATCTAGGAAGGTAGAATGCAACCTCATTAGGTGTCGCTTTTTATGAATTCTTATGATTACTGTTAATCCGAGGACCCAAAGTAAATCCCTTTTTTCACGGATACTACCGAATATTATGATCAATATATCACACCAATTGTTTCTAAGGTTGGAAGCTTTCTTTAATATTCTTCTATTTGTAAGTGAAATGAAAAAGGAGGTAAATCTTTCCTTAATCTTCTCCAAATCTTTAATATTCTACGAACAAATAACCTCTCGATATTTCAAAAGAAAAGACCTACACCTTATTCGGTCATAGATCATAGCATAGGATTTTAAAAATTATTGAACCTTAATTCCCAAATATTTCTCAAAACAGTTTGCCCCTAGAAATTGAAATAGTTATATTCCATATTTACAAAAATATGTGACAGCATTTGCAAATTACTATTCCCAGAAGAGAAAGATTGTATATGATGTGTGCACATATATCTGTATCTTTTCTTATTCGACATGTAACAGAGGTTAAGGTCAGTCCTTTAAATCTGAAGAAAATCCAAAATTCCGACCGCAGGATGGGCTTACGAAGGAGATGCAGGAAAACTTCCCAGGGAGATACTTTTGAGATTTTAGCCATTACACTCGTCACAGCAACGAACAGCAATGTTTCAGCATACTGCGAAACGTACTTGACCGTTGTGTCACTTCACCCTCTTTAACTCCTCTTTTCTAATCCTCTTTTCCTTTTGCTTGTCGAAGATGTTTCTGCCATCACTCCCACCACCACTACCACTGCTACTACTACTACTGCTACTACTGCTAATGCAACTTCTGCTACGACTACTGCTACTGCTGCTGCTACTGCTGCTGCTACTGCTGCTGCTGCTACTGCTGCTGCTACTGCTACTGCTGCTACTACTACTGTTGCTGCTGCTACTGCTGCTGCTACTGCTGCTGCTACTGCTGCTGCTACTGCTGCTACTACTGCTACTGCTGCTGCTTCTGTTGCTGCTGCTGCTGCTGTTGTTGCTGCTGCTGCTACTGCTACTGCTACTGCATCTGATACTTCTACTATCTCGATTAAAACGGAGAATCATACTACTCCTTTTCGCCTTCGGTTTTACTACGACTAAAAATACAATGCTTCTTTCTCTCCTTTTACCACCAACAACACTACAACTATATGACTATTAGTATTACTACTACTACTACTACTGCTGCTGCTGCTGCTGCTGCTGCTGCTGCTGCTGCTGCTGCTGCTGCTACTACTACTACTACTACTACTACTACTACTACTACTACTACTACTACTACTACTACTACTTCTACTAGTATTACTACTACTACAGTAGTAGTAGTAGTAGTAGTAGTAGTAGTAGTAGTAGTAGTAGTAGTAGTAGTAGTAGTAGTAGTAGTAGTAGTAGTAGTAGTAGTGCCACTACCTATTACTCTACTTGTTATTATCATTATTACCCGTACTACTAAGTACTAATGCTATATTTTTTTGACCTTTGTCATATTTCCAATGTTTGTTTTTAATTCTAAAAAGCACTACAAAATGAAGGGGGGGGGGGGAGACAGCAAAATAGGGCGGGGGTCATCAGAAATTGGCCTTGAAAGTCTGAATCAACATATGGATTTTCCGAGTTATCTATTTTTTTAGTAAGCTTAACTTTTAAGTGTTGTCAGTCTTAATGGACTTGCCATACATTAGGGACTCCAGCCGTTCCCATGGATTCGGGAAAGATTTCAGACATCACATTAAAGGCACGGAAAATGTCTCGTTGTATGTTCAAAAATCAAATTTGCGCAATCATGTACACGATACAGAGTCGTCGGAGTTATGGCTTGAATTTCATTTTCCTTTCCCAGTGACAAACAACAATTTTAGCACCGTGTTGATTCAATTAATAAACGGAAAGGCAAATGAAGAAAATTTAGGGCTCTGCTTCCGAGTATAAATTCTGTACTGAAACAGCGATTCTTTTATATCGACTCACATTATTGTTGTGGATGAAATGTTGCAAGGGCTTGCTGGTATAAGTTTAACAGTACCTCCTTGCTGATACATTGACGAATTTACCAAAAGTTTGCAACTGAATAAGAAGAAAGATTTAAAATTTATTTCGTTTTGAACTTTTTTTAGTGCATCACATGAACGCAAAGTTACCACTTGTTTTGGAATTTAATAAAATACTGGTCTAATCGATTCGAAAAATAATCAATCTTAAGCTTCCCCAGGGTTGGACTGGCTATGGTCGGGGGGGGGGGGGGGGTTTCCGGTGGGCCACTCGAGATTTTGGCTTAAGGGCATGTCCATTTATTGTCTGAGGCTTGCCTGATATGTATTTTGTAGGGTGACTGTTGCTTTCGCATCGAAATTCCCCAACCTAATTTCAATTCCAGTCCACCCCTGATGCATCGGGGTGCCCCCCTTCGGCACTACGCCCCTGGATAATATAGTTACGCCTTCGTCAATTTCTAGCTGCATTAACTCTTCGATAAAATAGAGACAACACTTTCATGTGCGGGCTGCACATGCTTTTATGTTATTTGCTCTTCCAAATTAATGACGGCTATTTCATGTCCTCAAAACAAAGTCAGTACAACAACAACAACAATAACAACAAAAACTCCATCTCTCTCTCTCACTCTCTCTCTTTCATTGCAATGATCATGATGATCTGCATAATTTACGAGACAAGAAAATACGACAAGGAAATCTTCTAACAACATGGATATCAGAACAGGAAATTCAATTTTGGTTGAAAAATCGGTCATCAATATTTGAAAAAAAACCAACACTTGGGATGTAAAAGGCCAATTATGAGGCGACGTGTTTCATTGTAAAGTAGTATGCATTACTGCATTAATTTGAAATTCAGGCGACACGGTATGACGTGAAAATGCCATTTTAGAAATTGCCTGAGGAGGAATGATACATTAGACTAAAACCGTATACTAAGAATAACATTCATTTTTCCTTTGGGAGAACATCATGGACGTTTACTCCCATTTTTTTTTAAAATAAAAATTCTCTGCTATGAACATTAGTTAAATGAAGAATTTTTGCATGAGATCATTTTGGCTTAACATGTTTGCCTACATTTGATGACATTACGTGAATTAGTAATGACTATAAAACGATACATACAACAAAATACAAGGCAGTGCAATACAACAAAGTAGAATGGGAGAATCTCGGTAAATCTAGCTTACATCGTAATTTACGAGGTACCCATGAATGAACTTGGATGCCCCTTTTCAATTAAAAAAAAAAATTATTCACGGTTAAAAACAATATATACAATTGTGCTCTCATTCAGCTGAAAGCTGTTTTTCAGCAGGGCCGTGATAAAAAGAAACATTAAAATAGGTACAAACATGAAAAATTAAATCAACAAACAAAATATATGTAAATCACAAATTGAAACATATATACAGGAAAACAAGAATGAAATCAAATCAATTATAGCGATAAAAAGAAAGAACATATATAAATAATAAAAAAAAATTAAGAAGTAGGGGAGGAACTCGTATGGATGTGTTTCTGAGTTCTGACTGTATTGTAACCTAACGGACTTACACGTATGATGTGCCGTTGATGCGGATTTTAGATAAATTGACAACTCAATTATCTCAACGTCGAAATGCTGTGCATGAATAATTTATGTATATAGGTTCATGACCTGCATGTATAACGTGGTTATAGTGTCCGATACTGGGAAAGAGGTGACCTAAAAAGATATAATGAGGTTCTATTTAGAAAGTAGGAAGGGATATGCAGAGGACTGATGGAATTTTAGTCAGTTTCCTAGAAAGTGAGAGCATCAGATTTTGACAAAATCTATTTTTACGCTCCTGCTGGTTTGAAACTTACTCAACCTTGCTTCACAAGCGTATAAAGCTTATTTGCTACTTATTAAAACAGTCACTGCATCGCCACGTTCCAGATTAATCAGTTCTGGTTAAACTGGAATATTTCAAATATTCAGAGATCCCCCACAAAAAGCGTTTCGACAATTTTGACAATGCAAATGCCAAACAAACCGTATGTCAATCAAAGACTTTAGCCAGCAACCCGTAGCCAGCATAATGCGAATAATAACGAGAGCTGATATACCATTCTGAAACAATGAAGTTTGACATCAGGAGTCACTTTAAATTACGGGAAATGAAAGACGACAAATATTAGCTGATTCGTTCAATACAAACAGAATAATATACAGCTTTGACGAAGGTTTTTTTTTTTTTCTGAAGGGGACACACTAGGTATACGAGCCAAACTCCAAAAGTGAATCTGAATGAACACGTTGCGGCAAACGTTAAACCCTCTGTATGATCATGATGATGATGATAATTTACACTGACTTTTTGAAATGAGTACAATAACAAGGACATTTTGAGGCTCTCTTTTCTTTCAAAGAATACTTTTATTATCGTCATTACTTTGCCAAACACACCCGGGGTAGTTCAGTAAGACGATATAATGTGTAATTAAATTTCGTTAAATCGAGAGAGTTTTCCGTTACTGAAATATTTCGGCATACACCAGCAAAAAGGAACCCCCAAAATGTTTTGATGTGATTTGATTTTGAAAATTAAAGAAGAGAAAGAGAGAAAGCGACGGGAAGGGAAAAGGAATTCCAGAAATTTTGCATTATGGTAATTAAATGGAGGAAAAATGAGAGAGAGAGAAAGAGGAGAAAGAAAGAGAGGAAAGGGAGAGAGAGAGAGATGGGGATAAAGATAGGGAATAAGATGCAGGGCAAAAAGGGAGGAAAGGAGGGGGAAAGAGATTGAAAGAAGAGAGAGAGAGAGAGAGCGTGAGAGAGAGGGGGAGAGGAGTTAGAGAGGGGTGGGAAAAGGGAAGGATAAACTGCACAGTAAGGGGAAGAGAGAGGAAAGAGGGAGAGAAAAAAGGTAAGAGGACATACAACATACTCGCATGAGAGTATGTCGGTAAAGACTCGGAGACAAAAGAATAAATATGTCAAACTAGGTTCTAATATGCTCCGAGCATAGACTCTGAGCTTGTCACTCTATTGAGAGGCAGCAACCAGTTGATCTCCACTGACAGACTGACAGACATGCATCCTATAGAAGCTAGCACTTAGCAAAGAGGCAAGATTAAATTTGAAGCATTCTAAAAGGTTTAGTGGTGACAGATCAGACAAGATATACCGCTGCATACCGTTGTCAGCATGAAATTTTGTCTTGACACATGCTTCTTTAAGTTGACTGCACAGACAGTTTTTTTCCCCGCAGGATGAGAGAATACTACACAGAAAAGGGAGCTAAATTCTCACCGAAAAGTCTGCTGAGTGAGGGCATAATGATGAACAGGTCTGTTAAAGATTTTGCACCATGCGCTTACTTCAAATGGTGTAATTTAAACGGATCTTATGTTGATATATTTCATAAAATCTGTCCCGATATATATCATTCCATCAGTCATACAGGAAATCAATCCATTTACTCGTATATTCATTCTTCCTCATATGTATTTTCCACTTTTATACTCATCCACCCATCCATACCCTGATCTACCCTTCTGTCATTAAGCAATCGATTAATCAATCAGTTGATCAATTACTCTGTAAAAATAAATCTGTCTATCAACCTGTCAATTATTTGACCTGTCAATCATTCATTTATTACTGCCATCCAGCCATCCAGCCAGCCAGCCAGTCAACAAGCCATTGTAACATTTCAACAAATCAGTCAATGAGTACAGTAATCAATGTTTAATTTAGGACCTGATGCTGTCAGTATGTGTGCTATACTAATATTGAGAGTACATGTAATCGCTAATTTAGGAACTCATTTAAGAACTCATGTAGGAACTCATTTAGGAACTCATGTAGGAACTCATTTAGGGACTCATTTAGGGACTCATTTAGGAACTCAAGTAGGAACTAATTTTGTCAACATGTATACTCTTGGGAATGTTACTAATGCAATATATCATCAACTCGTCATACCCTGCCCCTTACAATTAGTAGAGCTATACATCGAGGAACTCACAGTGAGGCTATGGTCCATGGGGTCAGAATGAGGGCGTTATTCTGTTGACAACAGCAACAACAACCAAAGCACAAACGACAACAACAACAAAATATAACATTAACCACCACAACAGAAGATACGTTTGTTTTTACGCCAATCTTAAAAATCATTATGTCTCATGGACTAATGCGTACCATGTCCCATCTAATGATTGTTTTAATGAACAAGCAGGAGACAACAAGCCGACAACAAGAAAGCATTGATGTGCGTGTGTGTGTGGGGGGGGTACCCATTTTCATTTTCCTCTCCATCAAGACTTGATACTCCCTTGACCATTGAGGGCATTTAAGAATTCAGTGTGCCATTAATGAGGGGCTACTCACGTAGGGGGTGGGAGTATACTGGCATTATTCTTTGGACGAGAGAGAGAGAGAGAGAGAGAGAGAGAAAAAAAAGATGGAGGGCACAGGCAAAGGATGGGAAAGTTTGTTGTGCAGTAAGCCCAAATATCTACCAAAATATCTACCAAAATCTGTTCATTCATGCAGTTGTCTCTCCCTTTTCAAAAGAAAACTAAAACAATACTTTACTTCAAAATACATTTATTAAGCAGCTTTGTTACCACTCTTAAAATTTACTTCCTTTATTGTTTGTTTTAGTTTTGGTTTGTTCCCTTGTCCTAGTTTTTTTCTGATTAGCTCTTATGTCGATTTTTATATACTAAATAGCCTCCAAATATCAATTTATACTTATGGAGACTTGTTTTAACAAGGCTCTCTTTGACTTTATTTTAATTCTCCTCTTTCATTTCATGCATTGTAATATAGGCTCAATTGACATTCAAATATCGTATGATTTTTTTTTAAATGAATGTTTATATGATATACTTGCTTGTAAACACATTTGTCATTGTTTTTAGAGATGAAATAAACGAACGAACGAACGAAATATGAAGAACAAAACAAAACACCTATGCATATTAATGCATGCGCCATTCATCAGTGTGGAAACAAAACCCCAACAACAATAATAACAAACAAGACATTAGCGATATTGTGTCTCGCCCACTTATGAAAATACCTAGAAACATCGCGATCTCCGTTGCCATGCAACAGAATTGTATCCAAAGCTCATTGTGAAATATCTGCCATAGAATGCAACATCCCACAAAAATTTGAGAAGGGCTATTTCATGAAATGCTACTCCCTTAAACCTGCTTCCCCTGCACCTACTCCCACCCCCTTTGATATGAGTAACATATGACCTCAAATGACCTTTGACCTTATCATGTGACCTCCAAAGGCGTCATAACATGAATGTACCCCAAGTGCATCTATCACCCAAGTTTGGTTGCCATTGCAGCAACAGTTGCCAAGTTATGCGTCATAAGAGAGTCTTGCAGGTAAACATTAACATATGACCTCAAATGACCTTTGACCTTACCATGTGACCTCCGACAGCACCATTACATGCAGGTCCCCTTACTGCATCTATAACCCAAGTTTGGTTGAAAAGTGAGGGACGTTTGCAAAGTTATCTGTCATAAGAGAGTCTTGCAGGTAAACTTTAATGGTTGACCTGAAATGACCTTTGACCTTACCATGTGACCTCCAAAGGCATCATAACATGAATGTACCCCAAGTGCATCTATCACCCAAGTTTGGTTGCAATTGCAGCAACAGTTATGCGTAATAAGAGAGTCTTGAAGGTAAACTTTAACATTTGTGACGGACGGACGACGGACGGACGACGGACGGACGGACGCCATTTGGATCCCTTAGTCTCGCCTTCACCTCAGGTGGGCGAGACAAAAACAAAACAAAAACAAAGCAAAACAAAAAACAAACATTGAGGGGATTGCTGATGTTACTCACCATCTCATGATATCCTACACCTTGATCACTGAGGACATCTACGAACTCAGTCTGCCAGTGAGGGGCTACCATGACGTCAACGGGACTACCGACTTGTCTAGGGTGTTTCCAAATATCAACCTGTAGGTGGAAGAAAAAAATAAAAACAGGTTTATTAGAATGAGTATTGGTCATATTTCACTTTGATATTGTGTTGGCATGGTTGGAGTTCCATTTGAACAAGTCGAAAGTAAGATATATAGACCTAGAGAAAGAGAGAGAGAGGGGGGGAGGATGGGAGAGAGAGAAAGAGAGAGGGAGAGAGAGAGAGCGAGCTGAGAGAGATTGAAACAATAGAGACAAAATGACAGATTTGATTGAATGATTTTATACGGCATTACAAAAACATGTAAAAACAACAAACACGACAAAAACACAAACCTCATTTATTTAAGTGGATTTTAATTTTGATTTATTTTCCTGAAAGCTACGTCTACATGATTGTCATGTTTTTAACCACAACGAAAGTGATAGATCGGAGCCACTACTGGGAATCATGATCTGTTATAGAAGTCATTATCCCCAGCCCTTGATAAATTTTCCAATTAATACATGCACATCGCCTTGTTTAACTTATCTCCGATGTTTTCATGTGAGCCATATACCTTACTAATTAATGGTTTCCCCGAAAAAAAAAGCTATGCCGGGTCACGTTTTTTCCCCATGGATCTCCAGGTAGCGCATTAGCAAAGCTACAGGGGAGGGGGACGGTTGGACAAGGCATCGAATATGATATGATCCCCTCCCACACACCCTCCCTCATTCGATGGGCCTTTTCTCTAGTATTTCATTCAATAAAAATGAAAGTTTTCATTTCATAAATAATTTGACTAGCTCTGACGTGATTCCTAATCAGATTTCAAAGGGTCGATTTCAATGGGTTAATGGGGACCGATGCCCCAGTTACATGTCGTTTTGCCGAAGGTTCGTCATTCCGAACGTACATTGTAGGTTACTTCAAGGGTTCATAATTTAAAAGTTTCATAATCTGATTGTTCCGAGAATGAAAAACGGTATGTACATGTAACTCCAAAAGTGGAATAGGGCCTGCAATGCCATAAATGAAAAGAGATTTATCATTCCGAATGTCCGCAACTCCTAAAATCAATTAAAACCCCATACCTTCAGAATAACCAGTGCCCCTAACCCAATTACGCCAGAGCTCCCTTTAATGACGGCCCCACGTTACTCCAGTCCACTGTTCACATTCACAGTTACATGATATAGTGGCAAATTTCGCAAAAACTCTCAACGCAATAAACAAAGGCAATTTATATGTCATCTATGTCTGAACATGACAACTGACACATTGTGTAATTTTCACATGATTTACATATATAGGTACTACAACAGTTGTTTTTTCTTAATTGCCTTGACCTTGAGTTGGTTTCCAGAAAATCTTTGTTATCGCCTTTTGTTTTGCTGTTTTTATACTCCCCCTTTTTATAGGGGAAAAGGGTCTGCAATTTAGAAGCGTCTTTGATGTTTTGTCAGATTCTCTCGAGCAAAACAATTCTATTTCATGTATTCCAACTGCCGTTCATTACCCTTTTCTATATATTTTCGCAAAGATAAAATGGAATGTTGCATTTCTTTTGTTTGTAGTGTTGATCTTTGACATTATTGAATATGATGTGGAGCTTCTGGAAGAAGATGAATGCAATGAATCAAAAACTTTGATTACCAAGATATCGGAATGATTTCAACCCAATTTCGAAACCTCCAATGCTGTATCTGAGAAGTCATCATGCATGGAAGGTATTGACCCCTTCAGAAAAGGTCTCATCGCTTAGGAATCACGTCAGAGCTAGTCAAATTATTTATGAAATGAAAACTTTCATTTTTATTACGTCTTACGGTATAGGTTTTCTTGACTTGCCATTCAAGACATTTCTTGTGTAGAGAACATCCCGTTTTTTTCGTTTCCAAGACATTGTCATGCATGTACAATTAATAAAATTGTGTTGGAAATCACTTTTAATGTATTAAAGCTGACATATCAGTTTATCGAAATTATAAAAGTTGTAAATATCTATGATGAAATTCACGCTTTTTTTATGGCTGTTTTGGCAAAAGGACCATAAAAACCCACTAGAGTTTTGCAGCAATCAACGACAACTTTAAAAGAATTAACGTTAATAATTCTATTTCAAATCCCCACGCTTTAAAACAGTAAAACAGATCTAATTGAAAGGTAACTATTAGAGATAGATTTCAAGCGGGAAAATCCCCTTAAATACTAGGAATACAGTAAGAGTAGGGGATTTCCCTCGTGTGCTATCTTTGCTCACCTAAATGATCAAGTCTTAGCGACGACTAATTTCTGCCTCCTAATTGTTTCCTGTTTTCAAAGGAATCTTAGCGCTGAAAGGAACACTCTTTGTAGAGTAATTTACAAATCTGTGCTATCTGTCAGCAATTTAGTATGGTCATTGTCACTGAAATAAGAGAATTTATCTAGTTTCCGCTCAAGTGTGAAATATTTACACATACACTATAAGCTCACACTGGAAAACGGAAAGAATGTCTGGGTTTTAGGGACATTTCCTGTCACTTTTGTTTTCAGTAACTCCGTAAAACTGGGAAGGTGTGGTCTTGTAAAATCATAATTTGGCAGTTTTCCATGTCGTCCTTTTTAGTCTTTTTTTTTCTTCTCGTACTCGGCAATTCGAATGATCTTATTTTGATTATTTATTTCATTTCCAGGGACAGAAAAAGACAATATAAGAAAATGAAAATCATTGCAGGATAATTGGAAATAAAAAAAGATCCATAATATAATGCATGCGTATACCAAAAGAAAACAAGTTTCTGTAAGAGGCCTTCCTTATTAGTTAAAAATATATTTATAATGATCAGTGATTTGTATGTCCAAGACCCTAAATATTATTTACTTCATGATAAGCTTATTTTTCATTAATTCGTTTATGACAATAATGACTAAATATCGATTAGCATTTTGTAAAGCTTTCATACTCTTTTTGAGTTAGGCAATGGGATGAGAAATATAAATGAGTACAACTAGACGGAAGTGGGTAATGCATTGATGTCGGGGTGTTGAGAACGGTTGGTACTTACTCTATGGTCCCACACGTCTGCTAACGTTTGAATCCATAAAAGATCATCTTCAGATTGAGGTGTGATACGGATGACTTTATAGCTGAAAAAAGGACAAAATGAGGAATTTAGTTATGCTTAACCCGAGGGGATACAGTGTATAATCAATATGGGTGAGATATGTCCGAAGAAAATGTAGCAGAATTTGAAAAACAAAAATCGTTTGCTCGCCCACGAAATTTTCCGGATCTGAGTACCAGTGTACAAAACTATACACAGATAAAGAGCTGTAAAAGAAACCACATTGCGAAGGAACCGGTATAACCCAAGACGGAACACAATCGTAAACATAAGAAAAAAAAAAGGGGGGGGGGTATCATAATCGGTATCATGTAAGGAGGCGGTGGTATTTTTTCCCCCCTGATGCATGTAGCATGCACTATGAACATGGCGGACAAAGAAGGTGGACAAAATAAACAACCTCTCATTCTACCCTTCACAATGGTTCTGGTAGTCAAAAGAACATCCCTTCACAGCTATTATGTTTAATCATGTAGTTCCAGGTGAATATGCATGTGACACCTGTTCCACATATTTTAGACAATAGCAGTGAAGGGATGTTCTTTTGACTACCAAAACCATTGTGAAGGGTAGAATGAGGGGTTGTTTATTTTGTCCGCTTTCTTTGTCCGTCATGTTCATAGTGATGGTGCGTGGTAATGGTGGCGCAAATCTTTCTAAAAGTATAAAAGGGGCACCCAAAACAATTGCATTCAGGACATTATTTGAAACTGATTTATGACATTTCAACGGACATTAAATATCACGTTTATAGTAACCCTGATGTCAAGGCAGGGACAGATCTGGGCGTAATCATAGACGTATAATTACTGGTGAGAAAGAGACATCATGCAAGTCATGACGATAAAACTGATATCGATTTGAGCAAATCAAGCTTGAACGAAAATAAAAGGGAGCTTTTTAAACAAAATTATGTTGTGGTAATATGCAGGGTAGTCATGTATGGTGATAAAAACGTAACAGTAGCAAATAATGGTCAATGTTTCCAATAAAGTCTGATGGAAAAGGCGGGGGGGGGGTGGCTTTTGAAACCGGCGAAAACAAAACCTTCTACATTACACGAAACATGACGATAAAATTAAAATCGTAGCAAAAACAATCTGCCATATACGTACAAAATCTAGTTTGATCGCGCTAGAACTACAAGAGCCCTTAGGATAGGCATATCCCCTTACATGTACACATCTTCATGTTTGCGCTGTTTTAGCCCAAAGCTAGTGGTGCAGTGGCCATTCACTATGTTTATGTAATATGTTTTATGATTTTTTTTTTT
Organism: Echinometra lucunter; assembly: GCA_029962745.1. Taxonomy (NCBI): domain Eukaryota; kingdom Metazoa; phylum Echinodermata; class Echinoidea; order Camarodonta; family Echinometridae; genus Echinometra; species Echinometra lucunter. The sequence continues at coordinate 32,981,210 of CM057152.1, forward strand.
GAGAGAGAGATAGAGTGTTTTTCATGTCCAGAGCCCTTCCCAGGGTCGCGAAACATTTCAGAAAAAGGTCCAATTACTGGCTGGTGTAATATTGTTCAGCTTCTGTTGTGCCATATGTCGGTATATGACATTTTTTGATTCATTCCGTCGGAAGTTGAATTAAAAATTGATGCATTTCGGTAAGAATTCACCTGTTGTTCCCAAGCCACTGGCAACCTAACTTTCCCCTAAACTTAGAACATGATGTAGTACAATCGTAAGGAATATATCAAGGTTACAAATAATTACATTATAAGGTGAAGTTCAAGATATGATAAATTGCAGTATAATCTGAAGTGAAATATCGGAGGAGCATTGAAATCATAAATAGTTCTGTTTTCTTTTACAAATAAACATGAATGACTTCTTATCCAACGGGTAAATAATTATTTCCATTTACAATACGTCAATAATCAACCCTTAACTCTGACTTTGATTTACTGTTGAGACTGCTATTTTTTGCAATATCATCTATTTTAAAAAAACTTATCCTTGAACTTTCGCTAGTTGGATGGCTCAAGTTTTGTTTGAACAATCTCTGCGATAGGCCTACTGGGTTTTTACATATTCCATGAAAACATTCCCCCGCTAGACAAGTACAAAAAAACATAATTTCAGATCGCCCATCCCTAACTTCTGCTCTCACTTAATTCTGTAAAGATAACAAACACATCTATCTTTTATTTTTCGCGCGCTGTTATTCAGTTATTCGATATCGTCTGCTTTATGATGGGCAGACGACATAGGTGTGGCAAGAAAGATGTAGTTCGCGCCAACCGTGCATCCGGCTTGAACGGTTGCTATAGCGACGATAAGACGCTAACGACTATACAAGGAGCCTTAATAGAAGTTTCATTTAGGGCTGAATGGACTTGAACCTTCAAACACCCGTTTCAAGGCTGAAAGATTTTTGGCGGGAAAGGGCATAATGTTTTTAGCGCCTACTTAAGCATATGTCATGTCTTTCATCAACACGACGAGGTTCCTAAAATATCTCATTCCATCAAAGTCAAGGTTGTCTCGGCAATAACAGACCTATCACTTTTGTTTTGACAGGCAAAAATTGTTCATTTCTTAGTATAGTGTGAAGGCCTCCCACACTCAAAACACATTTTAGAGTTTAATTTTTTTCCTCACATTTTATACGGTAAAAATTTCTTGCTATGTACTGAACTGATCCATTCTGCATAGAACCCAACAGAAAAGACTTTCGTAAAATCAATTGAGGCGATTTTGATAGCCTCGGTTATTAATCATGTTTATGCGATATGATTGATGATTTTATAACTTTCTATTAAAGAAAAATCTTATGTTCAGAACCTTTGCCCGGGGTTGCCTACGTATTTGTCGGTCATTTTACCATAATTTAGAGCAGTTATTGTTACCGTGTTATAGACGATAATTTCTAACCCCATACACTGTCCCGCTAACACTAAGTGGCCTCTGCTAATTCGTCAGACATTTATTTACTCGTCAGACTATCATATTTTGGCCTCAAACGCATTGCTTTTAAAAAGTTTTGACCTACATTCATTTAGAATAGATGGGGGTGCACAGGGGTACCCAAATAATTCGAAATTTTGAAATGGCTGGAGAGAAGAGGCCATAACTCAGATGTCCGATATTATGACGAGGAACCCACACGTTCAACTCAACGATACAATCAAACTACAATAAGTTTTGACCTATATGATATAATAATTCGATCAGAGGTATAGGCCTCCCTCTCATTGTCATTTCACGTGGACAGAGACAACAGACAGGGAGAAATATGATGACCAGAAATTTACAAATTTGTGTTGTGAGCATGACCCAATTCGATGAAGTAAGGAGATGGGGTGCAAAGGGTAGATAAAAAGAAACTTGAGAAAAAATCTGGAAAGATATCTCAGGCCATTGCAGAAATATACGAAATATGGCGCATGATGGACAATGAAAGAGATATAGAAATAGGGAAAAGCAAACAAAATAGAATATGAAGAATAAAAAGAATAAACAGTAGAAGATCCATAGCGGGGATGAGAAGAACACGGACACATTCGGAAGAAGCAATGTCACAAATCAACGGATTTGAGGAAATATGAAAAGCAAAATGATATAATATAGATGAAAAAACAAAAACAACAAACAAAAAAAGGACAAGAATGGAAGGACGACAGAACATAATAAAGACGAATAAACATGTGTTATATCGCTCTGATGCGCATGCCCTACAATAAGAGTGTATCAAAATGACGCCCGGTGCTGCGCAACAGCATCATTACCGTTTCATAAATCTTTCAAGAACCATATAGATATACTATCTATTAAGAGCCTGATCGGTTAAGATTTTTTCTGTCCGTGACACTGATCATAGATGAGAACTAGGGCAACCATTTTTAAAGCTGAATTTCAACTCCTTCGGTGATGCCCTTCACAATTAAACATAAAAATAGATCAACACTTTTCAATACTTAATTTTGAAGGCCTTCAAACCGATCAGGCTCTTTCGTATAACCATGCTCAAAACTACTGAAATCAAACCGGTCGCAAGCTCCGTAATGTTATGCAGGTAAGCGATGAGTCGACATGCGACTAGAATATTGGGAGGGAAAGAGAATCCCTTCTAGGTATATATAGGTCGATCGGATAGAGATAATCTGTATAAGATCAAAGTGATCTGGAGTATTAGAACTAGAAGCCCTCGGAGACTTATGTTGAATCGTTCCGTCAAAGCATTTTTATGAACTACTTCTGTCGAAACAACTTTATTGTATGACAGGAATTATCTTTAGACGACATTCTTAATGCTATGAGATAATATGCGTTGTGAGGATACGGGATCATGACAACTGCAACCCCCCCCCCCAAAAAAAAAAGGAAAGAAAAAAAAAGAGAAAGAAATAAAGACAGAAAAGAAGCAAAACAAAAATAACAACACAAAAACAAACACTTAAAGAATATTAACTAACGCAGAGCACTGTTTACAAAATGATTTTAGCACTTCAGTTGCTTTTGTTTCATTAAGAGCAATGGGAAATTCATAGAAAAACAAACAAATAATTTCCATATTTCTTGGCAGCTTAAAGAGAGGTAATTACAATTTCTTGTCACTAATATGGTGTTTCATCTATTTTAGTACATATCTTCCACCTCAGATATTTTGACTGATTGTTACAAGATTTTGAATTTATGATCTGGCAGGTAATAAGTGCTCATAGGACACTCGTTTCTAACTAAATAATGGGCAAGTCACAACTAGTATACGGCCATGCCAAAAGTGCCATATATTCATGAAGTATATTTTTCCCGGTAGTATTTTATTTTGGACTCCCAATGTCGGTTTGGATTAGTCAGAAAGAATTCATTTACGGTCGCGTGGGTTTTTGCTGATCATCCAAATCTTCCATTCATATGCTCATAAAAGCTTTCCTTTGAAACAAAAGGGCTTTTTGCTCAATTTTACCTGAACGGAATCGCTCCCCTTTAACGAATTTCCGCTTTATCGTACTCTCGGTGGCATTATGTTAAAAGCAGTTTGTGATTTAGGGTGATTCTGTTGTTTTCAATGTCATGTATATAGGAGAAGAGAGTGTACGCTTTCACAGGCCTGCTTTACATTTTAAATTATTCATTTTGCGGTATACGTGCACATAAAATTGTCAACTATTTGCCACTTCAGTTAGCCTAGTCATCATGTATAATGATGACGACGATGCTCATAGTGACGAAAACAACAACAACCACAATTATAATGATTAATGATAATGATAACGATGATGATGATGATGATGATGATGATAATAATAATGATAATAATAATATTAATAATAATGACAATAACAATAATAATAACCTTTACAGTTGAATAAAAATAGAAAATAAGAAATAACAAAGAAGAACCAGTAATTACTTCATGTCATATCATACACATCATATTAATGTTGAAGAAAACACTCCGCCACAAATATCATGAATATCAATATATTAAAGTACTCTGTAAGATAAAAAGAAGTGAAGAGGATAATTTAAAGGCAGAACTTGTAGACTTTATCTGAAATCCTGTATAGGAGACAGATGGAGGTGAATCTTTCGATGACTATAATAATTTTGCCTGAAAGTTTAGAATATCGGCACAAAAAGCTTAAAATGGATTGTGGTGACAATAAATAAGTAAATTGGGGGATGACAGTAAAATCCGTTGCCAACTATATACCTCCTCGGGTGTTATAATATCTCATGCCCCTTTTCATATACCTGTAAGATTATTTTTAACTAGCCATTCACGGGGCGACCGTTGTGAGCAGGCCGTGAAATGATACCCGAAGGCACTTTCGCGCCAGGTTCTTTCGTAAAGTTTGAATAAAATCTCTCCGATCACCGGAAATAGTCTTGAAATATTGCAGGAAACGAACCTGATTCATTAAAAACATCCCCATGGTTTTCACTGAAATAATTGTTTATTGAGTGAGCTTTCTGCTCCCAAGCATATGATTATATACACCGGACTATAGTTCAATCATCATATGGAACTATATATGGCTTCTACGGTATGGCATATATTCATATCTTTCTTATCACCGTAAACATTTTTGTTTCCACATCCTCACATCTTTAATGCTATATTTCCGGCATGTCCAATGGAAAGCAAACATTTAGAAAGATATATTAACAGGGAATTATGTTAATGTGGGTCTCTACGTTCAACTCTCCTTCTCTATCTCCTTCTCTCTTCTTTCGTATGCAGTCTCTTTGTGTCATACCAACTTATCATCTCATCGCGCCTTCTGCCCTCTGCCCTCTCTGCCCTCTCTCTCCCGGCCCATCTCTGTCCATCCTCTCCTTGGCCCCTCTCCCTCTCACTCCTCCTCTTCTTCCCCTCTATTCACACTTTCTCCCCTTCTATGTCCATGCACTTTTTTCTCCCCTTCTCGCTCTTCTTTTTATTTTCTACCTTCCACTTCTCTCTTAATATTTCTCCTGTGCCTATTCCTCTTTCTACCTCTGATTCTCTCTTTCACCCCGCCTCTCTCTCTCTCTCTCTCTCTCTCTCGTTTGTATTTTTCCTTCACCTCTGCTTCTCTCCTTCTTCCTTCTTTCCCCTTCCTGCTAATATCCTCCTCCTCCCAATATTCCCTCCCTCTCTGGATGAGTCCACAGTGTTTATGACATGTTCATGTTATTTGCAGCATTACAAGATCCATCTTCTAAGACCTGTCGAAGTGACTTGAAGATTGAGTAAGATCTAGTGGGCCGACGTTGACAAACGATTCTAATATCTTCGCCACATCTTTCTTCAGACAAAAAATATACACACATTTCGCACGTTTCCTGTCACTGTGCAAGTTTTTGCAAACACATCGGTTATTTATTAAATCCTTGGTAGGTTTCTTTTCATCTAAAACTCCTTTAAATGATTGCTTTCTCACAGTCTAATATCTGAAAGTAGGATGGCTCGTAGTATAGAGGAGAGGCGTAGATAGTTAGGGTAGGGGCTGGAAGGGTGTCGATTTAAATGAAGAAAAATAGAGTTAACATTTTCAAAGATTCAAAAGCATACGCAAAACAGCAGAAATAGGGAGTTTTTATTTTTCAGAAATTGCTGAAAATCTTAAAAAACAAGTTATACGTGTTAAAATATCCAAGAAAGGGTTCCAGATATATTTTCCAACAAGCTTGCAAGAGCAATATTGGCAGATTATAGCAAGACATTTTGAATAAAACCTTATACGATCGACCATCCCGTCCTACAGGCCTCCAGCTTATTTATTAAAGACGCACTCATTTTCACTGCAATCAGTGGAGGTGGTACCTCCACTATCACCCCCCTTTGGAAAGTATGACACATCGATGAGCCCCCATTCCCTGGATTACATTATCGGAAATTCCATCTAATTCCTGATCTCCACCGGTAGCATGCACAGTGACCCTTCCAGGGGCCAAAAGAGTGTATTTTGGGAAGATCATGAACTAAAAATGGTTCTACGTAAAGTATGTGACAATGTGACATTAAGTGGTGTAGCATTGGTTCGGGCATGTAGGGACACCGATATCGTGGGGGGGGGGGGGGGGGGCATCAGTCTTGATTGATGAAATATTAGTCAACAAGGATAGTGACATGGAGGGAGGTGCCAGGAGGCGAGGGGAGGGGTTCATAGCGTCTCCTTTTCATTTTCACCTTTTTTCATTTCTTTTGTTTGCTCTGTCATTTTTCTTCTCCATTTGATTGAGAGACACAATTCCATGCCCCCATGCCCCCTGTAGCTGCGCCGCTGGTGACATTGTACAGCTGCTGTCATCCATTTCCCTTTTTGTTCATGAAAAAGGTGATGAATGCATGCCCGCAAATTATAGCAAAAACTTAGGTCGCTCGACGAATATTTGAAAGTTCAGTTTTAAAAAATTCAGACTAGACGGAAATGAAATTTGCCCAAAGTCATGATAAGAATACAGACATCGGTCATCGTCACAAATTTGACCTGCTTATGGACAATCAGGAGAATATAGTGTCCGAATGCAAATACAGGGCCGGATTCGGGGGGGGGGGGGTGGAGGGTGGTGTACGCCCCTTTTTTTGCCAAGCAATGTTCCCCTGGATCTGGATCTGGTCATGATAAGCATCGTTTTTCACCTAATTTATTGACAGTACGGCGAATTTCCGACGTGTCTAAATCAGGTGTTAAAATTCTTGCACAACATAGATACCAACACATCAATAATTACTAGATCTAATAGAAAAAAAAAGTAAACGTTTATTTCATAAAAACGTATGTAGGAAAATGCATCCTACACAAATATCCTATAAAATAGGGGAGGGGGGGGGGGGGGGGGGGGAGAGAATGTTAAAATACTATAACGTCCAAAGTACTAAAAATGAAAATAAAGTGTATACCGCAAAATCAGTTTTAAAACTTTAGACAAGCAAGTCATATACGGTACCGTCGCTAATATTCAACCAACCCTATGAGTTCATATAAATTTCACGATCAAATATCTTCTTACAGAATGCATTTTATTTTCTTCAAAATAATGATTAAACAAGCATCGAAATCAGGAAAAAAGAAAAAAGAAAACGAAGAAGAAAAATATACAACTATACTTACTTGTCATAACGAACAGCTGCGATGGTAAGCCCGTATAAGGAGAGGAAGACGAGGAAAAAACACCACCTCATAGTTGCCCGACTATTCTCCATCATAGTACTGACTCCAAAACGAATGAAGCAATCAAAACTACCTCCAAAGACCCACTCCTAAATGCTCAATCTCTTCGTTATCCATTCAGTGACATGATGTCGCAAATTGGCCGAGTTCGCGTCTCATTTATCCCAAACTAGAGTATGCTGACGTCATGACTATCTGTCGTGAAGGCCCGTAGCTCAAAACAATAGGTAATTGTCGGAGGTTTAACCGAGAACCGCCCAGCAACGGACTGGAGTCGTACGTACAGTGTCGCTGATGCTGCTGGTGCGGTACTAGCGCCCGCTAAATATGTGATACATGTATCACTTTTTTTCGAACCAGAAACCGCGGCAACTTGGCAAAGTGACGTCACCTTTCGGTAGAGGTTGTCGCACAATATTATAATGATCAGATTAAAAAGAAAGGATGATTAAGACCTAAGTGTATTTTGAGATTATGATACACAGACACTGTCCTGGACAGACTGGTAGGGAAGAAGCAGATGGTGCGTAAAGTTTGCGGCTTTGTTTTAAAAACTATATCTTAGTCTCAATCTAATCGGATAATCCTTTTGACGGCATGAGCGTCATCTGATTATCAGGTTTTGTTGGAATTGCTTGAGATTGTTCTGTAAGGTTTGAATGTCAAGGATTTAGTGGGGTTGTCGCACGAATTCCACACGTACATTACAATATTTGGCAGAGGATAACCTTTTGTCTAGGGGCACTTTCAATTGCTGTGCTACTCGTCACAATCTTCATAAAACAAACCCTGCATTGTGTCATGACAGAAAAAAAAAAAATTGCAAGTACTTTTTTGGCTTGAAGTAATGGCTTATATAAAGAATATAGGCTACCTTTGATCAGAAGTTGTCATTTTATGAAACACACTCTCTCTTATTTTTTAATTTGTATTTTCTAATTTTTTTGCGAACGGCAATTAAAACGGAAAGAATCTAGGATAACACACACACAAAATGCTTCTAGGGCAATACTTCACGTTGTGTCTGTATTCCGATGCAGAATATCTAGGTGTCCATGAGAAAGGGACTGATGTTTCTGGACCTAACTCAAATCTGTACTTTTATCAATATATAGTTTAGACCATATTCACTATTCTAGCATACATCATCATTTTGATGTTGTCCGGGAAACTGACCTTCCATATAATCATGCTTTGGACAAAAATATTTATATTTCCCCTCAAACTGACCCGACAATCGGGATGTCGACTGCTAAAGTCAGCAGGAAACGCTTTAGGGCTCACACTAGATACCCTGGGGCAGCTGTCTCAAAATGTATGCTCTAATATTCACAATGAAACATGAAAGAACAAAGATGACTTTCCAGTCGACCAAGGAACTTTAAGGAAGCAGCGACTACGTTGTAGATGTATCCTTTAAAGTTACTCTTTGAGGAATCATCATCATTTACTCTTGAGGAGTCATCATCATTTTTGGGATAACCTCCGCGCTCAAAATAGAATCCACATCCAATGAATCGACCCCAGAATAAAGGTTTTAGTTACTCATTTGAGAGTGTATTCCATTCTTTTGAAAAGGATATCTACTCCAAAACGAGGAAATTCATAATACTATGACTCGGAGTAGATTTCAACTCATGTATGCTTAGATATTACTCACGCAAATTATGTAATGTGGTTAAAACCAGAATGGTGGGCAAGTGTTAGGTAATGTGCGAAAATTGAATCCACATTCGCAAACACATAGAAAGTGAAAATTATATTGGAAGGGAAACAGGGAGAATTGAATTTACTGGTTAATATTAGCTTGTCACTCTGTATCTGTTAACATCGTACGTGCATGCATCCGATGTATTTCACGAATGTGTTCGTTCTGAAACGAAAATAAGTCTTGATACTGATATATCATGTCCTATCAATCAAAGAAAAGGGAGAGAAAAGATGAACAGAGAACAGGAAATGGTGAAGAGAGGGAGAGAAAGATTAGAGAGAGAGAGAGAGAGAGAGAGAGAGAGAGAGAGGGGGGGGGAGGGAGAGAGAGAAATTTTGTTAAGAAATGAAAAGTTATGTGGCTTTTAATAAAATTACGGTTCAGAAGTGAATGTTAAAGAGATGGATAGAGAAAGAGAGAGGGAGAGAGAGAGAGAGAAAGAGAGAGAGAGAGAGAGAGAGAGAGAGAGAGAGAGAGAGGGAGAGCGAGAGAGAGCGGAGGGGGGGGGGCATAGGGGAGTTAGGGTTGGATGTTTGTGCCAGTTCCCGTAGCATAACATCATTTTATTATTTTAAATGCGTTTTGAGTGAAGTTACAGTGATTGCTGTCGTCGACTCATTTTGCAGAAAGCCACTAGACCTATCCAACATTAATGCCTTTAACTGTTGTGGCGATCAGCCACCATGATAATATAGGTTAATTGAATTTCAAAGGACAAAGCCAACGTCGAAAATATAAGTAAACATTTCACTTTTTAAAACATTGTCAATGACATTCATTACAATATTAACATCGTTCAATCAGGGACTTGCCAAGGCAATCCCTGGTTCAATAAAGGCATTTGGCGAGGTAGAGAGGTTCGTACTTACCCCAGAAAATTCGAGGGAAATGAGACAGAAAAGATGAATGCGGGCCACCCCTCCCATCGAGTGTTCTCAAGCTACGCAATCTAATGTCTTTAAATCTAAACACGATGATTTTCGGACGTCATTAAAAAAAAGAACCTCGGAAATGAAGTGTTCAGATTTACTTTTTAGAGTTTTTTTTGAAGGAACGCTATTCTTTTTGTCAACAATCAATCACTTGAAATAATCATAGATGAACTACACTTTTTCTAAAGTTAAGATCATCTGCTAGATCAAATTTTCATGGAGATAGCACATTCCACTACTTTTTGGAATGGTGTATTTTACCATCCGATAGCCTCATGTCATTGATTATCACAATAATTAGGTGTAAATCCACGTTATCGCAAAGGGCCTCATAATCACCCTAAAATGACAGACAAGTAGGTCTACTTCCTATATGCCGCAAGAGAGCTACACCTACATTTTGAGAACCATAGCTCAAAATTAAACCATTCGTCATATCTCTTAACATTTTAATCGCTAGCTGGACACAATTACACACTCGTGTTGTTGTTTATTTCTTAAATGAGTGCTTGAAAACATTTATACACGAAGTAGGCTATAATGAGATCCAGGCTTACATCACTGAGTCAGATCCGGGGAGGGTGGGGTCGCGGAACATACCCCCTCCTCTTTGGCCTATTCCGATATCCTATAGAAGGCAATGCACATGTTTTGTTAAGAAATTTAACTGGATGATACGGCACCCATAATTTCTTTACTTTTATTTTTAAGTTTTGGATCAATCTCAGTCTTCCGAGACATGCTTGAAAGTGCAAGTACTGGGACTGATAACCTGTATCAAGAAAGGCACAAGTGATAATACACGCAGATGTACGTCGTACATAAATCTTCATTCAACAAAGAGGGAGCCAGAGGCTTGAAGTCTTCAGAAAATTTGGACTTCGTCGTACACGATTTTGTTTTGCCTTTCAAGTCTATATATACATTTTTGTATATATATATATATATATATATATTATATGCAGAAATGTATATATAAACTGAAAAGGCAAAACAAAATCGTGTACGACTTTGTATTTTTGTATATATATATATCAGTCTCACTAATGTACGTTTGCGGTTCTCCGTCATATTATATGCGTGATCCGAAAAGGGGGGTTTACGAAGAGGGCCGTTGCAAGACTATACCACCAATAATTAGGACCAAGCTTTCGGGCACCTGTCCTTCATCAGGATCTGGAATCAATTATTAGTAACCAATAGTAATGATTGGTGGTATATATAGTCTTGCAACGGCCCTCTTCGTAAATCTCCCTTTTCGGATCACGCCTATATATATATATATATATTATTTATTATTATTTTTATTATTTTTTTTGCAAATAGCTAATAAGTCTTTTCATGTACTGCCTCTAAAGCTGGAACCCGGTATTCTCTGAATTAAAGAAGTAACAAACTCTCACAGTATTTAAGAAGAGTTTTCAAACACATGTGTTCTTTTCTCTCTAATGCAACTTTATTCAGATTATACTGTTTTCTTTCTTTGCATGCTTGGATGTTTTTCTGTTAGATGCGTCTTGAATATTATTAGAGTAATCACTATCATTATTATTATTATTATTATTATTATTATTATTATTATTATTATTATTATTATTATTGATTTATTCATTTATTTTCCACTCATGGAGGGGGGGGGGGGGGGGGGGAACACCCTAACAGCTGGTTTCCATAGGAGTCCATCAAAATTAAAACACATTGAAATCATTTGAAATACAAATGTCATTAACAAAATAAAAGCAAATTATAACAGAACAATAAAGAGAAACTTTTTTGTTAATATTGTTATCATTATTATCATTATTATTATTATTATTATCATTATTATTATTATCATTATTATTATTATTATCATTATTATTATTATTATTATTATTATTATTATTATTATTATTATTATCATTATTATTATTATTATCATTATTATTATTATTATTATTATTATTATTATTATTATTATTATCATTATTATTATTATTATCATTATCATATATTTATTTAGGGCCTATTTATTATTTTTTATATTATCATCATTATTATCATTATCAAATTACTCATTAAGGGTAAGCAATCACCTGTAAAATGTAGATCGCTATTTAGGAATTACCTTTCAAGATATTTCACTAAGATTCCTTTCACTCTCCCTCTTCCTCTCCCTCTCTTCCTTACTTGTTCTTCTCTCATTCTCTCTTCTGTTTTCTCTTTCTCTCCTAACCCGTCTCTCTCTCCCCCTTCCTCGAGCATGGTCTCTCTCACTGCACCCTTTAAAAACAATATTTCACCTCGAATCTTGTATTAATTCACATGATTATCTTAGCTTTATTTTTTTTTACCTATCCTCATTCATATATTAGTACTTAGCGCATATATTCCAATGTGACCAATTCTGGTGAATCGGAACATGTTCAAAGCTTTAACTATATTTATAGTGGTGTAATATTCTTGAAAACATGACTCACTGGTGCAAAAAAGGGATGTGTCAAATTAAAGGTTATGTAGGAGTCCGAAATAAGGGAAGGGTAACATCCCACTCCAAATCATTTTTTATTGGCTGCTAAATCCCAAGAGTCGAAAAATGTGTGAATTTGATTACTCTCAAGAGCTTATAACATACATTTTGTTTAAACTTCAGACTTCTTCATTCCCAGGTTATTTAATCCGGACTTTGATGAATATATTTGCAAGCAGCTCATTAGATTTGATGCATTCCTTTTTCTGTATCATTTTACACAAAATTAACTCAGGTTATAGTATACGGTATGTTTGTTATTACAGTTAAGCGGTACATAATCTGATAGTGGATCAAAGAACTTAGCTGTTTTTTCTTATGAGGTAAGTTATTCTACAATTCCGAGAGAAACTGTTGCCCTACAATCAAGATGGCAGCGTAGATTTCTTTGGTGGTCGGTTCTTCTGATTTTTTTAGGAGGAGGAGATAATTTATTTTATAATTCTGAGAGAAGTTGTTGCCCAACAACCAAGATGGCAGCGTAGATTTCTTCGGTGGTCGGTTCTATTTCTCTCTCGGGCAAGAAGAAGCCGTATTCGCCATCGTCACGGAGTTCAATCGTATACGTATACTTGATTCCCAACTCTCCGTATGCCCAGTCATCGCTGCCACCAGATGCTGGGTCTATTTTCGCAAAGACAAAAATTAGGGATTTCCCATGTTTTCACAAAACAGATTACTTCTTATTACCATCAACGTAGCTCTTTTGTTTCATCATAATATCGTAGCGTTATCTCGTTATGTGTAGGGGGCACTAAATAAAACTTAATAGGACTGCCAAGGTACATGGCAAAGGATTATACCGACTCCAACAGAATTGAAAATTTCCGAAATATCTGTTTTATACCCCAGTTTACTGATCTTATAGGACCGGACCGAGGGGGGAGGGGGGCGTGGGGATGGATGGCGGTGGCAAGAGAACCGTATGCTTCAGATTTTATTACTTGTATGTATTTCTTGGTTCTGTCGTTCTGCTAGATTTTGCTTCTTTATTTTTTCGCCGAGTTCAAGTTCTCAGTGAAGTGACATAAGAAACAAGTATTGTCATTTGATATTTGTCACTATGATATCAATAATTTCTTGATTCTGTGTATCAATGCGGACGTTAATTTACACCTCCACTGACAACACTACAACATCTACCAATTCACCTTCACCCCTTTAATCAATTATTATTCAATTACTTCACTGATATCGATATTCCGTCAATTTATTCTAATCGAAATGAAATACGACGTCATTTTGACATGACTCGAAAGGGAGTTGAGACAACATATCGGTTAATCGGCAAAATAAAAAAAAAACGAAAAAAACAACAACAAAAAACCCCAAAAACAAAAAACAAAAGCACTGCTATAGATGGAAATACAGAATCGGCAACGCTTGTAAGGATCTCAACGTATGTGTTTACCAAATTACAATCTGTTGTTGACGCATGAAGAGAAGATATGTCTTCATATATTTTTTATCAAAGTTTAACAAGGAACATTAAACTGCATCAGTTTCCATTCAGTTACACCATCGACAGCGCAATCCTCTCACATTAGAAGTATAACAGCAAGATAGATAAAGGTATTCTTTTCATGACGACCAACTTCTATGTAAAGGTTAAAGTAAGGGAACAACTTATGACAAGTACTTACAGAGATCGGCGCCAGCTTCTCCGACAAAGTAGCTCTTTCCATGTGTAGCAGTAATAGCTTCATTAGCTTTCAGTCCCAAGGATAGCTGATCAGTGAAAAACATTAGAATAAAAATAATTACTGCTAATTCGATCTCTTTCTAGATTTGCTTTAGGAAAATGGATTCAAATTCAGGGAATATTAATGTAAAAGTTCCGAAAGAAATATCTGAGAATATAATAGGTACCTACAGACCGCCACATGCAATTCTATTCAATTGATAATTGATTTATCCATTCCCATCAATAGTTTAACAATACATACAAAGACAAGCCAGTACAAAATATAAAATTACAAGATAGAGGAGATAGCAAGAAGAGCAAAAGCCTTTTTCAAAAGCTGCCACATTTAGTACATACGAAATATATATAAATTGTGCAAAAAGAATGGATAAAATGTAAGTATGATATAGATAATAAGTTAGGAGTTGGAAAAAAAAGTGAATCAACTAGAACAAGCCCAACGCAGACACTATATCTGCGAACGATTCTGGAAAAAAAACTTGTTGCTGTTATGAACATTTTAAACATAAACTTCTGAATAATCGAACCGGTACTATAAATTCAACATTCGAAATTATGGGCTATTGAGGCCCTCCTTATCATGCTTATCGTAGTGACATCATAAAGCAGTCTTGCTATTGTCTACGATTTCGAAGCCGATTTGGCCTATACTCTCACCAGAAGGCTTGCAGTAAACCCAAAATATCGATTTTAGTATTCCATTCAATTTGAACTTTAGTCAGGATGAAATGATTTGTTTGAAATTTGACATGTAATGCAAAACATTGCAAAATGTGATTTCTTCTAATATCGGATCGCAGTTGGATCGTATGTGTGCAGTGGGCTCAAGAGTTTTCTGGAGCTAAATAACTTATTTCTCCTCTGTATTTTATTTTCTGGTACTGAAAATTTGAA
>CM057152.1:32996641-33148972 GCA_029962745.1 Echinometra lucunter
AGAAGAAGAAGAAGAGAAGAAGGAGAGAGAGACAAAATATGATTTGCAGAGAAATTCTCGTCACCTGTCGTTCCCTATCCGGTTGTGGAACGGTCCGATCGTCGGTATACCCCCATGGATGGAGCCAAAGCATTCCATAGCTATGGACGTCGATATAAAGATGGATGTCAGCAGTCTCACTCTTCTCTTTTAAAAATTGCGTGACTGTGATCGTCTCGATCTCGGAGGCGGGTCCCGAGCCGCGGTACGTGAGGGAACATGACGACGGACTCGCTCCTTGGCCTAGTTCAAAGAAAGAATATGTTTCGTCATCATCATCATCATCATCATCATCATCACCACCACCACCACCATCATATATTTTATTATTTGTCATCATCACCACCATTTTATTTGGGTTAATAATCACCATCACTAACACTTTCATCATTACCATCATCATTGTCCTCATTATCATCATCATCATCATCATCGTCGTCGTCATCATATTCATCGTGGTTGTCCCTATGATCATTCTAGCCACAGTGACGTAATCTTTTAGACATGATTTTTCAGCCCTGCCAATGTCATTCGGAAATCCCGGCGATCATAAACTAAATGATGTGTATACAATGATAAAATACACAGAGGCCGCTGAATGTGTAAAATGATGATGTGTGTGATAATGATGACTATGATGAGGGTAATATTCTCACGATTCATGATAATCGTGAGAAAGATGATGGTGATGGCAATGTTGAAGAAGGTAACGATGAAGAAGAAGAAGATGAAGATGATAGTGATAACGGTACCAATGGCATTTAAAATGGTAAAAAAGAGAAAGGATCATACTAATAATGATAATGATGATGATGCTGCTGATGATGAAAATGATTGTTATAACGGTCTCATATTACGACTGAAATGGTAAAAAGAGCAAGAGTCATGTTAACAATAATGACGATGATGATGATGATGGCTATGATGATGATAATGATGATAAAGATAATGATAATCATTATTATGCTAAAAAAAAAAAAGGCAATAAAAATGAGTTTAATCCGCCAACGACCTCATCCATTGATTTGATACAAATTGACATCTTTGCTCACCTCCCCATTTATAATCGTAGTTTCTGTTCAGGTCAGTACCGACGCACAGATCACCCGGTGCTAGCCGCCTGTTCTTACGCCAGTTACGATCCTATGTTTATCGGCAAAAATATGAAATGACGATTTAATTCAATAAATATAGAGTTATTCTTTCTGTCTTTCTTTCTGTCTTTTTTGTTGTTGCTTTTTTTTTTCTTATTTGGTGTCGTGCGCTGTAGCCCTCGGGGTGGGGGGGGGAAGAGAGAGAGAGAGAGAGAGAGAGAGAGAGAGAGAGAGAGAGAGAGAGAGGGGGGGGGCACTTTTAGACTGACTCCCTCTTCCCAATATGCATTTGAAGCTAAATGATAACACATGATTGGTTAACTGGATCGTCCTGGAAGATTATGACCATGCATATGAATTAAAAGTCTATCTTTATTAAGTCTTATCACATAATATATCGCTATAGGATTAAAACCGTGTCTTCACTAAGCTATTTCTAAAGCAATCAAGAGTGAAAATGACAAAGGTGCTTGTCGCCAATAATTAAGGTAATAAGACAGTGACGATATCTCTCCATTTCTTATTTTTACTGTCTCTTATATTCAAAGCAGTTGCAGTTAGATCTGGATTTCGGAACTGAGAAGAAATTTTGGTAGGCCTTTATTATCAAAGTTTTAGGAAGGACTGAAGAGTAGCATCATTTCTTGAGGATAAAACTTACATCGGTCCATGTGTAGACATATCCATCTGCGTTGAGTACAGGAACAAAGTACCAGTCTAGTTTGTCGAACATGTCCGTTACTGTGTCATCCACACCATACGCCTCAAGAAGCTGTACAGAACAGAACCAGCGAGAAAGAACGGAAAACTCATACGATCATTCTTAAAAGTGTCTTGAGGACGAATTATGTTATATTAAAGCCGATATACATAACAATTTTGTTGCGTACATAATTAGTAGAGCAATTAAGTATCAGAGCACTTCGTTTGTAACAGGAATATCCTGTAGTCATTACAGGCAATTTATTCAAATTTGACTATTCTTTGAAATATATATAAAGCGTGAACATGCGTTCGTTATATATGTTCACAATTACAGCATTAAACACGATAAAAACTACTTTCGAAGAATCAACTCAAGTGCAATTTCCAAAGCCTATTGCACTGCCCATACAAATCATAGTTGGATTACGTAAAGAGCCATTGTTAAGTCCGCACATTAAAGGTGATAGACAGGGCTAATGAAGTTGCCTTAATTTGATTTTTCGAAAGTAGTTTTTATCGTGTTATGTTAAATAGACTAATTCGCTTATAATTCGAGGAAAGCCAAATCTGGAAAAAAAAAAAGAAAGAAAGAAATCCAGCAAAGCATTTAAACTTCTTGAAATTTTAACAGTCAAACCACTTAAGATTGAAATCTGGACAGGCAAAATCATTAACATAATGAAATATATTTTTTCACCTTGTAAGTCATGAACATAACGGTGGCAGGACTGACCCATTCTCTGGCGTGTATACCTCCTTGAATGTACGCGATTGGCTTCGGATCTGCAGACTGTTTTCCGATCTACAACATCCAAAGAGATGGAATAGCATGATTCTTAACGAGACACAGAGTCGGAAATAAAATGCAGCAAAAAACAAAGTATTCACAGAAAGAATTTCGTAGTGTAAAATGTAAGCAGTAACGCGGAGAAAGTGTTTAAACAAGAGATTGCTCGAAAATTTGTGATAATCATACGCACGCTTTGTGAAACATTAAAAATTGTCTTTTAAAGACAAGGGGTAGACCGCCAGTTAGAGGTGGACGAGGAATTTAATGTAGATATTTTCATCCAATACATAAGTCAACATGAAAATAACGAGTGTGATAATGTATAAAACGCACCACAAGATTTGCATATCGTCAGGTAAGAAAAGAAGAAGAATAATTACAGTCACCTTTTTTTAAAGGAATCAATTTACTGGAGAAAATGCCGAATTTCTATGTGTTCCATTTAATCCACTTTTCACTGTATGTGCTAATACACGGGGGTTGCACGCATATCAAACTTTATGCTTACGCTATAGACCAATTTCACCTCCGGTTTATGTATTTGGCCCTCTATCGGCGACGCCATTGCTGCGGTGGGCAAGCGCGCTGACCGCGATTGGCTCTGTGTACAAAATGAATGTAAGATATAAGATATGCCCCGATATTGTTCAATTTACTTTATTCTAGATCAATAAAATAAAGCATGGATACATGGGTAGATGAGGTAAGACAATGGCCATATCTGACGGATGAAGGTATGATGTATTTTTGTACTTTCGATGGTTTTCCAACTTTGTTTTGTCAGTAAAAGTTCGATTGCAGCATAGCAGCCGTAGTAAACGGGAGCCCTAAATCTTACCCTGTTTACAAAGTCATGTTTTCACTCATTAAATTTTACGCCAAAGTACATAATGATAATGTTTCTTGACTTCAAAGTCCTTTCTGTTGATGTCTTTACCCACTGGCGACGAATTCCTTCACATTGCTTACGGAAACCTGTGTAGGGAGTACGGCTTCTCACACAAACAGGCTTCATGAGTCAAAGCGAGTGAATTTCGCACTCAGTTAGCTTCCAATTTTTAAACTTTCTCTAATTCTTGTGGCATTTGAGCACCGCACAGCTGCGACCTGAACTTCCCTGATAATTTCTCATTGCAAATATTAAAATAAATCTGCATATACTGGTAAAAATAGACAAAAAAATCGAACGAATGTACATAACGCGCTATTGACTTGTGTACTATAAAAGTTGGAGCGCCCATCGCAGTATGTCGAACTGTGTCGAACAGTCTGCTGCCCTCTTGCGTTGTGAAATTGGTCTATAGTCCTCCTATATCATATTCATATTATGCATATTGCATATGCATCAAGACCAGTGTGAAGTAACTTTTTATAATACCTCTTCCAATTTCTATACAATTTCTCGTCCTGTTTTAAAAAATATATCAAATGTAACGAATCAAATGTAAAATATCACTTAACACTGATGCAAGTGAAAATGAATGTTTGACAAAGATTATATAGAAATAAATCAATCAAATCAAATCATATCAAAACTTGACATAGTTTACCTTGAGTCCTCTAATAGTCCTATCTTCATGTGTCGAGCTAATCGTCTCGATGCTCACCAGGGTGCTGTATTGAGCTGCGATCTCATCAAGCCAGGCGTCAATCTGAACGGAATGAAATCAACAACCAAATGATATTGAAATCGATGGTGAATTCAGTCCTAACCCTGATTGCTCCAAAGGAAAAACTAACATAACGACCACCTCCATGCTATAACTTGTTGGATACTATCGAAGGGAGTTTAGTTGCCCGAGAGGTAATTGTTGTGGACTAATGGGTATTTTTTTTGGGGGGGGGGAGGGGAGGGGGCCGGGAGGGGGTAATCGAGCAAGGGTAGTGAGGAGATCGGGAGTGGCAGTCCGGGATACGTCTTGTCATGATCGTAATGCGCTGAGCTATTTCTGAAAAAAAAATATTTCGAATCTTTAAATCTTTAAATATTCTGCTGTTCCTCTGCTTGTATTTACCCTACCGTCGAATTGAATATCTAATATCTGACGTTCGTCATTTAAGACACCGTTAAGATTTGCCACCACTTTCTTACAAACACATCACCAGCGGATCTAGGTTTTGAAAATTGTGGGGCCGAGCAGATAATAACCATTTTTCTTATGAAAAATAGAATGCTTATCAGTAAGACATAAGCGCCATTGTTGTGAGAAGGCGCCTAGTTCATACGATAACAGCCTTTCGCGGCATGAAACAATAAGGAGGAGGGGGCACCCCGCCACCATCGGATCCACCACTGCACATTCCATTTTTCAAAAGAAAAATGGTAATGTCAACATTAACCGCAACAATTTTTACATGACAACTCAAGTTGTAGACCAATGTCTCATGGCATTTCATGAGGTCGCGCGCAAAATGCAAGTATATGACCACAGAATATAAGTCTGGTTTGTGCCTTGGGCTCCAAATCGCGCCCACGAGAAGTTCAAACTTCTAAAAGTTTGGACGATTTTTTAAATTTATTATTATACTTTTCTTGGAGCTGAAACATAATGTACTTATGTATATTATAACTTATATTATAAACGCTGTTCCCCTAGCAGATGTTTAAAGAGGGAATTATTACTGAAACAAAGAAATTAAGAATTCAAATTTGGCTTTTGAAAGTTGATATACAATAGCTCTTTTTTTTTTTTAACAGGAGTAAGTCATACAACCATCATATATGAATACAAGTCTATTCTCTTTACATGTTTCCATTATTATATCGTGGGAAATATTGCTTTGATCTTACCTCGTCAAATGTGTGATATCTTGTGTAGTCAAATTCAGTTGAAAAAGATCGTTTAGGAAGATTTTGCGACGGAGACTCGTTTTCAATCAGCTTTTGGACATCATGAATCTGAAATGTAAATTCGATGTACAGTGCGTATCAAAATAAAGGTAATCAAAATTGACAGGATTCCTATTTCAAGGTTATTGACTTTGACAATTTATAGGTAGCATAGATTAAAAGAGGAACTCTTCCTCTTTCCATCGATACCTCACTTGCATCATTTTTGTTACGCATGACTAGGTTCGTTGTTATTGAAGATAACAGATAGGAATTCCACTTTTTGCAAGTTTTGGAAAATAGACGCAAGACTAAACTCACCCCTTTCAATGGAGCCACACATAATCAATATTGCTTTCTTGTCGATTATGACCAATTTCACAGGAGCGTTTTTATAATGTTAATCGATGCGAGACTGAAACACATTTTTTATGCTCATGATACGCTTTTAGTAGGTCTGATAATCAATGGATATCATCATGATCGTTAAGAAAATGGTTCAAATGAATGGAGAAATAACACTTTCAGCTTTGAAGGTTGCATCGTTTCATCAGAAAGAAGGGAGTTTGCAGAGAACTTATGAGGATTTCAGAGAACATCTTCCGAAATGTCCCCAGCATTTTTTTTTAAACTGGAAGAATGTTAAGAAACAGCTGAAATTGGTACCAGCCTTATCCCAAAACCATGGTGAGTCTGGCAGAAAGCACACTGAGTGTTCAGGGAGAAGTCTGCTGCGAAAATGCATCAATTTCCCCAGGATATTATCAAAAAAAAACAAAGGCAATATATATGCCAAATACTAACGAGCAGATCTAGAGCATAATCTTTCAAATAATAATTATCGTTGGGAAAATCATTTAACTTGTCAAATTCATCGGGAATGTAAACATACTTGATCGTATGTGAACTCGCTGAAAGCATTCACTTCATTCATTTTCCAAAACTTGTCAAAAGTGGGATTTGTACCTGTCGTCTTCATTAAAAATATATTCACTCAAGCGTGACAGCAGTGATGCAAGTGAGGCATCAATGGAAAAAGAAAGAGTTGACCTTTTCAAATATGCTACATGCAAAATCCAGAAGTAAATAACCTTGGAATGACAATCCTCAAAATTTGGATTACCTTTTTTTTAATACGCACTGTATAGTTGGGCAGAATGATATGCAGCTTTAAAAATCTAGAACAAAGAGTACCTTTATGAAGGATGTCGTTTTATAGGAAAGTGGAGCAGGGAACGTTTTGTATAGTTGATGAATAAGTGTAATTAATCATGAAAAATCCACAATGCATTATATTTTAACATAACTCTGCCACAAGCAGATATTCATTGATGCATTCAGATTTTCAACCTCCTTTCCATTAATTTATGCATTTTCTTGAGCACCGTTTTTTTTTTTTTGTGTGTGTATATTCTTATTCCAAACGAAACAGAGGCATCTTTTGGGCTCATTGCAGAAGAGAGATGGTTGAAAATTACTGTATATTTGATGCTGGTGGATTCTAGAAAGAATTTTTCCTTCATATTTTCAAACATAGTTGACCTGCATAATATGAAAGCCTTTTGTTGGCTTGTTATTTGTTCATTTTTGTAATTTCTGTTTTTTTTTAAATTATTTATTTATTCATGTTTTATTTATTTTATTTCAATTTTAATTTTTCATTTATTATTATTATTATTATTATTATTTATTTATTTTATTTATTTTTTTTTTTTTTGGGGGGGGGCACCTTTTAAAAAACAAAATAACTAGTGTATTTAGGACCTGGCCTTATGTTAGAAATCCTACCATGATCGTTGGATGAATACCAGCAGCTGTTGCCATGGCTACCACATCCTCCTTCTCCTCTTGTCCGGGAGGGATCATGATATCAACGGGATGACCCACTTTACTTGGTCCTTTCCAAACATCAAGCTGTAATTAAAAAAGTTTCATAAACGGGAGCGTCATCCTTTCATGGGGGCCACAATACAATACAATATTTTTAATTCAGTATCAGCATATTTATTTAAATACGATAAGAAAAAACAAAACATACTATCAGCTTAGAACAGCTGCTTTCTTTAGCAAGTCCGTATATGAAACACTTAAACCAACAGATAAATAAGCAGATATAACACAAATCAAAACATAATACAATTAAGATAAATAAAAAGAAAAAAAAAACATGAATGAAGCCCCTTTCCTCTTCAGGAGTTTCATCACTGACTAAAGTGCTTATTGCATGTATGGAAATATACCAATAAGATTTTTAAAGAAAACCCCCACATATTCATCATTTCATTGTTAATAAACATACAGTTTCGTGGCTCGTGATTAAAATTAAATTCATCAAACCGCTACCCGTTATGGGGTTTTAGTTTTCTGGAGCAAGAGCACTGCAGGTATATCTTGAATAACAGTCCCTTATTTTGAAAACTAATAATACATTTCATTACCTCATGTCTGCTCTCGATGAAACTGTTAATCCATTTCAGCTCTTCTTGATTAGTCGGTACCAATCTGATAACTTGATAGCTGTGAGGAAATATAATAATTGCTAAATTGATATTGCGCACGTATTCATGCCGTGGGATGCTCAGATCAAGACGCCTACAAAATATAATTATTACCCTGGCTGTAGCCAAGTTCCTACCAGGTAGCCATTTACTACACCTGTCTTGCAAAAAGACATTAATTTTATGTTGCGACTGGACTCGAACCGCCAACCATGTGCTCCACAATCCGCTGGCGTATCAATTAACCCAAGTCCCAAATCACATAATCAAATGGCGTATGAACAAAATAATATGGCAATTCGACCTCATGATTCTACCAATTACTTTTCTTCAACTACGTCATTTTCACTCCACTACATTAACTTGGATGTAGACAGGCTTATCAATGTACATAAGCAGCCACAGGTCAACAAACTTCAGGGTGAAGGAGGGGGGGGGGGGGGTAGTGGAGGATAAATATTTTTTAAAATGTCCTGACCATCAAGAAAAAAAAATGTTATCTAGGAGAGTTTTCAGTCCCCAAATCTCTCACGAATACATGAAAGGGAAGGGGTACAGTTGTGTACTTAAGATGTAGCTTTTGGGTTTCAACCCTTGAAAACAACGTATACCCATGGTAAGTTGATGGTATAGCGCGGTAATTCCACGGTATGCCATCAAATCGCCGTCAAATTTCCATTGGTACATGTACCATAGCACTTTTTTTTTTACTGGGGAAAAATTGGGAGAGGCATGGGCCGGTTGTGTCCATTTAGTCCGCCAATGGTTTATATCCGATACATTCACATCCGGAATAATATACTATCTCACAACCTTACAGAATATAGTCCTTGTTGTTTAATCTGTGCCCATATAGTGTCTAAAAGTAATGATGTGTGTTGATTTCTGAAAATCTATTTGCTATTCAGCTATGGTCAATAGCAGATTCAGGAAGGGAGGGGGCGCACAATAACCGGCCCGTGCCCTTTCTAAGATTTTACAGAATTGTGGTCCACTTCATTACGTTTTTATGATCCCTTTCAAATTTTAGTCCAAAAAGAAACCTGAACATTTTTTATAACTGCCCTTTACTTGTCAGAGATATGCGCCCAATCTTTTCCCCCCAAATCCAAGATCCACCCCTGGCTTCTGTGAACAACTGAGCGTTTCGCCGAAAGATATATCACAAAATCTCCAAATCACCATGCTGGCTCAAGATCGGTTATTGAATTTGGGCCCATATGTTATGTTCATGGAAATATTAAAAGAAATATTATGTTAAACAGACGAAACAGACGCAGAAACAAATAAATTAAGTTGAATAAAATACAATCTATGACATGTTTACAATATGCTTTCAGTGCAAACATAACTCTAAGAAACATTTTTTAAAAATTCGATTTGAAGATTTTCAGGAAATCATCCCTGACAAGCCAGAGGCTTTTCACGACCCCCTTCGTGTCTTTTGAATGCAGTTACTTGGAACCATGTTTTGTATCTTTTTTAATGAGTGGAAATAAATAAATTAAAATTTTATGCATACGTCTTTTGGAACAAAAGTTTAGTTTCCCTTAACAGCTTGGAAGCATACAAGAGGCTTGCCCAGCATAGCAACGACTAATGCATGCAAGCTTGATTCCTTCTAAGATGTCATGAATAACGGGTGGCAAACAAGGGTTCTGAAGAGAAACGTGCATTTAACTGAAATATCTTCGAGGGAACAAGACTGCATTCATACTCAACATTACACATGCCTTTAGCATTGTTTGCGAGCTCTTTTCATACTGGAATATGCCCGACATATTGACAGCTATTTAATTTGAATTTGAAAGGTTGCTAGTATTGTTTAAAAACACGAATGTAGTTCTAGTGTGGACAATTACCGTATTTCCATATACAGGTCCAAATCACGGTCCCAATGCATTTTGACGAGTCTCACGCACAGTCGTTACATAACAAATGCCTACAGTTTCTACAGACATTTTTGCTGTTCAAGTGACGCTATCTAATCTAAACACACATACAATCTGTATAACATAATTATTACATACCTTTCTTATGACATTTGATATCAGTATACTCATTCTACTTACTTGTCATAACGAACTTTTTCTGCACCAAGCTTGCCGTGGGCGCCAAACTGGCACAAGATGACAGCCAAGAAGACGATATTTAGTGAACTGTTGATCCCCATGACTTTTACTGAGGAAGTTTTTGAGCTGACGAAACCACCTATGTAAGCCAAGTCAGTGCTGCTTGGGCGTGTTGGTGATATCTCGGCCGAGGCATAGGATGATAACCATCTACAAAATGCATGATTATGGGTTTAATACAATATCAGATATCTCCATGCAGCCACAATCTTGAATATTCTTATCTTTGACTGCTCGTTACTAATGCAAAGTCCAAAAATGTCCTCTTTTTGTTTCAACATAATGGAGATGGCATCTGAGAGGAACAACTGGCAACTTTCCCACTCTACAATGACAAGATGTATTCGATTCGACTGTTTCGCGTGACAGGAATATACAGGGTGTCACAAAAAGGAAAACTAGATACAAATCTACATGTTTTGCAGTCAGTAAATATAAATTCAGTCAAGTATACTTTCGTCATAGCCTATCTGCATTAGCATGTTTTCTTTAATGTGAACCCTTGATCAATAAAATCTCGCCACAGAGAGCTGTGAACAGCGGTAATGTCTTACCGATTCATGTTAACATTCCCACCTCAAGTTTTAAATGAAATGCATGCCCAATCAAGGATTTATACTACCTCCTTGGCCCAACCCATACCAGCAAGACTAGTTGTCAAAATAAGAAAATTTTAAACCCAGGTTTTGTTGAATGAACTTTATTCCAGGTTAAATACATCCAAGAATGATGAGAGTAAGTCCTCTACATTCTTCTTAACTTGGACCAAGACAATTTGACTGCTTTTTTTTAATGGCCGATGTTCCGCCACCTATGATCGTATTTTGATGAGCAAAAGACGATATTAAAGAAGACAATTATAGTTTATGATATCACCATAATAATTATTTTCAATCAATATTTATGAACAAAAGCTGTTGCGGCTTCAAATTGGGTTTTCCCTTTTTTAGATGTCATTTACAAGACCATAATGATGAGGATCATGGAGGAGGTGGGGGGGGGGGGGAGGTTGTCCATAGAATTTTTTGTTGAATCCTTGGAATTTGGAAAATTGCAACGCCAAACTGAGGATGTCCTCGATAATAAGGTTCTGTTATGTACACGTTAGAAAAGAGCACCGCCCTCCCGCACTCACACACACACACACGCACCCACACACACACGCGCGCACACACCACAAACACAACTTTTACTCTGCTGCTGTATGATTTCTGACATGTCGTCATCATATGTTTCTTACAAATTTTTACAAATTTTAACAATCGCAAATTCTCCGCCCCTGGCATTATTGCCAAAGTGTTTTGCATAATCATGATATCAGTTTTCACTTTCACTATATAAGTCTAAAGACTATAAGGAATGTGATTTCTTGTCGTTTGAGCTAAATTTCTTAGATTAGAAATTAATCTAAGTCGATTGTTATTATAGGGTCAACTCCATAGACAGATCATCTCCAAAATTAGATTAAGAAATTACAATCCATAAGATCGATTTCTAAATCTATTAGATTAAGATTTTCAATCAAATTTTGGAGTTGTCCCTGAATTAAGTCGAAAAATTCGGAGTTTAGGGGGGGGGGAATCCAGATCCCCATCCTGTTTCACTCCCCTTCGCAAGTCATTCAAAGGTCATGACGGGAATTTTCATGGGGATAAAAGGAACTTTTGAAGGGAGTATTTTTGTGGAAATGTAATGTTTTGTTGTTGTGGCGGTGGTGGTATTCTGCTTTTCAACATGATCAATCATTACTTACATGAGATCTAGAAATCTATTCTTGGATTAGAATTGGTACTTACGAAACCTATGGGTATCCAACTGTTATGCTTATTATTCTGTGGAAAGATCAATGTGACCATTTGATTTGATGTCGTTCAGGAAACATATAAAGATTCATTTGTGAGATTTAAGACGCGATAGAACCTTTCTCTTTGTCATTAGATTTAACACAAGTGGTTGCCGGAAATACAAAGTTGTAAACAAAAAGAAAGAAAGAAAGAAAGAAAAACCAAAGAGAAACAAAACAAAACAAAAGCTGAATGGACTGATATTTTTTGTAGCCAGTTTATATATTTTGAAATGAAAAAAAAAAAAAAAAAACCAAAGAATACAAGAACTTCACTCCATAGCTCACTCACTAATCTCACATTTAACATAACGCAATAGAAAATAAACATCAGCAAAACACTTATTCTCTAATTGTTTGTCTTTAATCACTGACCACACAGCAGTGTGTACTTCATAAATTCAGTAAGTATATTCAAGGTTTATTTTTAGTGAAATTTTCTGAGATTTTCGTACTCAAATGAACTTTTCTCCATACTTACATGCCGAAGAGCTTAGGCCGGTGCAAGAATTTCATTCATGTGCATGAATGAAACTAAAGTTTTTTTTTAAATGAGTCAAAACTTTGAGAAGAGAAGGTCTGCATAAATACCAAATGAAGACTTTCCAAGAAATATCAGAGCCGTGTTCATTATAAGGTAAATTAAATGTTCTATGCACTAAGAACTTTTTATTCAGAAAAAGCCGTTTGATGTAAGTCGTTGAGAAACTTGAAGTATTTCAGTCTAATAAAATTCCCGGTTTCATGTATGCACGCTTTCTTTTCTTTTCAAACGGGGCTTCTCTAATTTCATTGCTCAATGACATGATAATCGTCCAAATCAATCGTGTTTACTGAGGATTTGAAATTTTAAGGCATACTTTCGCCACCAAATCTTACAATAACACTGCCATTTATAAGTAGAATATTAGGCTCGGACTCTGTTTCACAAAACTGGTTATCAGTAACAACTGCCACATATGACAGATCTATGAAAAATCTGCTCATAGCCAATCAAAATTAATGTGAGCATTTCTGTAGCTTATAACAATTATTTCACCTCGGTATTAATTACGAATTTCATGAAACAGAGCCCAGGCTTAACTCGGTCATCCTTCATGAGAACAAGCCAATTAGTATTCGTTGATGAGCTCCTGGCCGAGTGCCACCAGCCCCTCGTAGAGTTCATTAGCCTGATCTTCGATCTGACTTGTAGGAAGCATGAAACCGTATCTTCCGGTGTCTCGAAGCTCAACCGTGTAACTGTACTTCACCCCAAGCGAGCCGTAACCGAAATCTTCGCTTCCCCCGGAGGCAGGGTCTGAAAATAATATCATAAATTGCTTTATTATTTTTCTTTCTTAAGCAAACGTTTCTGCATCATGGCCGTACGCAGCGGGGAGGGGGAGGGGAGACGGGGGTAGTTGCCCTTCAAAAACTTTCAAGCCTTACTTTTTAAATGAAATTTTCCCCCCAAAACCCACCAAAAGTGTACACCAGATCCTTCAATTCAATTTCAAAAATTCAAAAGCGGCCTCGTGACCAGCTCGGTAGCTTTGCTCCCACGCTTGCGTGTTTAGAAAATAATTCTCACTAAATTTCAACGTATACCAACTGAAAACGAACAGGACTGGACCAAGGACACATTCTTGTGCCACACCACTTCTACGCGGGTGAAGGGATGTTAGAGATCATTACTATATATGTCTGGTCTGAGCCCCGTTTCATTAAACTTGTTACCAGAAACAACTGCCACATTTCTATGACAAATTTGCCCTTAGCCAATTAGATGCAAGAATTTCAGTAGCTTATAAAAGTTATTGCAACATGTTATTGATAACAAGTTTTATGAAACGGGGCCCTGGTTCTGGTGTACAGCTGGACGGCACTAAAAACAATACAGTAATTCTACCCAGATAAAGGACTATATGTGTACAGCAAAAACTAATACTTACACATGTCAGGTCCTGATTCTTGGACTGTGTAAGTCTTTCCGTTTATAGATTGGATGGCTTGTGCAACTATATCACCCATTGATTTCTGTAGTAGTGTACAATAAGAAAAACGAAAGAACGTTTACTTTATTCGGCACACTGCAAGCCTAATCTACGATTTCATGTCCGCGACTTAACCTTTCGGTGATAATTGTAGTTAATTATACTGACTTCTTTCATCGCACAATGTCTCTGAACCACTTGTTTCGTCTTTGGTTCGATTCGCATGCATCATTTTCCTTCAATCCGTTTACCCGGGGAGAATGAGCCCTTTCGATTTTTTTCTCTCCCCTTTTGCTTTCTTTTTTTTTTACACGTGGCAACATTACACTGTCTGTATTTTCTAAAATTGTTATTCAAAATAGGCAGATATCGTAAAATAGGTCGCACATGAACAGCCAAAGAAAGGTGGGGAAAGAAAGAGAGGGAACTGAGAAAGGAGGAGGATAAGGAAAGTTCAGGAATATAAAGATAAACGATTATTTTTCATATTAAAAAAATTCATTCAAAAACATGCAAAATAGAGCGCAAAACTAGGAGATCAAACGTAGGAGCAAGGTGGGATTTGACACTTTCACTAAAAAGATTAGCCGTATTTGAGCAAATCCCTAATACAAAAGTATTATTTTCCGCAGGTTTTTTCAGGCAACGGCAACAACACATTAATAATGAAGTTAATGTGAAACTAAACTGCAAATCAACTAGTTTAAAGAGTCACGGCACAGATTATTTTTGTCTTGGTGTTAAATCCTCTCCAAAAATATAGGGAATCTGCGCACCATTTCATGAAAGTTGTCAGCACTGACAAGTCGTCATTCTCTGATAATTTCAGTAAAATCCTTGGTTCTGATTGGCTGAGAAGCACTGGTCTCTGACTGTTCCTATGGTAAGTGTCAGAGAATGACAACTTGTCAGTGCTGACAACTTTCATGAAACGGTGCCCTGGTCACAAGTGGTGGATTGATTTACTCTCTTAAAGAATAAATTCCACTCTTTTGAGAGTGTATTTCCACTCCAAAACTTAAAAACAATTCTTGTATGATGTCTTTATTTGCGGACGGTGGCCTATTCGGCATCAAAAAGAGAAAGAAGAAAATGAGAGGAATGCCTCTCCAGTAAGTTTAGAGCCCGGGTTTAGAGAGTGCTTGGATCGTTTGACAACGTCATACAATCTAATTTCTGCCGAGTCAAAATGACATCAGCTGAGATTCGACTCTATTCCGAGTTAAAGTGTCTCCATTCCGAGTCAGATTAATTCTGAAATCCGAATCACTTTAACTCCGAATAGTGTTGACTCCCAGCTTACTTCATTTCAAATGTCAAATTTAGCTCCACAGAAATAAGAGCGTACCTGAGCAGCCCTGTCAGGGTGGATTTTGGTTTGGCCGGTGTACCCCCAAGAGTGAAGCCAGAGTTGTCCATAGGAGTGGAAGTCAATGAAGAGGATGACATCATCTTGCCTCTGAAGGAACGACTTCATGCCGCTGTTTTCTGGCTCGCTTAAAGCCGAGGCTCCCCGGTAAGTCTCTCCACATTTCGAGGCCGATGCGCCTGTGTTGATAAAAAGGGAAATGGCAATAATCTTTCAATATTAATTTTAGTTATTGGCTTTTTAAACCAGATTGCTAAGAAAGCATGCATGCATGCCTCTAAGTAAGCAAGCAACCAGAGAACCGACTGCTTTAAGTCACCTCCGAAGGATCTGAAAATGAGGATCTTACCAAAGAGCACTAGAACATCGACTTGGTTTCGAACCCGCGGGTCACCAGATTACGAGACCAGTGCTCTATACCAACTGACCTATCACACCTCCTCAATGTATTGTTTTCTTTACAAAAAAAAAAAAAAAAAGAAAAAAAAAAAGAAAAAAGCACGGTGTGGACGAGATGACTAGGAAATTCTTCAGCGCCTTGTTCTCCGTCTGAACGCGTCTGCCCCCAAATTGCACATGAGACGTCGTTTGCCTGCATGTCGTTGGTCTGCGTCAGTGAACGTTGCGCCAATTCATGCGTCACGTGAGAGTAACATTGCTTGGAAAGTGAATGCAGAATAAGAAGAACATAGTTACAATGCTTTTAAAGACTATAATAGCCTGCAAGGGCTCACCATAGAGTTACATACGCACTACTCAGTGAGGCTCGCTTAGCAATGTGTATTTGGGAGAAACATCTCACTGGTCTTACCACATTTCAGTCCGATCTCCCCGTGACGTTATAAAATGGAGTAGAAAATGTAAGATATTCCTTCAAAAATTTCCCCTTTAATTCCAGAAAACTGGAAATGTATATCATACATATGGTAGGGGGTGAAATGCAGAACTGAAGACGGAATATTTCGGCTGGGCATTTTTTTTTTAAAGGAATTAGTTTTGTCTTGGAAAAAAAAAAGTACTTAACAGAACAAATGAAATGATTGAAATCAATCGGTACTTACCCTGGCCTCCCCATTGGTAATCGAAGTTCCTGTTCAGGTCAACTCCTTTACAGGTAGCACCCCCATTCGTGTTTCGATTCTTACGCCACATGCGATCATCCTATCTCGATAAAAGATTTGAAACAAAAATTACCAAACCAGCAAAATTATCCAGAGTATAAAAAGGAACAAGTCCTGGGCAATACAAGGTATTGCTGCAGGATTAGAAAACGTAAAGCAGTTTTTCCTTTGCCTATCGGAATAAGAAATCTTTTGAATTCGGACCCTTATTTGATAACGGTTGCAACAGAGGGTGAGGAAACATTTAAAAAGTGAAGGGACATACTCAAAAGTAGCCTTTAATCACAGCGGCCAGCTAGCCCTTTTCTTTGCTCTTTTTTGCTCTTTACCTCTGCTGCCCTCGAAATGCACAGATTACGTCTGTGATCTTCTTCGCGTTTTGAGGAGAGAGAGCGCTATAGCAGGCCGCCGTAATTAAAGGCTAACTCAAAGGGGGTGGGGGGAAGGTGCACTGCACTATACCGAACAATTTTTACTTACTCCCAACGGATGCCATTTTGGTCCTACCAATGATTAATACCACACGGGAATAATTCTCAGTTTATTTTTTTCAACATTCTGATTTATACTAAAAAAAAGGGAAATTCGAAATTTGTTCTTCATTTTACGAAGGCATGTCCGCTTGTGACAGTGGTTTTGAAAGAAATCCCATACATTCTATTAAATCTATCATAAATCACAAACAAATTGGCAACTCATTGATTTCATTTGTGAACAGTTCTTAATTTATTTTTGCACACACTAATCACACTCTCAGTGTGCCTGTGCATGTATCCGTCAATGATGCAGATTTGAATGAAATCTTTAGTATTATAACAAACTGAAGCTTTAAATTCGCCTTGAATCACGAGAACAAAAATCGGCAAATGGATGACGTCATATATCAACAGGTTTCAACTTGATTGGTATACAATTCTGGGAAAAATAACACTCACCGAGTGGCTGTACATGTATCCATCGATGTTATAGACAGGTACAATGATCCAAATGAAATGATCCAACATACTGGTTAGAGCGGTATCTGTGCCGTAATTATCAGCGAACTATATGTCATTTTGATTGCAAAAGAAAGAGAAATTAATATGATAGTAAGAAGAATATATGTTTATCTGGGTCAGTGGGCAAAAATTATGGTTATTAACTCACCAACAAGGGTCTAGAAATCTTCCTTTGGAGAGAAGAAGTAAAAAGTTATATCAAATGATTTTATGGTATTTTGCCTTGCTAGTGATGCAATTATCTTACATTTGATGGATCTCTATTTGGATGAATTATTTGTAAACTGGCGTGCACGAAGTTTGGACTCGTTGTTTTTGTAGACCATTTTCAGTTGTAGCAAGTTACAATACGACATCAAATCTTGCGATCGCGATATCTCAGGAATTCTTCGTCCATAAATTGTCTTCTTGCACCCATTCGTAATCTAAAATGTTGCTTTCCCTTTGGTATCCATCAATTTAAATGATTTTTGGTAGAATTCGAGAAATTTTGCATTAAATATTGCATTCCATACAAAATAATATTATGCGCAAAGTTAGGTCACCCCATCATACGTAAAAAAGAAATGAAGTGATCCTAGGTCTCCTAAATGAATGATTTCCACTCCTGCATTTTAGAGAGTAAACGGTTGAGTTTTGTACTTACATATTTTGCCATGTAGATCATTGAAGCTGGGCTGATCCACTCGCGAGCGTGTATGCCTCCTTGGATGTAAGCCACCTTCCTAGCGCTTAAATTTTTCTTGAACTATAATGGGAAAGGCCAGTAAATTATGAGGTAAGAATAATGATAATGATATAATAATGATAAACCCTTAGATGGTATGGGTGTCTCCCTGTATGTAGGCTTTCTTCCTGGCTTTTAGATTTTTCTTGTCTGGAACTAGAATGGGAATTAAATAGTGAAAGGAGAGGGGCTCTCTGCATGCCAGATGATATGGACTTTCCAAAAACTAAAAAACTTGTAAAAATCAACAAAAAAAAAAAAAAAAAAAAAAAAAACCCGCCTGAATATCTTTCAGACATGTCCATACAATAATCATCCAACAGCTCTAAATTTTAGTAGAATACGGACCACATGATTTAAAGCACTAATGTTTCCTATGAGATAGATATCCACTACACCCGGTGCGAGAGACTAATGATGGTTTGTGGCTAAATTGAAGCTCAAATCACCGTTGTGAAACATGGTTACGAAACGCAGTTTTGAAACGCCGTTTCACGGTATCCAGTTCATTGATCCTAATTTCTCCACAGTCACGTACTTTGTTTAGTGAGTTGAGTAACTGTAGCTCCGGGCACAACCGTGTTTTGAACTAAGCACGTATCAAAATGCTGATTCTGGACTGAGAACATGAAGTTATAAACGCATCCAAACATAAATAGCCTTTTCCTATTGCGTGATAGGATACAAGTGCGTCTTGATAAATAAAATGGATGAATCGTTTAATAAATAATAATAACTCTTATTTACCCAGGGTAGCCACTTCAGCTATAAGCTGATCTTTCAGCAGGCCCTGCATAACATAATATGTTATTATTACCCTTCTCCATTTTTATATGCCGAGCGCCTGGCTAGAAGGCAGAAGGTCCCATTTTTGTAAGTCTTTGGTATGACTCGGCCGGGGATCAAACCCACGACCTCCCGTTCATGAGGCGGACGCTCTATCTAGCCTCCATGCCCGGTTTGTCCACATACCTGCAGTCCATAAACAGTTCTTCCTTCAAAGGTCTGGGTAACCGCCACTTTCTGTACTCCAGAGTTGGATGCAACGAAATCATCCATCCAAGCACTAATCTGTGGATTCAAACCACGAAAAACATAATTTTCACCCTTTCCCTCCAAAATATATACAGGCTGAAGTGCACTAAAGGAATGTTGTTAAAAATGTTCATGTAGCGCTGCCTGCAAGTGTCATACTTTGTTCTGGCTTCTATTCCCCACCCCCTCCCCCTCCCCGTGTATATACCCTCCTAAATATCAATTCACTTAGAATCATTATTATCATCATAGAATCAAGTATTTTTCAGACCGAAAGTATTTCAGCCTACCGGCTGCCATGTTTAGGGATTTAAATGAAATCAGTCAATTCATTGTTGCAGAAGCGATCTTTCTGCCATTAAACTTACTTCTTCGTATGAATTGTAATCGTTATAGTCGAAGCCTGGGCCAAGGTTTGCCTTGACTCGCCCTGCTTCTTCGTCAATCAAGGTTTGCACATTGGGGATCTGAAACAAATAGAAATTCAAAGCTGAACTTCTGTTCTGGCAACAGTCAAACTTAGATTATAACAGCATCCAACAAGAATTTTAACAATATCTATATGTATGGATAAAAATTAACCGCCAAATAATTCTGGAAAAGATCGGCATTGTGTATTTGCCTATAATGACTACAATAAAGAAGGCATTAAATGAAATTGTAGATGAAGATGGTGAGAAGGAAAAGAAGAACAACGAGGAAAAAAAATAGATGTTAATGATGAAAATACTATTACTATTACTACTACTACTACTACTACTACTACTACTACTACTACTACTACTACTACTACTACTACTACTACAACTACTACTAATGATAATAATGATAAAAAATAAATGAATGAATAAATAAATACATTAATAATGATAACAATGATAATAATAATAATAATAATGATGATGATAATAATAATAATAATAATAATAATAATAATAATAATAATAATAATAATAATAATAATAATAATAATAATAATAATAACAACAACAGCAACAGTAACAATAACATTAATAATCAGGATGATAAAGTATTAATAATGATAATTATAATGATGACAATCATAAGGATCATGAACATTACCCATGTTTCTATTTTGAGGGCAGGTTCGCTAAGGGAGTTTAGCAAGTCGATCTCCTGATCGGGTGAGACCATGATGTCGACGGCTCGTCCAACTTTGCTTGGGCGTTGCCAGAAATCAAGCTGAAGAAGATATTAAAAATCATGGAATATACTGCCATCATATCGTTCATTCTACCTTCCGGTATGAGAGCTGGCTGAAAGGCAACGAGTAGACCTCTACGGCTTTAAGTCCTATCGGAGGGACTTTACATGTTATCGAGGACAGCAGCTTAACAAGAGGACTTTGGTTATGACATTGACTGAAATAGCCTAAATACAGACCACTTTTCTTTTCTCTGCCAGGTGGATTCATATTTTCTAGTGCTTTTATAATGTAAATATTTTCATTGATTTAGAAATTGTATATAATTTTGATTTTTCTGCCACTTCTCAATCTTTAACTAATACAATTTCAATTTAACAATTTTGTATTTGGAGGACTCCACTGGAAATAAGCTCTCGACCTTTCACGGGTTATCCCGCTCAAGCTTATTCAATTCTGATTTTTTCTATGACCATATTCTTTTGTATGTTCGAAGCGTGACGAATAAAAATCAGTCAATCAATCAATCCTACTACATTCACTCGATCCGCTTGTTCTTAGTTTTATCACAAATGGACGAAATCCCTCAGGACTTTGGCATGACATTGTCCAAATTTGGTCGGACTCAAAATTATACCCTCATGTAAGACATTTTATGCGGTATCAGTATGTCACACATACATAATAGACATGATAGAGCAAAAGATGAATGAACAAAGTAGTTACAGATTAGTAATAAACAGAATTTGTTGAGTTACGAATATTATCTTACTCTATATTTTATTTTTTACTAACCAGTTCCCACTGTTCCTCTACATTCTTCAGGAGTTGCAGTTCATCCTCAGTTTGCGGAGTAACACGGAAGACTTTGTAGCTGTAAAACATAAATAAATCGACTGAGACAGATAATAATGCAGTTGAATTTTATATATTCATTTGATTTTATCCCTCAAGGCACAAGAAATTTTGATTTCAAAATCGCATTTCACAAGCTTAAAATGTCAAAGAAAGGCACATCAAATTGCAAAACTTCGGCAACTTCAACTGTTCAAGCAGTCAAGCAAAAAGAAAACTTTGTTCATGAAAAGTAGACGAGGACGGCAAAGTGATACTGATGTGACTATTTCAAAATCAATCAGCTATAATTAATTATTTAGATTTCCAATGAAGTGAACGAAAATGGATGAGGATGGCTCAGTAATATTGAAGAAACAATTCTAAAAATAAAAATAAAAAGAATTACTCGTCATAGCGAACTTTGTTGATGACGGGGAGCGCGCTGCAAGCAGCCACGCAGGCGACAGCCAAGACGATACCGATTCTCATGATGACCGATACTTAGCCAGGACAATCTACTCTCTCGCAATCTCGGGAAGAAACAGAGCTGATATGACAAATGATGATTTGATATATACAATATTTTATCACCGCTGTTTGACAATATCGCAGTGAATTGATAATTGTTTTGTGAGATAAGAGAGATGCGTCAGTAGGGGTCCGTG
Source organism: Echinometra lucunter (assembly GCA_029962745.1). NCBI lineage: Eukaryota > Metazoa > Echinodermata > Echinoidea > Camarodonta > Echinometridae > Echinometra > Echinometra lucunter. The sequence goes on from CM057152.1 coordinate 33,018,466, forward strand.
TGCAGAAAGGATAGGAGGCGAATTCATCTGACGTTCTTAAAAGCTATCTTTTTAAAGGAGAATCACTCAGCTGAATGGGCCTCAATATTTCTACTTAAAATCTTTTGGAGTCTAAAAATACGCTCTTTGAAAATAGAAGATCAGTCTTTGGTGGGATAAAGTGCTAAATGCAGTGGCATATAGGTGTATTATTGTTCCCAACTCCAAATGAAATTATAATCAATTCTGTTACAAAGGATTTTTCAAAACATTGAGCATGTTGAGTAGGCCTACGCACCTCCTAATTTAAACTGCCGTTTGTTTTACGTTTATAATTTTGAGAAGAATTACTGAATTCTCTTGTCCGCCCACGAGTTACTTCATAAAAAAGTCATAATGCAGGTAGATACTCTAGTTATTACTATGTCAGGTAATCTTTAATAAGCTGTAGTTGTTGATGAATAAATCAAATTCTGTACGTTTTGTGAACTGGAATGTTTCTTTAAAGGTGGTGGACGTGCAAGAAATTGCCCAGCTCATACAATGTCTAAATTTGCACACGCCTCCTAAAGACACGTCTCACATTTTGGAAAGCGTGAATATGATAAGATTCGATCTAGCTAGATAATCACTAAAAGTGCATAACCTGCTAGTGAAAGACTTTAAAATGAATAACATCAATTCTTGACTCAACGTCAAACTTTATACGGAATGGTCATTAAGTTCTCTGATCTGTTAACGAAGTAAAACCCATAGCAAGTTCGAAATTGAGCATTTGTAATAAATGCAGAAATGTAATGTATAATCACAAGAGGATTCTGGATCAGGAAATAGTATATGTGATCAGCATCCAGTGAAATAAAATCACGCCAAAAGAGAAACAGTTTCATAATTTTACCTCTCTTCTTCTTTCAAACTCTTGCAATTCGGGTAAAACGTATGGTGGCCCTGAAGTACGCTCGACAAAAGGTCATGTGCGACGTGAATTCTGCGGCCAACTTTTCGTCCCAGACGTGAAATTCGCGACCCGTGACGCAAACGTTGAGAAACTCATGACTCGGGATGCCAAATTCATGACCCGGGATGCGAAATGACCCGGGATGCCAAATTCATGACCCGGGATTCGAAATTCGCGACTGGGACGCAAAGTTGGCCGCGAAAATTCACGTCGCACACGACTTGTTATCGAGCGTACTTCAGGGCCACCATAAAAACGACATACACCTTCTAAGGTAATCCGAATATTCGTAGAGAATTTCGGAAGTCTTTACATAATTGTAATCATATCATCACGTGAATTTGACAATTATGTTATGACAGCCAACAACGTCAGGGGTAATGCATTAATCTCCCCCCCCCCCCGAATTAGAAATGGAAATTGGGGAATTTGCTGAGGTTGCTGAGGTTGCCATCTTTGCAAATAACTTATCTTCTGTGGAAATTGAGCAGCTGTATTGCTTCGATGTGTTGATTATTAAAATGTTCATCATACTCGCCGATTTTTTTTCTTTTTGATGAGGTTGCGATCTTTGATTGAAATTGAGATTGCAATTCACCTTATCTTATATAGGATTCTATCAATTGCAATTTCATCATCAATTTCAGCATGACCATGATAGTCAACATCATCATGATCATCATCTTTATGATTTTCATCTTTGACATCTTTATCACTGTCATCATTACGGTCACAATGGTTATTGCAATATATTCGCTCTCGTCATAATCATAACCACCTCCATCATCTTTTTCATCACCATCTGTATCATCATCATCATCATCATCATTATGCTTTACCATGATCGCAATCTTATCGATGGTCAACATCAAGGTCACCATCACTATTATTACTTTCGCCATCATTGTCGTCATCATGATCATAACCACCCCCATTTTCATCTTGCTCACAATGCAACCCATCATCACGAAGATGACGATGATGATGAAATTACCATCATCACGACTTACATTGTCATCATCATCATCACCACCATCATCGTTGTAATCATAATCATTACCATCATTATCTCCACCATCCTCATCCTCATGCACCACTGACGTTATCATATCGCCATGGTCTGCAGAACTATCGCAACGAATATCATGATGGTCATCACTATCTTTACCTCCGGCGTTATCATCACCATCGTCATCATCATGATCATTATCTTCACTATTATCATCATTATCATTACTATTATCATCAATATCATCATCATCGTCATCATCATTACGATTAATCATTATCATCCTCACTACTGTCGTCATCCTCATTACTATTATCATCATTATCATCATCATCTCATCATCATCGTCATCATTATTATCATAATCATCTAAAATAAGTCGATTGAACTGGAAATGTCTTGATTCAGTAGTCTTGAATAACATCGGGACTGACACGAATCAGTCAATCAGAAAAAAATCAATAAAACAACTTTTTGTATGGCTAAAGGAGGGATACGTCAAAACATTTGATTTTTATTTCAAAGGGAATGGAAGTAGTATCCTATTCCCCAAACAAGCCTAACAAACGGAACGAGTTAATTTCTTAGCTATTACAGTGGGTCATGGATTTTCCGACAAGCATGACAAAAACTGATATTCGTGAATACCATATTGGGTTTAGAAAAAAGGGGGGATGAGGAGGCTGACCGGTTGATTCTCTTAAACCCACCGATGTTTTTATTATCACCAACCTCAAGTTCAAATCAACATTGTGATAGCCTATCTGATTGCGGTGCGATTTTGATTGAAGCACTTTTCCATTATTATGTTTATATACTGATGACATTTTCCTCCTTACTTTCTTTACTATTTCCAGCATTTTTGTAAACACATTAGAACAGTACACACACGCAACAATAAAATAAGAGAGAATTTAATTATAAGATCATAATTTCCTACAATCAGTCATTCAAAATGCCTTTTATTCATTCAAGAGCATATAAACACAGTGATTCAACAATTTCAATCCATGACGATAATTTTCATCTTTGTAATTTCATGTACATATTAATATCCATACGGTTGCTGCTTTGCTTTTGCAAAGTGTTGTCAAAGCGAATGTTACACCTCAGTCACACACCAACGATATCGATAGCAGACCGACAAGAGATCGAACAAATAACTTGTATTAGCCCGAAGGGGCAAAGTGGATGGTTCTGGTATCGGTGCGGAATTGGTTTTGATGGTGTGAATGAGGTTTAACAAATACACCCGACCACATCATGGTAGAACAAACTTTAAAATATTTTCTAAATTTCGGCATAAATCAATGCATGACACCCTGAAAAATCATTGCTCCAGTCATTGTCGCGGTCATTGTTGTGGACTCGTGGTCACTGTCATGAGCATTATTGGATACGTAGTTCAAACGTCTCTCTAAGCGTACTCAGCAACAAGTTGCTGGCCGAGGGTCTTCATTCCCGCGAAGATCTCCTCTGCGGTGGGTTGGATCTGGTAGGCGGGGAGCTGGAATCCAAAGGTTCCTTCATCCCTGAGTTCCACCACATAGGTGTACTTCACACCCAGCGAGCCGTATCCAAAGTCCTCACTTCCACCTGTTGCCGGGTCTGAGATACAAATATTTACATTAATATTAAAGATAATGACGAAAATGGTCCACAGAGTAATTCTGTGCAACCAGAGCATTGCAAAAGGGGAAGGGAAAGGGGGAGGGGGAGGGGTAGGGATTACGGCGATTGGTGTACTTCATACCAAGAGAGCCGCAGCCAAAATCCCACGACACCGGTTGCCAGGTCTGAGATTAACGATAATAGTCTGGAGGTTCATATCATTTGACATGGGGTGGTGTTACGGTAAGTGGAAGGGGGGGGGGGGGGGGGGGGGGGGGACGATTGCTTCCCGCATTCTCGAGTTCTGTATCATTCAAGTGTTGCTGTAGCTAAATTCATACTGCCACCTGTGGACAGGTAATTGGTCACATATAGATTACGTTACTGGCGGGGGGGGGGGGGGGGGGGGGGGGGGGGGGGAGGGGGAAATTGCTTCCTTCTCATCCCTTAATTCTATAGGTATAATTCACACCCCAAAAGCCGTAGCCAAAATCCTAACTGGTACAAGTGACCTGAGGCCTGTAAAATAAAGAAATACAATCAATCTTACGATAAACTGTAACTCTTTAGTACATGGTTTCCATAGACATATGGTTGATATCAATCGTATGATTGATTGTATATTTTATGTTGCAGGGCCCTGGTCTGATATAATACATGCAAGGATAACGGTCTTGATAATAACGAAACTGGCCTTAATATTGATGCATGCACCATATTGTTTTCATTATACTCTGATGTACGTATTCTTATTTCCATAAAATGAATTGTAATCTATCTTCCCGAATCTCTATATTTTTCAACCAGTTTGAACAGTTGAAAAAAATCTCTGCACATTTCGATCTATTCACCTGTTTCAACTGATAACTGGGAACAGTAATTCAAAGCACCGGACAAATCAGACTGATGATACAAAGGAATTGAAATTGTTCAGATGGAACGAAATACTTTCTACCTGGTAGTGACATACTTACACATATCTGGCCCAGATTCTCCAACAAAATAGTCTTTGCCGTGGACTGAGCTGATTGAATTTTCGACGCTTGTGGCTAGAGCTTTCTATAGTAAGATGAGAAAACCAATCCGCTTATCAATACTGTCAAACTTCAGAAGCATATTTTCTATAAGATGTTGAACGTACTACGCGCGTCGCCATCACGTGGTAGTTCAATTGTACTTTCAATATACTGGTGGCTGTAATTGAAAAGACATCCTCTCTCCTGCGTTTAGAAGAGAATGCCTGCCTAACGTGCCAACATAGTTGTTCTCAAACTTTCCTACTATATATAAACAGTTCATCTCACTCAATGCTTCAGTTCCTGAAGATGATCTAAAATAAAGATCGAAAATTTGAAACTTACAATGGCTCTTATCAGAGGACTTTTTCTAGCAGTATATCTGCCAATATACGATCTTAAGTCTTGGGAAGAACAGCATCATTGTCATTTTGAAAATATGTATCAACTCCATTCCAACTCCGAAGTCGGGAAGGCCGCAAAACCAACGGCCTACAAAAGCAACAACCTACAAAGTCGACAGACTACTAGACCGAGAGAGGAAAAAATACAACAATGTACAGTGGGAGGGGGGGGGGGGGGGGGGGGGGGGGGGGGGGGGGAATGAGCTCTCTTGGGGGCTGTTGTTCTCGTGGGTCATCGGTCTTTTTAAACCTCTTCAAACTGGTTAGAAGAACCATGAGTCCAAACTTGTCGGCCTCGAGCATAGACCGTTGGTCAAGCGAACCGTCAGAACAGTTGTCAGAATCCCTTGAGACCAACATCGTTGGTCTCGTAATACTGTTGGTCCCCTTTCTTTTTAATAACAATAATAAGCGTAACAATTTTGAATATTTAGGTGCACTAAAACAAGAAGTGCTCACAAAAAACACATTGAAGAAGAAAGAAGAAGAAGAGAAGGAATATTTTCATGCTCACAAGAAGTAGATCACATTCAAACCAATCACATATGCGTTGCGGGATCTTTTGAAGGTGACAGGTAATTTAGATGATTTATTACCATCATAAAACCCTATACTGCCCTACTGAAACATTTAACCCCGAAACAAAGAAATACTAAATGGTCTTTGAATTTTAAGAAATATCCATTATTCACTTAATCGTACCTGTTCATCTCTATGGGGTTGTGCCACGGTCCTCCTGGTGTAGCCCCATGGGTAGAGCCAGTACTGGCCGTAGGCATGGAAGTCAATGAAGAGTTTCAGATTTGAACCGAAGCCCTGCAGGAAAGCCTTGGAGCCGCTGTTCTCGGGTTCACTTAGCGGCTCGGTGCCCTGGTAGTCCTGTGCGCACCTCTGATTGCTAGCCCCTGGGTACACAATTTAATTGAATCAGTGACAGCTAGAGGAAGCAATAAAATCATCACTGCAAAGTGATGCCACAGTCTGTATGGATTAGATTAGTCATCGGACGAAATTCATGGTACGTGTTGTTGTTGTTGTTTTTTTAAGTCCAATTGGCAAGGCTTTAACCTACATTTTTCACTCTTTTTTTCACTCTCTACCCAGGTTGAGAAAATGTGTATTCAGTATTACGAAATAATTCTTTGATATGGACCCCTTTGGAAACCAGCTCTGCTGTTTGCATGTCCCATCCCAAGCATGAGAGGAAGATAAATGAATGAATTAATGAACGCCTTTTGGTAGCACCGCTAAAGCCGGGGTAATGATAATAAGGCCCCCAAAGAAGAACAGCATAAAACACGGATGACGCTACTATTGCTTCACAAAAGCAAAAGCAGATAATAATAATAATGATAATGATAACAAAAATCGGGATTTATATTGCGCCTTATATATTTGTGATATTTCAGGATTTCATCTTATTAATTAAAAGAAGATGATAAATTTTCAGCAGTATATGTTGTAATCATTCACGTATACCCACTTACCTCCCCACTGGTAGTCATAGTTACGGTTGAGATCGACACCAGCACATCCTCCAACGTTAGGGTTGCGATTCTTACGCCACATACGATCATCCTTTCAACGAAAACGAGGCAATGTTATGTGACGGACAACATTATTTTGCAATGACAATGAAGCTTCAAAGTAAATACAAAAATGAGAAGTGAATATTCCTACTCATCCTACAGTCACTTTTTCAATTAAAGACATGTGGAGCGACGTAAAGACAAAGTATACCTTATTTGTTCACTTCATGATGAAAGCAACAAATGTGGCACACAATGCATTCATGTATATATACGTATTTTAAACAAATTTGGATGCTGTGACATCTCATATGTGGCCGCTAATGGCCCGTGAAGGCCCTTAAAAAATATCTGCCATGGGGCACCTCTCTACAAACACAGCCAAAATCTCGTTTGAAATATGAACCTGGAGTTATTTGATATGTGGAAAATTCAGATTTGAAATCGACCCTAAAATATGGCTACGCCTTTAAAATAAATAACTGACAAGCATGGCTAATGGTGTATGTTAGTAATATGGAACATCTACAAAGGATCAATAAAGTATAATCAAAGATTCTCTTAAGGACACGTAGAAGTATTACGTCAAACTTCCATACTCCTTCTTTCGTTGTGTTAGTTTGCAATTAGTCATATTTTTGTCGCCATTGACTTTACATTTTTCCCCTTCTTTCAATGGATATTATTTGTTACTTTTTGTATTTTATCTTCCTTGTTTTTTTCTTTTCTGTTTAAAAGGGGATATAAAAAAATATTCTTTTCGCTGAATTTACATTGACAATCCCGCAAAACCAGCCACTATCTTCAGCATAGTTTCATCTCCCCTTTTCTGCCCTTTCCAAGATGCAATCTTTACCAGTCGGCGCGGTACGTTGCGCCGATTTTTCGTTCGAGCCTAGGTAACTCATGCAAGGACGGGGGTTAGTGTACCTATACTATAAATTGAGGTAGTCTTCTTTCAGCATTGCTCCTTACAGAAACTTATTTGATTTTTTTTTTTTTTTGAAAAAGGTCCCCCACTCACTGTGTGACTGTACTTGTATCCATCGATGTTATAGACAGGTACAATGATCCAAATGAAGTTATCCAACATGCTGGTCACTGTGTCATCACTATCGTAGTTATCCGTGAACTTTCGTGGTTCATTGAGGAGAAAGTTGGGAAGAAAGAGAGGGGAAGGAAGAAAGGGGGTGGGAGAGGGAGAGTGAGAGAGAGAAAATGTAATTCTATAAAATGGAAATCTGTACAAACAATATGATTTGATGCCAGGCATGTTTGAGGCGTATAGGTTTTGAGAGAAAGCTGTGGACGAAAAAATTAAAGTTTACTGGATTCATGCGATACAAGACAACTACCATCAGGTGTGAATCGAGTATGGTTATGCTCACTTTTAAAAGAAAAAGAAAACACAAAATGTCTCGAGACGTACTTCTGCTTGTCCCCTTTGACAGTAAGTTTGACCGTTTTATTTCCTCCCATGATGCGAGGGGAAGGGTTGAGGCATTCGCTTTCTTATTAGGTTAGATTTAATTACCAGAGAGATATTCAATATTCATTTTTGTGGAAGATGGATTAGGCAGAAGAACTCTCATGCTCTTTTGACCGAATAACTGGATTCCCAACATATTTATTTCTTTGTAAATTTAACTTGTTGGATTAAAAAGAAATTCTTTAAAGTAATAAGGATACAGAATACTTCATCGCCAAGAAAAATTGTAAAATTCTCATATATTTCCGGAAACAGAGACTTAATCTTTGATTTTCCTCACATTTTCTTTTGTTAAGTAAAAAAGATACCGCTGTTTTAGTTAATTTCGTAAATGCTGTATGTGACTCTCGCAATTTTGCTACAATTTCGATCAATAAATATTGAAAAAGAAAAAAAAAGAGAAAAAGAAGGGGAAAAAAGAAAAAAAAAAGAAAAAAAGAAATAAAAAGAAAAGAGAAGAAAAGAGAAGAAAAGAGAAGAAAAGAAAAGAAAAGAAAAGAAAAAAAAAGAAAAGAAAAGAAAAGAAAAGAAAAGAAAAGAAAAGAAAAGAAAAGAAAAGAAAAGAAAAGAAAAGAAAAGAAAAGAAAAGAAAACCAACCATGTTCTTACTTCAAAATGTAGTAACATGGAAGATAAACGACTAATGTCGATGGTCACATACCATTTTGACGAGGTTGATCATGGTAGCTGGGCTGATCCATTCGCGAGCGTGAATGCCTCCCTGGATGTAAGCAACGTTGGTGGCAGAAGGCGACTTCGCGATCTAAGGAGTGGTGACAGGCATATGTCATGATAATAATCCCATTTCTGCAACGGTTTTATCGACTGAAATTCAATCAGATTTTGTCGCACTGTGTTCCAAGACCTTTCTCTACACTCATATTCATCATTAAGATAATTTTCAATGATCACTTTCTCTTTATTGATGAAGAAGTAATTGTCCAACGTTATGCAATACTATGATAACAATCTATTATTATATTTATTATATTACGTCCCCACTGATCTCAAATATTGAGGCATGCATGCATTGATTGATCTCCCTTACCTTTCAGCTCTAATCTTTTCCTTTCGATGCATCATGAGTCATGATTCGTTGTTGTATTGTGCTTTTTGTACATAACTGTTCTACTAAGTTTGTTGTTTTTAGCCAGTTTTATACATCATAAATGTCATTGCCAAACCTGTAAATATTACTGTACGTAATCCAGCCTTATTACGACTGCGAAGTGCAATATGAATTAAACCTTTTCAATTCAGTTCATTTCAATACATCTTTCAAACAAAGAGAAGTGTTCTTCTTTGTATGTTTTGGAATATTCAGTTCATTCAGTTCCGAAGTGATTGAGGTGTTTTATAAGTTAACTTCTGTGTTCTCCCAATTCAAAGATAATCCGGCTGTATGTCTCAACGAAGTAATATCATAAGTTTGACAAAGAATAACCATTAACTGGACAAAACATCACCAATATGGTGCAAATGCCTTCCTTTGTACACACAGGCAGATTATGCTTTCAGTAACACTGTGTAAGGAGAAATCTAAGGATTTTCATTCTTTCTAATCATGACGCAAACTTTACCCTAAGTCCATACACGGATTCTCCCTCGTATGTGGTGGTGACTTGAATCATAGTGATGTCAGGGTTAGAGGATGCAAAGTCAGCCATCCAGGCATAGATCTAAAAATGAAAATGCGAAACATTCAAAAACTTACAGAAAAAGAACTAATGACAGGATGACTCCCCCCCCCCCCAAAAAAAAAAAAAAAAAAAGGATGAGCAAAAGAGACGAAACTCGTCACCTCATATTCGGGCAGTCGTCATCTCATAATCGGCCAGTGAGATAGTCTGTAATTTTATATTAACTTTTTAATACTCACTTAAATTTATTCAAAGTCATCCTTTCTCGTAATTACATTATGCAATTAATTCTGAGTGATGTGGCAATTTGAAGAGCATTCGGGATTTTATCGCAAATATTTGCACCGGCATATCTGAGTGTTTGATTAATTGATTAATAATAATAATAATATTCTGGATTTATATAGCGCCTAATACATCTCCAAGAGAGTCTCTAAACGCTTTACAGAAATATTATTACCCCGGTCATCGGATTCAGGCTTGCCCGCATACAATGCATGCACCTTCTCCACTCCCTAGGGAGCATTCCAGCCAGGCGCCTTTTGCAGGCGCGCACAATGCTAAACAAATCACAATGACTTTCGCATCCTACCGGGTACCCACTTAACACCTGGGTGGAGAGTGGCAAATGTAGATTCATATCTTGCCAAAGGACATTAGTGCCGCGCCGGGATTTGAACTCGGACCACGAGATCTACAGTCCGGTGACATATCCATTAGACCACGACACCTCTACGTTGATTGATTCCAACTTTGGCTAAGACAGAAATACATTAAGTGAATTAACATTCTTTGCATCAAAATTAAGACGATCAAAGTACATCTCAAATTCATAGCATGGTTGTTTCGATTTGTTTCGGTTTGTTCGATGTCACTTTCATCAAAGTGGCGTGACTTTGGTTTAAAGTATTTGATCGAATCTTTACCTCTTCATAAGTATGGTACGTATTGTAGTTGAAATTTGCAGAATCGGAAACGCCCTGAACGCTGACCATCTCGGCTGCCTCCTGGTCGATCCTATCCTGAACGTTGGAGATCTAGAAACAAAACAATCCCACAAAACAAAAAGAAGAAAAGAAAACGTGTAGATTACAGGAGTAATTACATATGGATGTCAACGGGTGATGAGACAAGGGACGAGATCAACAATAAAGAAATTAGTTGCATCAGAAAAGCAAACTCAGAGATCTAAATCTGTTTGTGGGCCCACCAACCGTGTTAAGAATTATTGAGAAGGAAATAGTGGTTATTTATGGATAATTTTCATTTCCCTCTTTCCAGCGATATTCGAAGATTCATCAAGTCAGAATTAAGTGATTCTGAAGGACTGTATTTCGTAATGCCGAGAATCCGAATAATTCTATGACATCTGGCATTTTCAAGTAATGTATTTTTTTCGAGTCTCGATACTAGTAACTGATAACCCTTTTCAATGACATATTTTTTGTTTGTTTGCTGGCTTGTTTGTTAATATTTTTTGTCCATTTGATTGTTTTGCCTTTTTTGTGTTTGGTAGAAAATAACTTTCGGCCAATTTGAAGATTTGATGACTGGCATTACCACTGTTGGTATAGCTTTGAAAATATGAAGGCCTTAATTTTTTTCTTTGGGCATTTTGTCGGCAAATGTGTTCCGATACCCCCTCCCACCACTGCCGATTTTCAAATGGTCAAGTGCCCCCCCCCCCCTGGAATGACCCACCGCCTTCAATTACCCATGTCTCGATGGCGAGTCCGGAGCGGCTCGCGGAGCTGAGGAAGCTCAGCTGCTGGGCGGGTGAGACCATGATGTCAACAGGTCGTCCAATCTTAGTTGGGCGCTTCCAGAAATCGAGCTGAACAAAATGAGAGAGAGAATCCACCGCGAATAAGATATCGATAAGATTTTGGAAAAGGCATTTCTGACGAACTATTTCATTAATGATTTGATACAAAGTCGAATCAGTGAACCATTTCTTTTTTTTTTTTTAATGTGATTTATGTACTCAATCTAAACTGAATTGTCATATGGAATCTAGATTTTATGAGACAATTTGGATTTTTAAATTAAGACAATTACCCCCCTACGAATTCCCGTATTAAACAAAAAATGGTCCGAAAAGAAAAGTTGGGTATTGCTTTGTTTACTTTTTTTTTCAATATGTAAGTTGTTATAAAGTAGTTAGGTTAGAACTTAATGCATTTCAATTTTCCCCTTTGTTTTCTCTTCTCGCATGGTGATGAAGAATGGTACATGAAATTAATGTTAAAAAGAATAAAATCTGATTTCGATACTTATGATTTCATTTTTAGGCAGTAAATTGACGTGTTTCTTACCGTCGGCCATCTGTCAGCTACATCGTGCATCCACTGTAACTCCTCCTGAGTACGAGGAGTCATACGGAACACTTTGTAGCTGTAGGTGAAATAGAAGAACATTACTTTATCGAAATCGACTTCAAATGCAAATTTCTTTTTCTAAATGTATCCATGCACATACCAAAATTAGCACGATGCAGTTGAAAAATCAGTATTATTGTGACAATCTACACACACATACACACACACAAAAAAAAAACAAAAAAAAAAAAACAAAAACAAAAAACAAACACCGAGCTAAAACTATATCTCAGCCACGCAGGGCAACATAAAAACATGTAAAAAAATGGCAACCATAGCATCCCCAATCATCATAATCCTTAAACTTACTTGTCATAACGGATTTTGCGGCTGACCGGTAACGCAGAGCAAACGGTCAAGATGACCGCTAGGAGAGCAAGACTGAACCTCATGTCGATAGTTTCGATGGTTAACCAGAAATAAGCTGTGTCTGTAATAATTCCTACCACTTATTATAGGTATTTTAGACAGTGTTGATTATGACGTCATGAAAGAGCGCCAGGAACAGTTATCTTTTTATCTATTATTTAATTATCATATCGGATTATCATACACCTACGCACGGGAGGGCGTCCGTGTGTGTTTGTGTTGTACAAACGTGTAGCAATCAGATATGAAATTTTAGGTCTGGGTCGTACATCAAACGTTAGCTACTGGAAAGACGTGGCACTGTTTCGAAACGTGCTCCATGCAATATTTACAAAGCGAAAACATACCGAGACCCGACTGCCAGACCCGGTGGGGTCACATATCATTGCAAATGTGTACGCATGCTCGTTCTAAATTTCAATGAAGAGGGGTATTTTCCCCACCCTGTTAGCGAACATTCGGTGTCCGCGAAATTCAGAAATAGGGGGGTTTTCAGAGGACGTTGTCCTCGAAATGAAAAAATAGGGTATATTTCAACAACCTACCAACATTTTTGAGCCGTGAATTTTTATGTTTTCCCCCTGTTTTTTCCCCGATTGGTAGGGAACTAGCCACCGGAGATTGGGAGATATTTGAGATTTAGTCTCCACGGGCAGAGAGTATTAGTTACGGAAAGTGCTCAGTTGCTAAAATCCGCATTGAAAAGCACTGTAGTAACCAGCCAAAGATTCGTCTTTGCATGTAAACCTATGTAAATTTGGGTTTTCTACAAGGAGAAATATCTACCCCCGTTATCTACCCCCGTATCTACCCCTATGCCTTGAAATTTCTGGAGGTTTTTCATGGCTTCTCCCGGGCTTCTCTCTCCTATTATATGCTAGATCATCTATTAAATTTTGTTATTTTTATGCATTTGATGATTACTGAAGGGGATTTTATGGGTATAATCTGAAGTTTCCTGAAAAATGTGTTTTTATAAGTTTAAAATTGTCCCTGGATAAATGTCCTTGTTTTGCACAAATAGGGTATGTTTTTAAAAAACTGTCCTTGAATTGGTAAAAAAGGGGTATTTTTAAAAGTGAATTTGTCCTAATTTCCCGCAAAATAGGGGGTAAATTTTCAAAACTTGTCCTTGAAAGCGCGCGAAATAGGGGCCTTTTTGAATTCTCAGAACGAGCATGCGTTACGCCTTTGTATACAGGGTGATGCCACCGGGCTGCCAGACCACGTACCCCAATCTACTCCAGATAAACGTGACCACTGTACACTATGATATTTTGCCCTAAATTTAATGATGAAAGGAAAAAACTCTTACTAGATGCTTTATCGAAAAAAATACCCTAATTTTGCTTCTCTCGGAGCAGAAGAAAAGTTCATATTCTTAATGAAATCATATAAGGATTATGTCATAATCAGTCTACCAAATTACATAAAGAATATCATAGCATTAAGGGGAGAATTCTGAAACGAGTTATTATCTGTGTACGTGATATACGAATCAAATATCATTAATAGTGATTGATGTACTCTGAAATTTATACATGTTATGTTGTTTGAAATGTATATAAAGTTGTTACTTTCTTTTCTCTTTCATTTTCTTGTTGAAACAAAATATTGATGTACATGCCAGTGATAATAAAGTCAATTCAATTCATTAAAAAAAAAAATGGGCAAAAATAAAATGTTGCACAATGTGTACCCAACATGATGGCAGTTACGTGTCGGACCATTTTTTTGGTTTATTGTAGATTTACTCAGGGTGGGCTAAAAAAATGCTACCGCCAATTGCTAACCAACCGAAGTTTAACTAATCAGAATTTTCACACAAAATACTATAGGGAACGAAAGAATTGCCTATCCACAGAAACAACAGTCAAAACCCAAACAAAGGGGCTCTGGCATGCATAAAACATGCGTTTGTAGTTTTGCATCTGTTTTATTTTGTTGTTGTTTTGCGGTATTTTTTGTCTGTTGTGTGTTGGCAAAAAGATGCATAAGGCATGATAAAAAAGAATATGAATCAAGCTTTTATCATGAAATAAATTCTATGGCCGCAGAGGGTACAAGTTTTTCGTAGGTCGAGTATAAGTTTGTTAACATACTGCATATCTTGTTTGTGTTTGCATGGATTTGTATATGATTTTATAATAACGATGAAAAGCATTGCTTCAGGTAGACGAAGCAGCGACTTCATACCTCATTCACACCTGCAAATCGATCATAACATGACACAATATGTACTAATTGTATACTTGTTGAACAAAATTTTGCCTTGACAACTAAGAAGCGTGTCAGAGGCTTGCCCAACTTAGGAACAAATAATGTAGGCAAACTGGATTCCATCTATATGTTCTGATGCCATTATGTGAGTAAGAAAGTGTTCTGGAAACATGCATAAATTTGAATAAATTAGTATACAGGTCTGTAGAAAAAAAAAGACAAACAAAAAAGAAGCAAATATTGAATGAAACCAACACGTTCAAGTAGTATTTAAATCAGAGCTAAGGCAGACTAAAACAGATGAGCGAAAAATTGAATGAAATCGGACACGGAATAAGAAAATTATTGACACTTTTTGACACTACCATATCTAGCGATGACATCATTTTGTGGACAACTCTCAGTATTTTTTTGTACATCCAGAAGTAAAAATTTTCATTTTTTTCTTAAGATTTGCACATTTTCTTAAGCCAAACTCAAGAAAAATAATTTAGGAATGTTTTCTCCACAAGACTGGGATAAGGACAAAGAAAACATGTGTTCTTAGAAGAAAAAAAAAGAATATTCTGTGTACAACTAACATACTGAGAGTTGTCCACAAATTATATCACCAAGAACTATGCCATGGTAGTGTCAAAAACAGACACGAGTGTAGTAGAACGACAAGGCGTGTTTACATCAGATAATCGTCTGGTGTGTATGACACCGAGTAAAGTAGATGTAAACAGGAATAGATATCATATCAAAAGGGTTCAAGGGCCACATATTGCAGTTGACAGACAATTCATTAACACAAAAGAAACCCGTGAAATATAACAGCTGGACACAGTGTTATCTTATGTGCATACAGAAGATATAATTAATCAAGATAAAGATAAAGTATCCAATTAAACAGATGTGACTGTAAAAGTGTCTTTGCTGAAGCGATATATATGGAACAGAAGAATGTTTACAAAAGATATCAGCTAACCTGTCAACCAAATTGAAGACGCGCGAGATAGCCTGCCAGAGTGTTATTAAGAAGACGTAATGGTAACTACCACAGTTAAAACTAGTGAATTTACAAAACAAACACAAGAATACATATACATTTCAGAAATAACTTATTTCTAGCACCACTAGGAACCACAAACACCACCATCACAAACAATGACAAAACAGCAGCCACAACAAAAGCAAAAATCGCAGCAAAATCGACCACCACAGAACTGATATTTTGTTTGAATAACACAAAGGATACAACTTTACCTAGTATATTACCTACTAGCTAAATCACCACCACCTTAATTTACAACAGAAAAACAGCAATTAAAGAATAAAATGGATGTTTTGGATTAATAATTCAAAAGCTACAATAATCTTTATTTAGTATTACCCACTACGTAAATCACCACCATAAACAACATCTTCAAAAACTTCAACATCAACAACAAAATCGAAACTGTGGATTAATAACTAAAAAAACTACAATAATCTTTTTCTAGCATTACTTAAAAGATGAAACATCGACACCATAAACAAGAAGAAGAAAACAGCTCAACAAGTAGTCATTGGATCACTCGACAAAAGAAACGGACGCCGCTTTTTAATTGGATAGATGTTTTATTCAATCTGCAAAGAGAAATGCAGAAAATCCATACTGTAAACAATCAGGTATTCAGAAGAATACATCTGTTATGCACATGTTTTCTCAATAAATGAGTCACTGTTAAATCAAGAATGGGTAACTGTCATTATTTCAAGTTTTGCGACTACATGTATATCTAAGAGTTATGTCCTAGCAAGTATATTGAATTGTATGTAGTTAAATCCATATCAGGAATTCAAGTTTTCTCACAGATCCTACCAAAAAAAGTAAGAACCCAATTTCAGAGTAATTGCATAGCACAAGCACTTATTACGTCACTTCAAACCAACAGATAAATCAGTTATCAGTTCAAATAGGACCTCTTTTCATTTCAATGTCATAAACAAAATTATCGAAATGGAAAATCATTCTCCAGAAATTCATATCGACTTATAACTTAGCACTTTCTTTCAAACACTTTTCATATGTGCTTTTATGCATCCAAACTACAAATTGTCTAAAAACTCTTTTATTTCAATACTTGACAAAATCCACGCATGTTCTTCTGACATTCTTTTGTATCTTTTATGAACTTATATGAATAGGACGGCAATCTCTATTTCACCACAGATTTACTTTTGCCTAAATATCTCATCTGTATGAATCATATAATTACTTTCTTCACTCAAATGATCAACCAAATATCTAATGCATACATATATTTGCATGAAGTCACAATCCTAAATTCTAAATCAGTTTCATTTATGCATGACCCTAAGAGCAGTGGCCTAGTTTTGTAAGCCGAATCTTTTTGTTGTGAAATCAATTCCTACTTATCAATTTAAACATAGTTTCCCAATTTTTGTGGTAAAAGACCAACATATCTACATAACAATGGAATTCTAGCTTGATATAGGTCTACACTCATTTCATTTTACATTTATGCAATACTTTGTGTCTTTGTGCTTGTATTATAAATTCAGCTGGAAATTCAGCTTTTCCTTCAAAATTCTACCAAAATTGCAACATTTTAAGCCAAAATAAACTCTTCCAAACACTGACCTTTATGTCAGCATATACACTACCCTAAATTATGCTACATGCAAAACCCAAATCAACTTGTCACACTTTGACACAAAGTTTTGCACTCATATTTCAGCAATGACTTAAGTACACATATTTATACTTCAGAAAATGAATAATGAATATTTCATGATTTAAACTCACTCTTTGGGCGGCGTAATAACTTGACGGAAAGTACTAACTTTTGGGACATTCTGTCCCACTGGAAGACAGTAACTCTGACTTTCTTCAGAGCAATATGGCTGCTGCAACTCATGGTATGGTGTCTTCTGAATTTTAAATTAGCTTGAAAAGAAAAATCTAAAATCAAATTACAGAAACTTCTGTTTCAATGAAACACACTCCCCGCCCAGATCAGGGCATTAATGGCCCTTATCTAATACTCTAATCATACTTTAATCTTCATACCCCTCAGAAGGGTAAATGACCACAATTTTTGTTATTGGCCTAGTAAGTTCAGTGTCAACAGTTTTCACTTTCACATTCCTAATCTTTCCATAATTCATTTACAATCCGTTGAACAAATTCTACTCTGTGATTTGGATTGTTTGTTTCTTTGAATGGGCCCTGAGGTACCCTAGAAGAAGATCTTCCCAGTAACATATAATTGGGACATAGGTATGCACCGTCGTCTGGATCATTCGGTGCTCTACCAATTGGCCGTTGATTGACCAAATTTGCAACTTCCTGTAAGCATGTGTAGAGTTCCAATGGCGTTAACACTTGACTTCCAATCGCCTTTTTCAACGCGATCTTACAACTCTTTACAAGCGACTCTGCGCAGCCGTTCTGATGAGGTGCTTGTGGTGTTATGAATCTCCACTCAGTCCCACGTTCTGCGCAGAAGTCCTTCAACTGTTGATCATTCCAGCCTTGCACCATTTCGCGAAGTTCCCTTTCTGCACCTACAAACTGTGTGCCGTTATCAGTGAACATGCGGGCTGGCTGTCCTCTCAATGCTAAGAATCTACGGAGTACTTGTAGGAACTCAGCAGTTGAACAGTCGGCCGCTAATTCCAAATGCACAGCTCGCGTACTAAGACATGTGAATATTACTCCGTAATGCTTCGCGGTTTTGTTTCTGCTTATCTTGACATGGATTGGCCCGAAATAATCACATGAACAATAATGAAATGGTGGGGTAAATAAGGCCATTCTCTCATGAGGCAAATCTGCCATCTTCTGACTTTCACACTTATGATCAATAGAGCGACATTTTACACATCTGTATTTGATTGTTTTAGCCAATCTGTGCACCCCTACGATCCAATATCTCCTTCTGACTTTAGCTGCTGTAGAAGCTACTCCATCATGTCCCTTCTCATGGAAATGACGAGTAATGAGAAAGGAAATTGGATGACTGCGTGGAAGAAGAACTGGGTGCTTATCTTCGTACGACATCGAACTTTTGTCTGCGCGGCCTCCAACACGAATGATGTCGTTCTCTATAAACGGACTCAGCGGTTTCAGATGCGCGGATGTCAATCTCTGACGTAGCGATTTCTGAGCGTTTTTGATCCAGTACATCTCGGCATCATCTAGCTCTCTAGGCATCAGTGAAGTATCTGTTGGAGTAGTGCCATCCGATCTCTTCTGGACTTTGGATTTCAAGTTGCGAACAAATCTCTGGACGTAAGCGGTCACTCGTACAAGTCTCCTCCAACTTGAGAACTTTGAACAGTCAATTACCTGTGCCTCAGTTACATGGAGGATTTGCTTGACTTTGCGTTTTTCTACATTGATCGCAACTGGATCCGGCTGAAAACCTTCGACAGGCCATTGTTCCTCTGGCAAACATAGAAACTCTGGCCCATGTTTCCATCTACCTTCAAGCTCGTCAACATGAATGCCCCTTGAAATATCATCTGCTGGATTCAAAGGGCCAGGTATGTGTCTCCAGTGCAGAGGATCTGAGTTGGTCTGGATCTCTCCGATTCTGGCTGAAACAAACGGCTTAAATGCCCTGGCTTGACTCCTTATCCAGGACAATGCGATCATGCTATCAGTGAAAAGGATGGTCCTCTCTAAATCCAACCTCAGCTCTCTCTCTATCGTTGCCCTAAGTCTGGTGGCCATTACTGCTGCTTGCAGCTCTAACCTCGGCACTGAAAGTCTTTTCAATGGAGCCACTCTCGACTTAGCAGTCACAAATCTTGTCTTGAAATGTCCACTGTCAAGTTGCCACCTCAAGTAAGCGCATGTTCCGAATGCACTTTCAGACGCATCTGAGAACACACAGAGCGTTGGTCTCTGTACTGCTGTCGGCGGGGCGATACATCTACCTAGCACAACATTGTTCAAACAGTTCATCTCTTCAAACAGTGCTAGCCATCTGGATTCTTCTTCTGTAGGCAACTCTTCATCCCAGTCAATACCTAGCTCCCATAATCTTTGCATGCCAATCTTTGCTTTGACCAGGAAGGCAGCTGCGAATCCAAGTGGGTCGAAGATCTGTGCTATACAACTGAGAATTTTCCTCTTTGTCAGATGTGATACAGTCTCTGTAGGCTTAACTTTGTATGATAAGGTATCAGTTTCTTTATTCCATACCACACCCAACACCTTCTCTTCATTTGCAGCTTCTAGCAAACGAGCTTCTTTCTGTTCAACTGAATCACCGTCTTTCAGTAGTTTGTTGGATGACCAACCCTTGACCTGGAAGCCTCCTTCTGCCAACACAGTATCTAGTTCTTCAGTCAACTGAACTGCCTGATCCTTTGAAGATACCGAAAAACAGATATCGTCCATATAGGTATCTTCCTTGATGATGCGAGCTGCTTCCGGGAAGGACTTTTCCCCTTCTTCTGCTGTCCTTTGAAGAGCTATCTGTGCCATGGCAGGTGACGGTTTGTCCCCGAACGTCAACACAGTTTTGACATACACATCTGGCTTCTTGTCTGTCTGTAGATTTCTCCACAGATACCTGTGAAATTGCTGGTCTCTTTCTGGGATCAGTACTCGGTGATACATTTTTGATATATCTCCCATTACAGCTGTAGCTCCCTCATCTCTGAAGCGTAGAAGCACCCCCAGTATATTGTTCATTAAGTCTGGCCCTTTATGCCAGTAATCATTCAGTATGTGACCCTGAAAACTGGCTGACGAGTTGAAAACAATCCTTACAGGGGTACTCTTTTTCTCAGGACGGATGACAGCATGATGCGACACGTAGTGAATGGGCCCTTGGTATGAAGATACTTCTTCCTCTGACAGCTTGCGTGAAAAGCCCAATTCTACCATCTCATTCATCTGCTGATCATATACCTTGGCGTATTCACTGTTCTTGGCAAGCCTTTTCTCTGTTGACTGAAGAACTTTTTCTGCCTGAATGCGGTTATCAGGCAGTAGGTGAGGATCTTTCCTCCACGGATAGGGCACCATCCACTGTTTCCCTCTCTTCTCACATGACTTGTAGATGATATTGTACTCATCTTTCTCTGTTTTACTCATGCTAGCTGGTTCACAATCACAGTTATTCTGGACTCCCATGCTTTCAATGCTCCAGAAGTCTGACAGGTCCACTGGTGATGCTAGCTGAACATGAAGGACCCTGCCAGAAACAGATGAGGGCTGAGTAGCTCCAAACACTACCCAACCTAAGGGCGACTTTTTTGCAATTAAGTTTTCTGCTTCTCGTGTGTTGCCTGTATGAAGGGAGGCATGATCAATACCTATCAAGAGATCGATATCTCCTCCTCTGCGATGTAGATTTTGCACATCAATTTTCAGCGTTTCTGCAATCGGTCTCAACTCTATTTCCTGCACATCACTGATAAATGGCAGGGCTACTGCTCGTATGATGTATGTTGGCGACTTCCCATTCAGAGCTCTAACTGGAACTTTATACACATTTGTTTCTATGTGTTCTTCCTCACCGCCAATCTTCTTAACTGTGATGGAAGTCCTGGTGCCTTGAAGATGCACCTGATCTGCAACAGACTGCTTGATTATGCTTACTTGAGATCCTGAATCAAGCAAAATGTTCCCCTTTACTTTAGTGGAACCTGGCTGCCCTATGTCAGCTTGTAGAACTGGGAGCAATGCTTCTTTCATTACACAATTAGATGCTACTGCAACGTTAGATGATACAGTTACACTGCTCTTTTCCTCTGAGTGTAGGAGGGGATAATGGTAATATCGACATTCATTTTCACTGCATTGCTTCTTTCTCCTACAATTGCTCATCCTATGATCTTTACCTGCTTTCTTCAAGCAACTGAAGCAAGCTTTATTCTCTTTCATTAACTTGAGCCTTTCCGGTTGTGTCATCGCTACAAGTTTCTTACATTGGTCAATCCAATGTGAATCCGACTGACAAATCCAGCATTTCGGGGGAAGTTTGGTAGGGTGAGACGCCTCTGACTTTTCTGTCTTAATGTGATGAATCTGTTGACTTGCTTTGGACCTAACCGGGGCTGTCGCTCTAATCCGTGCCGTCATTTCTCCTGTCATCCATTCGATAAGCAAGGAGACTGAAGGCTCAGTGTTCTTCAACATGTTGAGATGACGGAACCAAACTTTCTTATCCTCTATGTGCAACTTCTTTTCAATCATGGCCAGCATCTGAGCGTTGTCAATGTCTGCTGCCCGTCCTACATCTTTCAATGTATTGTAACTGCGCAGAATAAGCTGTGTTAACTCACAAAACCGGGAGTCTTCTCCTTCTTTTAAGGACCGGAAAGAACTAATGTCGTTAATCACAGCGTCAGCAAGAAACCTCGTATCCCCATAAACTGCATCAAGGAACTTCCAGGCTGCCTGGTAATCGCTCACCCCTCTCAAGTTTTCTGCTGGTTTTCCCTCTAGACTGCTTCTCAACAGGGTGATGGCATCTCTTTCAGAGTAGTTGGTGGACATACGCAGAAAGTCTGTCTTAAATATATTGTATTCACGAACATCACCTTTAAACTTGGGAAGTTTCAGCTTTTCTAATTTAAAGGTGGGCGTACTTGAAGGGGACGATGATCCGGAGGGTGGCGAAACTATTGCTGCCTGTGATGGAACTTCTTGTTGTTGGAGATACTGGTTATATCTGATTTGCAACTTAGTGAACTCAGAATGAACATCGTCCATCCAATGTTCCTCGGTTTCGAACTCTGCGTCGTCATCAATTTGTTCCGCAAGTTCCTCATGTGCACTTTGTACTTGGTCGAATGCTACCTGTACTTGCTGGAATGCTTCCTTAACTTCTCTTTCAGGCCTTGTGGCATCAATAACTGCTGAAAAGGCGTTGCTGGTCCGGGTGAAACGTCCCTTTGACCCTCGACGTTTATGCTTAAAAGCCTTCAGATCGGCCATCTTGTATGGTGCTATACTCGGTGGTGACCCCTGATGATTCCAAGAATTGAATTGTTGGATCACTCGACAAAAGAAACGGACGCCGCTTTTTAATTGGATAGATGTTTTATTCAATCTGCAAAGAGAAATGCAGAAAATCCATACTGTAAACAATCAGGTATTCAGAAGAATACATCTGTTATGCACATGTTTTCTCAATAAATGAGTCACTGTTAAATCAAGAATGGGTAACTGTCATTATTTCAAGTTTTGCGACTACATGTATATCTAAGAGTTATGTCCTAGCAAGTATATTGAATTGTATGTAGTTAAATCCATATCAGGAATTCAAGTTTTCTCACAGATCCTACCAAAAAAGTAAGAACCCAGTTTCAGAGTAACTGCATAGCACAAGCACTTATTACGTCACTTCAAACCAACAGATAAATCAGTTATCAGTTCAAATAGGACCTCTTTTCATTTCAATGTCATAAACAAAATTATCGAAATGGAAAATCATTCTCCAGAAATTCATATCGACTTATAACTTAGCACTTTCTTTCAAACACTTTTCATATGTGCTTTTATGCATCCAAACTACAAATTGTCTTATAACTCTTTTATTTCAATACTTGACAAAATCCACGCATGTTCTTCTGACATTCTTTTGTATCTTTTATGAACTTATATGAATAGGACGGCAATCTCTATTTCACCACAGATTTACTTTTGCCTAAATATCTCATCTGTATGAATCATATAATTACTTTCTTCACTCAAATGATCAACCAAATATCTAATGCATACATATATTTGCATGAAGTCACAATCCTAAATTCTAAATCAGTTTCATTTATGCATGACCCTAAGAGCAGTGGCCTAGTTTTGTAAGCCGAATCTTTTTTGTTGTGAAATCAATTCCTACTTATCAATTTAAACATAGTTTCCCAATTTTTGTGGTAAAAGACCAACATATCTACATAACAATGGAATTCTAGCTTGATATAGGTCTACACTCATTTCATTTTACATTTATGCAATACTTTGTGTCTTTGTGCTTGTATTATAAATTCAGCTGGAAATTCAGCTTTTCCTTCAAAATTCTACCAAAATTGCAACATTTTAAGCCAAAATAAACTCTTCCAAACACTGACCTTTATGTCAGCATATACACTACCCTAAATTATGCTACATGCAAAACCCAAATCAACTTGTCACACTTTGACACAAAGTTTTGCACTCATATTTCAGCAATGACTTAAGTACACATATTTATACTTCAGAAAATGAATAATGAATATTTCATGATTTAAACTCACTCTTTGGGCGGCGTAATAACTTGACGGAAAGTACTAACTTTTGGGACATTCTGTCCCACTGGAAGACAGTAACTCTGACTTTCTTCAGAGCAATATGGCTGCTGCAACTCATGGTATGGTTTCTTCTGAATTTTAAATTAGCTTGGAAAGAAAAATCTAAAATCAAATTACAGAAACTTCTGTTTCAATGAAACAGTCATCAATGGACAATCTTCGGCCCCTGCCTTAGTAACATCCGGAGTCCCGCAGGGAACAGTGACCGGGCCATTGTGGTTTCTGCTGTACTAAATGACTTGCCGAGTAACATCACTTCCAAGTCTAGGTTGTTTGCAGACGATTGTATTCTGTACACACCGGTGACAGCAGAGCATGACATCAATACACTACAACAAGATCTCCAGTCACTCGAACTCTGGCAAGATACCTGGATGATGAACTTTAATCCCAACAAGTGCTATACGATGACTATTGGGAAAAGGAACCCACCTAAACATCCTTATAAGTTTTGTGGTCGAGAATTGGACTGTGTGACATCCCATCCATACCTAGGTGTGCACATCTCTAATACGCTGAGCTGGAATACACATACTCAGGAAGTCGTTTCCAAAGCCCAGAGGACCCTGAACGTCGTTCGGAGGAATCTGTGGAGTTGTGACAGGAAAACCAAAGCTACGGCTTACCTGATGCTGGTGAGACCACTGCTCGAGTACGCAGCAGCAGCTTGGGATCCATCCACCAGGACAAACATACAGTCACTGGAAAGAGTTCAACGACAGGCCGCCAGATTTTGTACCAGCAACTATCGTAGGGAAGAGGGCTCTGTTACTAAAGCCCTTAACGATCTTGGTTGGGAATCCCTTCAGACAAAAAGAAGGAACCAAAGACTCTGCATGCTGTATAAGATGAATAATGGATTGGTCAATGTTCAATTAAATGATTTTGTCCAACGAAATACAAGAGCTACAAGGGGGAACAACCAGAAATTCCACCAGCTCCGCCATAGGGCCAGGGTTTTTCAAGACTCATTCTTTGTAACTACTGTAAGGGACTGGAACAACCTTCCTTCATCCATTGTTAATAGCCCTTCCTTGGAAACATTCAAATCCAAACTAAAACAATTGCAATAAGTCTTTCCACACGCAGTGCGCTTCTCACTTCATCAAGTTAGCGTGGATGTGTCGGGAAGAGACATTTTGCTGACCAAACCATTCAGATTCAGATTCAGAACAACAACAGAACTGAAACTTTGGATTAAAATATTCCTGTATACCTTAAAAGCTACAAAAATCAATTTCTAGCATTAATTACAAGATAAAACACAACCACCATTTTCTGTTTTATATCATCTGAGCTGCAAATTTCACTGGCCTATTTGGGATTCTCCTCAGGCTTGCAGGGACTGCTGGCAGGCTAGCTGTCAACGGTAATCTGTTGATAACCCAAAGTGGCTATTGTTCGTATTTGCAATTTATACCACCCCTCTTACCCCACCCCCCTCCATAAACAATGAAATTAAAAAAAAAAACAACCCTGAAACTTTGGATTAATAACTCAAAATAACTCAAAAGCTACAATATATATATATATATTTTAGCATTACCTACTATGAATGTTGTTGCTACATAAATAGTTTCTGTACTATTAAAATTTTCAAATTATAGATGGTATGTTTATTTTTTGATGATCACCACAACAGTGAAACATACCGGGGGGGGGGGGGAGCATAGTGACCCCATATTTCCAAGCTTCCCAAAAGTGCCCCTTTTTACCAATGAAAATGCCTCTTTTCAAACTTGTTCAGTGCCCCATCTTTTTATTACAAGGGCCAATTTTTTTTTTTTTTTTTTAATACCCTTTCACTTTCTAAAAGGAGCTCTTTTCGCTTCAGATTTTGTTTACACCATTACACTGCCCTCTTCTCTTTTACACCAAAAGTGACCCTTTCATCTTTCATAGTGCTCTTTTCCCTCCCTGAGAAGTGCAATCCTTCCACTGAATGTTCCAATTGGAATATGACAAGTGTCCCTTTTGACTGCCCATTTTCTGTTCTAATAGTGCAATTTTTTTCTGCCAAGTGTCCCTTTTCATCTCTCACAAGTGTTCTTTTCCACTTGGCAAGTGCCCCCTTTGAAATCTGATATATGCCCCAATTTACTTTTGATACATGCCTCATTTCATTTCAATTTCTCGTTCTGATAACATGCTATAAGTGCCCCCTTTGTTTTCTGATAAATTTTCCCTTTTCCATTCCGACATGTACCCCCTTTTAAATTTGATACACATCCGACTTCTGATAAGTGCCCCTTTTGCTTTTTAGTAAGTGCCAATTCTCCTTTCGATTCCTCTCGAATCTGAAGTGTCCCTTTCACTTCTAACGATTGTCTAGCTTGATTATGATTTGTGTCCCTTTTTGTTATAAATTGTGTTCTTGTCAGTGATTTTCACTGACAGTCTATTTTAATCAACAATTTCTGACTAGCCTATATACAGTATCAATTGTCAGCACCGACAACTTGTCAGTGGACAAATGTTGATGAAATGCCCCCCAGATTTTGGTTTTCAGGAAATAAAAAAACACAAAAAAAATTCACAACTGCAAAGTCTGTATAGATTAGAAAAAATGATTCTTAAAAGCGTGCTTTATATAATGTAGGGGTATACCAACATGTTGCAACGCCTCAAAACGCTTTTTCCTTTGGTGTTCACCCTTTGTAAGTTTCCTCTTTTTCCAAAAAGTGCCCCATTTCACCGGTGCCACCCCACTTTGAAAGATGCTTCATGGCCCTTGCAAAATGTCAAAACCTTCGTTAGCATGTAGAAATGACAAGTCCAATTTCTAGTTCAAGGAAAATGTACTTTCTTATCCATAACACAGAAACATCAAAAAATGTATTTGCAAACATGAATAATTCATGTACAGGAGTTACAAAATTTCTGTATTAATGTTTGAAATTACAGAAAGATGTTTACTTTTTGATGAATGAAGACCAGAAAAGTGAAACATACCAAAACGTCAATACCTTCAATAGTGCATGGAAATGACAAGTCAAACACACCCAATTTTAAGTTCAAGCAAAATGTACTTTCATGTACTTTTATATACATCTCTATCCAAAGCACAAAAACATCAAAGAATTTATTTGCAAACATAAGTAACATATGATGTATACTGGCAAGGAAATATCAATCTAAGTATGTCTAAAGTATATGTCACATCTTCACTTAAGGTACCTATATTTTATTCTGTTTTTTTAACCCATTCGTGACAGAGGTCCACATTTTGTGGTTTCGCCTGATATCTTTTGATGCAAAGCCCTAGAAATTACACCAAATACATGAGCAGAAAGAGAAAAAAATTCTACACAAACTATGCCCATTTTGGTTGCTTCAATATTTGTTGTTTGATGCTGAAATTTTTTAAAAGGAAAATAAGCATTAAAATCCTTAAATTGGCAATGTGATAGAAAGTTCAAAATCACTGTTTTCCCCTGCAAATTGGCAACTTTTTGACTTCTCATCATAATTTCTGTCAATTTATATTCATTTCAGATACATGACGTTTTATAAGAAAAATGTAACAATAAAATAAAAAATGTTGGTGTTGCCAATTTGAAGAATAAAAGCTGATCAAATTAGGCTTTAAATAATTTCTGTCGCGAATGGGTTAAAAGAAATTCTTAACCTACACATAAGTACATGTATAAACAATTGAGTAGGTACATTTCAAGTAACTTCACATCTTTGTTGTTTTTACGAACCGGTGAATCTGCACAGGTGGGAAGACATGTGCATTGGAAAAAAAACGCTTTTTACGAACTGTTACTTGTGTTTGAATGGCCAGTACTTCCATTTTAAAATCAAAAGTTACATGCTTTTTAAAATATGTATATATATATCATTACGTGAAATTAGGCAAAGGAAGCAAATAACACTTCAATCTATAAATGCGTTTTCCTCCAATTGATGTTTCTATGCACCGCTCATGGATGTGCTGGTTCGTAAAAAACGACAACACATTTATCTACAAAACAAAGGGAGGAATGGAAAGCAGTGGATATTTTCTTTCTACATCCAGTTATTCACATTGTAGAATTAAAGAAACTTGAAGTAGCTCATGATACATGATGTGTGCATTATTTAAGGTATCTGATGGTTGTTACCAGTATTACATTTGCATGGATCATCATGCAATTAACTAAACCTCTAAAGACATGATTCTTCCACACCTGATCACAAAATACTTGATCAAAAATACACGGAAGTGATGAGCGATTTCACTCCTGTCAGCTTTGAAATCGTGCACAAAAAATTTTCTTTTTCCCTGCTTGAGCAATAAGAATTTAAGGTGGAAGAGATAAAACATTGAAAACCATGACACAAATATAATAGCATAACCATTTGTGGCCAATGGAGCTACATTCAAATGACTTTTGATGAATTATACTAATTGTAAACAAAAATTATTTACAGGTAAAAGAAACTGAGAAAGTGGGCTTTAATCAATATCTAGGAATAAATAACTTCATGTGTATTGATTCTACTCATATAAACTTCAGATTTTTTTTTTTTTTTTGCTGGAAGCTCTGAGGCAAAAACAAGAGACCATAATGCAACTATGATGCTTACAAATTTTCAAGCCTCTAAGGGCAGAAACCTTTTATAAGAAAGGATATATCTGTTTTAATAACTAGTGCTGACACTACAGTACACTCAGCTGGAGTGAACAGTTCTAGAGAATCTGAAAAAAACCCAAACAAAACATCTGCATAACACTGAGTGGAAAGGTTAATAACAGATTTGCATATGTGACTTTACATTCCAGGCTAAGAAGTAAACCACTTTTTACCTTCCACTTGTTTACTATTGAATACCGGTAAACATAACATATAAACAAACAAAATAAAAACAAATAAACACTATAAAAATGAGAAAAATTTTGGAATATCTTCCTATCAACTTTAAATCAAGAAACCTGATGAAAGCAGCTTACTAAAACAATCCATGAACTTTAACAAGCATTAAAGTATAACAAGAAATTTCAAAAGCTCATATCTAAAAAGAAATGAGTAGTATCAAAAGTTCTGCTGTCGAACTAACTTAAAGAATTACAAATCATTAAACGTAAAATCTCCAGTACCATTTGTTACTGCGGGCAATTTTTTGGCATCGCACTACTGTTTCTTTTTGCATTTATTCAGCCTAATAACGACTCCTTTGGTATTCATATTCAAGAATGAGGTTATCATGAAGTTAAAGGCATAACCATAAGATCATCAATTTACATCCATATCATCGCGTCAGCGCAAAAACACCCCTAAATGTAAAGTGCGCAGAAAAGCCCTAACAAATATGATGCATTTTAAAACTCTTCTAATAAAAATCCAGTTGAGACACTACTGTCTGGAATTACTGTTACCTTGCTTCTAAATAGTTTAGGAAGAAAAGATGAAGTGTTTTACAGAAAATTTTCTTATTTCTTCGATTTACGAGAGAATGCCTTTTTAATTGCGTAAGAGTGTTTATGCACTGATGCGACAATGTATCACTGTTTGCAGGCAATGATGAGACCTAACAGGGTCGAGATTTGGGGGTGAGGTGGTGGGGGTCTAAGCCCAGAGTGGTGTATATCAGGACAAATATCCAGATTCCTCTTTAGTCTCTGGAGAAGAACTTCTTCACTGGAGTCACAACGGCACTGTAGAGGAAGAGAGACGCAAAGTGATGTTCATGAATAAGGCTTATGCATATTTCTGCACAGACAAATGAAATCCCATATTTACAGTAATAAAAGTTATGCAGGGCTCAGCACTGGCACCTAGGATACATAGCCCCTGAATTCATGTACTGTAAACAGACCCTCAGAAAAAAAAATATCAGAAGGCTCATGTATGAAAATTGCACTCCACAATTCCTGCACAAAATGTTAGTATTGAACCATGAGTAATATAAAACAGTAGACTGAGTGTTCACATAAAAATTCATGACTGGGCAAGTAACGCAATATTCTTTGAGTCTTGATGTGAATTTGTGTAAAGAAGCCAATAGCAAGATTGTGTCTCGCCCACCCATGACTAAATAACATGAAAGTTTCCCCAAGTACATCCCTAACCAAGTTTGATGTCACAAGAAAGTCTTGCAGGTAAACTTTAATGTTTGACCTAAAATGACCTTTAACCTTACCATGTGACCTGACGGCACAATTGCATGAATGTACCCCTAGTGCATCAATCACCCAAATTTGGTTGCTATTGCAGAAACATGTGCCAAGTTATGTGTCATAAGAGTCTTGCATGTAAACTCTTTAACATTTGAAATAAAATGACCTTTGACCTTACCATGTGACATCCGATGCCACTATAACATGAAGGTTCCCCAAATGCATCTATGACCCAAGTTTAGTTGAAAAGGGAGCAACGGTTGCAAAGTCATTTTCATAAGAGAGTCTTGCAGGTAAACTTTAACATTTGACCTCAAATGATCTTTGACCTCACCATGTGACCTCTGACAGCACCACAACATGATGTTACCCCTAGTGTATTTATCACCCAAGTTTGGTTGCCATTGGATCAACAGTTGTCAAGTTATGTGTCATAAGAGAGTCTAGCAGGTAAACATTAACATTTGAAATAAAATGACCTCTGACCTTACCATGTGACATCCGATGCCACTATAACATGAAGGTCCCCCAAGTGCATCTATGACCCAAGTTTAGTTGAAAAGGTAGCAACAGTTGCAAAGTTATTTGTCATAAGAGAGTCTTGCAGGTAAACTTTAACATTTGACCTCAAATGATCTTTGACCTCACCATGTGACCTCCGACAGCACCACAACATGATGTTACCCCTAGTGTATTTATCACCCAAGTTTGGTTGCCACTGGACCAACAGCTGTCAAGTTATGTGTCATAAGGGAGTCTTGCAGGTAAACTTTAACATTTGAAATAAAACGAGATTTAATTCGTCATTCGATCAGACGAATTAGGTGGTCTGTCGTCTTTTTGATATGGATATGATATCTATGATTATGAAAGGTATATCACAGTTGGCCTTTTATTCATCATTTTCATCATCAGGGTTTGTATCACAGTCAACATTACTATCTCATTATCATGGTCATGAAGAGGATTATAGTCATTCCCAATTAAAGTCCCCATTGAGAGAAAATTTACAAAGAGGAAACAGCCCTGATAAAAACTTGTTTTGTCAACGTTCTGAAAAGTTTTGTGAACGTTTATTAAAGACAAGGATGTAGCAGACATAATAAAAATGTTTTGTAAACGATTTATGAACCTTCTGAAAATGTTTTGCGAACGTTTTTTTTTAAGACGAAGACGTAGCAGACGTGATAAAAACGTTTTGTGAACGTATACTAAAGACTTAAACACAGCAGACGTAATAAAAACGTTTTTTGAACGTTATGAAAGCGTTTTGTGAATGTCTATTAAATATGAAGACGTAGTGGACCTAATAAAAACGTTTTGTTAACGTTTTGTGAACGTTAATTGAAATCTAAAACTTAGCGGACCTAAAGAAAACGTATTGGAAACATTTTGTGAACGTTCTGAAATTATTGTGTGAATGTTTATTCAAGACTAAGACGAAGACGTTGACAAAACGTTCTGAAAACGTATTGTAAACGTTTATTAAAGACGAAGACGTAGCAGACCTAATAGCGGACCTAATAAAAAACGTTTTGTAAACGTTTTGTGAACGTTCCGAAAACATTTTCTGAACGTTTATTAAAGTCGAAGACGAAACGGATCTAATATAAATGTTTTGTAACAATTATTAAAGACGAAGATGTAGCAGACCTAATAAATGTGTTCTAAGAACGTTCTGAAACGTTTTGTGTTGGGTAATCTATTTGCTGTCTAATCACCAGTTTATCTAATGTTCGATGACCTGATGAACTAAAAAAATATTCAGGTCTGAGAAGGAGACTAGCATCACAGACACAGGACGATTTGACTTTTAGTATTATGCAAAGTTAACCCTAAAGGTTCACTACACGTTCATGAATCATATTTGCAATAGGGTTGTACATAAACTAATGTACACTGCATTGCAATAGACATAACAGGCAAAATAACGCAGTTATGGAATTGTTTGTAATTGTATGTATTAACGTAGTCGATGAAGATGGTAATATAACAGGGCAAAAAATGTATTAAAAAAAAAAAAAAATTGACACCGCCGTCGCCGGGAGTCGAACCAGGGACCATGAGGATGTGAGACCAGTGCTTTACCGATGGACCAGAATATAGTCCATAGAGATAACACGTAGATGGAAAATGGGATTCCTAAATCATATCTTCCAGTTCAAATTTCGATATGTTCCTGACTTCTGATTAAAAAATAAATGGCACACTTACGATAGATAATTTTCTCAGCTACAACATACTCGAAGCTGGGCGAAAATAGAGCAGAAATAAGGGAGCTGTTGCTCAAAAAAGACGGGAATGTAGAATCAAGAAATAGAAAAAGGTCATGTCCCATAGACAATACACGCAAAATGTGAAAAAATGACATGCCTCCATTTATCGTAAGATTAGACCATGATGCAATTCTCTAAATGAAAAATAAAGGCAATTGGTATATAAGAGCATTGTCTCAGCTACAACATACTGAAATCCCGGCGAAAATTGACCAACAATAAGCGAGATAGTCTTGATTAAAGGTAAAAAACATGACGTCATAATTGAAAAAATGAAATTTTGAGTTCACATGAGAATATGGTAACGTTCTGACCGTTCGACCCCCAATTTTTTTTCATGAATTCAAATCTTCAATTCATAGGCTTTCAGAAAATGTAAAAAAAATGGGGGGTCCCCATGCTTTTTAACGAGCTATGGCGGATTTTAAAGGGGCATGTTTTTGCATGTTTTTACGTTATTTGTCCCATAGACGCGCGCACGGATTTTAAACTTTGACGCGTGCGTGCGGCGTTATGGTCAGTTGAAATCGATTCTAAATTGATGGAAATGGTCAAGAAATGTCTCAGAATTGCAAATCAAGTGAAAAAACGGCGTTTTTACGTTATTTACGAGTTGCGCACGCGCAAAACGCGCGCGCGGGCGCTTACGCGCGGAAATTTTTGAAATGCTTAAAATGACCTGAAATGGATTTTGGTTTGATCCATGAGTGATTTTGAGCATTTTAAAATTTTGCGCGCGCACTGACGCGCGGACGTACGCGTACGCGCGCGTTTAAAAAGTTGGAATTCTTCAGATTGATATGAATATTCATCATGCCAAATATGAATGAAAAATGACATTCCGTTATGAAAATATGATCATGAGATGATTTTTTACAAAATGGCGTCTGGATGACGTCACGATGACCCGATGAACCTGAAATTGACTAAACATCCGAGATCTCGTTATGACTGATGATTCCTGAAAATTTGACGAAAAATGATTCAGCCAGTTCTGAGATCTCGACTGCACAAAAAAGTGGGTACCAATAAAAAGAATAACGAGATTTAATTCGTCATTCGATCAGACGAATTAGGTGGTCTGTCGTCTTTTTGATATGGATATGATATCTATGATTATAAAAAGTATATGACAGTTGGCTTTTTATTCATCATTTTCATCATCAGGACTTGTATCACCGTCAGCAACATTACTTTCTCATTATCATGGTCATCAAGATGATTATAGTCATTCCCAATTAAAATCCCCATTCAGAGAAAATTTACGAAGAGGAAGCAGCCCGGATAAAAAACGTTCTGCAAAATGTTCTGAAAACGTTTTGTGAACGTTTATTGAAGACAGAGACGTATCGGACCTAATAAAAATGTATTATAAACGATTTATGAACCTTCTGAAAATGTTTTACGAACGTTTTTTAAAGACGAAGACGTAGCGGACATAAAAAAAAAAACTTTTGTAAACGTTCTGAAAACGTTTTGTGAACTTTTACTAAGGACTAAAACGTAGCGGACGTAATAAAGACGTTTTGTAAACTTTTTATGAACTTCTGAAAATGTTTTGCGAACGTTTATTAAAGACAAAGACATATTGAACGTTCATTAAAGATGAAGACATAGCCGACCTAGTAAAAACGTTTTGTAAATGTTTTGTGAAGGTTTCTGAAAACGTTTTGTGAACGTTTATTAAAGACGAGGACGAAGCAGACCTAACAAAAACGTTTTGTAAACATTTTGTGAACGTTCTAAAAATATTTTGTGAACGTTTATTCAAGACGAAGACGTAGCGGACCTAATAAAAAAACGTTTTGTAAACGTTTTGGAAACGTTCTGACAACGTTTTGTGAACGTTTATTAAAGACGAAGACGTAGCAGACCTAATAAAAAATGTTTTGTAAACATTTTGTGGACGTTCTGAAAACATTTTGTGAACGTTTATTCAAGACGAAGACGTAGCAGACCTAATAAAAACATTTTGTGAACGTTCTCAAAATGTTTCATTCTCAAAATGTTTTGTGAACGTTTATTAAAGACAAAGACGCAGCAGACCTAATAAAAACGTTTTATGAACGTTTATTAAAGTCGAAGACGAAACGGATCTAATAAAAATGTTTAGTAACAATTATTAAAGACGAAGATGTAGCAGACCTAATAAATGTGTTCTAAGAACGTTCTGAAACGTTTTGTGTTGGGTAATCTATTTGCCGTCTAATCACCAGTTTATCTAATGTTCGATGACCTGATGAACTAAAAAAATATTCAGGTCTGAGAAGGAGACTAGCATCACAGACACAGGACGATTTGATTTTTAGTATTATGCAAAGTTAACCCTAAAGGTTCAATACACGTTCATGAATCATATTTGCAATAGGGTTGAACATAAACTAATGTACACTGCATTGCAATAGACATAACACGCAAAATAACGCAGTTATGGCATTGTTTGTAATTGTATGTGTAAACGTAGTCGATGAAGATGGTAATATGAAAGGGCAAAAAATGTATAAAAAAAAAAAAAAAAAAAAAAAAGAAAAAAAATTGACACCGCCGTCGCCGGGAGTCGAACCAGGGACCATGAGGATGTGAGACCAGTGCTTTACCGATGGACCAGAATATAGTCCATAGAGATAACACGTAGATGGAAAATGGGATTCCTAAATCATATCTTCCAGTTCAAATTTCGATATGTTCCTGACATCTGATTAAAAAATAAATGGCACACTTACGATAGAGAATTTCCTCAGCTACAACATACTCGAAGCTGGCCGAAAATCGAGCAGAAATAACGGAGCTGTTGCTCAAAAAAGACGGGAATGTAGAATCAAGAATTAGAAAAAGGTCATGTTCCATAGACAATACACGCAAAATGTGAAAGAATGACATGCCTCCGTTTATCGTAAGATAAGACCATGATGCAGTTCTCTAAATGAAAAATAAAGGCAATTGGTATATAAGAGCATTGTCTCAGCTACAACATACTGAAATCCCGGCGAAAATCGACCAACAATAAGCGAGATAGTCTTGATTAAAGGTAAAAAACATGACGTCATAATTGAAAAAATGAAATTTTGAGTTCACATGAGAATATGACGACGTTCCGACTGTTCGACCCCCAAATTTTTTTCATGAATTCAATTCTTCGATTCATAGGCTTTCAGAAAATGTAAAAAAAATGGGGGGTCTCCATGCTTTTTAACGAGCTATGGCGGATTTTAAAGGGGCATGTTTTTGCATGTTTTTACGTTATTTGCCCCATAGACGCGCGCACGGATTTTAAATTTTGACGCGCGCGTGCGGCGTTATGGTCAGTTGAAATCGATTCTAATTTGATGGAAATGGTCAAGAAATGTCTCAGATTTACAAATCAAGTGAAAAAACGGCGTTTTTACGTTATTTATGAGTTGCGCACGCGCAATACGCGCGCGCGGGCGGTTACGCGCGGAAATTTTGGAAATGCTTAAAATTACCTGAAATGGATTTTGGTTTGATCCATGAGTGATTTTGAGCATTTTTAAATTTTGCGCGCGCACTGACGCGCGGACGTACGCGTACGCGCGCGTT
Source organism: Echinometra lucunter (assembly GCA_029962745.1). Taxonomy (NCBI): domain Eukaryota; kingdom Metazoa; phylum Echinodermata; class Echinoidea; order Camarodonta; family Echinometridae; genus Echinometra; species Echinometra lucunter. Next base: position 33,054,305 of record CM057152.1, read on the forward strand.
TAAAAAGTTGGAATTGTTCAGATTGATATGAATATTCATCATGCCAAATATGAATGAAAAATGACATTCCGTTATGAAGATATGATCATGAGATGATTTTCACAAAATGGCGCCTGGATGACGTCACGATGACCCGATTAACTTGAAAATGACTAAAAATCCGAGATCTCGTTATGACTGATGATTCCTGAAAATTTGCCGAAAAATGATTGAGCCAGTTCTGAGATCTCGACTACACAAAAAAGTGGGTACCAATAAAAAGAATAATAATAATTAATAATGAAGAATAAAGAAAATTCTGACGAAATTAAAAGGTGATCTGTCATAATATGACAGACCACCTAATGAGCTTTGACCTTACCATGTGACATCCGATGCCACTATAACATGAAGGTCCCCAAAGTGCATCTATGACCCAAGTTTAGTTGAAAAGGGAGCAACAGTTGCAAAGTTATTTGTCATAAGAGAGTCTTGCAGGTAAACTTTAACATTTGACCTCAAATGATCTTTGACCTCACCATGTGACCTCCGACAGCAACACAATATGATGTTACCCCTAGTGTATTTATCACCCAAGCTTGGTTGCCACTGGGACCAACAGTTGTCAAGTTATGTGTCATAAGAGAGTCTTGCAGGTAAACTTTAATATTTGAAATAAAATGAGCTTTGATCTTACCATGTGACATTCGATGCCACTATAACATGAAGGTCCCCCAAGTGCATCTATGACCCAAGTTTAGTTGAGAAGGGAGCAACGGTTGCAAAGTTATTTGTCATAAGAGAGTCTTGCAGGTAAACTTTAACATTTGACCTCAAACGACCTTTGACCTCACCATGTGACCTCCGACAGCACCACAACATGATGTTACCCCTAGTGCACCTATCACCCAAGTTTGGTTGCCATTGGACTGACAGTGGTCAAGTTATATGTCATAAGAGAGTCTTGCAGGTAAACTCTAACATATGTAAAAAGAGTCTTGCAGGTACTCTATCACAATGTGACCTCAAATGACCTTTGACTTCTCCATGTGACCTCCGACAGCACCGCAATATGATGGTACTCCTAGTGCATCTACCAACCATAACACTTGGCAATGCTGGAATACCAAATGACCAAATAAATACAGGCGAATCCCGTTATAACAAACTCCTTCGGACCAAGGAAATTACCTCATTACATTGAAACCTTATTATTATATCAGGGCTAAAACAAAAAAATACAAAGAAGTGGGACCGGTAAAATTACCTTGTTATGACAAGAGTTTGTTTTAAAGACATTGGTTAACATTGTTATGATTTAAAAAAATCTTGTTTTGTTACTTGAAAATGGGATAAACATAAGTGTTATAGTGTAAAAATACCAGTCTGAAAGTTTCAAAGTATAATATCCACAGGAAGTATTTCTAAATATAAAAAATGTGAACCAATGTTTGTAAAATATACGAGGGTCGGTTGCACAGAATACACGTAAGGAATGCGCATGCGTGTATGACTCACCTTACAGTACTGTGTGTATTGGCGTATCACGCAGCGGGAGGCACATAACTGCATTTTCAAATTCAAGCAAAGTGGTCCTCTTAGTGATTGTCTCATGAGACAAAGGATAATAAAATCGCCGTTTGCGTCTAATTTACACTTTTTCATTCCAAATTATGGTTGGTCTCAGGGTTTTTGAGTACAAATACAAGTACTCATACACATGTTTCATGTTAGTTGAAGAATTTTTAAAATCAGCTACTTACAAAGTTAGCCAATGCCTTTAACAGTGTTCTTTATGAGGAGGTTCCACTATACCTTGAACTTGCCTGACTGCAGCTTCCTTTATGAGGAAAACATCTTATATTGTTCAAAATATAGCCCATCATCAAGTAACATATACATATCTGGACCTTGCATACACCATTGCCGTCTAGTGACGATCAGTTTCACCAACTTACTCATACACGCGATGTACCATCCCTCTGTTGTCAGGCTGTTCATTGGCTGTGGCGTCCCCTGAAGGACTGGCCATCTGCTGAAGCCGTAGCTGTTCCTGGAGAACATGCTGCTCAACCCGCTCCCTCCCTGGGTGTACAGGAACAACCATCCTGACTGTTGCTCCATCTGTAAAGTTCAGGAGAGGTTGGATAGGAGGAATACCTGATGAAATGACATTCATTCTTGTACACAGACTAACAAATATACCAGACAATGAAACTATTGCTCACTTATTCTGGGAATACCCCATAACTGGTTGATTCTAGGATGATTCTGCAAAATATACCCTCAAGATTCTCCAACTTTTCTGACGAATCTTGGTGCACATCAGGGTTCGCATCTGCCATTAGCAACATTTAATGACTTTTAGCGATGTTTAGCGATAATTAGCAACATTTTAGCGAGTGTTTGCGAAAGTGTTTGCGAAAGGCAGTTAGTGACAATTAATGACTGTAAGCAAATGTTGGCGACAGTACTTGCGAAGATTTGCAACTATTTGCAAATCCTTTGCCAATATTTGTAAATGTTTGTGACCTTTTGCTAACTCATGAAAAAGTACCAGGTGAATCTATGGAGCAAACCCTATAAAAAGGGTGCGCAACCTTCAACAGCTTTCAGATTTTTTCTGACCGCAGTCGAAGGATTTTATCAAGATGGATTTCCAGAATATGGATATGAATTTCTGCCAGAAGAGGCCCAATGTGCTGCTTTCGTTGGAGAAGTGCTTTGCCTGGCTGCTGCTACAGCTATTGCGCAACTTAAGAGAAAGAAAGAGCATGAAGAAAGAAAAGAAAGGAAGAAGAAAAGAAAGACTGTTTGGGTCAGAGAGTGGTTGCTGCAGAGAACAGACTTTGGTCAATATGAAAAGCAAATTTCTCTCAACGGGTTGATTTTAAACATGAACCATACGGTCATGTGGTCGCTAGCATTGGCGAAACAAAAAAGAACTTCAGCGACACCGTCTTACAACGGTTTGCAAAGGCTTACAACTATTTTGGGAATGCTAGCAACTGTTTGCGGAAAAATAAATTCGCAAAGAAATTTTGAACATGTTCAAAATTTTTTTGCGACAAGAAAAACTGCTTGCGACAACGAAAACTATTTGCGAACTTTCTTGCAACCTTTTACGAACCTTTTGCAACCTTTTACGAACCCTGGCAAAATCCCAAATTCGCTACGTTCGCAAGCATTCGCTGCTCAGTGAGATACCCCTTTTAAGGAATTATAATTTTCTTGTAGACAATAGAAGATCATTAAAAGGCTGCCCTTTTGAGGTGGACTCAACAATGGTGAAATCTGCCAAACTTTGACAAGCATACTTACCTGATGGCCTGGCTGGCATAGGGCCCTGGTCTCCTGTACATTCAACATGACCATGCTCTTTATCCAAAGGTTCATTTACCCTTGGAAATCTCTCTGGACCCTTTAGAATCAAATTGAAAATTAAGATTTTAAAATAAAATAAAATAATACAATATAAAATAAAATAGAATAAAATGCACATGTGACAGTGAATTTTTCTTCTTGTGCTGAATTCATTTGCTGGTTGTGAATAATACATTCAATTTGTAGAGAACATATGATGTTTCTCTCTGATTCAAATTTAATAATGAGCAATCAAAACAAAATCAGAAGGTAATCTCACTGTAAGAAAAACAAAAACAAACAAATGAACAAACAAACACCTCCTACCAAAAAGGGGAAAATACTAGACTACAACTGTTGTCTATTAAATTAGTCTAAAAAATTCTCAGCCTCCATTTACGTACCTAATTTGTAAAAGTGAATGAACAATAAATACATCATATGCAACATCAATAAACAATGTAAACAGGTATGTTTATAAAGTAGTATTATAAACGAGTATAGGTGTAGATCAATGTAATGAATGGCTTCTAAAACGTTGGCAATGAATGTACTGATCGTGACAGCTACCTGACAGAGTTCAGAATTTCTTTTATATATCAAACAGTCCTCCAAAGTTGGGACCGATCACGTTAGACCTGTATGTAACAGTTTGCAGCAGGACTTGCAATCATTGTAACTATTTCCATATCTAGTAAGTTGTTTGTATCCGATTTATCTTTATCATGTTGTCTCCCCCCCCTCCCCCCCCCCCCCCCCCCGCCCCTTCTCCTCCTCCTCTTGTCACCATTTAATAAAATCTGACACTAACAAATAGGTCACTGACTCGCTGGCGTACTGATGGGGGGGGGGGGGTGGGGAAGGCAAAATTTTTTATCTAATTTGATACCAGCGATTTACAAATGTTGCTGAAAAGACATGATTTTCAGGGATCTTTTCCTCACTTTTTTTTTCTGCCCCCCAAAATTTTTGCTCATTTCACTGCTGACTGACATATTCCAAATGCTTTCTTTACAAGAATTCACATCCTACCCCTCCTATTCAATTAAAAAAAAAATGAAATCAAACTGAAAAAAAACTTGTAATTCTCATCCGTTATTAACAAGATCTACCACTATTAATTCTTATCTCTTTAATAACAAGATCTACCACTACAGCCTTAATAGAATTCATCAAAGTTTTGACAATTCAACAAATGAAAGGTTAACTCAAACTCAATAGACCTACCACTGGAGCCTTTCCTTGCACCAGCCTACTAAATCCTGACTCTAACTCAGGTGAATGTTCCCTGTCTTGTCTGTCTACTTCTATCCTCTCCCTATTCCTTCTATCTGTCAATCCATCCCAATCATCTACCATCCCTTTTTCATCTAAGTCTATATCATCTGGTGGGATAGAATAATGATAATTAATGTTACTATGCTCTCATTACAAAAATATCTTTTACAAAACACCATTTGTATACATCTACTATGCAAAGTGCAGAAGCCTAATGATATGTATAATAGAAAAAAAATATCAAGAAGAGATACAAATACAATGCAGAAATTTACATTAATTGCATTATCAAATGAATCACAATCCATTTTGAATACATACGATACATACATAAATAAGTGTAGGATCTTATTCAAATTGGATAGTTCTCTGTGTTAAAGCCCATGTACAGGTGTACACCGTAGACCTGTGCAGGTAGACTTGTACTTCAATAGACAGGGTAGTCACAGTAACTAGAGCAAGGGTTTGTCAGGTGTGTAGAATTGCAGACTCTTTGTATGACATATTTCTTTTGGGTGTGCTAGAAAAAAAGGCACAGACAGATCACTCTGACATTTGATTTTGGAGAGAGAGGTCTGATTTGGGGAGTGTTTCCTAGGCAAGGAACAGGGCATGGTGCCAACCCAGTGCTCAGGTGGTTTCTCTCTCCTCAGTGCCGAATTGTAAGTAAAGATGCTTATTTTATACATTATTGAACATTTATGTCATTTCATATGCTTATGGAATGTCTGTTTGATTAAGAAAGGATAGATGTGAAGCTATTTTGTCACCAAATGACATGTATTTATTATCTTGAGTCCTCTAAGAAGCATAGCTATTTATAGTGAAGTGATTACAAATTCTATTTTGCAATTTTCAGTCATGTAATTCTGTGTCATTTATAGAGAGCCTTATTTTACAAGATGGTTCAGAATATTTAATGTGATAACCCAGTTGTAGAAAATGTATTTTAGATTGAATACATTTTGATCCATTTTTCTAGAGAGGGATAATTACACTAGTTTCCTCCAGTGTTTTGTATTTTCTTGATTATCATAAAGCTCATATTAAAGTGAAACTTAATTCTTTTTCTTTTACCAATATATTAAATATGAAATTTGATATGAGATAAGATATAATATCTGCTTTGGAAATAGGTTAGTGTTAGGGCCTATGCTGTTAACCCTATATAGCCCGGGGGGGGGGGGGGGCCTAAAAAGCCCCCCCCTCGAAATTTTTCGCGATAATTTCTAAATGCAAAAAAATAATACGCTGAAATTTCATGACTTTTTTCTTTCACATCTCCCGCACATTTTGAGACCCTGTTTGCGAAAATCGGGGGTACACTTGCGGAGATATAGCACATATTCGTGACCAATGTCACCGAAAATGACAATTTCCATCGACTTTTGTGTGTACAATGTATGGGTTTTACAAGAAGTGTTGTCAGATGAATGTTTTTTTTCTGTTTTTCCTCACATAACTTTCTTTTGGGCTATCACCAACTATTCTAGATTTGAAAAAACAATAAAAAATTTTATGCCCAGACGTGGTAATCAATATGTGAAATTCAGAATTTCGAGAAAAATTAGCATATGCGCATAATTAATTACTATTATAATCTAATAATTATACAATTTCAATAGAGTTGAGTGAGCTGTCTTTTAGATTACATGACTGGCTACTAACATGCTTGATTCCATTGCATTTTCTCAAAAAATGGGGGGAAAACTACAAAAAATGAAAATTCCTTGAAAAAATTTGAATATTTGCATAATTAATTAGATAAATAAAAAATGATAATAAATATCACAAATTTGACAACGCATTCTTGTAAAATACATAATGAGACACCCACACACCAAATTTGGTCGCAATCGGTCGATAAACGGCCGAGATCTGAGGGGGGGGGGCCTAATAGGCCCCCCCCGGGCTATGCACTTTCAAAATAGCCCGGGCTATATAGGGTTAAGCCTGTGGTCTGTTCTTATTTTAGACGGCAGTCAACGTAGGGTCAACATAGGGTCAGCGTAGGTCAACCTAGGGCCTAGGATACTCTATGTCAAGGTCATGAGTCACAAGGTCATTCAAGGGGAATGACTGGTACATCACCAAGTCGGTGTTTTGCTGTTAATTGTTAGTTCGTTGGAGTGGACTGCTATTCTCCAGAGCTTCGGCTCGAGTTCTTTCAGAGCTTCGGCTCACCATAGTCGCATGCTCAACTGGTAAATCAGCGGGGTTTGTCTTTTCCATGCATGCCGTTTATCTTCGCTCATCGTGAAGTCACTCGCTGTCATCATCGATTGTTGTCGTAGTTGTTCGTCATTGCAATCGATTATCGTCATAGTCGATCGTTGTCATTTTCTTCCGTCTTCAAACTCTTCACTCGTCCGCATTAGGTTTGGTTGAACATAATAAACTTAAATGTGACAGTCGGGACTATAATACTCTCATAAACTCGGACAATTGAATGCTAATTGCTTAAAATCCATATTATGATTTTGATATGCGATGTTGTATCGAATATTTCATGTGCCAAGAATCTTGTTTTGTCAGTGATGCGATGATAATAACCTGTCCTTTTTGAGTGACATTAAATTGAACACTTCATTTATTTCTTGAATCCTTTGGTATTCTTATTCAGGGTGGTTAAGTAGCCTGTAGATAGATAAGTTGATTCATTAGAGCTTTCGCTCGTGACAATAAGTGAAAGCTAAACAAGATGAAATTGAGTGCATGAACAATCTTTTCAATAGCAAAACATGTGAGGTACCTATGAAGTACTCTTTGAGTTGCATCATGCTGGCATTCCTGGTTACATTCAAATTTGTAGTTGATACATGGTTAGACCTTGCCATAGTGGAATTAAAAGTAAACATATCTGCAAGTCTGGTTACCTTCTCTCTGTATCTTTCTGTTGTTATTTCTGTTGGTAGAGGTAGGCCTCAGAGCACGCTTCCTCAAGATGTAGCAAGGCTTGCTAGAGATGGAAACAGAGCCGCGGGATGGTGCCATGCGTCTATTAGAGCGGCGGGGTGAAGAGGAACTTGACGTGGATCTCTCCTGAATTAGTCTTTTCTTTGGTCTTCAAAATAAAATTACCATATATGATATGTCATCATCACGAGTGTTGTCAAAATAAAAATGCCAGACACATCTTGGGACTCTAGAATTATGTACCGGTGATAAGAGATAATACTTTGCATGATGTTCCCATCTCTAAATAATGATTAAAACATCATAAAACCAAATTTCATTTCATGGAGAGTTTGCAGCTAGCCATAAGCCTCTTCTCGAATAAATATTCAACATTTCGGTAAAATCACAATAACTGAAAAATGTATTTCAATTGCATCCTACCTTTTGCTCTGTTCACTTGTTCTAGAAAGTGATGTCAAAGATCCTTCAGTCTTTCTCTTCTTTGATTCTGTGTTCTCCCCCGTTGCTCTAACTGTTTCCTGTGTATCAGATTAAAGGTTATGTATAGTTTTTGAAGGAGAAATTAAAAAAAGGATGGAAATGCAAATTAGCAAAAGGAAAAAATACAAACGAAAAGAAAAGATGATTTACCAGTGGAATTGAAGTTCTTTTGAAAATGTTGATGTAACAGGCATGTTTGATTTGTATACATGGTTCTTTTTTGCCATTTGTGTATGATATTTGTTATTTTGATTTGTAAGATACTCGTCCATACCTGAATTTGTGCTTCCTCTCCGGCCTCCTGCTTAGAAGCATGAAGTTGTACATTGAGGACAAACATGTAAGGACGAGCATCGAGTGGCTGACCAGCTTTCTTGAATTCCATTTTGTTGGGTAGCTTCCATTCTTTTCTCTCTACAGAAGGGAGAAAATCGAGAAGTCACAGGAAACTAGAGACAAAGAACTTGTCATTGCACCAAGGCACTAGGCATAACAACAACCGTAAAGTATGTATGAGGCATGTGTACATGTATGCTTGCTAACATTCAAAACAGTACCGGTAATATCCAAACAAATTGCCAGCAATACTGACCATCACCATGACATAGCTGATATATATGAGATTAGAAACTACCAAAAACCTGAAGCTTGACTTTAAACATGAAATATATCTATGAAATTTCTGTCAAACATTTTGACTCCGAGGCTGGAATTCACAAAGGTGATTTATATTGAGACCATGGTTTATTATGAAGGTTTTGTGGTATAAGTGTGCTTGATTTGGTGCATACATTTAGAAAGGCCCAATAATGAATGTGCACATTTTGGCATGGGGCGCTAAATTCATACTTGTTGCTATGGTTTAGACCACAGTTTACTCAAATTAATTTAAGTAAACCGTGAGGTAAATTTGAATAAACTGTGGTCTAAAGCATAGTAACAAGAATTAATTTAGTGCCCTATGACAGATGCATGCATTCATTATTGGACCTACGTGCATCTAAAGCCCACCGCACACTATACAATCTGACCACGACCTGATTTTCAGTCACATGGTATTTAGCATTAAATATGAAAGTTTAAATAAGTAAAATTATCTCATTTGAAGTTCAGAATAATGATAGGAATACTAAAATCGAAATTTTGGTTAACTGCAAGCCTTGCGGTCAGAGTAAAGGCCAAATCGGCTTCAAATTGTAGTCGATCGCAAAATTGCTATGACATCACTACGATTTGGAATTGAGTTCACTTTTATCCCTACAAGGAAGCTTGCAATAGCCCGGAATTTCAATTTTTGTATTCATACGACTATTCGAAACTTTGATCATTACGATTTCACGTTTGAATCTTCACATCAAATGCTATAACATTCGTCGACATTAGCGGGCGCCTGTGACACTTGGGCGCCTAGATTAGACCTCCGGGCACTTAAAAATGAAAAATGAAGAAATCTGGGCACCCAAAATTTCCAAAATTCATATCTCACCCCCTCCCCTCGAATAAGTTTTAAAAGCGGTTTAAGAAAATGAAGATGCTCTTCTGCCGGCTTTTCCGCCAACTACTATTGTCTCAAATGCGCAACGCATTGTTCATCTGGCGGAGTCCTCACTGTGTGACTGAATCTGCAATTGTAATATATACTGCTGTTTTACCTACCTCTGTATCACACATTCTTCTGTTTTCTTTTCTTTACTTTCCTTTTTCTTTCTTGAGGAATCCACGTCACTACAAGCATTGCTTTTTTGTGGATTTCTCTTTTCCAATATCATTTTTTTCTTTTAATACATTATGTCAAGTAGACATATAATTTGTTTTGATGTTAATTAGAGGAAAAAATGTTGTATGTTTTTTTAGTTATTTTATTTCTGCTTAAAAGAAGAAGAAGAAAAAAAAAACAATTATGTCTTGTGTTATATTGGAAATAAAACCTGAACTTGAACTTGAACTTGAACTATAGCTCTATACAGTCATGTATGATGTACATGTAATGATGTATCTCTTGTGATGTGGTGTGTGCACGTGAGCAGCTGTGAGGAGTGTGTAAATGAGATAAAGACGTGAAGCTCAAGAGTCTCAGAGAGAACTCATGCATGGATTTTGCCTCTCCTGCATAAACAGTCAATATTCAATGAAGATGAAAATAATTTGGCATTCCTGCACTTGTAGAATTTTTTTCATGCACATGTGGCCGAGTTTTAAGCTCGGTTGCAATAATTCTCACTAAATAATGACAAGGTGATGTCTGCAGCCACAGTACTACAGCCACAGTACTAGACCCAAGTAGGTGGCCAGTAGATGAGGAAGAGATAGTCTCTTATGGGAATGAAGAGGTGAACAACTTGAGTTCACATTTCGGCAGTTGCATACTTGATGACATCCCATATGAATGGTCAGCAGTCAAGACATACATATCACAATGCCCACGTTCCCGTTACAAGACCATGTGGAGAGACATCATCAGAGATGACGACCCCGCAGATCAATTCAAGAACATTCTCTACGTAACTGAGGTAATAATGGCCATGCCTTTGTCCATGGCAGCATAAAGACTGATTGGAGATCAACGCTGAGTGTAGCATTGTAAAGAAAACTAATGTTCATCCACATGAATGGACCAAAGGTTGGGGACTTTGATGCAGCATCGGTGGTCCACAGGTGGTGGAACCCTGGGGAAAGAGCCAGACAACCTGATTTCAATAATTAAGGAACTCATTTGAACTCAACTTACATCATGGACTTGCGTGATGATGAAGCTTCATCATTTCATATCTTTTTTCTGTTCATGTGATGGCAAAGTTCAAGTTGCCCCTTCATATCATCATGTGACATGAAATTTATCTCTCTTTTATCACGATCTTGCTTTTGATACAAGCATCTTAATCACTTAAGTTGAGAGGTTGGAAAGTAGTTGCACTTTGTGGATCAAGAGTGAGCTAGCTGCCTATTGTATGAAGATTGCTTTATTATCCTTGCCTCATGTTTAATAGTCAACTTAAGACTTGCCATCATATCTTTCTATATCTTTGCATAGTTTTATAAAAATATGTCTTGTATCTTTATGATTTAAGAACAAATAAATACTATTTGAGTTGTATGTGAGTTATAAAAAATATCCTGCAAGATGTATTTCTAGTTATTTCTAATAACCAGAAGTACTGTACCTCAATTTTACATAGTTTTGTAGTTGACTAGAAGTAGAACTTGTTATTACATTGAAGAAGAAGAATGTTATTTTCAATTCTTGTACAGCAGCCATAACTAACTTTCTTACTCGTTTATTGTGAGAAAAAAGAAATCATGCGCAAAATATTCAATAAGAATACTCTTACTTTAACTTTTTTATTACGCACTTGCCATTTGAAGTCTTTCTCCATTTCCTTACCAACAAGCATCCTGAAACAATTTCATCAGTTATGAACTTAAATTCAGTAATACAAACAAGCAATACTGTTTCCATTGAAAATGTGGAAGTTAGTCGAGGTCCACATATCAACAAGAGGCAAAAATAATGTGTCTCAAGTTAGATGGTTGAATTGCAATTTTAAAGAAGATAAAGCAATATTGTGTTGACTTGTCTGAGAAATACTTAAGAGTGCTTTATCCTGCCAAATATGATATCTTTATTATTTTATTTGTATGACAAACTTGCCAGTTTTCAGATACATGATCGTGATGTGAGTCTTTTTCATTTTACCAAGTTATGTGCATGTGGTGACTAACAGTTTTAGGCAACTGTGTTACATGTGCATAGCTCATTCATACAAAATGCAATCATACATTCTGTGATGAAGTTATACAAATATATTTCTGTGTATTTATTTTGAAGATATAGATATGTTTTCTTTAAAGAGCATTTTTTCTTAATTATAGTTATTTATACAGTCATACAAGTTTGTTACTTTTTTTAAAAACTAAGTTAAACTGTGAAAATTCTGTAATGCATAAATCAAAGACTAAGTACACGTAGTAAAAAATGCATGTATTCTTCAATTTCTTGGACAAATGTGGGAATTTTCGCTTGGTATTTCAATCATGATGGTTTGTCAATCCAGATTTCTTTTCTGAACAAATGACATGGGTACATACATGTCACCCAGCAGTGACATATCAAGCAAAAACAGTGTTAAAGTTACTTTGCCTATGATTTTGATATGCCGTAAGTAAAATTTCCATATACTTATTTGTTATCATTGTTTCCTTTAGTTTTTTTTTAATTGTTTTGCCATGAGTTAAATCTTTCTTCATATGAAATGAATTATTATTATGAACAAAGCAAACTTACAGTAAGCCGTGGGGCTATGGTTTTATAAGCAAATCTATTCACTGGAAAATTAAAAGGGCACTGCATCAAGCATGTGACTACTTTCATCATATTCTCAAAATAATCTAGTTCAAGTCCTCACTGCATTGAACATGTACGTTGTGTGTGCGTGTGTGCACATGTGCATGAACGGCATTTTATGACGGGGAAACCAACAGTCTTTCCCCCGAAGTTGTGGGGCAGCTGGCACAGATAACAATGCCTACTACTGAGCTGCATGCAGAATGTGGATGCAAGGACAAGCCGTGCAGAGATTGTTTGTCTTTCATTTGTGAGTGTATTGAAAATGTGTCGTAACTTCGTTGAACGTTCCAAGAGTACTACGACTTAGATGACAAAATTAACTCTTTTTCTAGATTGTGTCAGAATATTATCGACTTAGCCACACATTTTTCAATATGAATTACACAAGAAAAAGCAGGACTTTTTATTGATTCAGTCATGGCAATGTCCACTTACGCGAGGTTGATTGAATGTGCACAATTGTTGGGTGATTGCTAGATTGATTTTAGTGCATTTTTTCTCCTATAACGGAAGTTTATTCTGGGCGCCCAAAATTCACTCCAGGCTCTCAAAATTTCAAAATGTTAAAATCTGGGCGCCCGGCTGGACCCCCAGAAAAAAATGATAGTGTGGAGCCCTGGCTATAACAAATTTTTCTAAATCAGATCACAGACGGATCGTATAGTGTGCAGCGGGCTTTAAGTGTACCTGCTAAATCAAGCACATTTACACGTATACCATAAAATCTGCATAAACCATGGTCTAAATATAAACCATCTTTGTGAATTCTGACCTAACTGAGGACAACTAAATATTTAGGAAGCAACATCGTTTAAAAATTTGCAGAATTAAATGCAAACTTGTCAAGTGGAATCCAATACTATAATCACCTAATGAAGCAGCATAGATTCAACTGGAATTTGTGCAATTGTTCATTACCTGGCTTTACAAACAAGTGTTCCGTCCTCATAATCAGCGGCTCCACATTTTGGGGGATGCACAAAACAGCCCGTAAAATGTCCTGGCAATTGACGAAAAAGTCAAGTGGGGCAGATGAGAACTCAAAAGAGATTGCATTTTACAGAAATGAGTGTTCACTCTACACGTGTACCAAGTATCAAATGCATGCTTTGTAAATGGATTTTGAAGAAAAATAAAAGATAACAAAAGTAAAAAAAAAAGAAGAGAAGAAATAAGAAAAGAATATATACAGTATTGCTATACACAGATCAAGAACTACTGTATGAAACAGGACATCACATAAAAGCCCCCTGTGAACCATCTGGGTATATCTAGAATTTTGCCTGAGGCAGTGTTTCCAAGCAGAAAAATGTAGCTAGTATTGCTGTTCATGCTGCCCACATGATTTCAATCTTTACAGTCAAGAGTTTGAGACTTATCTAAGTAGATTTCTGTACTGACATTCAAATGATTAATTTAATTGTCATTAAGTCATCAAAAAATGCAGTATGCTGTCAAAAATCGAGTTTAATCTTAAAGGTCAGATGATCTAATCAAAGCATATTTATTTTACTCACCTCTAGTTCTTCTTGCAGACTTTTGTCATCAATATATTCACCGATGGTCCTGAGAAGAAAATGGTGCAGAAAGTCATATCTGCAAGGATTCAAAGTACTTTTCAACTAAATGTAACCTTCTACATCTACATGTAAATTTATTCAGAAAGCCATGTAGGAGCTTCCAAGAGCAAAAAATCGCTCTCTCCTCCATTATTATTTCTTACACATCATATGCAAGCAAGTTCTGCTCCTTATACTTGAGATGAAGTGTGGGACCGGTGCTCACAATTCCACTAAATGACAGAAAAACAACTATCAACATATACATGTAACAGGGAAGGGTGAAGGAGAGAAAAAAGAGAAAGAGATAGAGAAGACAAAAACCACATGTCTTTTGATGGGACACCTTAACAGAAACAGTGGAAGTGCATCTCTTGTACATCTTACCCATCTTTCAGAGGAGGCATCAAGGTCTTGATCTTGCACACTTTGCCATCGTACAGGATACAACGGCAGTCCTTGCCAGGAAGGGTAAATTTTGTTAGTGACATCTTTCTGTTGGTGGTTGTTATCACATTCACACACGGATTTCTACAGAAGAAAAGTAAAATACAGAAATTTCATTATGTGACTGGTGTTCAAAACTGCTATTGGATCAAGAAATGCCTTCCATTTGCAGTTGTCCTTGATGCCAAGTTTATTTTTAAAAAAATGAACAAGATAAAAATACACTGAATGTTTCTACAAATATATTTTTAAAAATCATCTCTATACACACGATGCCCCAGACAGGTAAGGGGCCAAAAGCTACATGTATATGAGTAGGTATGGTGGACTGAGTTTACCAACATGAAGTAAATGACTTGATTTAGGGGGTTTTATGGGCCTGGGTATTCAGTGCTACAAAACTAAGATTTCCAAGATGAAAATGGAGTAGAATCGGCCAGTCGACCTCTAAGTTGAAGAAATAAAATTACCAAAGAAATTGGCAAAATTCTAGGATATTATTTATTTCTTGCAGAGTATGATGATCATGATTAATATCTTACTTCCATGGGCCCGTTGCATAAAACTTTTGCCAGAGTTTTTTATGGCAAAATTTGAGGAAACTACGGCAAAAAAAAAAATTGCCATAGTTTTCCATTACATAAAAATTTGCCAGACTTTTTTTTGCCAGAAAATAAGTCTGGCAAAAGTTTTATGCAACGGGCCCCATATAGGTCATCTGACTGAATTTCAACCACCATGACATTCTCTCATTCTCAGATAAGCTTGTATAGATATTCTGTAGAATCATGATGTCAAACAAATACAAACTGAAATAACACAAACTTTTTACATGTATGAAACTTTCACAAATTTACATATTGGAAGTGGTCAAGGTTTATAAGAGTTTCAAAATGACAAAATAGTGATGCAAGTTTTGCAACCAATTTTGATAGCCAATATAAACTTTCTGCAAAAATGTATTCAATTTCTTCCTGTGAAAACATATGAGATCTAACATAAAACACAGGCAAATATTTCTGGCTGTCAATGATCCACTCCTTTCATCTTCAAGTTAGATTATATTCTATGGTGGGATGACCAATCTTTGTGCACATTTTAATTTTCTGAGGAGAGCAATTAATTTAACCCATGTCCATGATTTATTAAATTCTTTTAAAAAATGTTCAGATCGACAGATTCCGAAGGACAAGCAAAAAGTTTAATGTTACGCACTTACACTACAAAAGGGTGCAAGAAGAAAATTCACTGACCAAACAAGGCCATAATGGCCAGAATTCACAAAGGTGGTTTATATACCACGGTTTATGCAGATTCCGTGGTATACAGCTCACTTATATCACAAAATTTGTATTTATAAACTATGTGTCTAAATTCAAAAATTTGTAAAAAGAAAAAAATCATATTCATAATATTGAACCCCCCCAAAAAATACAAAAGAGAGAGAGTGAGTGAGGGAGAGAGATGTCAATACAGCTGTAGTATTATTTTCATTAAAGCTGTTTGAAAAAAATAGAGATAAATAAAGTTTGTTGGTGATAATAGTCAAAATTTAATGATTGCCATTTAACATGAATCAACAACATCATCACCAAACCAATTTTAAACTAGCTTAAGGAAGCTCTACGTGTTTTTATTCTGATATTTCACGAAGAGCTTAAGTCCTCTGCCATTTGCCCCTGTGGAGCCCTATGTAAACAAAGAAATATTATGCCTCCAAATCACACTTTCTCATGCCTGGTTAGCCTTGCAAACTACCTTCAAAGTTTGCCAGTGGAACAGTAGATCTAAAAATCATCTTACTGTAATATTAGAACCTAAACTTTATTTTTCAGACTCAAAATTTTGACTTTTGATTCATACGAGACCCAACTTTCTTGGCAATTTTGCCGCGTGATTAATTTCTATTTCAATAGCGCAACCTCTGATATTGTGAGTTTACCTACACATGCTGGTCTCTGCCACAGCCGAAGAGTGGTACAGCGTTGCACTCTTGCACGTACTCTGCGTTCGCCTATACGTGTGAGAGTGCAATGCTGTACACCGCTCTTCGCCTTTGTCCAAGACTAACAGGTGTAGATGAACTCACGATGTTGAAGGTCGCGCTATTGAAATGGAAATTAATCATGCGGCGAAATCGCCAAGAAGGTTGGGTCTCTTATCAATCCAAAGTTACTATTTTGAGTCTGCAAAATAAATTTTAGGTTCTAATATCACAGTTAGATCTAC
Organism: Echinometra lucunter; assembly: GCA_029962745.1. Lineage (NCBI taxonomy): Eukaryota > Metazoa > Echinodermata > Echinoidea > Camarodonta > Echinometridae > Echinometra > Echinometra lucunter. The sequence continues at coordinate 33,070,904 of CM057152.1, forward strand.
TGGTCCACTGGCGAACTTCAAAGGTACAGTAGTTTGCAGGGCTAACCGGGCATGAAAAAGTGTGATTTGGAGGCATAATACATGTATTTCTTTGTTTACATGGCCATGGGTCTCCAGGGGGCCCAGGCAAATGGCAGAGGACTTAAGCTTTTCATGAAATATCAGAATAAAAACGCAAAGAGCTTCCTTAAGCTATTCTACACACAGTTCACTGAAGAAACATTTTTTCTTAAATAAAAAAACCATCATGCAATCACGAGACACAATGCACAAGTCATTACATCATCATGACCATCACACGATTCACATTCGTGAATTTCCAAAAGCAAAATGATAATCAACCAAGATAGTTGGTAGTTGTTGCACATCAAATGCACTACGACCTACGTCTACACAAGTGCATTCATTTGCGGCAAATACACTGTAGATCTACTCTAGATCTAAGTTACTACTACTAGCATGACTAGTAGTAGCAGCAATGCCAAATACCATGGGCGTTGCCATCCGTAGGTCAAAACAGCGTTTGACGTTTTAAATAGTGAAACTAATTGCTGATGTGAACGCAAAATACATTGACTTTCTTCTATAATAAACAATGATAAAAGAGATTTTACTTACTAGCAATGTTCCTGAGCATGCTGAGGCTCTCAATTTTCCCCTTTCTGCTTCATATCTGATGAATGAACTGAAAATGGTGAATTTTAAGAAAAAACTGACGCTTATCGGACTCATACGTCGACAGCATGCCGTCGAGTAACACACTAAAAGCATGCTAACGTTAGATCTAGACCTAGATCTATTTAGTTTCGGTACGACTTGTCGCTTTTGCAAGACGAGGTCAATTCATTGACCGAGTACACAGGATGAGTGGGCGTCGCCTAGTCCAGGGACGTCAGGGGAGTAAAAAAAAAATGGAGTAATAGCGTTAGCGTTTCTTTCTTTTTTTTTTTTTTTTACTCCCCTGACGTCCCGGTCCCTGGACTAGCGTCGCCTGCATCCGATCTCGAGCGGCTAGCGGCCGGACGCCGGCTCGCTATGCCACGGCGCATGGCATGCGCTAGCGCCCGATATCGAGATAGCAGCTGCAGCATGCAGCTCGTCGCATCGACTTCGGAGCAGCAGTTAGTTGGATTTTAAAACCAAAAACTAAAAATCTCGACAACAAAAGAGCACGATTCATCTACACTTCTTACCTAACAGTAATAGTGCAATTTCCCAGTTATTTCGAGATGACACGTTCACCTCCTTTTGGACTTTCAACGAATTGACTCTGTCAATACAAAGTTGTTTGCGTTTTAACTTCGCGCGGCGGATGATAGAGGGCGCGCCTATAGGCGCTAGGCCCATATCCATATATGCGCATGCAATTATGGATTGTTTTGAGTCGTCTAAAGTTATCTCCGACTGTACAAAATAGTGTTCGTCTGCTTGTTTCTCAGTAAACTATATGCCACCCCCCCCCCCCCCCAAGTTTACAATCGGAAAAAGCCTCGCCATCTGAGTCTTTCGAAATATTTTTTAGGGAATTTGCATATGTTTTGATAGCCCAAGGTCTCTTCTATGACATGACACCAAAAATCTTTTAAAGTTTAAGCTGGCAATATCACATGGTCATATATAACATCAAGCACTCATTCAACCACTCACTCACTCACTCACTCACTCACTCAATGGGTGATTTCAAGTTCGGTGTTGGTGCTGGTGTTGGTGTTAGAAGCACAATTTTGATTGCTTTCCATAGCTCCAACACCTAATCTGAATTTATAAAAGTGGTTCAAATGACATTATTGACTGCTCAACTCCAAGTGACGGTTGTCCCAAGGCCAGTTTTATTTTTAATTTGGAGCTGCGTTGATGTAAAAATCAGCCTAACACTAACACCAAAAGGTCAACACCAAACTTGAAATCACCCAATCAGTCATTATTTAGCAATCCTTTTCCTTTTTTCATAGCGTTCAGACTGCTGCGTCCTAGAATGTTCCTATTATTATTGAAATGTGATATTATACATTTTGATTGCCACTTTTAGTTCTAGTGTAGCCTAATTGCCCTTCTGCTGACTGCCCCCTTTGAAACATGCTCCAATTTATTTTCCTTTTTTTAAAATATATATTATGTTCAATTAAGTTGCGTAAGTGCCCTTTTGTTTTCTGATGAGTGTCTCTTTTTCATTCTGGCATGTATCCCCTTTTAAATTATTTTGATACACACCCCTTGATTTCTGATCATAAGTGCCCGGCCTTTTGCTTTCTGTAATAAGTGCCATTTCTCATTGTGATAAGTGCCCCACGCCTCGAATCTGATAGGTGCATGTCCCTTTACACTTATAACGAGCGTCCAGTTTGACTATGATAAGTGCCCTTTTTCAGTGCGCTTTTCTTTGTTAGTATTGCAATTCTCTTTTTGATAAGTGCCCTTTTAAAAAATCAGTCTGAAACATGTCCCTTTATATGTCTGATTAGTGCCCCTTTTCTTTCTTGTGACCCCTCTTTTGATTATCCCTTTTCACATGCATATACATGATTGTAAATGAGTTAAAGTCTCCAAAATAGGCATAGCTCTAAAAATCAGGAAGTACCAAACAATAACAGATTGATTGCCTTTTAAAAATTATTACTGCACGAGGCAGTATAGGAGGCAAGAGCCACTGGCGTAGCCAGGAATTTTCAACAGGGGGGGGGGGGGGGGGCCAAGGCGATGGAGCGAAGCGACCGAGCGGGGGAGAGTGTGGGCGGGGGGTATCCCCCTCCCACGGTAGGGAGATTTTTTAAAATTCGTGCATGAAAATGGCATTTTCTGCACACTAAAATTCAGTATTGGGGTAACTTAGGAGAAGCTGCATAAGGGGGGCCAAGGCGAGGGAGCAGGGGGAGGGTGTGAGAGGGGAGATACCCCCTCCCACAGTAGGGAGATTTTTGAAATTCGTGCATGAAAATGGCATTTTCTGCACACCAAAATTCAGTATTAGGGGTAATTTATATGAGAAGTGGCACATATACGTTTTGCTTTCATTTTGCAGGGTAGGGATAGGGTAAGTTATGTGAAGTGGACTCGGTTTAAGTTTTTTTTTATTATAATTTTTTCCCATTTTTGGGGGGGGGGGGTCGCCGATCAACGGGGCGGGGGGGGGGGGGGGGCATGGCCCCTTTGTGCCCCCCTATCTGCGCCAGTGGCAAGAGCTATAGGGGCACAACGCCCAAAACTTATAAAAAGAAAAGTGCATGTAGTGCCATGCAAAGAGGATATTTTTTTCCAAAACCTGCGCTCGCTTGTACTTACTTATTATATTTCAGGCATGGCATATCAAGTGCGTGAGTTGTAAAAGTCCTATCTTTTCTCATAATATATTCATGTCGAGGATCCCTTTGTAGTTGGTCCTTTTTGCTTTATATCGGTTGTGATGAGACCTCAAAAATGCTTCGAAAATTATAGCTAATTGGTAAAGAAGGAAAGTTACTATAGGCTATGGGTGAAAATAACAATGAAAGGGATGCTTAGGGAAGAGCCCTAAAATGCATCTGCAACATCTTTATCATTAGTTATTGTAAATAATGGAAATACTGTGGTGTTTAGAAAAAATAATATGCTGACCATTTTGCTAGCTCGCTTCGCTCCGGTTCGCAAAGATACTGCACAGTATAGTTACTGTGTCAATATTACAAAATGTATTGAATAATTAGGATCCGTTGTGTGTTGAAATAGAATGTAGGTATATAGTAACGCATCAAACGCATTTTTCTTCTTGTGGTTACCGTTTGTAAGTGCCCTCTTTTTCCATAAAAGTGTCCCCTAAGGATGTGTCTTAATTTTCACTGGTGCCCCCCGCCGCGGATCCAGGATTCGATGGGGGGGGGGGGGGGGGGGGGGGGGGGAGCGAGCGGGCCGTGGCCCAAAGCTTTTGAAACAACAAAAAAAAGCTTGTACGTGCCTTTTTTTTTCAAAAGCTTTTGGCCAAGGCCCGCTCGCCCCCCCCCCCCCGGCCGGATCGCGCCTGGGTGCCCCCTCCACCTCTTTGAAAGACGCTCCACCGCCCCTTATATGCATATCTCCGTTCATGTGGTCCTGGGGGAATCATCCCCCTTTCACGAGTACCTGTCTACGCCACTGTACTTGCACATTTACACCACACTGGGGAAAAAATATATATATATATCCCCCGCTCGCGTCGCCCCCGCTCTTTCAAAAAGAAAAGGCAAAAAGAGAAGTCGATGGTACGTGCATATAACCCGGGGAGCGTTTCATGAAGAGTTTTGTCGGTGAAAAATCAACGACAAATGTTATAAGCTACTGAAAATACTCGCATCTGATTGGCTGAAAGCAAATTAGTCGGTAGAAACCACCGACTAATTGTTTCATGAAACGCCCCCGGGCCCCGGCGCCCCTGCCGGCCCTGCACCCCACGGTGTTATGCCTGCACTATAATATGTGTACTGTGTGTGCGCGTATATCATCTCATGCTCGTTTTAGAGCTGATTGATGACGAAGGCCGTATCGACTACTGCTAAACGATTTCTTTATTCTTTTTTGTGACAGACTGACAGATATGGGTTTCTGCACTTATCGTTGAAAAATACTGCAGAGTGATATAATCACAGAAGGTAATTATGACATTAATTTGTATTTGTAAAGACTATGATTTATTTCATTATTGTCTTTTTTAGGAAGACGGACGCCGAAGGCGAAGACGTTCTGTCCACAAATTTATGTTCATGACCCGCACAACTTCGGCCTGCGTCATACGGTACGGTAGTGCTAGTTTGCTCCCTGCTTCAACCTTGGTTGCAAAACCTACATTAGATTTAGAACGTTAGTGCTGCGTAGCCGATACTCGTCATGATATAGACTGCCATATTCCATTGTTTTTGATAAATATTCTAGAATTTTCTGGTTTGAGTGAGACAGCAATTGGCTGCAGATCTCCAGAAATAGCGGAGGAAGAAAAAGAAAAATAAGAAGAAGATGACAGATGCAGAGTAGGAAAGTCTGCCTGCGAGCTGCGCCGAGGGCAATGTATGAAATGTACTGCTGTGTGGGATACATTTGTAAATGGGCGATTTTTTAAATTGATTACAATTACTCAGTATAGACTCTATAATGAACAATGTTCAGTTTTGATTAAAGACATTGGTTAGCAATGTTATGATTTTAAAAAATCCTGTTTTGTTACTTGAAAATGGGATAAACATAAGGGTTATAGTGTAAAAATACCAGTCTGAAAGTTTCAAAGTAAATTATCCAGCACAGGCCACAGGAAGTATTTTTAAGGCAGTGTATACAGCCACACGCGTGTGTCTTTACCTTACAGCCACACGCGTGTGGTTGTATCCACAGCATCGATACGAGGATACAGCCACACTTGTCTGAATTCCCACTTGAAGTCTGTGCCGCGACAGCTATCGCTGGTGTGCACTGCACTGCACAAGCGATGTGTATTCATGCGATGGTATGTGTTGCGACTTGCAAAACTTGGATCGTCACGAAGGTTTTATCTCTCGATTTCACTTATTATACAAACAATATTTTCACTTCATTCTCACCTGGTCAGCAAGCAGGTGACAATATAGTACAATATTGTTTGTATTTCAGTGAATTTCAAGAGATAAAACCTTCGTGACGATCCAAGTTTTGGGGTTTGGCAACACACTGTCGCATGAATTTACACATCGTTTGTGCAGTACATACATACACATTAGCGATAGCTGTAGCGGCGCAGAGTATAAGTGGGAATTCAGTCGAGTGTGGCTGTATCCTCATGTCGATGCTGTGGATACAACCACATGCGTGTGGCTGTATACACTGCCTATTTTTAAATATAAAAAATGTGAAACAATGTTTGAAAAATATACGAGGGTCGGTCGCGCAGAATAGACATAAGGAGTGCGCATGCGCATATGACTCACCTTACCGTACTGTGTGTATTGGTGTATCACGCGGAGGGAGGCAGATAACAGCATTTTCAAATTCAAGCAAAGTGGTCCTCTTAGTGATTGTCTCATGAGACGAAGGATAATAAAATTGCCGTTTGCGTCTAACTTATACTTTTTCATTCCAAATTATGTTTGGTTTCAGGGTTTTTGAGTACAAATACAAGTACTCATACACATGTTTCATCTTAGTTTGAGAATTTTTTAAATCAGCTACTCACAAAGTTAGCCAATGCCTTTAAGCTTCCTTTTTTTCTTGTTTTTTTGAAAATGCATTTCTGCCCCCAAAAATCAATTTAAGTTCCTGAACTTGAACATGTTGCTACATGTAGTTTTTAGATAGTCATATATATTTTTATTATGCATCAATTTTGAGGGATTTTTCGTTTATTTTTGGGGGTGTAAGAAATGCAAGTGGATTACATGTATAATTAGTCCCTTTGTATGATATGACTCGTACTAGATTATAATCTGCTTGTAAATTGCTTTCTTTGCTGAAATAGTCTGGTCTTTTACTTTTAGCTTTTGTGACTGATATAACTAGACAGAATTTGGCCAGGATACCCACTCATATGTCTGGACAGGTTGTGTATCCAGACATATGATTTCAAAAAGTATTTTGAAGAAGTTTGCTTGCAGTATTTGAGTAAATCTTTCAAACTTATTTTGGACAATATTATGAATGGCAAATATTCATGGTGATTAATTCCATTTGATGCATATTTTTATGAAATTCTACTGCAAAATTCAAAGCTCATTTTTTTGGTGAACAATTAAGTTAAACACCCCCTCCCTTATGTTGTTTCTTTGCTTAATCCTGCTAACAAGTCCATTGATATGGCCAAGTGAAATCTAATTCAGCTTTGTTCAAGTGTTTGGACTATGGATAGTGTTGGAATTATTTTTTAATAACTGTACATGTAGTAAGGGGAGATCTATTCCCTTCTATCTTATTCAGTCTTACATGTCACTGCTACTGCTAGCACCTTAAAGTCAGTTTTGAATTTTCATTTTATTTCAGTAAAAAATAATCTTTTATCCCATCATTTTGAGTTAACAAGGAATTTTTTCTGCCCCAAACAGTCATTGAAACTACTCTGTCTTATTTGATTATCAGATGCAGAGCATGGATATCATTTCTTCAGCACTACATAGTACTTTGAATTACATGTAGATCCATAAATCCTCCAGAACTTTTCATAAAGAGGAAATATCGTCATTAGCAGTGTGCAGCAAGGGATCATATTGCAGAGACTGCAAGTCATCCTTCTGTGCCGTTTGCTGACTGGCAGTGTAGAGTACGAGACTAGTCTTTGGACATGACAGCAGTAGAGTTTTGTGGCTTATACAGAATGTCTTCTTGTGACAGCGACAGCGAGGACAGGAGGGAGAAAGGATCGGGAGAGGAAGTCAGGCTAAATGTTTATGATATGGTAAGTGGGCATCAGAGTGAAATTAAAAGAAACAAGTTATTTTTAATTTAGAAAATGAAAGACTATTTGTTACAGGTAATAATGGAAAATAAATTTGTGATCCAGGTTATATCACCTTGATTTGTACTAATAAAGTTAAAATGAACTATGTAAACATCTTATACACATAGGGGTAAATGAATTTATGGAATTAAAGTGGTAATGTAATTAATGAGGTGGCAGACATTTATCCTCTATTTTCATTTATAAGACTCAAGTGTGGCTGGTTCTGTGTATCTTCCATTTACATATACATGTATATACATGTATATTGGATAATCCCATGTATTAAAAAGTATTGGCATTGGCAAATTTGATAGTATGTATGATGTATTTGAATTCTACACTGTATAAGTTAGGGGGCTGCTGCCATTTCCTAATTTTATTCATTGCTAGTGAATTACATGTATTTTGCCAAACTTTTCAACATCAGTTGAAAAGTTGAAACATAGTCAAACTAAGTAAAAGCCAAGGATACAAGATACATGTACATGTATGATATACATGTATTTCAAATATCAGGCAGCCATAGTGAATGAGCAAGGACCTTAATTTTTGGCTGAAGATGAAGTGACAATTACATGTAAGGGGTATCCCAGTAGCAGCACCACTGTAATAATACTACACGGAAATAAAGAATAACACGCAAGTTGAGCAATAGTGTACATACTGTTATCACTGTCAGCAAATTGATAATGGATTTCAGAATATCAGTTTGATATGGAACATCTATAAATTCATCTTAATTGTTTCAAGTTGAAAACCATTCTAGAATGGTGATTTTGTTAATCAATTTCTTTGTGTGTTTATGAGCAGGTACCATGCATGTATGTGTATTGGGCCAGGAAAAGAAGATGAAGGGAAGTGAGGAAATTGAAACAGGCTTTACAACAACAGTAGAAAGTGCAGTTGATGGAAAAGACAGGATGGGTTGAGAGTTGAATTTTACCAGGATGGCATGGGTTGGTACAGCTTAAAGGTGAAATTCAAAGAAAATCACGGAATAGGGTTAATTATATATGAATGGAAACGGGGAAGTATGTAGAAGACAGTGGTGTTCATTATTGCTCCTGTAAATTCCAAGAAATTATCTAAAAACACATTTTCCAAAAACGCTCCTCTGATTCTCAGAACCCGGAAGTGGCTGCGAGTGAAACGGGTCCCCAATGATGACGTACATGTAGGCACATGGACGATCTGTGGCGAGCTAACGCTTGCACGTAATAAAACATTGTGCTTTGAGATGAAGGCAATGCCATGCAATTTTGATGGAGAGAGGAGGCAAAACTGCAGTGGCTTAATATTTACATTACCTAATTGATGAGCTGATTTTTTTTTTTTTTGTCAAAGCAGAATTTAAAGTAGGAAATTGACATGAAAATGACAAAGAAAACCAAGCCGGGCCGAGATGCAAATGTCAAACTATATGTACATGTACGTCCCAAAACGACGTTGCATCAAATTCTCAGAGACAGAACTGATTAAGAGACGCGCTTGACAAATCATGATTGTATGTAAAAGTTACCTAGATAATATTGTTGTCTAAGGAAAATTGATGCTTCTTGTAGAAACTATCTTGATCTACAGCATTCCTCTTTACTAAAATCTCGTATGTCATATAATAGGAATGGCTAGCTAGCGTACAGAGACTGGACGTCACCACTGATCTCAGATAGTGTAGAGCTGGGGTGTAGAGATGAACATCATACAGCACATTATAGCGTAGCTTCAAGTCTTTATCAAGGGATTTTTTGCTGTAATACTCTGATTAAACGTGATTTCAATAAGGAATTTCATTCGAAAAATATTTTTCAACAAATTAATATTTTTAGTGCAGGTTATGATGATTTTCAAGCAAATAAACAGTGAAAATAACCCAGATACGAAATTATAACTGAGCGAAGACTATCACCAAAGGCCTAATTGAATTACAAGCCAAATTACTCCAAATTACCTACTTCACCTCACCTACCTACTATATACAAACAATTGACTACTGAAATGCCGAGTATGGAAAAGTTAACTTGAGCTTATAAGCACATATAAATATAAATTAGCTACTTAATGAAAAAGAAAAAACAAATTAGCAGTAAGGTGATTACCATTTCTATATTTTCTTTAGACAAGTTCAAACTATTCACCAAGAAAACAATTTTAAATTCTGTCTATCCCTCCGTCTTTCGTGAATTATAACACCCCTAAAATTAAAATGGTATGCCCCACAACCGTTACATAGCATGTACAAGGGAGACTGTTCTACTATATTATGGGATTTTTTTTTTTTTTTTTTTTAATTGCAAAAAGTCATCATTAATTTGTAGAATTTCTCCGACATTATGATATGAATAATCATGGTTGAAACATACTTTGAAAACATTCACAGAATGATGAATTCATCCAAACAATGCAGAAACATCGTTTTAATCACTCACTCGGACACGACACATCACATTCACCACATTCACAACACACTGCATCACAGGCTATTGTCCATGTGATGACGTCACGGATCTTGCATCGAGTGGGCAACGTATGCACAGGCAACATTGGGGGTCCGTTTTATCAATTTGTGACAGGCAATATTTTTTTCCCATTTACTTTTCAAAAGTTTCAATCGGTTTCATAGTGATTTGTGCACCATAAACTTTATTTTGATTTAAAATTCGAGCATATTCAAAACCTATGAATAGCAACTTTAAAGGCATAATGACCAACTGCTGATGATGGAGGATTCTAATATCCGATGCACATGCATGATAATGCATGATGTTTCCTTCTATAGGGAAGCCCCTCATCTCTGTCAATTGCTTAGTTGTTCATGGTAGAATAGTCATAATGAGGCCTGTGACCTTGTTCACTTGATAAATTTTATTCAGATAAGACTACTGTATGCCTGTGGACATACTGTCCTTGTGGACATGGCGTACATGCCCATTTATGATTTTAGGACTCACTTTGTATGTACATGTAGATGTGAAGTCATCAGCTATATCATGATACATGCACAGAATCAAGTGCATACCTTCTTTACAGTACAGCCTGTACTTCTGTACTATCCATACGCGTTTAAGATGCATTACAATGTAAACAGCAGAATCTTCTATTGTCCTGAACTTTCATGCAAATATACTTGAATGTACATGTACCAGCATTTTGAATGATTGATTACATATACAATGAACCACATACAAAGAAACAAATATCTATTTTTTTTTTTTTTTTGGGGGGGGGGGGGAAGGGGTGGGGCTCTTTGTTTGTTGGATTTCTTCATATTGTATGCAAAGTACAACATGTACATGTATGGTATTCCTTTTGTGTACTGTGCATATACATGTGCCTGTAGACATTTGATGCATGCACATGTACAAAAGTCTTTGTGGGATATTGCGCCATGTTGAAGTTGAGAATTCATAACCCCTTCGCCCAAACCCCCCCCCCCCCCCAAATACAAAAAGAAAACAAACCAAACCCAAAAGTAAAAGATGCAAACAAACAAACAGAAACAAAAAAGACATTTGAAACAAATGAACAAAAGAATATTGTATGTGAAATGTGAACTGGGCATACATGTACATTATGCAATATATGTAGATCATATGCTTTTTGTTTTATACATTGTAGATGTGTCCAGGCGCGGATGGGGGGGGGGGGGCAAGCGGGCCTTGGCCCTCCTAGACTCAAAATTTGTGTATTTCAGCCCATTTTTGACCATTTTGGGTACCTTGGCCCCCCCCTCCCCCCCCCCCCCCCCCCGAAAAAGAAAGGGGCAAAACCTCCCCCCCCCCAAAAAAAAAAAACCCACCGAAATGGCAAATGTAATGTACAACCTTTTAAACAATTTTTAAAATTTTTTTTAGTCTCTAGTCCATGGCCATGCCCCCCCCTTCAAATCCTGGATCCGTGGCTGAATGTGTCAATTACCGGTAATTAACTAGAGTCACTAAAAAGTACATTTCTTGCTCTGGCAATTCTTTTCTTTCGAATATTGCAGTACTGGACAAATGAATATACAACAACGTTAGGATTAGGTGTCTATCACACTGGAATTCAAGTTTACGGCAAAGGTAGGTATACTAATTTTCAGTACATCTTTCCCTTCACGAGCATCATGTCATATTTTTTCAATATACATGTACAGTGTACATGTAGAATATATTTATTACAAGTTTTTGTTCTTACTCTGCTCGTAATATACACGTACATGTAAGACTTCCCATCAATTTTAACACCCTTTTTTTTCATTCAATTCCTTGAAAATACAATGCGATTTCATCCTAAACGCCTTTCAAGTTGGTTCATTGATCAATCAGTAGATTTAGTTTCAGTACCGTACTTGTTCATTTCTTTTTGTCACTTTTTGTTCAAGCCTGTCTCACTTGTTGATCTGCTGCAAAATGTGATGATCAAATTCATCTACATGTATGGACCATTGCTTTTGAAAGATCTTCATTCAAATTCTTTTAATATTTTCATTAAATAATTTTATACATTTCATCTGAAAAATGATAGTCTGAATGTATAATCTACGCTTGCTTAAATACCCTCATATCTGTTCACTGAGAGTTGTAAACAAATAAAATGTCCTTTTTTGAGACTTTTGAATAATTGCAAGACAAGTTAATTGAATCATACCTTCCAAAGACAAAATACCTGTTGGCTTTTTTTCATGATTTCATACATCTATGGTACTGTATGTCTTATGTACTGTGTCTCCATCTTTATTGAACAATAAAATTTTGTCAAAGTGCCAGACAAAAGATTTGGAAATCCAGTAGAAGTAAAAAGACAAAGTGTACCAAATATTCCTGTTGCAAGTGACAAAGTTAAGTATGTAACAATGATGACATTGGTTGCAAAATGACAAAATTGACTGATGTAATCTTGTGTTGGCAGCCAGGGGTTATGAAATTGATTTGGCTTTGACGTAGTGGGATGCAAAATGATGGAAAGATTTAAAAGACAGAATTGACCATGAGATGTGGCTGATGTGCAAGATCACAAACTCTTTGGATGAAATTGGATCAGAAATGTATTCATGATTTTGAATGAAAATGTGCAAAAATGGAGAGGAAAACCTTGGCAGAAATGTAAATTCAGTATGCAGTGTAAAGGAGATATCTGAATACCGGGTAATTAAAATATATTACTAATCACGTATGATAAAATAATTGATGAGAGTAATTTAACCCATGATGCACTTTGAAATTTACTTTGCCTGGAAATGTGTACTATTTCAAAATGTTGCACTAGCGAGTGTCGTGTGAAAGCTGCACATTTAATAATGAACATTTAAAGCTGTAGTGATGTTGATTGAAGAAGTACAGCTGTTTCTGATAATGCTGCTGCTGATGATGCAGATAATTTTTTTTTCTGTTTTCCTTCCTCTTTTTTTCCCCTCAAGATCTGACTATGCATTTTTAATGAATTTTGAGGGAAGCTGAGGCGCAGCGTATCAGTGAATCCTAATGCATTAGATTTGCAAAGTAGCAGACTAATATGTACATGGCTAGATTTTATCTTCATTTGGACAATCAGTAAAAATTTTAGAAATAAATCATGATGAATAATTGATCTGTAATTTTGTGCCTTGACATGTACACTGTACATCATATATTCATCTGTGATCATGCATTAGAATTGTACATGTACAGTACCGTTTATACTGAAGATGTCTTTTACCGTGTATAGTCAGTCACAACTGTGTATTTCAGGGGTTTTTTTTTCATCATCTTGTATTCAAGGTGAATTTTCCCACTTGAAAGATCGCTTTTGAGGGTTATTGCTATGTTGTAAATGTAGTACCCCAAGGGTATTTTTAGAACCAATACTACTGTGCTGACCATATTCATGCTTTGAGTTCAAGTTGAGGAGCATTCATGTACATGTACATGTAGGCTTCGGTATTTTGAACCATGGCTTGAAAAATAAACCCACAGGAGTCGAATTAAATACATGAAGGCTACCTCTACTTGTACATGTACAGTACATGTACAGGCTGATTTTACACACCAATGACGGATCCTCAGAAACTGGAATTCTATCTGCATCAATATGACCATCAGAATTAACTGAATTTTGAGAACATTTGATTTAATTCAAAATGCTCTTATTTACATTTTTATCCAATTTTGTATATGTTTTTTTTTTTTTGTGATTTTTTATTCCTGCTTGATTTCAATATGCAAGTTCATGTAGATTTTCTGGTATACACATACACTGTAATATTACATGTATGTGTGCATCATTTGCATGTAGTCAGAACTGTGATCTCAAATAGTCAAAACCACTTACATTATATTTAACCAATCAAATGCATGAAGTCAGAATGGGGAGGGGTTGTTATAAATACATTTACCAGTTATCTGTTATCTGTCAAAAATGAATTAGAATCAAGAAAGTATGGGTATTTCTTTGCTTCAAGATTTTAAATAGACTTTCACTACACTGCTATCCATCAAGTTCATCAACCCATTATAGTCCATGATGCTCCCAGCTTACCCCAATCTTGGCCCTGCATTCCCCTGATCAATATTTAATGGTCTGCTCTCTGCGTACGCTCAGTTATCATCCATATAAGGACTCGGAAGAAAATTGATCGCTTGCTACGCCGTCAGGGGATATTAATTTGGGAGAGATGGATGGAGGAATAATGTAGACTTTTTTTTTCCTTGATGAGGAGAGTCGTGCAAGCAATCAAGGCCATTTGTCTCTCACTTGGGTACATGTATGTTGTTAAAGCAGAATGGAGTAAGGATTTAAAATTGCAGCATTGATCAGTGAGAATGTAGGCGCTTACACCGAGATGACCTTTTGAAGAAAAATCAATAAATTATGATTGTGCCATATTGTGATTTGTTTGATGTGGGACTGTACTTAAACCTCTCTTCTTCTTCGTTAGATCATGATTTAATTCACACATAAAATATGTTGAAATATATGTATTATATGTGTACATGTACTTTAAAAAAAGATGTTTTTATTAAGAATCGAAAGAAAATAAAAAATATATACATTGTGTATATGATTACAGATTATCATAGATTACAAAAGAAAAAAGAATGAAAAATATTATGTATATAATAAGGAAAAAAGAAAAGGTACAAGTCTGTGGAGCCACCGAGGGAACCTCACCTCAGGAAAGTCAGCCCACGACCGCAACATAGAGTGCGCAAAGGCCATCAGGAAAATGGGCCACTTCCCCGGGCCGACCCCAAGTGTCACTAAGGACAAGAAAAAAATACTGTGTACATTGTACAATGGCAAAAATAAGATTACACAGTTCAGTTACAATAGGTAATTATATTACTTACTATTACTTAAATTATAGAGGGATAGAATACAAAACATCAATAAAAAAGAAAAGAAAACAAATTATCTTACAATGAGTAGAGAGTTTGTTGCACAATTTGTTAAGTAATAATTTCTTTATAGTTTGGTTAACATTGCATGTACTTTTTATTTTGTTTTGCTGCACCTCAATTCTTTGTGTCTCTGTAATTCATTTGATTTTTCCTTGTAATTTGTTTGATTTTCTCTTGATATTTTTTGTTTATGCCATTTGCTTCTGCTTTATTATTAAAAAATTTGTTGAAATATTGTAATACAAGGAAAGACCATTCTGAAGTTTTAATTAACTGTACCTGTAGGAGAAAATCACAAGCATAAATCATCTTAATGGCAAAAAAGACTCTTTCGAGAAAGAACTGATTAAGAAAGCAATGAATACAGGCATATGCAGCCATTAAACTAAAGATACAATGTTTATGAGTTGCATGGATTTAAAAGTTGTTGGAGAAGACTGATAAATGTACATGTACATGTATGACTCGGATGTGGTTATAACATGTAGGAGCATTCTTGTACACGTGACATACATCATTATTTTACCATACATGTACATGTAGGTCTACATGTAAGCCAGCCACCTACCAAGCATACGTTCGCAAATTACTTTGGAAGTCTGGTCAGCTGGCATGTAGTTTTCATATGTACATCAACATGTACATGTGCAGGAATAATTCTGTGCTCAAATTAATTTTGAAATCGCTCATACAATGCATTGCACATTATTTGGGATGGTGAGTTTGCCTCGAAAACGTCTTGTGAAAGTGAAATACAGTGCACTTAAATCTGATCTGAGGACAAATGAAGTCATTTTCCTTTAATAGCCATGTACATGTAAATGCTAGTCTTGTATAATAGATATGAATATAATTAATTAAATATGAATATAAATAAGAAACATTCCATGCATTGAATAGAATTTACAGCCTCTGTTAATACACATTATGTATAGGGCCTGTAGTTTTAGACAAGAGAGGTGAATCCTTGTTTTTAGCTACATGTAGTTGCATTCTATTTTTATTTTAATGGATTGCCAATTAAAATCTCCCTCAGACTTACTGGCATACACTACACATTCATTAAACTTTTCTTACGCCTCCTGAATTCATATTGACTAACAATAATGAATTTGCAAACTCCTACATGTACATGTACACTATACAGTATACACACTACACGAATCTATGAAGAACTACAATGTACTCTGTATTATTGCTTGAAATATGATTGAGCATGCACATTTGTAGTCCATATGAAGTCTATTACTGACCGACATGTACATGTAGCTAATGCTAGCATGCTTTGCTAGAAGAGAAATTTGATACATCAGTTAATTTCAGTGGTGTAGATTCCGATCATTCCGTGTAGATTTCAGTAGCGGTATTCTCTTCTTTTGCAGCATTAATTTTTATTGAGAAGAATAATTTGTAATCCATACATCATATGCTACAACGTGTACTGCAGTAGATGAATTCTATTTATCTCTCCTGCGAGAGAGCCAGTTGTGCAAGTAATATACATGTGAAATACAATAAGCCTATACTTCAACTTGAGATTTCATTTGCTTGTGGGTGAAGCAAAAAATTTCACTCCCCAAAGTCCCATCCCCTCCCCTCCTGCCAAGAAAAATGATATGATTAGAAAAACAAAACAAATCAAGAATAATAATAGATAAGGTACTTATAGTTTAGTTTTGTCATTGGGCAACTTTCTTCTCTCTATACATGTTTGGGCTATAAAATGTAATGCTTGTTGTACTTGCATCCGCAATCAACGTTGTCCGTAATTGCAGTATGTTTATAATACAGTATTTTATTTAGGTGTATTTTTTGCATCAATTTCAAGTAATCAATACAATTTTTGAATCATATTCACTGTCCAACCTTTAGTTGCACTGATTTATTTACACCCCTTTTTCCCCAAATCACCAAGTTATGAATATATTTAATAAATTAATATATCATCGCATAATAAACCTGACCCCTACAATGTATGTACATTGACATTGACATGTACAGTGTATGTACATGTGTACTCATAGAGGAGTTGAGAAAACATTCATGTATATACAGTCAACTCTGCATAAGTCGAAGTCGCATAAGTTGAATAATCGCCTAAGTCGAAGGTCTGTACTTGGTCCCATTCTTTTATTTTCTATTGTTTTTGACCCCTCATAAGTTGAATTTTCTCTAAGTCAAAGCATTTTCTTCAGTCCCAAGAAATTAGACTTAGGCAGAGTTGACTGTACATGTAATATAGGCGTACTGTGTATACTGTGTGCAGTATCCCCAACATGTAGACTATTTCGTTCGCCAGTGTTTTTGTCACACATTTTTTCTCTTTCTCTCTGTCTTCGTCTGTAAAGCCTTGCTTTGTATATGCCAGACGTTCAGAAGTCCTACAAAGCCTCGTTGTGAAATTTCACCCTCTAATGTTCATGTATATTCCAGCCTAGGGAATTAGGAGTGTATGAATAATAAAGCCATTCTGGCAAGCCACAATCCCTCATCTTTCTCCTCCTTAGGGGTGTGACATTCAAGGCAGGCAAACAGGCATCTAGTCACCTGATGTCCTGCAGCTCACATGGCCAAAATAGACTGCTAGTTTTATGTTTTATCTTCCTTTCAGACAAGCAAAATTTATTGTCTGGGTGTATGGAAAGTGGAAACTGAATAGCAAAAGAAAAATATGTGATTTTTTAAAAGTCTAAACATCTTGTAATGAAATGATCAACAAGATATTGTAATTTGAATGAAACTTTGACATAGAATCGTCATAGTCCTTTGCCCATGTGAACAAATCATGCAAACAAAAACTTAGACTTGTAGGGGCTTATCGCAAGCACTTTTTTAAAATCCTGTTTTAAATGTATGGCGGAAATTTGTTATTTTTGCCTGTAGGCATAACTTCAGCTGACACTAAATGGTATTTAGCTAACCTCTGCAAGACTAGTTTCCTTATTATACAACATTCCTTTCTGAATTCTTGTAAGTTATGCAGTACATACGCCGTATGCAGGGCTTGACTTTAACAGGTGCCCAGGACATGTGGGCCACCAGAATGATCTAGTACCCCCTCCCCCCCTCCAAATTGAACACTTTTAACATATGGCTCAATACATGCAGAGCCTGGAATGTCAATCCAAACCACCCCCCCCCCCCCCCCCCCAAGGTTAGTGTGGAGCAGGGGCGGTACAGGTTTAAGTTCACATTAATAGTAAGCAAATCAAAACAGCCATTTTGCAGTTTTGTGATAGTCGTGCAAATCACATCCTTTCAATTAAATTCTAAGAAATACACGGAAGTGACGTCTGTAGACACAGAATATGTGCGTATAAAAAGTACCAGTAGATTATTTTTTACTGGAAATCTATTACCTGCATTAATATGTAATGTTAACTGCCTCATGTGATAAAGGTAGTTGCCACTGAAATGGGAGAAATGTATTAATGATCAGGAGAAACAGAGAGTGTGTTTATTGAGGGTAACAGAGGGCTAATAAGCGACCCAAGTTCCGAACTAGCTTACCCGTTACCCTTGATAAACACGACGGTGACTTGATTACCGAACTAGCGTACCAGACTTGAGTTCCGTTTCGTTAGGGAACTTGGGACTCCTGTTTCTGGATGAGATAGAGAGTAATAAGCCCCGGGGGGGGGGGGGGGGGGGGGGGGGGGGGCACTCAGTATATAATGCGAGGTGGGTATGTGCCACGGAGAAGACCCCCATTTTTACACTCAAATTTCCGTTCCACAGCATAGCATTTTTATCTTATTGAGAAAAAGAACAAAGAAAGCCGTTCCAAAGCATAGCACTTTCTTCTTATCGAGAAAAAAGAAGAAAGAAATCCGTTCCAAAGCTTCGCATGTTTTTCGTTACGCCGTTCCGGCCGCATTGATCCGCTACAATGAGCTGCATTTTTTGTGAAAAGCGGCCTGCAGAGCGCTGTCCGACCATCACCTCTGCGCGAACGCACCCGGCGGCTGTGCCGCCGGGCTAGCTGCATGCACGTATGCCCGTTCCATAGGGATACATACGCACTCACACGCAGGCGAACCGTTCCAAAGACCCCTGTTTTCACAAACATTTGTAGTTCCGAAGCCCGTTCCGAAGACCCTCCTTTTCACAATAAGCCCGTTCCAAAGCCCCTGTTTTTTGTCTCGCCCACGGCACATACCTACCACTTTTGGGGTCAAGTACCCCCCCCCCCCGGGTAATAAGCCCGCCAGATTTGACCTTCACTGCCGGGCCACTTGCAGCTGGGCATGGGCTTGATGGTTTCGGGAACTCAGATCGCGACGATATACATGACATCCAGAGAGACCACCCATCGTGAGCGCGATTTGTGTTCGCGACTCAAGTACCCATTTCTAATTTCTAGAAATCGAGTTCCTTCACTAAACACACCCAGAAAGAGATCGGACATCCATTTAGCCTGCATCTCCATTCTCCACCTACTCATATTACAGTTATGAAATAATACTTGTACATGTACATGTAGGTAAAGACATGCCTGGAATGCCTATTGGCATATTGGCCTACAATGTGTACATAACTGCACATGCAGTCATGTACATGTACGTGTACTTTGCAAGTTTGCATTACTTCCTAGCACTAGTTTGTAGTTTGTCTTCTGAACATTTTCTTCACACTAATATGTTCATACACTCCTACAGTATGAAGTTATATAGGGGATATTTCTCTTGTCTTCTGGTTCTCCAAACCATGGGCCAAACCGTCATTTGTTTAAGTTCTTGGATAACCCATTGGGACTTGTGTTGTAGAGTTAACATGCATTTCAGTTGGATATCCACAAACATAGTAGAGAAACATGCTCCTGGTTCATACTAAATGTGTAAAACAAAATGTGACATTTATAGTATACTAGCTTGTCACTGTCATTGTATAAGGACTTGCATTGTATTTTCAATGCATGAAAGGACTCCCTAATGATGATCTCTATGATTGGCCATGATTTCCCCAATGGGTTCTCATGACCATATTGATATATGATGGAGATGATACTATGTCTGCCACTGATCTTTACATGTAGTTTTGCGATGTATACAGCTAATAGATGCGTGATGAAGATACCCATTGCAGCAGAATCTCTAAGGGATGGATAGCTGTGAAGGAGACGAACCGTTTAATTACATACACTCTATTAATTCCCTTGTGAATTTGATGCCTTAGGTACTTGCGTATTAATTGTACTCCATTAAGAGGTGCTTTCCTCAAGGACTAATAGCTCATTAGTTTATGTCCGTACTTTAATAGTGAGCAAAAGAATCAAATAGCCATCCTGCTATACAGAGTACCGGTACTATGCATTAATACTGAGCATTTTTTCCTAGTTGTGTACAATAAGGTAGGCCATACTGAAATGCAAAAATAGTATGCTGTTTCTACATGTACACTTAACTATTATCAAGATTTTTATATAAAGGATTTTCGAGTTGATATTATTAACAAAATGAAGATTTTATGTCATATACATTGACCTATCTATGTGCTTTGTGTAATTTTAGGGAACCCTCATGTATTGAAACCTGGCTAAGAGAATTCAGCTTTAAAGAGAAATTCTCGACGCTCTAATAAGATGATTCTTAGACTTCCAAAATGTCGCACTATTTATTATCAGAATTCTTTTCTATATTCTGGAGCTACAAGATGGAACAACCTTCCTGACAATATGAGACTCGAAAGCAGACTCTCCTCGTTCAAATCGCTTCTCGAGTGACACAACCTTTAGCATGATTGCCTATTGATAATCTCTGTAAACTAGATGCTATTTTTATATACTAGTACGAAGCAATCAATGACTCACATGTACAGTTCCATATTACACTTCATGCTCTCTGATTTTGTTCTTTACCTTAATTGACTTTTATATGATATGCGTACATAATTAAGATTGGTAACTAACTTTGTATGTATATCTCGCATTTTATGAGTCTATTTATTGCTTTTGATGTTTTCTAAACGTTTTCCCCCCTCTGTCTCACTCTCTTTCTCCCTCCCCTTATTCCTAAATCTTTTTTTTTTCACCTTTCTCCTCTTTTAGTCTGTTCTTATCCTGCTCTTATTATCATCTTCACCCCCTTTTCCCTTTTCTCTCACCGGCTCCCACTGTCTCTCTCTCTCTCTTTTCATATGATTAAACGTTGTGTATTAACTTGTAATATTTTAAAGATAATGTTATGATTGTGTTCATGAAGGGTATTTATATTTGTATTTGTATAATGCAGAGCCCTGTGGAAGACCAGTAACTTTCTTTTATGTTTTTCTATTTCATTTTTATTGTATATAAATTCTGTATTTCATGTAATTTTTTGTATTAAACTGAACAGGCTACTCTGGGTAAAAATTTGAAATAAATAAATAAATAAATAAATTCAGAGAGTTCATTTAACCGCTTTCCTTTTCATGCAGGTTTTTATTATTTCCTTTGTACCACACTATAATAATATTACTCAATCAACAAGCTTTTGTTGGAAATGCTGTACATGATGTATGTAATAACATTTAATCAATATTTCTTTGTTTCCCTACCCTTTTTTGTTTGTTTTGTACAGAGTATGCTTATGGAGGACATCCATTCCCATTTACTGGAATATTTGAGATAGAACCTAGAGATGTCACAGATTTAGGAGAACAATTCAGTTTTAAGTAAGTGCTTTTCATTTAACTTCACATTTGATCTTATTCTGTGAGATAGTTTGATCCTAGTAGAGGTTACAACCTGAATACATGTATGCATTGTATTTGTATTCCATCTACCAAAACATACATGTATATTCAGAAAATAGCACTGAACACACACATACTGAAACTTTTCGACATGCACTCATAAACTGGGGAGCGTTTCATCAACATTTGTTGTCTGACAAGTTGTCAGATCTGACATCTTTCCTTCATTTTGATTGGCTGAGAAGCATCATTACTATGGCAGCTGTCGGATAAAACATCCGACAAGTCCTTTCATGAAACGCTCCCCTGAATGTAATTTTGCTGATGTAAGATTTTCATTTATTGTTTATTGTGTTTACATTGAATTTAAAAAAAAAACCAACTTGACAATCTCAAATGAGTACAGCAGGGCTTGATACTTGCAGGAGCCTTGGACACCTTGGCCCACAAAATTTAGGTCTGAACCCTCAAACTGAACAATTTTAACGCAGGGCTCAATACATACAGAGCATGGAATATCAGTCTGATCACTCCCTACCAAAGAGCAGTAAGCATGGAACCCTGGGTGTAGTCAGAAATTGATACATTGACAATGCTTTGACTTGGTGATTTGTTGGGAGCATTTTTAAGGACATTGCCATTTCACATAAATTTGTGATTCTAACGTAAAGATGTTCATAGATTTATCACAAATGAAGAATGAATCAAGATTGCTTGTAATTGAAAGTTTTGAGACAAAACATTGTCTCTACGAATATGCAGTAGAATTTTGTTTTTGTACAATGACCTTTACCAAATGAATTTTTGAAGGTACTTTTCATGCAGGATTGTAATAAAAATGGTTGCTGAATTGACATTTGCCTCCTGCAAGAAGCATCGTGGTCTTAGTGAGGAAATCTATACAAACTGACCTACACATATATAAATGAAGTATCCTTACTTTTCATATACACATATAGTAGAAATAAAAATGGCATTTGGCAGAAACATGTGCTATTTCTCAGAGGTTAAATGTTGTTTACTACTGCATGTTAGTCGAATTCAGAACCGCAATTAAAGGCCTGATGATAGTCAGATTACTATGTATGCACTGTGTATAGAAAGCAGTCAAAATATTTTATCTATGTGAATATTGTTAACAATATTTCATGCTGTTTGCATTTCAGCTACATGTTATGACATCCCCATTCGTGACAGAGGTCCACATTTTGTGGTTTGGCCTAATATCTTTTGTTGCAAAGCCCTAAAAATCATACCAAATACATTAGCAGAAAGAGCAAAAAATTCTACACAAACTGTGCCCATTTTGGTTGCGTCAATATTTGTTGTTTGATGCTGAAAATTTTTAAAAGGAAAATAAGCATTAAAATCCTTAAATTGGCAATGTGATAGAAAGTTTAAAATCACCGTTTTCTCCTCCAAATTGGCAACTTTTTGACTTCTCATCATAATTTCTGTGAATTTATATTCATTTCAGATACATGACGTTTTATCAGAAAAATGTAGCAATAAAATAAAAATGTTGGTGTTGCCAATTTGAAGAATAAAAGTTGATCAAATTAGGCTTTAAATAATTCCTGTCACGAATGGATTTACTTACATGTAGGTACCCATAAGCTAGTACCTTACAAGTTTGTTTACTTTGCAGCATACATGTGTACATGTATATGCACAAGTAACTCAGGTCAGGTACAGTGTGGAATAGAAACTGTTTACCTGCTGTCTACTGGAGCCTGTATCAAACCTAAGGGAATTAGAGAATTCAGTAGTGAGTGGGTTAAATGATTGTCATTGCTGGAAATGAGAATTAGAATATGAAATTGCATGTGCAGTTGTAATCAAACAATGAAAATTGATGCAGAAAACTTTCATTGGTTGGGGTCTATACTACATCTCCAGTTAAGTGATTCTCCAGACAGATTTTTTGCCAGTTTGCTGTATGTAGATCACTGAACCTAGAATAGTTAATCTCTATTCATTGAGGGATTACCAGTACCTTCGTAACCTTTTTGAGCCAGACAGACCTGTTCCCTTTTGTCACCCAGAACATTTTGCAGTTATCCTTCGAAACGATGATATTGTAGAATATTGGGCTTTATGGGCATTCTGATGTAAAGATGGACATTCTTATGTAAAGGTCGGTTTTTTGTTGTTGTTGATTAGAATAATCCTTCTAGACTACTCATCCAACATGTTGTATTGATATTATTTCTGTTTGATTTATCAGGGAAACAATAGTTCTTGGCCAGACTGACCTCACAGAAGAAGATGTAGTGAAAGTGGTAGATTGCCTTGGTAAGAAGTATCCTGGTGAAGCCTATCATCTCATTCACAAGAATTGTAATCACTTTACGCAGGAACTAGTACAAGTAAGTAAATCTATAGCTTTTAGTTGATGTTCTATTTATAAGTCTTTCGTATAGTCTACTGGAATGTCCCCACACCAGGGGACACTCTAGTAGACTTGCAGCCCATGAGACTGACAGCTGTCAGAAGCGTCAGTCTTTGTGGATTGGCCAACAGAGAGGGAGTGAGGCACAGAAGGGGGGCATATCACCGATGGGGCGACAAAACCTTGTGTCTTAAAAAAAAAACAAATGTTCAGGAGAGTGAAGAAACATGGCTGCCAAAACAATATAAGCAATATGATTGCCTTCCCTTTGAAGTGCTGTGGTGGCTTTATTTTTAGGGGTAAGAGAGCTGGGATTTGGACAGCACATCACTTGACTTGACTTGATTATCTGTAGATTAATACAAAAAAATGATTTTCACTAAAATTCGAGATACAAAGTTTTATCACCCCAACGACGATATATCCCCCTCCCTCATCAAATTGCAGGAAAAAAAGGGAGAATGAAAAGTAGGGACAGTCTTACTTCATTCTATGACCTTGTCTAACACTGGTACCTCCTCAATTTCAGTGCTGCGGCAGGGCTTTGAATCCCGTACTTTGTGGTGTACAGTGCGGAGATATATCCACTAAACCACATCACCTTATGACCTACCTTCATCAAGATATCCTGATTGATAGGATTATGAAATTTTGGGAGTGCACGAACTCATGGAGTGAGACAAGGCATGAATGAAGTTTTGAATGATAAAATTAAATTCCCTTATTTGATATACGATTCATTCAAACATCCTATCCTGTCACAACGAGTTTTAGAGTATACATTTGTGTGGTTGGCCAATATAGCCTTTAAATATCATTTTGCAAAGTATTGGAATAGATGTGCAGCTACAAAATTCTTTCAACACATAGTCTCATTGGAGCGAGAAGAGTGTTAATTATGTGTTGAACGATGTGAGTAACCATCCTTTTCTGGCTCTCAGTATATGTTATAATATTTTTGTCTAAGATATAAAATGATACAGTCGTCTTCAAATGGAATGAAACTTTTCTACCCTCAGATACTTTGTGGCAAAGAGATACCCTCGTGGATCAACCGATTAGCAGCAGTAGGAGCCCGCCTACCCTTCATGGAGCGTATGCTACCCAAGGAGTGGCTCACCCCGCTAGCCCTGGTAGAGAATAACTCCGTCAAGGAACCAGAGCCTTCAAGAACACCAAGTGACTCAGAGACTGGCAGCAAGTCATCGTTGTTATGACAGCTCTGAACCCCAAGGGAGAGTTTTTATACCGAGTGCCACAAGGTTGTGATGTATACTTTTTTTATCGGAACTAGAGAAGAGAGAGATGTTGAGAGAAAACATTGAAATCAGCAGACAGTCTCTGTTGCTAGAGGGCATGACAGTATCTGTGTTTCTTGTTTTATTTGTTGCTTTAATAGTTTTCCTTCTTGATTCTTATGTGGCTTGCGTTGGGGTACTGGTGTAGTTTCAGAGCCCAAACCAATAATATAGATGTGGTACATCACTTTATATTATTGAACAGATTACTGTACAATGAATATCAGTCCCGTATGACGGGACTGATTTCCCACTTTGTGACCATTTGAAGCAAAAAAATAAAAGCCTGATTAAGTTTGACATTGTAAAAAGGAACTGATGAAAAGTTTCTCTCAAGCGAGGAAACATTTAGTCAAAATTTCTTGCTTTAAACAGCATGTCAACACAGTTGCCATGTATGGGGAAGTTAACAATGTATGTGGAAAACAAGTAACTACTGAAATAAATAATAATAATATCCTAAACATACAGGGGATATTTACTAGTCTGGTTTTCTGATATGTTGTAATGATTTTCAACAGGATAATATCAACCAGATTTTTAACATGTCCATATCTGGATTGAAACATGACTTTGACAATACAACCTTATTTCATTACATTTCTGGTTGATTCTGTTGTGGTATGTAAAAATCTTTCCATACTGTACTTCATTTCTTAGGGCCATGATGGAATTCAATATCCCGTATGACACTGAGGGTAATGGGAAAAAAAAAATGAAAATGACGATTGACTTCATTTTCAGTGAAGTCAATGCATTGAAGTTAATGAGCGTGTTTCTATTGAACGATAAAAATTCAATGTAATGCGAGGTGATTCAAGGTGATGCAAGGCAATGCAAGGTAATGCGGGTAACACCTCAAACTTTTCCTCAGTAGAAACACATCAGGTAGTGGGTGACGTGAGGTAATGGGAGGTGGACCGTCGTCCACCTTTCTAGGTGGTCGATTCGAGGTAGTGCAAGGGACGATTTTCAGTAGAAACAGAGCAAGTAATGGAATTTGCAGTGTGCCGGAAGTCTCGAATTCTTACTGGGAGATTCCACGCATTATTCAGTTGATCATTACCTTCCCACAAGGCAGTGTGACCTGATTTGTGACCTCATGATATGCGACTTCCTGGTTCACCGCATTTTGAAAGTTCCCTCCCAATCACTCTGCATCACCACGTATTTTATTGCTCAGGAGAAACAGTTCTGTAAAGCTGTAAAATACGAGGTGATGCGGGTGACAAAATGCGAGGTAATACAAGTTGTCCGGTAGAAACACACTCCATGACTTCAAGTGGGTCATTTACTTTAAAGACAGATGATGTAAAGATAGATACTGCAAAGATAGAGAAATAAAAAAAAGCTCTAGAAATGGTGCCTTGATTTAGGGATTTTAACTTCTTTTATTTACCTGGTACTCAAGAAGCCACCACTATTACTTTGCCATTCTTTAAACTTACAGAGATAGGGTACCATTTGCTCAAGATTGAATGTTAAGGAAAACAGGATGCTATGTGGGCAAGTACATGAACTTTGTGGCACTCTGACCAAATTTTACTAGCTCTTTTATGAACTTAACTATACAGTGTTGAATATACAAGATAGATATCTATTTTTGTGTGCTTACACATGTACAAAGCTAATTATATAACAAAGAATCCTATTAAACTTGTTGAAAATATATGTATATATTTTATGGAGGTAGAAATGTATCTTTGTCAGCTTAATTTATTAAAGTAGAGGTTAGAGTAATATCCAGGTAGACTGTAGATGATATATATTTGCATTGTTCCTAGATGGGTATCAAGTATTAGGGAACATGCAGACTGTGCCTTTTGGACTTTATAGGAATTTTGGATATATTAGAAGGAATATTTCTCATGTGAGGGGTAGAGAATGATTTCCAGCTCAAAGATTTCTAGAAACACGCAGGTCATGTTCATACATTCATAGATTTTTCTGGAGAAAATGTCCTGAGACATGGTATGACCAAGCAGCCTACCACTGGTTATTTTTAAAGCAAACAAACATAATGTAAAAGTGGAAATTTTCTGGCGATTAATTTTTCACACTCGGCCGAGTTAAACACAATCGCGCATTTTTAATTTTCGTGGACAGTTAGGATAACTGTATCCACGTCAATAATAGAATATATTTTGCGCGGTTTTATTTTCGCGCGTGTCGTGCCGAGCAAGATGTGCACAAATTTCTGCACTGCAAAATATTCCATGTTTACAGTAGTTATCTCCCAAGAGATGATGTGCAAGCCTGCATTCCAGCAAATTTTGGAGAGCTTTTTCGAAACTTGTGAAGTAGCAAATTTGTTTAAGACAGAATTTCTTGTTCAGAATATGAATACTTTTTCATGAGTTAACATTCTTCCTGAATTGAACTAGTTGTATATCTGCACATCATTCTTTGAGTTGGCTTTTGAAAGTTGAATATGTAGTCTATTTGGGGGAAAATGTTGTTAGAAAGGCAAAATTATTCGTTTTCATCTTCTGATTACAAAGATAAGAGAACTTTAAAATCTTTGAATTTATTTATTGTACCATTTTAAAAGATGATTTAAATGGATGATTTGAGGTGCCCTCTCATGAGTGAAAAAAAAAAATCATTGACTGCTTGAACATGACTGTAATAGGTGGAGAGTGATGATGAAAAGGATTTCTCAGGAATTCAGTCAAAAGAGAGGTTTTAACAGTGTCAAAATAGCATTTGTTGCATGGAATTGTCTGAGGCTGGTGTTACAGTGAAAATGATATCTTCAAGTTTGTGAAGTTTGACAATTTTGAGCATGTTACTCTTGAAGCTTGAGGGAGAGGCTAGAGCAGAGTTGCATGATATTGACGTGTTAGGTGCAGATTTATTGTACTAGGGGGTTAGCTGTGTACTTAAGTTATTCATTCTGCTATAATTTTGTACCTTGCTTGTAATCTATTTAAAACAGATAGATTTTGAATTATGTTGTATTTGATTGTACATGTATTAACAAATAACTAAAAGATTAGAAAATGAAAAGGATGGGAAAATTTTTACCAAAATCAAAGAAAGATATTGAATTTACTACAGAATATCTATTCAGATCAGATATAAACAAAAAGAAGAAAGAAAGATGAAGAGTGGAGAGATTATAAATTCAATTTGGTGACTCAACTTTTACATATCCCAATATTCAAGCAATGTAGAACACTCTTGATATCTTTATCTTAAAAATAGATTACCTTATCACATTGACAATGAGGCAAGTACATTGTATAATAAGAAAGTAGGAAAGAGACCAAGTGATGCAACAAAATGATATGCACAGTAAGCATCTTTCACATGCACATTTGGCTATAATTATTTTACAATTTTTTAAATATTCATTTCTTTATGTCTGCTATCTTATTTATGACTCAATCATATTGATATTGAAATATACTGATGGCTAAAATTTTGAGTGAGAAAGGGAGAAATACAATTCTCGCATTTTGCAATCCTTGCGCCCTCATTCGGTTCTGTTGTGACAGTCACTCTAGCGTGTTAAATTCTGGGAGATGGGTTGACAACAGTATCATTAACATCTTGCACTAGTCGCCTTTTCCACTCCTACTCTAAAAGGGATTACAGACTTCTAACACTTCATATTTTCCCTGGGCTCTCACTGCTAGTTCTACTAACTCATCCTTCTTCTTTCCTGCTCTTGGGATACCTCAGTCATTTCAGTATTTCCTCAATTTCCTCAACTCTCACTCGTGGTGTCTGCTATCTTGGAAATAGTTGTCGACCTGAGAGTAGGGAAAATAGGCCTCTCATGGTACGGATGTTAGTGGTGCATGCATTGTGAAATGCGAGAATTACCTTGGTAGGTAGCTAGCTTTAAGATGTAGTGGCACAAGAAGACGCCTGGAAAACATAAAATGCCTACTGTTGTTTGTTTTATATGTATTTCTGAAGTGTCTTCTTGTGCCACCCCATTTTGCTAAGCTGCGTTAATCAGATAGAAAATGTATGAAAGCATGTTAAGATTGTCTTTGTGTAGTATAGTTATTTGCAGAAATAGTGAAATACTCATCATTACAAAGCATTTTTGTTTATAGACAACATTACTTCTTATCATTAATTCACTGCACAATTGTTCCTCACATTGAGTGCTTATGATGAATGAAAAATAACAGTTCAGGCAAAAGAGAGTAAAGCATGCTGCACGCTATACGATCCGACTGCGATTCGATTTCCAAACAAATGGCATTTTGCATTAAATATGAAAAATTAAACGAGTAAAATTATCCTATTTGAAGTTTGAAATAATGATAAGAATACTAAAATTGAAATTTTGGTGAACTGCAAGCCTTGTGAGCGGATTAAGGCCCAATCGGCCTAAAATCGTAGCTGATCGCAAGATTGCTATGATGTCACTACGATTCAGAATTGAATTTGCTTTTATTCCTGCAGGGAGGCTCGCAATAGCTCGGAATTTTGATTTTAGTATTCACACGACTATTCAGAACTTTGACCATTAAGATTTTATTTGTTTGAATGTTCATATCTAAATGTTCATATCTAAATGCTAAAACAAATTTTTCCAAAATCAGATCGCAGACATATCCTATAGTTTGCGGTGGGCTTAAGGGGGAAAAAAACAGAAGCAAAATAGATGCTCATTGAATCATAGAAATGTTTCTGGAATCTGGATGAATGAGATCTATGTGAAATCTTCTTTTAATACTAAAACTAGGATTTATAGCTTGATACAGCTGTGTAGCAAGGGCACTAGAGAGATTCATTACACACTTCTGTAAAATTTAGCACCTTTGTCATTATTGATTTTTCATGCTTTGTCATAGGGTCATAAAAATGACACTGCAGGAGTGCTTGGCCACTTAAACCCTGTCAGCTGCACTTGCTCAATATTGTTATTCTAGAAAAACAGAACTTTTCATTGATAAAAATGACTGCCTTTGATATGAAACAGCAAAAGAGCCCTTTGTTTCAATACTGTGTTGGGAATTTTAGACTATACATAGTTTTTCACCAATTTGCAAATTTGTTGTTAGAGACTGAAACCATTCATGCCATATGTCGCCTATTTTACTTTATTTCCTGGGGGATATTTCTTATTGGGGCCTGTACATCATCCGTGTAAATCACTCTCTGAAAAGCACCCTAAACAGGGATTAAAGTGGGATGGAAGTTGGAGTGATTTTAACAAGATTTTAATACCCTGAACAGAGAAATAATGTCCCCCAGGCTTTATTTACATATTTTTCCCAGTTTAATTCAATATTGGTTGATAATATCAGTTAGTCATTTCATAAAATCAGTATTTTTATCAAGGCTGTGTGAAAAGTAATGGTGCACTTTTATTTGACAATATCTTCTGTTTGGCGGGAGCCAGAAGGGCGTTAAGTCTGTATAAAGTGATATGAGTTAATGCCCTTAGTGCAAGACATTTATCTAGTATGTGTTAAGGGTAGCTTTTCATGTGTCACTCTTCATAGCCATGCTATTCACTAGTATTTAGTAAACTGTGAAGAAGATAGTTACCATCTAATTCAATTGAAAGATGGTGTCAGCTGGCATTTTAGAAACTTCCGAGGCAGATAATTTTTTTTTTTAGAGAGATATTTTTCCTCATAATGATTAATGTGGAGATGAAGTAATTCTGAGGGGATAATCTATTTTAATAGATTATTTAGAAATGTTTTGGGGAAAGGGAAAAAGACATACCATTTATCAAAAAGAGGCAATATTGTGTTTTATTGGTGCTGAATGTATATGGTCCTCAAGAGGCACAATTATTGAAAATCATTCTACTGGTAGAATACGATATATCTGTGTATAGAAAAAATAAATTAAAACTTTATAAAATAAAACTTAAAAATACACAGCTCTACCAACCATTGGACATTTAGCTGAAGGTATTTGAACCCAAATGTGAAAATATTTTCTCCCTCCATTTTTCTTTTTTGTTTTTTGCATGGGCATTGTACTAGGATTTAACTCTCACTATAGTACACACTGTGACCACATGGGACCCACATGGGGCCCACGGTACAAACAGTATGTGGGTCTCAAATGAGAAGCCCAACTGCTTGTGCTGTATGGTTTCTATATAGGGCAAATGGGCCCCAGATATTTTGCTAGCTAGGACGAAATTACTA
Organism: Echinometra lucunter; assembly: GCA_029962745.1. Classification (NCBI taxonomy): domain Eukaryota; kingdom Metazoa; phylum Echinodermata; class Echinoidea; order Camarodonta; family Echinometridae; genus Echinometra; species Echinometra lucunter. Next base: position 33,102,157 of record CM057152.1, read on the forward strand.
AATGAGTCAGATAAATCAATAATTATAAAATTATTCTGTACTGCATGGCTTTCATGTAAATGCTTTACTTACTAAAATAATCAGTATTATAAGAAACCACTTGGAGGAAAGAGAGAAATAAATTGTACATAACACATAATAGGCATATGGATGTACATGCCTGAAGGTGAAGAACATGGGACCTATGGCTTTAAGTTCTGTTAGAAGTACTAGGTAGTTATTAGAATGCATACCCAAAGAGTGTTAGTTCTTTGACATGGCTCATACCTCATTTTCTAGTTCGAGCTTTTACTGCTCAGGAACAGTGAATTGTAATATAAAGATAAAATGCATTGTTAGGAAGTGTAGTACAATTAATACATCAATGTTCTTAAGCCCTGTTCTCACATCAGACATTGAACCACTTAAGAAGCCCAGCTCTGGCATGTGTCATATTTATCTGCATAAACACACACGTCATTAAGGATTCATAGGGGTCTTTCAGCTGTTATCATTTTGTTGCGAAAGTTTGAGGAGATGATGTTTTGAACAGAGCATGATCTGCAAAAAAAGGTCTTTGTTTTATGATTGTTTTTTTTTCTCAATTTTGAGAAATTTTGAGCTGAGGTAGGGTTAGGAGCACAACATCATAACCCAGTACATGTTGCCTTTGGGGGGGGGGGGGGTGGATACAAATTTAAAGGTAACTGTTGTAAAAAAGTACCATGGTTCCCATAGTACAATCATGGCAATTTGATGGTATATATTCAGATTACCATGTTTGTTCTAGGGTTCCTTGGTATTTTTTAAGGGAATGTATGCATTATTCAAACACCACAAAGGGTTACTTATGTATTATGAGATTTGATCATCCCTACTGTATCATGAGAGTGGTTTTGTGTAACTATGCACTGAGTATGAGCAAATTTTAGCAAGTTACTTCTAGAAGCTTTATTTAAGTAATGAAATTAACATGGACAATCATATATTTATGATGTATTCCAACTCGTTTATTGTGGCATGCCATTCCACTATTAAACACAAGTTTGTGTGGCTGCAGAAAGCAAAGTCATCCATTGGAATATACTGTCTATTTTAAAGAAAGGTGTTTATTCTGAGTTATTTAACTTTGTAACGACTGTTTTTTTTTTCTTTATCTGAAAAGTTTGTCTACATACGATACATGACCTTTACATTGTGAAAAGTATTTGAAAAGTGATACAGCTTATAGCATCTTGCCTACCATTTCATGTTGCTGCCAAGAGAGGGAGGACTGCATTATTACAACATGTAGATGTTCATTTTTGTTCCATCATTGAGAAGTTTACTGACACAGTCAAATACACGAGGCACAACCGCTCATATCATGAGGGATAGCAACAAAACAATGTTTTATGTACACATAGCTGTTTTGTTTTCTTTGTGGTTTATTTGAAATAGTTATAATTACCTTAGTTCTTCTAGATGTGAATGTTGAACTCCCACTGTTCTCTAGGGTCAGTGGGTCATACATGTATAATCTAGATATACAGATGACTGACACTGCCTAGTCTTGCACATGAATTGTTTAACTACTGTATTTAAAAAAGTATGACCTGGCTTAGTCTCATTTTTGGGGAAAATAAAATTTACTATCACATTTTGTATACAATTTTTGTTTCAATGTGTAGTTTTTCTTATTGACATTGGTATTTTGAGAATTTTTGATTAGTTAAGTTACAATTCAAATATTTTTTTAAATTCCCATTTGAAAGATCACATCCACAATATCTCAGCTGCAATGAAATATCACAGGAAACTCACAGAAATAAAGAGAATGAGAGGAAGAGTAGAGAGATAGAGAGAAAGAGAGAGAGAGAAAGAGAGAGAGAGAGAGAGAGAGAGAGAGAGAGAGAGAGAGAGAGAGAGAGAGAGGAGTAGGAAAGAGAAACGGGGCCAGGACAATTTTGTACTCCCCCCCCCACCATAGATGCTTAAAATGGATGAAACATGCAAAACAACTGTAATATGCTGGCATTATTTCAAGAGTTTATTAAAAATGTTTTGGATATGTATTCATTTACATAAAGACTATTGATGGTATTGATTGATGAATATAAGCTATTTTTTTACAAACCAATAACAATGTTCTTGACAATGGAAAACAAAAAGAGACCTTCATACGCCGAGAGACGAGGATTTTCTACAGGCAAATATGACCCATCACCACAAAACAGAAATTTTGCATTTTTACATGCAACATAGTTTGAGAGCTTAGACTCTAGGCTTGTGTTGAACCATTATATAGCTTGCCCTGTCTAGACCACGCAAACTCTGAAATTACAGTGAGAATGAAGGTTTGTCAGACAGGCTAATCACGGGAATAATAGAGAAAACAGGATGTAAAGGCAAGTGACCATTCAGAGGTGCCCTAGAATTGTCTGTCTTACCAAAAGCTTGGATGAAAACTCGGTATTACTATGAAGGGATTATCAGATTAAGCTCAAACTTGGACTAGTTTCAAAGGAGATAATAGTGAATAACTTCTGAGTTATGTACACATTTTAATATGGTTTCATCCAGCATGCTGCCATACTTCAAAATTCTCCCAAAATGGTAATTTCAAATAGAAAGAAAAACACATTTCTGCACTGCAGTTGGCCCCAAGTTTGGTCAGATAGCAGATCAATAAATCAAATGAATTATCAGAAAACAAAAAATCCTATTTCGGCTATTTACTCCCATTGCGACTTATTGGTATTTTGCGGTGGAAGGTTGCATATGGACTTTTTTTTTTTGCTCCTCTTCTAAATGTAACATTTCATGATGTAACAAGTTCCTGGTCATATCTGTTCAGATACTGACTACTCTCTAGCCAGCCTTCTTATCTTGTTTCCTAAGAAATCCACAGAGTAAAAGTGGCAAAATTTAGAGATATGAAAGGAGGTTACACTTTACAAATGGGTTTCAGCTGGGGATGTCCAGACTTTAAAGGTTCTTTTGTCTTGAACATCACTGTTCACTCAAAAACAATTAGCTCTCCATGGCATACAATATCTGGCTAAAATCCCACCTTCCTAATCCAAGAAAGGAAGTAGTCTTTAAACAAAGGGATCTTTCCACACGCCACCTAGGTGGTTAATTCCTAGACAATGTATAACTTCAAATATGGTAAATGGGAAGGCATCTGAAGTAGCTAGTGTACTATCATCCTTTTTTGCCTTGACTACCATGCATCCTCGATGAACCTGGACCAGACCTAATATTGATTATTTCTCTAATACTTCCTTTTTAGAAATTATTGACAAATGTTCTTCCAACTTCTAAATGCATTTTAATGGTTTCATTTCACTGCAAAAATGTAATGGAAGAAGAAGAAAAACAAAACAAAACTGCGTGTGGTACTCCTTTCATATTAATAAGAAATAAACAAACATGAACAGATTGTGTATTCCTTTCAGTAGACTTATTTTTCTGAGCTGTTATGAACTTCAAATGATGAAATACAAAGTCTAGCTCTTCGTTGGAGTGAGTCAAGTGCATTCAAAGATTTCAAAGCAAATAAAATCCATCCCCACTTTAAACCTTTGTGTGGTACTCTCTTCATATTAAGAAATTATTTGTAAGGCGAGAACTTTACCGATTATAGGAATGAAGGAATGAACATGATGAAGGAGTTGATACAGTATGTGCATGACTTGTTTTCATGTAGTCAACTTTTCGGATATGAAAGAGGATAAGGGAGAAGGTAAATTTGGCATTACTAGTCTTTTTCTTTCTGGTGAAGGTGTAAAAGTACAAAAGAAGTACTGAAATGGATAACTCCACAACAAATTGGAAAATGACAAAAGTTGAACTTGGTCCCCATGTTTCACTTGGGGTGGACATCATGCGTAACAGCAATCACACAATATCATTCCATTGGTGTTTCTTCTGGTGTCCACTTCTCATAGTCATCCAATTCCTCATTGTCTGTTCTTGATGCTAACACACTGCTTCCATCTTTGCTTTCTTGTTCACCTGCTCTGCATCCATTGTCCATATCCACAGCTTCCTCCTCATCAAAGTACTTCTCCTCCTCATCCCATCCTCGAATTGCAAGTGAGTCGTACTCTGCATTGCCGTCAACCGCTCCGTAGTCAAAGTCCTGATCTCCACCACTGAGGAACCTCTCCCTCATAATGTTTTGGAACTCTTCTCGCAGGAGATGCTTCTCTGCTTCCGTAGCTGGTGTTGGTTGGCGAGGAGATAAAGATGCCCCTTCTTCTTCCCTATCATCCATCATTTCATCCTCCTCTTCTTCCTCCTCCTCCTCCTCCTCATCGTCATTGACTCCTCTTCTGGCAGTTTTCCGTGCAGATTTCACCCCTCTGGAATAACCTGAAAACAAGAGAAAAAAAAGTAGTATAAGAGCATTTAGCCACTATATTCCATTCATCTTACTGAAGTCAATAGTGATCTGTCCTGTGACAGGTTCATTTACCCTACTAATTTCTGTAACAAATGTCTCTCCAAGAGCTAAGGTCTGGAGGAAGTCGATTCATTTCACTGTCACCTGCTACTCTACATTCTCTCTATGATATCACCAAAGAACCATACATGTATATGAGAACTTCCTTTGGATTTCTTTCCACACAGTGGGCCTTCTATGACTCTAAGCATTAAGCTAATAGGACACATCATGTATTCTAACAATTTCTTCTGTCTTCCTCTCATGGTTTTCATCAGCGTCGTACTGGGTTATAACTAATATCACTCGTACTTCATACCCAAACAGTATGTCAGTTGTTGACCAAGAAATGACTATGAAAAGAGCACAATAACTTTGGAGAGACAAAAATAAGCATCATTAATCATACCAAAGGATTGAATTCTGGTAGCCAACTGCATTTGTTCTTGCTTACTTTATGTGAAGAACCTGACTTTTTAAAATTTGAGAGGGAAAAAGTAAACAAACTTGACAATGAACCTCAAAGTCCTGCAAATTTAGAAATCAATCATCACCTGTTTTCCCTGTCTCTTCTCTGCCTTTTTCTTCTTCTTCTTCCTCCTCCTCCTCTTCCTCTTCCTCTTCCTCTGCCGCTTCTTCTCTCTCTTGCTGTTTCTTGTACAATGCTTTTGTCTCCTGATCCTGCATAAATGACATGAGGATGGTAGAGAACTTCAAGTCTGTCTGATCTATCTTAGTCCTGGTCTCCAAACGCTCTTCATCGGTCAGATACTGTCCTATGAGCTGTTCATACATGAGAGGATCTCTCGCCCTCATCTCATCATCACTAAAGTATGTCCCTTCCTTCTCTAGTTTCTTCAGCGCTTCGTAACGCCTGTTTTTCACAACCACAGAGTTTTTACCAGCACTAAGTCTCCTTCTGACTTCCTTGAGATAAAACGATACTTCATAAACATCAGAGAGGCAGTCGAAACATGGGAGGTCATCTTCACAGAGGTAAGGATGGAACCTTTCAATGAATACAGCTGGAGAATGGTGGAACTGTTCTGTAAGGATTTCGATTCTTTCACTAGTTGACAGATCCTCTTCGTTGCGCTGCCGGTTCTTGATGCGAGCATTGCTTAGTGCTATGTTTTCAAACATTCTGTATTGGATGTTCAGCAGCTCATCATCATTTAGATGGTTTGTAGGCTCTTTTGAAGAATCTGTAGAAGCTTCAATAATTCCTTCAGCTTGGATGCTCTCCATATTGAAGACTGTTGTTATAATTTCCTTTGAAGTTGAAAGTGAAATGAAACATGTGTTATTACTGCATTATCAATAACAGTGTGAATCTATTGTGATGAAGAATTGCATTATAACTGCATCATCAGTCATACACAACATAAATAAGTGTACTACTACTACTAGATGAAAATAGTAAAAATCAATGTCAATATGGAAAAGAAATTACACAGACATGACAGAAAGCTGAAAAATGAAAAAAAACTTAATTTGCACTTGAAGTCTGTTCATGTCATAACGATTGCATGCACACCATTCTGCAATGTGTTGATCTTCAACTACTGTATAAGCTGAAATTTTCGCGGTGGTGTTATTTTCGCGAATTTCGCGAATCACTCACCCATCGCGAATTTAACAACACGCGAAAATATCCGCACGTAAATTTGCTTTTTACCTCTCAGCGCAGCGTCATCGGCACATAGTACAGTTGTCATTGCCTACCCCGTGTGTATGTAGCATAACACGCACAGACACACAGAAATTGTCACTCACCACAAGTAAGCTCCGTACATGGTCACCTCTAAAACTCCTATAAGAAACCCGATTCAGCTTCCAAAAATATGGAATCGGTGCCATTTTTCCAAAGCATGCGGGGCTTTAGTGGGGTGGTAAGTAAGAGGGTCGCTGAAAACGCGCTATAAATCAAGAAATCAGGGGTTTTATGACAGCATTTTTTGTTTATCGCAAGCTACGAGTTTGGTGGTATTGGCAAAATCCTCTGGATCTGCCGATATGGCTCATTCATGTACAAATAAGTTTACTGCAAGTCTTGCTCTTGCGCTCGCGAACTTAACAACTCGCGAAAATGTCTGTGAGCCTGTGATTCGCGAAAATATCTGTACGCGAAAATATTGACGTATACAGTATGCATGAAGGATGCACTTTAACACACTCATAGGGCCAAACATGAGTAGGACTGTAGCCAACATTCACCATTGCAGCAGTCAAAAACAGACAACAAAATTGCCCTAAGCAAGATTTAATTTTCTTAAATTTGCTAGATTATCTGATTCAGGGACTCTTCAGCTCTTAATATGCCACAAATTTGGGGATTCAGAGTTGAAAATGGAATTTTATATAATTATTTTCCTCTCATGTTTGATTTTCTATCATGCCTGGGAATACACACAAAAGCTGTTGAAGCTTTTCCACCGCAATTACTATGGAGTACAAGCTCATCTCAGATAAGCTTGTTAATGTTACTAAGAAGAATCTGGAGTTAACTGTTTTGGTTTTTTTTTTTTTTTTTGGGGGGGGGGGGGGGGGGCACAAACCGAATTGTCTATGTAAAACCCAAACAAGGTGACGATTTTTCCATACAAAAAATACACAAGTTTGAACTGTTTCATATAGATCTGCATGTCAAAACCCAGAAATTGAGGTAGAGACGACCTTTCAGTTGTAAGCAATATGAAATTTATAGCTATTAAAAGCTCTTGTTGTGTACTATAAATCCCATGGTACTGAACTTCTGAAGCACTTCCCATCTGTGTTTCAGTGTTTGTGCGAATGTGGGGGGGGGGGGGGGGGGTAATTTACATTCTCTGCATTCTCAATTCACAAATTGGTTTACAAACTAAGTTTAGCCTTGTCACATTTTACTGAACACAATGATGTCTAATTAGTTTAAAGATTTACAAGCAGTGACAAGCATGACAAGTGGAAGTCTCACGTTCAGTCTGACAATCTCAGTAGTAATAACACAAATATAAGCAAGTGGGACTGTTATTAAGTTGAATACTTCAAAAAAGTACAAAGAAGTTAAGAACACACTCAAATTGACAAATTTAAAGCAATTCTTCCCATCTTTAAGATAACACTTACCTCATTTCTCAATTGGACGATGTAGAGCAAGATTACATAAGAGCGGAAGTAACTTCTGATCTGGTTTGGACGTCGACTTTGACCGTCATGTACAAGCACTGAACAGGCAGATGAAGGCAAAGATGATTTACTCACGAAATGGACGGTAGTACAGTACCGGTAAGTCTTTGGTAGTTAAAGCGCACGGAGTACTCCGTGCGCTTTTATAATCTTTAGTATACATGTACATATTTGGAAGGTTTGACGAAGTTTAATAGGGTTTTGACAGAGTAAAAGTGATTTATACTCGTTTGTCGAAATCGTGAGGTCTAATAGAGGCCTAAATCTCTTGATCGCGTCATTTTATCTGCCATCCAATTATGGCAACTTCAAAGTCCCGTAGAAAAAAAATAAGCACATGAACCTATATTATTTTTTGCATTTTTGGCCTACATAGGTACCAAAGTAGCTCTATGCAAAATTTGGAGAAAATGACATGGATTTCAATTTAACTGTGGAACGTCGTTTTTATAATCTTTAGTATACATGTATTTACTTTAAAATCCAAAATAAGTGTAAAATGAATCAGCTGTTTAAAAAAACTTCAGAAGACATTTTTCCCCATTCAAATTTAGCCTAATTTTGTGGTTATATTAAAACAATGATTATTTTATCTTTATGTTCTTGTACAGTTTCTGTTAAATCATTCCCCTTTTCAGACTACTAGTATGCCATAAGTTATATTTTTCTTTGAATTGTTTTTTTCTCATTGAATTCAATTATGTATAGGACTATATAGTTCACTATTCTCTCATTGTTCTCTGATACCCTTAAAGAGTCTTGAGTTTTCAATAAATTTTCAGTTTTGAATTAAGTAACTTTCAATAACTAACATGCGGATATTGCAGATTCTCGGCTTCGTTTTTCTTCCCTCTCTCAGGCTCTTTTTTTTTTTTTTTTGGGGGGGGGGGGGGACATCCACACTTTTCATGCATAAGGGGAGGGCCCATATTGCTGGGGTGCGTTCTTCGGTCTTAGAGAGAGGGGAAGAGGACATAGGCAGGTGCTTACAGGTCGATTTAAATTTGGTATCATCCTGCGTGGGGCATTGGTGTATTGGGAGGAATGCCCGCAATATGCCTATTATGAAAGTCAATACCGGGATCATGAACAAGTCCAAGCACGGTGGGTACCGTTCGGGAGTAATGTGAAGGGGTCGCATGATTTTCTTGGTAACGATTGCCTTTTATTCTTATATATCTATCATCATCCCCCCTCCATATTCTCCATTAAGATGACGCACATAATGATCTTTGTGCACGCTCGTAGAGCTGCCACCGGCATAGGCCTATGTGTCGAAGTGTGAATATAAAAGCATGTATCTCAAAGGCTCAAACCGAACCCAAGGAACAAGCGATGATAAATTAATTTCCTGAAAAGATAGGAAAGATCACCTCAAGTCAACATAAAAGCGATACCTGAGGCGGATGAAAACAGGCTCTATCCATATAGCTCCATCCATAGCAAAGATAGGCGCCATCTGTGAATTTATATGGACAGCGCTAAAAGGCAGAAACATACAGAAGTGTTCAAACACTAATTCAGCATTCTCCGAACGGGTCTCCGAAACACATCAAACTTAATCACTTCATTACTGAGCATCGTACTACTATAAAAAAAAAGTCCTTTCCTAACTGTAGTTAGTGACTGTATAATTATGATGAGCTTTAAGTCTGTTTTCAGCCCAGCCGAACATCTCAAGTCTCAACTGAAGTGCCAGATGAATAGAAAAAAAAAAAAAAAAAAAGAAGAAGAAGCAAATGGCCGGACTGTCCCAACTGCTTAGTCTCTGCCGTCATGCAGTCCATGAGAGAAGAAATGGCCTAAACTTAATTTTCTTTATTCTTAATGATGACACATATTGTTAATTATTTTTTCACTTGAAAACTAATCACCACTTTATGCCATCAGACTGTGCCATGCAGGAGTCGAGTTTTAAAATACTGATACAATTTCTAAGAGTGATAGTCTATAGTTTTCAGAATACCGCATCATACGTGTTTCATACAGGTACACAAAAGGTGATGGGGGGGGGGGGGGGGGGGTTCTTGCCCCCCAAATCAGTCCTCCAATAATTCAGTCATTACATAGATCTGAAATAAACCTTTTGGCACCCATTTACTCAATGTAAATTTTATTGTAAATTTATTCACACATTCTGTAAAAATACGCGTATAATTCCAATGTATCATCATGATTATGATACTGTTATAACTTATTCTTGACCAATAAAAAAAATATCACGCAACTAAAATTCAGGGGCAGGCACCCTCCAAAATTTGCTTCTACAGTATGTCCCTCCATTCTAATTTAGGTTAACTTTTATTTGTTTTGTATATTTAGGTCAACGTTGCTCTGAATTGATTTCAACATTCCTCTGTATGATTATGTCAAATTCTTTTCTACGAACACTGCATAATGCGCTACAGGGGGTTCGGCCAGGGGCGACCGTTCCCCCTACGATTTTTCGAGTAACCAAAACAGAAAAAAAAAGAGGAGAAAAAGAAGAAAAAAGAGGAGAGAGAAGAAAGATCAGTATGGGAAAAGAGAAGGTTGGGTCATACAACTATATAATACCCCCAATTTTTTCACTGAAAACGTAAATAACTCACCTAGGGGTCATCTTGCTCCCCTATCAAAATACTCTGGCGCCGCCCATGTTTTTAATTTCCAAATGCCTGAATAATTATGTTTAAATGGATACGGAAAATAAATATCGAATCAAATAAAAACACACAAAATAAGATTAATATAGGGGTAGATGGCACGGGGTTTGCCGTTTGGATTGTCATAAATAGGCTTTGAAAATCTCAGAAGGATGCAGCCCCATCCCTTTCACCTCGTACGCTTATATGTTATTGTTGTTTGGTTTTTTGGCGCTTGTCATTCAAAAGTGAATATTGATCCCTTTTTCTTTTTTCTTTTTTCTTTTTTTTCCCTTTTTTTTCCTTCAAAATATATATGTGCTGTACAGAGCTAGGCTTGTGCATAGACATGGGAAGAAAATGTTCGAATGCGCTTTTGTACCAAATAGCATGCCATATAGCTTTGTACTGTGAATGTACGTACATGCACGGTGGATGTGTACGTACGTACGTACACGTTACGTACGTGTGTCGCATCTTGTGCAAACTGAGCTTGTGTCCAGATCCAAGCAATGACGCGGCGAGAACCCATGTCCAAAGTAGCGTTATAGAATCAGACGAAATGCTAAGCTAAACATGTCTGGGTGGGTGTCATTCGACGAAGATGGAGATGGAGACGTCTTTGGTAAAGGACCAGTCGCGACAGCCTCCAGTAAAACAAGAGAAGTATCTAGCGATGGTCTGGTTGTTGAGCCTGGTGCAGGTGCTACAACAAAGGCGTGGGTGAAGTTCGAAGAGTCATCTCCGGCGAGCACGCCCACCTCCACCGTTCCTCGCGTGGCGGAGGCCCAGCGGCCTATGATGCCTCAGTATACGGGTAGGTACACATGATCATGGCATGCTGTAACCAGCCTAGTAGTAGTACTAGTAGTACCGAGTGTCATTGATGTGTGAGTGATTAAGGTGACGATTCAATGCAAGAGGCAGCCTAGCCTTTTATGTTAAAGAAAATTATGTTGATAATTACAATAAATTGAAAATATACTGCCTTCCCGTGCCTTGACTCCTTTTTGAGCCTCTGCTCTGTTATTGTTAACTTGAACTTGAAGCAGCTCTTGTGCAGATTAGTAGGGATATGAGATACGACTCTTACGAGCATGCATATTCATTTCTGCTCAATTTGTCATAATTTCAATTTGACATAACAAATAACTGATTTTGCTAACATACATGTAATGTGTCGTTAGAAGAACGTATATAGTTTTCATAATACGCCTGATATATGGTATGATGCTGGATCTCATTTGTTTATTTAGAAAGAAAATCCACTTGTATCACTATCACTAGTATCAGTTCATATTACAAACAATGTACAGCTTATATGCTTAGTTTACATTTGCCCTGGGCACCATACCATAACTTTGGTCTATGATTTTCTGGGGGCATTGTAGATGGCTATGGGCTACGGTGTTTTGTTCACATTATCTACATGTATGATCATCGTGCCATTTCCTGTTCTGGCCAATGGGGGCAGGCCGAGGCATATCTGTACAGAGGCTGCTTGGAGATTTTATGCTAATCATGCAGTTTCAATGCAGTCTCTGCAGCCTCCATATGGAAATTGTACAAGGCCAGTGCAGATATGTGCAGAGAAGCCACGTGACTGTGCAGCCACCGTGCTGTTTTTGAGCGTTCGGGTCCACAGAAAAATCGTATGTTTGCTGCAGGATCAACCCGAGGCTTCCGTGCAATGCCCGAGCGGGAATCGTACAATGCCACCTACTACATATTTATGGGCTATGCTATGGGCTTACGATTTTTCAAATTTGTATAACTCCTTGGGAAACAAAATCGTAGTGGCTGCGTAGCCCATGATCTGTATGAAAATTTTACGGTCACCTCCTACCTCCTCACAGAGGCCGCACAGATGGGGGGATATGGGCAGATTACGGGCTCTGTATGCTAATCGTAAGCTATGTAAATCAGGCATTATTGATAATCAATTTGTTTTGATCTGCCCCCATGAAAAAAAGGTGATAAAAAATTACATGATGAAAATTATTCAAGGTCTCATTATTGAGTGATTTCCTCAATTGCAGATCTACAACCTTAAATAATTCCTCCCAGACCCCATTTATGTACTTGTGGCTTGATGAAAAGTTGCATTTCTGGACTTAGTTTTGAAAAATCTTTAAGGAAAAATCTAAATTGATGTACATATGTAAGAATCCCATCTAGACCTCTGGACTTGGAAGTCCCAGTTTGTGACAGATATGTGGATCTGGAAAAATGGTCAGTAGATGACTAGAGGTCAATTCCCTTAAAATTGGTGATGCCTTAGCATCCTTCTCCAAGAGCTCTCACATATAGACATGGATTGTTGAAATTATGTCTATCTCAACAGTTCTTTTTCCTCATGAGCAGCTCTTCTCATTTTCTCCTGTTGTATCTTCTCTCCTCCTGGTACATTTACATGTTTATCACAAACCATGCAGTTTAAAAGGATACTTTTCTGTTCATAGGAACTCTGCTTAAAAGCACTTTTTTCACTGAGATTTTTGTGTATTCATTTTGTATTAATCCAGTCTTTTCACTTCACCAGAGCTCCTTTAAAAAAAAAGATTGTTTTTACTTTATTGAAACTAAATCGCATACCACTCCCAAAAATATTTTAAAGATGTTTTCGTTAATTTTCTAGAGATATGGTTGTATTATTATGGATGAAGTAAAACTATTGACTGAGTAAGAAAGTATATGAAATAATTTCAAGTTGATAAGAGCATTCAGTGGACCTTCCAGATAATTTTAGACTTCAGATTGATTGTACAACTTGAAATAAAGACTTCAAGAATTGAATTACATATGCTGAAAAAGTAAGAAAGAAAAGGTTCATCTCTAAGAAATAAAAAGGCACAAGTTTGTTCATGCTGTTTGCTCAAGTGACAAAATACATTTTCATGGTCTTTGCTTACCAGTACCGTATATAAAGTCTGAGGATGAGGTTATACATGTAAGTACATGTCACAAAGTAGAGTACTTGGTAAATGGTTAGATTTGAATGTACAGTGCGTTTCGAGCATAGACATAACGCTGTCCAGTGAAAAAAGGATGCAACTCATTTTTGTTCAAAATTATCATTTTCTTGAGTTGGGATATATACTTTTATGAATGCTCTTCATGACAGTGAAAAAAATTAAGGTCATATGACCCCCTATTTCCAAAATATAGACATATTGAATGGAAGCAACTCCGTAGATTTCATTGTAAGTCAGTGACATATTTTCTATTTTCTAATAAGAAACTCCTTCTACAGAGTTGCTTCCTTTTTGTCATTGAATGGCAGTGACATAAATGTGGCTCAATGATTTACATACACATACACTGCAGCCGTAGTAGAAAAGTTTCCTTTTCACTAGTTATGTTTATATTAGGTATATTAATAATTTACATGTATCAGGGTTATTTTTATCAGATACATACATACGTGTACATACATACATACATGTACATACACACGTACATACATACAATGTACATATGTACTGTGACCTAGAAATCTATTCTGTCTTCATGAGAAGAAAAGTTGAGAAAAAAGTTGGCAAGAATTAGTGAAGTTTTGAAAATATAAGGAAAACTGCCTTTCTGCCAGGTGTACATGTATATCATCTTTTGAGCCCAACTGTATGTTACATTAAATCACAGTCACAGATGCATGTGGAATGTGATTGACTGGTACCTGTACATGTGAAAACCTAATTTGTTTGCATGAATTCACAATGATCTGAACTTTGACCAAGCCAGGGATTATACCTGGGGTGTATTCAGTGCAAACGATGTGATTGCAATGAATGCGTTGAATGCACCACTAGACAAGTCATAATAGACAAGGTAGTCTGCAGTACTTTGGTAGTACATGCATGTATTGTTGTAAATTCACCTAGTGTAGTTTCACTTGTGTATTCCACAGTTATATTTGGAACACAAAATAAAAAGAAAAAGAGAAAAAAAAAGTGAAGTGTGAAATGTACAAGTATTTACAAATGACCTGCAATGAATATTTTCATAAACAATCTACCAGTACATGTAGATTAGTGATGTTATTAATACATGCTGTGGAATTTTCTTCATTTTAAGAGATCTTGATTTTTTTTTTGAGAAGCATGTATGCTTTTTAGTTACAAGCGCCATGTTTGTTCACTCATGCATTTGAACCTGATATTCAAGACAAATGTAGGACCAGATCAGCTCAAAACTTCAGGTTCTTAGACCTGTTGAACCTCCTCCCACCCCCCCCCCCCAAACCAGTAAAATTCACAGATAAGTTAACAACTTATAGGTATTGTGTTTCATAGGATTTTGAATAAAGTTTTATTTCTATGTACCATACATTCTTATCGATCTATGCTTGCAAAAGAACAATAACTGTAATAAGAAAATGAAAACACACTTGAAACACAAAATTAAAACCATGCTAACACCACCATCACAACCACCACAAAATCAATGCATTCAAATGCATTTAAAGCTGATATTCAAGACAAATTTAGGACAAGATCAGCTCAAAACATCAGGTTCCTAGACCTGTCGCACCTCCTTCCACCCCCAGTAAAATTCACAGGTAAGCTAACAACTTACGAGTAATATGTTTCATAGGATTTTGAATAAAGTTTTATTTCTATGTACCATACATTCTCATCGATCTGTGCTTGCAAAAGTACAGTAATTATAATAAGAAATTAAAAACAAACTTCAAGCACAAAATTAAAACAAGGCCAACTCCACCACCACCACCACAACCACCAACAAAAAATGCATTTAAATGCTTTTGAACCTGATATTCAAGACAAATTTAGGAAAAGATCAGCTCAAAACTTCAGGTTCCTAAAACTGTTGACCCCCTCCCCCCTGGAAAAAAAAAACCTAATAAAATTCACAGATAAGCTAACAACTTATAGTGTTTCATAGGATTTTGAATAAAATATTTCTACCTGTATGTACCATACATTCTCATTGATCCCTGCTTGTAAAAGAACAATAATTATAATAAAATAAAAACAAACTTGAAACACAAAATTAAAACAATGCCACCACCACCACCACCACCACCACCACCAACTAAACACATTCAAATTCATTTGAACCTGATATTCAAGAAAAAAAATTAGGACAGGATCATCTCTGCAGGTTCCTAGATCTGTTGAACCTCCTCCCCCCCAAAAAAACTAGTAAAATTGTGTTTCGTAGGATTTTGAATAAAGTTTTATTTAGAACCATACATTTTCATTGATCTATGCTTGCAAAAGAATTATAAGAAAATAAAAACAAACTTGAAACACAAAATTAAAACAATGCCACCACCACCACCACCACCACCACCAATAAAACACCCTCAACAAATACTATACCTGTACACAACAAACAGAAAGGGAGAAAGAAGGAAAACATGACATTACTGATGCACACAACATTTAACTTCATGACTGGTTGGGTGAGAATTGTAATCCGAATGTCAGGGATTATATATTTTTTGTTTTACAGGGATGAGGAAATATATCTTGACTCCTGTCTATTAACCCATTGGCTACTGGAACCGGGTAGCCCCTGTATTAAGCCTATAGATGAGAATGAAATATTTTTTCAGTAGTCAACGGGTTAAATTTGTGTACTTAAAATGGAATCTAAGGTTCGTCAGCATAACTGTTTTTTGTATTACCTGTATTATGATAACCAGAGAAAACAAGGTAATTGAGGTCACAGGGCTCTGTGATTAGGCTATACATGTAGACAAATTCAGTTTCAGAACACTGTAGTTTAGGTCAGCTATAACTGGGGGGCTTCCCCCCCAAAATGATTATGCAATGAGTCAGGTGTGTTGAGATGTTAGTGATTTTGTTAGACATGCTTGAAGCCCCCCCCCCCCCCCCCCCCCCATTTAAAGGAGAATGCAACCCAGGCATCAATGTGCTCTTAGTGAATAAAAATGACCAAGAAGAGTAAACAGTGTGCTCAATGTGCTCTTAGTGAATAAAAATGACCAAGAAGAGTAAACAGTGAAAGTTTGAGCAAAATCGGACAATCTGTTCAAGAGTTATGACTTTTGAAAGTTTCAATAAATCCCTATTATGAGATCCTTGAGTTGGCAACTTTGCCAGCATCTGTGATGTCATCGTGGACAATTCTCAATTCATTTTGTGCATGATTTTTCAAAAAAATGGATTTTTATGAAATTTCAAGTCAGGAATCAAGTCAATCAACATATTTATTCCCAAAATGCTTGCAGAATTGATATAGCCATGTCATACTCAAACAATAAATCAAAAGAATTGTTTATTTTTCTTGGAAATAAAAAAATGTTAAATTCTGTGTGCAAAATGAATGGAGATTGTCCACGATGACATCACAGATGCTGGCAAAGTTGCCAATTCAAGGATCCCCATAATAAGGATTTACTTAAACTTTCAAAGTTCATAAACTCTTGAACAAATTCTCCGATTTTCCTCAAACTTTCTCTGTTTACTCTTCTTGTTCTTCTTCATTCACTGGAAGTACACCGATGTCTGGGTTGCATTCTCCTCCATTTAAACAGCATAAAAAACAGCACCTGAACTGAACAGGTCTATAGGGTATACATGTGTTTATTGCTCTCATCTTCATTACTCAAAATCAGATTACATCCTACATGTACATGTACATTGAAGAGTAAAATTTTGATAGACATGTGTACACGTACACCATGCACGCCATTTGTATTTCATTATATGATCCGTCATACTGCTGATGTTATGTTTCATTTGAAATGCAAAGGATCAATGAAGCTCATATTACAACAACAACAAAAATAATAGTTTGGAATGCTAGGTACATTCCCATGATTTTTCAATTGATAACCGGTGTCAAAGAAATTACATTCAAACGAGCATGAGAGCCATTGTTGGCAAAATGTCTTGTGAAATGTTTTTTACGTGGGACTCTGTTTGTTTACATTGAAATTATCCAAAGTCCATGTTTACAAATGCAAAATGTCTTCTTAATAGAATGTAAACTGTGCCATACCACAATTAAAGGAAATGCACACTAGTGGTAAAAATTAGAAGAGTATGAATTTATATAGCATTTCCTAAAGGGCTAAAATTGTTCTTTTTTAACCATTAGTGAGGGTAGCTGTAAAATGCACAGGTTATAGCCAATTTTTCTCATGCCTTGAACACAATATTTCTGAGAAATCATGTGGTAAGTACTGTCATTTTAAAAATGATTAACTTAATTTTATGCTGTTTTATGTTTAGGGATGATTTACATACATCATGTATACAACTGTAATATTGTTCCTCAGCAGATAGTTCTACAACGCACTTTGATTAACAGATAAGAAAATTGAGATAAAAGGTACAATGTAAATCTCAACCAGGAGAATAGCATGGGCAAAATAAAAAGTCCTGCAGATGAACACAAACCTTGACTGACATTTTTCTGTCATAGATTTAAGGCTATTCGAAGAAAAGTCATTTTTCTTAGTAGTAGTAGTGGTGGTGGTGGTGGTGGTGGTGGTGGTGGTGGTAGTAGTAGTAGTAGTAGTAGTAGTGGTAGTAGTGGTGGTGGTGGTAGTAGTAGTAGTAGTAGTGGTAGTAGTGGTGGTGGTAGTAGTAGTAGTAGTAGTAGTAGTAGTGGTGGTGGTGGTGGTGGTGGTGGTGGTGGTAGTAGTAGTAGTAGTAGTAGTAGTAGTAGTAGTAGTAGTAGTAGTAGTAGTAGTAGTAGTAGTAGTAGTAGTAGTATTTGGACCATCTACATGTACATGAATGGAACAAAGAAAAGAACATCATTTTCACCTACATGTAATTATGATTTTGACCAACCATTGTATATTGCTTTTAAAATTTGAAGTACAGTTTTGGTAGCAGTGAAAGATTGGCTTGAATCTTATAGTAACGCATTGTTTGCTTTGCGTAAAAAGATACATGTGTGAAGAATTGGCTTGAATCTTATTGTCTGCCTTGTGTAAAAAGATACATATGTGAGATCATGTGATATTTCATTCATGATTTTTGATGAATTTTAGTGACAGAAATTCAATACATTGGCTACATTCTGCTCTACATTAGGATCCCACTCAGGGGAGCATTTGTATGTTGGGCTCTGTAAATTTTTGCTGTTTAGTTGAAGATATTTCACCCAAATCAGCCAAATTCTAGAAAAATATTTACCTTTTACACTGTATGATGATTAAATAGCTTACATGTCTTTTTTTTCCATGTTAGATTCCTTCAATTGAATCTCAATCACTTGATCAAGTGAAATTTTCAGATTTTAGAAAAAATCTTATGTTTATTTTACAAGTTTGATTTACTATTCAAAACTTTTCATGGATTTTGCAATTAAAACTGAAAAATGTGAAATGCTTCATGAATCTTAACTGTATAGCAACAACTAGTACATGTAGATGTTACTTGTAAGCCTTGCACATTGACATAAAATTATCTGGCAGAGTGGCAGTGACACATACTATAGTAGTGTCTAGAGCTTATAAATACAAATGTAGACTATATGAAAATATATCTTGGGGTCAGAAGTTTCCTCCTTGGTAGGATAATAATTTTGACCTCGGAGTTCATGTACAACTGCTGAGTGCAGTGACAACGAGCAAAGTGGTACAGGGGCCTAAGGGTGGGTAGTAAGTAGCCTGGTAGTGGTAGGTATTTCATTTTGTGCATTCTTAGCTGGAGAGTGTTTTTGTATTTGTGTTTGGTGTTGAGACTGATACTCCCCTTGGGGACACTTGTCACCAAGGAAGGGGCATCTCACTCACTGACAGTCTTATCATTTTTATCTTCTGCTTATATGGGTTGACTGTTTTATTGGGTTAGTGATTTTTCTTGACACAGAGACAGAAGTTCATTGTTTATATCAATCTTGATGCAAAAGCTGACATTGCTTGTGTGTTCTTCCCATTCATTATTATGTAGAATGTATATTGATTTTTCTGTGAGTTCCTCAGGAAACTTGATACTTGTATTTCATTTCCTGATGGGTCTACACTGAAGAATAGAACCAAACCAAATAAAATCAGTCATCTACAAATGTTGTTCTGCTACTGTGCTGTTATTTTTGTGGACATATGCAATATGTCTCCCTTGTACACTTTTTTTTTTTTTGGGGGGGGGGGGTGGTTTTACAAAGGCAGTAGCCTATAATGCCTGACGCAGGAGCTTCTAACACAATCCCTACCTGGAGTATGCATACAAAATACAATGCAGGCTTGTGTCTTGGATATACCATGGACCCGACACAATCCTTAGATGCACACGTATTTACTTCATGGGTCTTTTTCTCAGCTTGGAGTTTAACAGCCATACGTTAGGTCTATGATCAATGCTACATTGACATTGCAGAGTGTTGCCGTAAGCAGTTGATGTCTAAAAATATGTTTCATCAGTACCACGAGTTATCTTAAATGTGGCATACTCTGCAGTTGAATCGACTATGCCTATTTCATTTCAGAATAGCTCTTTCACCCAAGGCATAGTGTTTTGATGGTGCACAACCAGTCATGCTAGTATTGTGAAGGAAGACACATTTATTTATTCAGTGTATAATTGTTACAAATATAGCAGGATCTTTGCAATTTTGCAGTATCTACTAGGCAGTTGTATCTAAAGACCAGGGAAGAGAGGTGTTATGGCCAGCTGACAGCCATGTACAATGTTTATGTGGGCCTAAATGTGCACACTTGCATTTTGGTTTGTGGTTAATGTCCACTGAATTATTGACAAGTTCAAGTTCAAGTTTTATTTCCAAAGTAATACGAAACATAAGTACCTCTTTTGACAGTAATTTGGAAATTAATATACGTTATTTTCTTTTTCGACATCGGTACAAAACAAAAAAATAAATGTCTGCTTGACACAATATATTCAGTAAAGAAAATTAACATTAAAAAAAGAGAAATCTACAAGAAAGCAATGCTTCCTTAAGAAGGGAAAGGGAGACCAAAGAAAAAAAAACCAAAACTCAGCATTAAAATAAAACAGAGCTAGGTAAAACAGCAGTATACATGTATGTTACAGATGCGAGTTCAGTCACCCAGTGAGGACTATGCCAGATGGAGGATGTTTTGGGCATTAAAGACAAGACGAAAAGGAAAACTGAAAAGAAAATAGGAAAAAGACAAGAAAAGACAAAAACAAGACATTATTATTCTTTGTTAACTTATCAGAAACAGAAGGGGGAGAGACTATGATGCTTTGTTCAAGTTCTTTTCTAAAGAGATTTTTAAAGCAGTGTTTACACTAGAATCTATTCATCATCACTGCAATTCCATTCTTTATCCATCTATAAATGGCAGATGATATATGTTTAAAAAAAATCATACTCTTAGGAAAACGTCCTTGGGTCTTTGGGAGCAGAAATCTTGACATTTACACAGCTGCTCCATCCAATGCAGAGCAAAATTCTTAAATACAGTGCTAGGATTGCATACATGTAGATTTTGTCTTTGAAATATAACACTTGCACTTTGAATATGAAATAGATGTGCTGACTCTTTATCATTGATTGCTTTTTGCTTTTTCATTATTTTAGCAATGATTTTATACAAAAAGATGTTAGTAAACATTTCTAGACTTTGTTTTGCTTCTCTTGGTAGATTATTTTATGCTTGAACTGAACATGTTCTTCCTGGAGAATAACATGCTGAAATTGTACATGTATCTGTGCCATTATGAATAACAGTAATGTGAGAAATGCCATTTTTTAGTTACTGGTAGGCTATGTACTTGTATTTGTTCAAGATAAATTGAAATTATCATGTGAAATTACAAGTACAGTGTATGTAAGATGTACAGTATATGTGTACACGGAGGCCTAAAGATGAATTTCATTGTACTGTAAAGTAACCTTTCATGTTATACACAAATTATGCCTACTCCGCTTGGCAAGCAAAAATCTTTTGGCCTTTCGAATATGTCACCTCTTAAATAACCAGACTGGAACTCTCTTAAAATGTGAAGAAATTGCCTATAAAATAGTGATGTCAATATTGTAGGTCTTCCAATTACATGTACATGTGAAGCTGTGTTACATTGCTATCAGTAATGACATGTCTAAAGTCATAGGGAAATCCTAAATATTTCTAATTCATCATGTCTTCCATTAATTTGCTTGATGTCTGCTAATTGAATTTTGTATGTCATGTTGCAAGGTACATGTATTTCCTTAATGTTGATTTGTGTTTGGAGATCGGGACATGATTAATTGATCTGGTTGTATATGTAGATCAGAGATTTATTTTGCCACCAAATTGCTTTATATGGATTTTCTGACCTCAGGCTATGGTTTTACAACATTTGCAAGAATGTTGGCTTACAAAGGAGATACAGTGTAGTATGATTCCTTTTCATGCTTCCTTCTCTTCCAATCTCTCATTCTCAAGATTATGTACCACGAATGGGGTACAAATACCCAAATTATCTGTTAAGGGTGTCATATACTTTTTCATATGAAAATATCTTTCAGGAAATGTTGTATTTTTGGAATAGAAAATGGAAGAATTAGTGGTTTCTTCAATGATGCAGTGAATTGATTTGAAATTAAACCTCTCTCAAATTTTCATCTTTCATATATGCAGGTGGGTCTGTACACAGCAGTGTGGATGTGATGTCTCAGGCATCTGATGACCACCATTCAGCCATAGCATCCTCTGTGATTTCTTCAAGAGGGAGTTTTTCAGAGTCCCATGACATTTCCAGCTCCAGGGAATACATGCCTTTAGAATCATCGTCATCATCACCCAAGCCAGGAAATGTGACCCCTATTCCAGAAGGATGGGTCAAGTTTGCTGACTCCAGGAAAGTTGTAAGTTCAACTCCTCTGAAGAATGTTCCAGAGAAAGGGATCAAAGAAAATGGCAGCATTAACAGCTCAAGAATGTCCAGTCCTGCCCCTGTCAATTGGGTGCAGTTTGACGATGACAATGAAGTGAATTTGTCCTCAACGTCATCAAGACCATCACCTGTCTCATCATCTTGTGACAACTCTTTGACTCATGGGTCTCCATTTGATGATTCAAGTGCAAGGAGCAATAACAGACCTCTTGAGACCCCAAACAAGCAAAATATTGTTCCTGGTCATATGCAGTTGAAGCTAAAACAGGAAAATATGAGATCAGGGATAAATGCTAATTCCCCCAGGACAGTTCAGGCCAGTTCAACTCCTTTGCACATGACAGACCATGCAAATGACTTGGAAGTGTCTATGTTATCTGAAGTAGCTTCTGCATCAGAGACAAAGTATGAAACAGCATCTCCAGGAAACCCCTTCAAGGCAGACATGTTAACTCTAAAGCAGTTGGAGAAACAAAAAGCCTTGGAGGAACAAGTTCGAAGAACAGTCTCTCCATACAACCCCTTCCTCAATATGGGAGGTGGAGCTGTAGGAAGCACACCTATAAAATCTAATACTCCATCCACATGGGCAACCTTTGATGAAACAGATGGTGCTTCTGCAAATACTCAGATCATGTCAAGTAGTCCTGGAAACCCATTTGCAGATATGGCAGCAGCTTCTAATGTACACAACAAATCTAATATGCCTCCAACATTCACCATCCAGCAGAAAGTGCAAGGACAAGTGATCTTCGCAGCAGCAGCAGCTGCACAGCAAAGTGCAGCAGCATCACAACAAAGTGTAGCACCTGCACAACCAGCGAGGCAAGTCATGGCTGTTCAGCCATTGCAGCAGTCCAGTGTTGTACAGCCTGTAGACCAAAGAACAGCTGCTATTCTTTCGCCTAGTGCTTATGCATCTCAACCTGTCAGTCCTGTTGGTATGAAGCCAAACCAGTGGCAACAGCAGCAACAACAACAACAGTTCTTTCCCACAACGTCATCTCCTCAGAGTGGTTATTCGTCACCATATCAGAACATCACTACAGGCAAGCAGACACTGGCAGCCATTGTTTCACCCACCACAACAGTAGTGACAGAAGGGAATGACATGCCTGACAGTGGCAAACTTGCCTTTAACACCCAGACAAGCATCAAGTCCAATTTGTCATCACCTAGTAGTGATAAATCATTTCAGGATCACTACCCTCGTGAGCAAGTGGATCTATCAACAGGTTGGCCTCTGAAAATCAGGTGTCCGGATAAGAAACGAATAGCAGGATCACGGTACTGGCAACCTATCCATGTGAGACTTTCTGAAGGAAATATCCTCCAATTATATCATGATAGAACTAGAAAGGAACCATTCAGGGAACTTCCCCTGCAGAGCAACTATGAGATAGGCCTTCCAAATCTTCAGCAGTATGATGGCAAGGGTAAAATCCATACAATCAAATTACTGTACATGTCCTATAAAGAAAAGAGGAAAGTGAGTGCCAAGTCAATGTATGACAAAGAACCCCACATTGAAGAGCTCATGAAGCTTGGGTCTCTTGACTTTAAAGTGTACCAGAGCTTTGTTTTTACCATCAATGATGCCTTGATGAAACTGACTCTTTACCAGGACAGAGGTGCTCACTACCAGCAAGATATGATCAAAGTTGTTGTTTCTGATGAATGCCGTTGCCTGGTGAACAGCAATGGAGATGTCATCAGGCAGTCCATCACTGTCAACCTTAATGTTCTGTCCTTTCTCTCTGGAAGTCCTGACTGTGCAATAGGCCTTAACGATGTCCAAGTGAAGGGGTTGGATGTGGTGGCCAGACAACACATCATCCCAAACAAAACGTCAGATTGGATCAAGATGCATGACGTAGAACTCCATAAGTGTGCAAATAAGAATGTGTTTGCGGACTCTCGGATGATCGAGTTTCAACCATTGAATGCCTGTCGCTTCAGGCTTATGCAGTTCCACATTCATCCTTCAGAGGAAGAGGACTTGCCTCTCCAGGTCAGGGCTGCTTTATCTGGTGAAAACACACACATGGAACTCAGAGTGGATCTGCTGGTGCCAGGTAAATTGTTGATTTATGTATGTTTACTCAACCACACCTGAGAGCAAGCATGAGGGTAAGCAACAAAATATCCATAGCTTTAGTCTTATACATATATATGAAGAAGAAGAAGAAGAAGAAGAAGAAGCTTGTTGGAAGAAATGTATAATTTGTAAACATACAGTGTATACATGTATATATATATATATATATATATATATATATATATATATAAATGTAATGTGTGCACAACCCATTAACATGATTGGCCCTGTCTTGTTTAATGGCATATAGAATGAAACACGCAAGACAGCGGACGTAGCTGTATAATTCCACTTTAATGTCCCGAGCTTTCGGCTACATATGCCTTTATCAAGGGTTCTACAACAGAAAACAGAAACAAACGGATTGACAAGCATAACTAAACAGTAAAAAACTTAGGGAAAATAACAAAAAGAATATGAAAACTAATATAATCAAAATGAAAATAAATAAACGTTTTTAATTATTACCTGGTGAGGTTGTGGGAGTGGGAGTGGTTCCCCGCCTACACCACTCTAGGTGGCGTCCGAGCGCATTCTGGTTCAGTGACTCCTGCTCTTGTGACGTACCACATCACGTGACCAAACACACGAGCAGGAATCACTGAACCACTCCCACAATCTCACCAGGTAATAATTAAAAACGTTTATTTCTTTTCATTTTGATTATATTAGTTTTCATATTCTTTTTGTTATTTTCCCTAAGTTTTTTACTGTTTAGTTATGCTTGTCAATCCGTTTGTTTCTGTTTTCTGTTGTAGAACCCTTGATAAAGGCATATGTAGCCGAAAGCTCGGGACATTAAAGTGGAATTATACAGCTACGTCCGCTGTCTTGCATGTTTCATTCTATATATATATATATATATATATATATATATATATTACAAGAAACTGGTATTCAAGGATTAACCGGTATGCCTTCTCAAAAGAGCCATACAGCACCTTCCATTTCCAACACCATAAAGACAGCTGACCTACATGCATTCATTGAGCTACTATGACTCCTTATACAAATCCCATTTGAAATGACTCATTGCTATCAAAGTAATCATGATGTTGGAAAAAAGAAAATACTAAACTGCTTGATGTGCTGCTTTTTTGTGATCTACATAGTGTCCAGAAATATCATGTAAAAAATAGATTGCCTGCTGTATAATACTATGATCTCTTATCATTCAATACAGTTTTAAAGATTTACTAAAGGGAAAGTCCACCCCAGAAGTTTCACTGTTTCAATAAAAGGAGATGAAATTGAACAGCTTTTTAAAAAAGAAATGAGCAAAATTGGTCAAAGAATAAGAAAATTACACTGATTTACATTTTCTAGTAAATTACTCTTTGCTCTGCAAATTGGCAACACTGATGACATCATATGCGAGCAGCTCTCCATTCACTTTGTACATGAAATTTGACATTTTCTCAATTTTCTTGAAAGTTACACATTTTCTAACCCCCATAGTCGATATATGTTCAGAAGAATTGCTTTTCACATAACATACTTTGCCTATGGGGTGAGAAAATGTGTCACTTCCAAGAAAATTGACAAAATGTAAAATTTTATGTACAAAGTGAATGGAGAGCTGCTCGCATAAGATGTCATCAGTGTTGCCAATTTGCAGATCCGAGATTAATTTACTAGAAAATGTAAACGAGTGTAATTTTCTTACTCTTTGACCGATTTTGCTCATTTCTTTTTTAAAATGCTGTTCAAATTTAACTCCTTTTTATTGAAACAGTGAAACTTCTGGGGTGGAACTTTGCCTTAAGAGGTCACACTGATATACCTTAAATATGAGTTACATTGTTTATGTTTTTTTAAAATATATTGCCTTGTTCTGTTTCATAGCTTGCATCGGAAAGAGAAACCCTACCCATTACATGTGTGAGAACATCCTGGTCCACATTCCTATCCCTGAGCATTGGATCTCATACTTCAGGAAACCCAAGCGGATGGGACAATCCTCCATCCATGCAGTCACCAAGAGGGCAGATCTTATCAAGAAAGGTAAAAATATATACCTGACTTGGGGTTTCCCAAGCCATCTTAGATCAACATCTACCTGTAGATAGAATATGGTTATACATGTTTGTACAGTGCATTGGAATGTCACTTTTGGTTTTTCCTGAGGTAAATGAGAATTCAAAGTGACACGATGCCTCATCCAATGAAACCTTGAGCTCCAGTAACAAAAAAATTTCTGATAGGATAATTGATGGACAAATGTTTTAAAAGATTATTTTTTAGCGAAGGAAGATTAAATAACTCATCTTTTAGTCCAAATCATGAGAACTTGCTGTCACATTTGTCTTCTGTTTTTTGTGTTTAAATTGTGCTGGTACTCGTTTTCAAGCTACTGAGGGGTTAGCAGCTTTTAGTCACTTTAAAACCAGTTTTTGTTGATTACCAGTCCTTGAGCTCAGTACCAGATCTGAAGATACATGTAAGCTCTGAGTCTGAAGACTTATGATTACATAACTCTTATTTGTAAAAATTGTAAGTATTACTTTCATATGCAGTCTAGTACATAATATTAGTGTAATATCTGTATACACTTGAGTGAAATTAAAAGGCTCAAAATCTAGAGTCAACTTTTCCTGAGAAAGGGAGACAATTTGTCAATTTCATGAATAAATCTAATGGTTCTGTCAACATACATAACAAGATGCATAATATTTGATGACATTATTAATGACATATTTGATGAAAAATTGATTTGATTTGAATTTGTAGTATATGTGTAGGCAGGGAATGAATATATCATTGTAAGATTCGATATCAATCTTAGCCACTCAAGATGGTATCCAGGCTTAATTTCTCATCCTACTACTACTACTCAAATGACAGTAAAAAACTCAAGGAATCTTTGACAAAACAGGAAGGATGCTGTTTGCAATGGCCTGGATTCATTTCAACTTCCTTGAATAATATGATCTCAATTAATATTTACATGCAGTCCGCCCATCTCCATATTTAAAGGGAAAGCCAATCTTGATAGAATCTTTCTCAAACTGTCTATAAAAACAGTTCTTAAATATTCAAGTAAAAATTTGATACAAGTCATTGTCAGTGAATGAATCTTTAAAGTTAAATATAGATAACCGTAAATCTGAAATCATTAGATATTATATTCGCCTAGTGTCATCTTACACTATTTTCTACATGTTTCTCTCTTTCTCGATTAAAAAAAAAAACTAAATGCTTCAAAGTATCTTGTTTTTGGTAACAACAGTATACTTTATTGTAGAAAGGATATGCAAGTAATTTGTACATCTTGTTTGAAAACAGGCGTCAAGGAATTGGTTTGCAGAGAAGCAATTCATTGTATGTTCAAGCAACTGTGATCAATTGAAATGAAGCCCACCTTGGTTAAACTTATACTAACATATTATGTTTTTCTGAATGCTTTTTTATGATTTGCTCTTAGCCCATAGACAAATTTTGTGTACCTGAAGTCTTGTAGTGCAGAGATAATAAGGAAGGCTATTGATTCCAATAGATAATAGATAATTCCAATAGCAGTATAACCCTGCCACGCCCCACTATGGGCAGCTGCATGATAGATTATTTGCATTGAGGAATTAGCATATGGAATATAGATTCCAGGTGTTGATTTATTTATTGTCATGGCAACACACTTAGGTTCATGAAAGCACTATGTAATGAGCTGGACATGAATTGATTGATAAAACAAACCCGTTTATATAGGATACTCAATAGGAAACAATAAAAATTGACAGACATAACTTTGTTGCGGGATATACTTACTGAGGATTAGAGTTGGTGGAGTAGGTATTTTAGGTTATTATTTATAGTGAATAGAAGAAATTTTTATCTTATATTTAAGTTTTTATTGTAATGAATGACTTATTTTTGCTTGCAGGCATTAAAGACATTTTTAAAAGTTGTAATGGTAATTATACTTCTCTCTTTCAATTAAATAATGTCACTCGGTGTTTTTTTCATCAGTTTTGTTCCGCAGAGAAGGAGCAAACGTTGTACATGTAGTGCTTATTGTGTGTAAGACATTTACTTGCAGTTCGCTCACCAACACTTGACTTCCAAAACGAATGCCTACATGTGGCACGTGTGTGAGCTCCTTTCGAACGGGCTTCACACCACTCAATGGAAAGGAATAAAGAGTATCAACTATTTTTATTCTGCTTGCTTTTTGAATTTCTTTTTATCTTCCTGGTAATGGTGTCTGATTGATGGATCAGTGAAACACCAGAGTTCTAGGGCACTTCCTGTTGCAAAAATTGGCTGGGAATATATTCACAGGTTGTCTCCTTTTTCTTTCTTTGTAGTATCCACGGAAACTTGACGACTGTTTGTTCCGTGGCAGGCTTGCCATCATATTTCATCTGCTCATGACACCCACTGATAAGCTTTCTTGATTGCAGTCTGATTTGTTATCCTAATTTGGAATTGTAGCATAGTATTATTGCACCATCTTTACATTGTAAATTATGTGGAATGGGAGACTAGTACATGTATATTACCACATGCAGTTGCAGTTGTAGTTGAGTCACTATATAGTTCCAGCAAAGTTTTTCCTACTTTTTAAAGAATATTAGTCTAAGCAACATTTCGTCACAATCTTTCCCAACATTATTTATACAGATTTCAGCAAGAGTTTAAATGGCGACTCTATGATCAGTGTAGTAATTTCCTACTCTGTTCAGACGTAAATGGGCAATGCAATTATTTATTAGATATTGCATTTGACTGTGGGGAGTGTCTATTGGTTATGTTTGCTAACTTTTATTGTGCAAATGTTGGAAGTCACTTAGATTGAGAAGATAGTCACATTTTCTTTGCCAAGAAGGGGGGGGGGGGGTTTCATAAAGGTGTGCGTAAAGTTACAAATGACTATAAGAATGACTTGACTATGAACAGCCAAATTGAATGCCCAAAACTTTCCTCGTTTTAACAAAGTGTGACTGTATTTCCCATAATCTCAATTAAATTCTTGGAAAAAAACTAAACTTCACATTAAATTTTTTTTGTTAATAATAAAAATGTTAATCTATATAGATATTTCAGCTTAAGCATATATACAATTAATTATGATTGAGAATCCCATCTCGTTTTCCATATTCAAGTCATTCTCAGAGTCATGCATAACTTTGTGCAGAGCTTTGTGAAACACCCTCCAGATCTCTGGCATTTTATAGCACAATCTCTAGGGCAGTCACATACAAGAATTGATTTCGTTGCATCTCTTTCATGCAGGTTAAAAGAAAATTATAATAATATTGTCTGGAAGTATTTCAAGGCAGTGAATTTCAATTGCTCTTTTCCTGTTATTGCATCTTTTCAATGTTCATCTCATCTCAGAAGTAAGTGACCCAGTTACCCGCTTTGAAATTATGTGATACTAGACTTGTTCTGCCCGAATGGAGGGGATTATGTTCAGGTAATGTGAGAGGATAGAACATAACCGAGAGGGATCCAGACTGGATGGAACTGGGGAGGAAAAACAGTTTTAAAGGGGAAACAACAACAACAACACAGAAATCACTTATGTGTGTGACATTTAAGACTTGGGGGTGTTTCATAAAGCTGTTCATCAAGTTACATGTACTCATGGCTTTGTGACTTGAATATGAAGCGCCAAATGGGTGCCCAAAGATTTTCCTGACGTTTTAACAAGGTGTGACTGCATTTCCCATAATCTCAATTAAATTGTGGCAAAAAATATGCTTTGCAATAAAATTGTTCACAGACAAAAGTAATATCAATCTACATCTGCATATTTTACCTTTAGTTGATGCAATTTATAATGATTAAGAATCCCATTCAGCTTGCCATATTCAAGTCATTCGTAAAGTTATTCGTAACTTTACGAACAGCTTTATGAAAGACCCCCAGATCATATTATATCATCAGTGATGATATTGGTTATTATTACTGTAATGCTAAGAGGGCACCAGTACTGGATCTGAGAAAGTCAGAAGACTCAAAGCATCTAATTCGATGAGCAACACCGAGTCTCTTTTCTACTGAGATTGATTATACACAGTCATGCAGTATAGTGATTGTCATCAATGTCATTGTTATATGCCATTCTGGACTTGATTATGAAAAATGCAATTTGAATTTCATTTTATGCGCTACTCCTTGATGACATATTATTTGAATGGGAAATTTATTAGTAGTATTATCATCATTTATTTAATTAATTAATTAATTAATTAATTTCTTTTTTTGGAGGGGGGGGGGGAAGGGAGGGGTAGTATTACCCTGAGTCCTCCTTTATGTATTTTTCCTATAGGCAGCACCTTCTTCACTCCATTGACCCAGAGATGAAGACATCTGTTCATGATTTTCAACCATGAAGACACATGGGGATGGGCTTTGAAAAACAAGGCAGATGAAATACTAGTAATATTATAATGTAATAATATCTGGCTCTTGGGGGCAGATAAAGTGCCTGTTAATCAAGTGGCTTCAGTGTTTTTTAAAGGTACCTCTTAAAAGTGTTGGAAATAAGTCAGCCCAGTGTATTATGGACTGCAAAACAGATATGAAAAGAAATCATTTCTCTTTTGTGTAAAATTTATAATCATTTGCGTGAGAATTTCCATTGGTTTTTAATGCAATATTTTCAAAATAAATCTATACATGTATCAACCTCAAAAAGAGGGAAATTCCCCAATACCTTTCCCTAGTCTAAAGTTTATTTCAAGGTAATTTCATGGAATTTCTTAATTCTTGATATGCCATTTAGATTTGGTTCATTTGCATAGGAGTCAGAAGATCTTTTACACTGATTGAAAAGTATTTCTTCTGAACCCCAGCCCCCCCCCCTTCTCACTCACAAGTATGAAAATGTACAGTTTAATCATATAACACCCTTGAATTTAAAGCATAAATACTTCCAAAATAATTTTGAAAATGTCACATTGTCCTACATGAATATCATCATGTTGCAAACTCTAGGCTTAGGCATTGTTTGATCAAGAACTAGATAAAGAAATGGGGTTGATTCATGAATAATGAATGTGATCAAGAATACATCACAAACATTTTAAGCTTTCCCCTGAAGAGTCTCTGTTTATCATGTTTTAAGACATGTTGAAGACTGTAACCCTTACATATACCCCAGAGAGATCATAAAGGGACAATCTTCATGGACAATAACAGTAGTGTAGTGATCCTGCCTGCATCAATTTGGGACAGCATATTAAGTGATGTCACATGATCTGCTGAAGTACCAGTAATGAAGTCTGCCTGTAACTTCTTCGCTTTGTCTGTGGGATGTTCTATTTTTGAAAAGGCAGAGATCAATCAATTTAACAGAGGATAATAAAAGCTAACATTGTTTTAGTACCTTAGTAACCTCCAACCATGTTAACTAATAATAGTACAGTGTCTCCTTTATGAGACGATTTCATAGCCTCTGTAAATCTTGTAGGGATACAGACTTGCCAGGGTGACATGAAATGTAATATTTATTGCACAGTGAGTGTTTCATCAACACATTTTCAAATCCTGATTTTTTTCACATACAGTGAGACATCATCACAGTGGCAAGTTCTGATGACTGTGACGACTCTTATTTCTAATCTCCCTTCCATTTGTACTTGCACAGGGTGATGATCAGTATATTTTCTTTAACCCATTCGTGACAGAGGTCCACATTTTGTGCTTTGGCCTAATATCTTTTGATGCAAAGCCCTAAAAATCATACCAAATACATGAGCAGAAAGAGCAAAAAATTCTACATAAACTGTGCCCATTTTGGTTGCGTCAATATTCGTTGTTTGATGCTGAAAATTTTTTAAAGGAAAATAAGCATTAAAATCCTTAAATTGGCAATGTGATAGAAAGTTTAAAATCACCGTTATCCCCTGCAAATTGGCAACTTTTTGACTTATCATAATTTCTGTGAATTTATATTCATTTCAGATACATGACGTTTTATAAGAAAAATGTAGCAATAAAATAAAAATGTTGGTGTTGCCAATTTGAAGAATAAAAGCTGATCAAATTAGGCTTTAAATAATTCCTGTCATGAATGGGTTAAAGATACAGTAGAAACTCACTATCCTTGGAACCATGAAAACTACATGTACCTTGTTGTAACTGGATGAAAAATCAAGACTGTAAAACTAAAGAACTGTGACTAGCAAAATTTCCTTGTCATATCGGGAATCTCATTATATTAGAGCTATTTATACCCAGTTCCACTTTATACAGTATGTTAAAAAGTAGATAAAATATGAGAAGTTGCATATAAACTATAACATTTTGTGATGCATGTTAGACATACACGTTTGTGCATGTTTGGTGCACAAAAAAAGCAAAAGTTTCTCTGCAATCCCCTGGCACTTGCACATATGACCCCCCCCCCCCCCCCTGCGGTTGGAACAAAAAAGGAAGAAAGTCTATACAGTGCGATGATGTAAATTTCCCTTTTCTCTTTGGAGGGAGGATATCTCTTCTATACATCATAAGAACTCTTCCCTCATTGGCTGCTCCACTTTGCTACGTTTTGTCCCTCTAGCATTGAGACATGAGCCTCTGATAAACCAGACCCCCCACGATGCCACTTGCTGTTCATACAGGATGATATCTATGTACTCTTTGTAATGAATGCTATTTATGAATCAACACATGTAATTTGAAAAATTTACACTGCTGTACATACATGCAAGATTCATCATCAACTTTGACATTTTCACTGGATCTGCTTGTGTTTTATACCTTGAAGCATCTGTCTTATCCATCAATATGAAATCCATGCATTATCATTGGATGCTGACTGTTAGAATGCACCCCCTTTGAGAAAAAAAAAAAGGTTTCCTTTAGCACTTCTGTCATGGTCTAACCATGATTATTTAGAGATTTCAAACCTGATACTTTGTTTCCTGATGTTGCTATTGCAAGCAAGCATTGGGGTTTTGGTGTACCATATGAGAATGAATCACATTCCCTTCATGTTGTGCACCCCAATTGAAAAGAGGGGACATTTTGAGTGCTAGTTATGAAGCTATATTTTAAATGAAGCTGTCAGATATTCAAGCAGACTATTCACATCATCTTTGAATATTAGAATCTTCATATTTATAAAAGCAAGATATACTGTACCATGCACACCACATACTTCATGCTTTCTTATTTCTGTGAAAAGACCAAAATGTGGTTAGCACTTAGCATATTCAGAAAGATTTTTAAAGGTAGTTTCCTTTTTTTTTCATTTAGGTGTGTGATTTTCTATAAAATTTAAATCATTGTATTTTGGAGCATATAAGGTATTGTGTCATTTCCTTAAAACCAAGAAGAAATTACAGAGAGCTATATAATACACATAAGGTATATTACAAATTATTGGTTATTTCCAATGAAATAATTTACCTGGTACTTCAAATGGTGTACACTAATTTGTGTGTGTGTGTGGTGGGGGGGGGGGGGGGGGGGCTAGGAATCCTGCTATGCTATACATGTATACATGTTCAGTTGATAAATCTCAATTCCTCATTTCTACTTAATTCTGCTACAGGTTGCCTCAATCCCAAGCTACTGGAGATCTCAGTCGGGACTGCCAAGTATGAACATGCTTATCGAGCTGTCATGTGGAGGATAGATAGACTACCAGAGAAAACTACAGGTAAAAAAGATGCAGATTACATAATAGATAACTATGCCTAACTTGTAGGAATTTTTCCTTCTGAGTACATGCATGAACATGGTCACTAAATATGAACATGCCTGCAGAGCTGTAGTATTGAGGATAGACAGACTACAAGAGAAAATCACAGGTAAACAATGTACTGGTAGATTATATAATTTGGCTTAAACAGCAAATTGTTGCATGAAAAGACACAAATCCATAGCAGTATATGCTACCTTCTTGTGCCACCCTGAACTGCCTGCTGAGCATGAACTTTCCTAAGTAGTATGAACTTGGCTACTGAGTTATAATGTGGAGGACAGACAAAATGCCAGAAAAATGAGGTAAATGATAAAGGTTACCCTGTTAAGGCCCCATCCCGTACTACTGTTTAACGATTCCATCTGAGAAATGAACGCGTACGTTTATTGGACTTTTTTAAATTCGTTCTTCAGCTGGTTTATAGACGTAGCTAGACGTTGGCAGATGGCGCTAGTTCATGGCCTTAGTTTTTTTAATTTGCCTCCATATGACACCATCCAACATAAATATTTAGACGGAGGCAGGCGGAATCGTTAAACGGTAGTATTGGACAGGGCCCTTTAGTCAGGTGCCTGTCAATATGAGCATGCATATGATGCTGCAATGTGGAGGATAGACTACCAGAACAAACAACAGGTAAGTAAATTCATAGAACAGACATAGTTTTGAGAATAGGTGGATTATAAGAGACAACGTAGGCGAATATGATAGATTGCAGAATAGTCAGATGACCATCAAGTATGAACATGCCTACAAAGCTATATTGTGGAGAAAACATCAAATGTTGCTAATGTTAGCAACAGTCAGCAGTTCATTAAGTCAAACATATGACTGAGGATAAGAGCAGTCAAACTCCTCAACCCTAGAGGAACAGGAAATCCAAAGGATTTAGAGCGTTTACTGGGTGTGGAACAGTGGAAGAAGATTATTCCCATGGCTTATTCTATTGAACAGGGTGTGTAATCCAAATGTGAGGGTCGTAAGCAAGATGATTGCTTAAGTTGGTTTACTTGGTTCTTGGCCAAGGATGTAATCACACCAGCTGCATGCTATCTTAATGAATCTTTAGGTTTGATTAGTCTTGAAGTAGTTTGAAGGAGCGATTGATAACTTGTGAGAGGAAAGATATCAAACTAATTACAGTAATGGTAAAGTTGAGGCCTCTTCACTGAGATACTCGTGGCAAAAGAAACAACAGCAATGCTGCAATGTTTTGAAACTTGAAACATATCACGTTTGATTAATCATGTAGTGGTTTTGAGAAGTTAGAAATAAATGTTGGAAGATTAGTATCAAACCACTTACTGTAGCTCATTAGTTGAGGCCTCTTGACAGATAAATGGAAACAGATCAGTATTGTGTCATTACAATTAAATCTATTTATTCTGGTTTTATTCTGTCCAAAGTATTTTATTAGTAATGCAGTGTCTGTCTTTTTCTACTCACATAGTAGATAGTTGTTGCAACATTTGTTAGGCAGTAACATCCTTTTATTTTTCCAAATTTTAAGTGAGATTCCATCTTATCTTCTTAATCCTTCAACATGCAGGAAAACTGCAATATATTAATCTTATTAGGCCACAGGGTCTCTTAATTCTCCATATCGCAAATACAAGATTCACCAGTGGAGGGTGACATTTCCCGCATACCGCGCAGGTCAGCACTTGCGCAGATACAAATCCAGTACTGACGATTTGATAAGATTTCTTCCAGCTTCCATAGAAAATGTACAGCCAGGTTCACAAATCCCACATTTGAGAAAAGTATTGTTCAGGTTTCATAAACTCTCCTAATAGTTTAATTAGATCTATGCAGGTAGCATCAGAATTTGTTGCTTGCATTTTCTAGGCTCAAAAACTGTAATTTTTATGGGACTTGTTAAGACTCGACCCATAATGTTTGTATGGAACCGGAAGTGCCCTTGTCTGTGCCGAGTGTGGGAAATATCACCCTCTACTGTTAAATATTGTATTTGTGGGATGGATAATGAACAATTTGCCAAAGTGCTTATTCTGCTTTCCTATGTTTAATATATGAAAAATAAAGCAGAAAAGATATTCCTTTTCAAAAGTGATTAGGCATGATGATCTTATAATTTGACTTGTCTGGATGTGGTATCATTTGTTTTTTTAATTTCCTTTTCTTGTATCACTTCAAATATGTGCCATCACATAGCAGTACTTTTCTCTGCAATGTTCATACTCTCTATTTGTCTGTTTGATTTTGCATTGTAATAGGTCATCCGTCCACCTACATTCTCAAGTGTCACCTGAATCTGAGTTCGATACGAGAGGTGAGCAAGACCTTCTCTCGCACAATAGAGGTGGAGTACCACACCCCTCACACCACAGCCTCCAAGACCACTGTCCGTTCTTTGGCAGTTTCCAGTGAGAAGTCACCCGAGAAGAGGATACGGTACATGGCAACGTACGAGTACCAGGTGCAGATTGAGGACAACTACATCAGGCATTCCTCAGTCGATAACAACGATGCACCTGGGAGATGTCTACAGCAGTGAAGGTCTCAATCTCCTCATCACCTTTCCAAGTCTGTTCTCTTCCTTTTAGGTGTCTTGACAGAGAAGTCTTTAGAAAAGAGGGTTTGCTACATGGCATCCTGCTAGCACCAGGTGGAGATTGAGGACAATCAGACGGGCATCAAGTATTGTGCAGTTGATAGTATTAGCACACTCGGTAGATGTCTTCTGCGGTGAAGGTGTCACTGCTCTCACCACCCCCCTCCAAGTCAGTTTCTCCTTTCCCATCCCTTTAACCATCTCCAGTGAGAAGTCTCCAAAAAAGAGGATACACTACATGGCCACCGATGTGTACCAGGTGCAGATTTCTCATTCTCCTGGCCATCATGATGCTCCCATAGATGTCTGCAGTAGTGGAGACTACCCGAGTCATAATGACCAGAACCCAGGAATATCCAGTTCCCTGTCCACTTCTCCAAGGTGGAGTTTGCATAAAATATGACAAAATACCTAAGCAGGGAAGAATAAAGGCCTGTTCAAATATGTGGCGGGAAACTGCAGGGTTTTTTTACTGAGGGGGTTTTTAAGCCCATTTTATAACACGCAAGTAAATGAGTGTGAGACATTTTAATCCTGTTGCGTCATTCCCATTCATTTCGTACAGAAAAAAAAAATGCTTTAAAAAACCCCTGCGGACCCCCCCCCCCCCCCCATATCTGAACAAGCCTTACGTGTGAAACTCCAGTCAATATCCATGAATTCTCCCCTATCCAAGATGAACATCACCATTCTACTGCAACACATTCCAAAGTTAATTCATATTTCGGGTTAGGTTAGCAGTCTTTCCAGTATAATAGGTATGAAAACGATCAGTTAGTGCTAGTTCATAGATCCGAGGATTCAACATTCCCTACATGCCAGACCACAAATATTTGGTACCCAACCCTACCCATCTTTGAAAATGGACTGAGATATCCAGATTTATTCTTGGATGTCTTTGATGCTATTAAAAATACTTATGTTTTTTTTTGACTGAATAAAAACAAAGTACAGGGAATTAAAGTATCAATATGGTGTCATTTCTGCCATCATGATTGTATGTGGGGTAAATAGACTTCAAGTTTTTCCTTATTCTTTTTCTGAAACCTACTGATCTCAGTCTAACCTGAAAGGCATGAGAGCTACTAAAGGGGTTACTCTCTTAAAATGAATAAGTGTGATTTATATATGCCCTTAATCAATACATGTACTATACAATACCAGACATTTTCACCTGTGGATATCAGAAGTGCATTCTAAATCTAAATACAATTACCATCTCTCCATGTACATCATAAACCTTAAGTTTTGAGTGTGAATCAAAGTTAACAAGTGGTAGAATGTAATGTCCCTCTCAATTTGTGGTATATCTGATAGAAGCCTGTGATAAGAATATTACAGATTGTTACAACATACATAAATATGATCCAAAAGTCCTGAATGTGTTTTGTATGCACGCATGTATGTACTACCAACATGTTTTTCTTGAACTTTTTTTCCATAAAGATAAGATGCTACTACGCAATTGTGCTCCATCATTGTATACACATTTGATTTGAATGCAGCTAATGCCTTTATTTATGCACTGCATTCCACCTGTCTTTACAGTGATACTTAAATGATTAAACAGAACTTTCTGTTCGGTGCGTACTCTAAAGGCTTGTTCACATATGAAGCGACAACCCCCCCCATAGTAAACCTGCACATTTTTTTTTTTTGCATGTAAATGAATGGTATATGAGCCAGCAAATAAACTTAACGAGGCGGAAAAAAGGTGTGGAACAAGAAAATCCTTATGTAAAGTTGCCACAAAATTTGATGTCGCGCATTTGTCTGTGGAAATGTGGACCGCGAGGGTTAGCTGCTGGATATCTGAACAAGCCTTGAAAGAAATTAAAGCCTTTCTAGCTCTTCTTAGCAGATTGATATAGGGTACATGTATGTACCGATACTATTTCTTCTCCATATGCTTTATTGCCTTGACTGAATATTCTCTGTGCTTCAGATAATGCAGATGTGCGTGTACAATGTGGATTTTTGAGGTACACCTGAAGTGACTATGAAGTGGTGTTTCATGTTCAATTTATTTTCCTACTTCTGTTAGAAATCATAAATGCTAATTGGAAACGTCAAGTGCTGTCAACTTTTGAATTATTCTATTTCGCTGCCCTCTTTCTATTTTGTAATCCAATATGAAATAAATTTGTAGAATCCAAAAATTAAGAGAACTGTTGCTGGGCGAGCGCCATGAGCATCCTTGGACGGTGTGTGGGCTTTAT
Source organism: Echinometra lucunter (assembly GCA_029962745.1). NCBI lineage: Eukaryota > Metazoa > Echinodermata > Echinoidea > Camarodonta > Echinometridae > Echinometra > Echinometra lucunter. The sequence goes on from CM057152.1 coordinate 33,140,723, forward strand.
AAGCTTTCACCATTATCATTATTATTTTTATTTCTGAAGGGTATGTATAGTTTCAAAACCCCAGATTCTGTAGTATTGAGTAGACTTTATGGTCGTAAGTGGTTAAAGTTAAATGCCGATGCAGTTGTCTGATTCCCCCCCCCCCCACCCCCCCCTCAGAAAAAAAAAAATTCTGTTGATACTTTTTAAAGAAAGTAGATGAGATTTATTGCAATGAATCAAGAAATATTAACTTTAGACAAGTCTCCTGTAAGCGAAGGTTTTGATGAAGGAAGTGCAGCTTAGTCATTCAGTTTCAGATGAAATATGGTAAAGTAAGTACATGTATGTATTGTTGAAATATTAAGTGATTGTTATTGAAATAAAAGAAAAATAATTTCAAGTATGCACTTACTATTGTCATGCACCAGCAAGTTCTAAATATAACAACATCACTGCATCATTAATTTGTGAATATCACTCTTGAATTTAACTTGTACTCTACTCACTTGTGCTGATTGATGGACTAATTATACGAGCGTGCATTAAAGGTACTAACGGTGTACATATATTTTCTTTATACATTTTTAATACATTACATCCAACTTTTTTGTTTCTTTTTATAATTATGGGTTTAACTGTATATCCTTGTTTCCATGTATTTGTGTCTTGTCCTGCATCAAATGCAGTATGATTTGTGATATTCATATAATATAATATTGTAATGGTGCTCTTGATGGAAGTGCTGATTTTCGTGCGTTATTTTTTTTTTCAAAGGCAACTACTTGCTGCAGAATACTTGAGAAAAAAATTATGGTACTTATAGATGCTTGTTCAGATATGATGCGACAGGCACTTTGTTTTTTGTGTAGTAAGTGAATGGGGTAGGAGGCGGCAAAAACAAACGCGGAGGCAAGAGGCATATTTTTTGCCTCCTGGCTTCAAAAAGCTGTGGACCAATCAAATTTTTAAAATTCAGTGCAAAATATGATGTCATGAGTTTGCGCAACTTCTGACAAAACTATCTTTTATTTGAGTATTGACACGTTAATGCACGTTCATTAACATAAGTTATTGTAACATTTATACAGTTATATTAACATAAGTATATTTATATATTTCCTATACAATCAAGGGATAGGGACTAGCTGCATACTGAGCAGAAATTTATAGCAAAATTAAAATTTTTCTCACCTCATATCATATTCATTTGTAACCCCTCCCCCCCCAAAAAAAACCAACTTGTGGATTTACGGCAATGGGGTTTCTGCTCAATATGTGAACAAGCCTTGATGCAGATATATGTGTATTTGTAGCTGGCTTAAATATGTCAAACAACTTGAAACAAGTGCTGAAAGCTATGAAAAAAAAATCCATCCATTCACAGAATACAGTGTGCCGTAGTATGCTATGAGAAGTGTCCTTCACATTTTCTGATTGGACTTCATGATGTCAGAATTGTATTTTGACGGATCTTTCCAAAGTACGTATGCAGGAATATACACTTTTCTGGAAACCATGCTGAAGATAATGCCTAATTGAATAGCTTGGGTTGTTGATCTACCATTAAACATGTACAAAGGTTTGCTAATCTGTAGTAAGTGCCTTTTTTGTTCAGCCAACAGTAATTGATTAAGATTGAAGTCATCTTATCTGATGTAATTCATACAAGTTTGCTCTGAGGGAATACCCCCTGACAGTCAACCTTTCACCAATGCGAAATAAAATATACGGTGAAGCAACTGCGAATATACTGAAACAGATTATGAAGGGAGTTATATTAATGCATAGTTGTGCCTTGTACAAAAAGATACTACAGAAATAGATATTAATGCACTTTGTGACATGCTGTCAAAATTTTCCAGTTTACTCAGCTGCAATGTCTACCATTTTTTTTAATGGTGAAATATTGCTCAATGCCTTGCATAAAGATTCATTGAAAGTTTTTGCTGTTTGTAACTCATAACTCATAAAAAGTTTATAAAGGAGATACAGAAGTATTTTCGTTACAAAAATGTTAATTGAAGTACTAGTAATTGACATTGCTTGATTTCAAATCAGCAATTAAGAAATGTATGAAAGATGTTGCTCAATTTGGGGGGAAAATCAGTTTTGAGTGGAAATGCCACAACTTTACTTCACAAAGTGTAACAGTTTTGTGTATGATGTTATTTTTTTTTCTCTCATTATATGTCATTTGCAAGCTCATAAGCTCTAGCATCAACTTAACACAAGGGAAGATTATGATATGAAGTAGACACCTAAAAGTCAGAAATTACATGTTATTGAGTTGCTTAGCAGTAAGTAGAAGTTAGAAAAAAAGTAGTGTTTTATGTGGTATGGACGAAGTGTGAAGCAATATTGCCTTAAAATAAGGGGGAAGCTACTGTATTTTAGCTCTCAGTACTTCATCACTATTATATGACATGCACTCTAAGTGTTGCCAAATCTCATTTGTGTCTTTTAATGTCGTATTCATTAAATTTGAAATAATTTTGTATTGTGCAGAGTAAGTACATGTATGTAGTATTATTTGAAATTAGGTGAAGTACATATTTTAAATATATTTACTATTTTTGGTGCTGGGAACTCATCATCATTTCCAGATAATCTATTCCAGATATTGTACACAGTTTTGTGAATAAATTATATTGCTATTAAATCAAAACATAATAGGAGAAATATTTCCTTTTTCTATTTGTTTTATTGCTTACAGTCGTATTTATGTTCATTTTGTATACTACTGAACATTTTAGTAAAAAAAATGGAAGAGGTTAATTTGTGTATACATGTAGATCTGTGTTAATCTGTTTAAAAAAAAAAAGATTCATACAAGATTAGTAATGTTGAAAGATAAATTGTTTCAGTATATTTTGAAGTGCACTTGGAAGGTGAGGGGATGAGGAGGGGTGTCTGCAAAAACCCCCCATAATTTCACTCTTAAAATGGCTTGGTAAAATTCTAACCAACTCTAAACAAACTTTGGGTCGTGTGCTGTTCATTAAGCCGGGCGCACACTATACGATCCGACTGCGACCAGATTTTTCGAACAAATGGCATTTTGCATTAAATATGAAAGTTTAAACAAGTAAAATTATCTATTTGAAGTTCGGAATAATGTTCGGAATACTATAATCGAATTCTGGCAAGCCTTGTGGTCCGAGTAAAGGCGAAATCGCCTTCAAATTTTAGCTGATCGCAAGATTGCTATGACGTCGCTACGGATTTGGAATTGAATTCGCTTTGGACAAGCTCGCAATAGCCCGGAATTTCGATTTTAGTGTTCATACTACCGTTCGGAACTTTGATCATGAAGATTTTACATGTTTGAATGTTCATATCAAATGTTATACTTTTTTTTTCCAAAATCGGATCGCAGTCGGATCGTGCAGTGTGCGCCGGGCTTAAACTTCTGACATTTATTGCCCCAATTCTGTTGGTTAATTGAATTACTTAGCGTTTAGTAAATGAAAATTATCCAACATGTGTTGTTTCTCATTGACCAATAATTGCCCAAGAAAGTAATTACCCAACACAGTAACTCAACCTATTTTTTTTCCTATCATCTTTCCTCCTGTCTTTCCTCGTTATTATCCGAATCTTTTTATATTCATTTCTGCCTGCCATTGTCTTCCTTTGCTTTTTTATATACCTCTACCATTTTCTCTCCTCACCTTTGTATTATTATTTTTCTCATTTTTAGCTTTTCTTTTTTTATTCGTCTTTCCTCAATTTATTTGTTATTCTTTGTTCAAGTTCTTTCTAACACATCCCTTCTCTTATTCCGAAACCATGACCCCTATAACCTTTAGAGTTGGGCAAAGAAAGGTTTTTCAACAAAACTAAAAATGTCTTTTACTCGAAGAGTATAGAGCAATGAACGAATGCGGACATTATTATTGCATTTAGAACTTTCCTAAAACATGTATAAGTTTTGCTGGGATTGATTCATTTCTGGCGTACTAATACATTTGACATATTCTCCCTTTCGAAGTCAGGTGCATGGGAGTTGGGGCGTGGGACTATTTCTCCTGTCTTCCGGCTAATTGGATGGATGAATTGAGAAAGAACAAGGCCATCAGTAATTTGCATCATCTTTTCATGTTGCCTTCTCATAATCTTCCCTCCTTTCCCCTTTTTTTCTCTATTCGAGGACGGGGGAGGGGGCCGAGTGTCCCACTTTTGCTATAAGCCATCACTTTCATTTGCTTTTTAATTAAAAAAAAAAAATTATTTTGGGGGGGTTAAAATAATTAGAATGCGAGCGAGCGCAGGCTTCCAAGGTTTTTCCTTCATCTCTTTTCCTCTTTATCCCGAGTCTTTTTTTCCACTCTTTTTTTGCATTATATTCTAATCTCGATGAGATTAAAATTGCTCTTATGTCGTCAATATTGTTGTTTTTTTTTTTTTTTGTTTGTTTTGTTTTGTTTTGTTTTGTTTGTTTTTTTTTTTGGGGGGGGGGGCTTGCCCTCTTCTTCTTGGGGCGATTTTGGGGGCCTTAGCCCCCAAAGCCCCCCCCCCGTAGAAACTGCGCCTGGTCTTTGCGAAGGCTGTTGTCTGAGAAACAACGCAAAAAGCATGAATAGAGCGCCATCATTTTCCCACTGTGATAGTTAACTATCACTTATTATTTGCACATGCAAGTATTGTAAAGTAGCAAGTCAATCACAATCTCCCCGAGACAAACAAAACAATTTCCACTGACACGCAGTTTGCTACCGTTGAAACTTGAAAAAAAAAGAAGAAAAAAAAAGAGAGAAGAAGCAAACAAACTGCTAATCAAGGCAATGCTACAAGGAGTAATGAATAACAGTGTTTATCTATATCATTATAATTTTTTAGATCAGTTTTTAATCACTCCTATAGACTGGCCTTATATTCAAGACAGACTAAAAGGAGAAGTAATAACATGAAACAAATGCAACTAATGAACATATTTTACACAATAACTCATCACTCAAAAGATTTTCGCAAGTTCAATTGAAACACAATAACATGGCAGTTTTCAAAGACATTTGAAAGAAGATGAACAAAGAAATTTAGAGGTTAATATGAACAGAGGGGAAAAAAGACGAAACAGAGAGAGAGAGAGGAGAGAGAGGAGGAGAGAGAGGGAGGAGAAGATAGAGAGAGAGAGAGAGAGAGAGAGAGAGAGAGAGAGAGAGAGAGAGAGAGAGATGAACAAACAGAGATTACAGAGAAAATTTCACTCCTTCATCTCTTTCCGTATTCCCTAATTTTATGCTTGTCTACGGAAGCCTGGCTCCATTGTAAAGCAGGCCCTCTGTGGTTCTGAATGGGAACCACCCTGCTTGTAATATAAAACGTGAATGAAATGACTGTATATATAAAAACAATACCACTTAATTAACGAGACAATTATGAATCAATGCAGAATTACAGAATCATGAAAATGTTGCCAAAACCTTTCAGAGCGCCTGCAAATAGTAAAAATGTAATCTTAAGCCCAAAGGACCTATTGAAACAAGTCTTCAAAGATGGACGATATAAAAATTATACCAGTAAATCATATCTCTTATTCATATACAAATGCAAATGTAAATGCTTGATCATGTGTTGTAGAAACATGTCTAACTTTTTTTTTTTGTTTTCATGATGTCGAATCTAATTTCATAATTCAGCCATGAAAAGAGAGAGGGAGAGAGAGAGAGAGAGAGGAGAGGGAGGGAGAGAGGAACAGATCTATCGACTGGCATGCTCGACCGATAGACCCATTTCCTAATTTTATGCATACTTCAAGGTTCTGGAGAGAAACGAGCATAAATTTGAAACCTTAGTAGACAGTCTATTGGCATGATTCGCCCGTGTTCTGCCAATATTAATCCTTCGAAAAGGAATTGAAAATGGGTAGCATAAAAATCGTCATGTATGATATAATCTGATCTAACATGATCTCATCTAACATGCGAGATAAGACGATTTTTTTGTTATATTAACGAAAGGACCTCTATTTACATGAAAAAGCAACACAGATCGACGAGGCAAATATATTTTACCTTCAAATCTAGACAAGGAATTTCTTCCTGGACACGAAAAGATAATTTAAGTACGGATGCAAATTCTAAAATTTGAATAACAAGCCAGTCATACGAAATATCACACAGAAAATTATATCAATACGTTTTAACACCAGCTCTATCAGATAATTATACTCGTAGATATCATTCAACTTAAAACCCCCCCCCCCCCCCATATATATCGTGTTCGAGAGAGTAATTTTACTGCAAGATATTTCTGCAGTAAACTTTTTTTTTCTTTTAAATTCTAAAACTTATGATCAAAACCCAATCTTCTCTGCAATATACAGTGATATATTATGTCAAAGGTATATACAAACCGCTTTCTATCTGAAAGCCGACGAAAATGAATACTAGTCTTGAAAATGCTACAAACTGTTACTGGTAAGCATAGTCTTGATAGTGATCCAAAGAACAAACGTCAATGTCGCCATCTTCCTGATCTTCATCAAAGTCTTCATCGAATGTGGGCGGGATCCGAACCTGCTCCGTGAAGTTGGACGTCGACTGACTGGTGGGTATTACGGGCAAAGGAGAGTCCGGAAAGTAGTGGAAGGGAGATGCTCGTGCATGCTGTGACGGGTTGGTGTAGGGAGCTGGATAGCTGAAGACGGGAGAGCTCTGGGTAGGTAAAGTCGGAGATGGGTAGTTGAAGGAAGGGAGAGACGAGGTAAAGAATCCAGGAGATTGAATATCACTTGACGGAAGGGTGACCTTGTCTAGGAGGCTTAAGGTTGATGGTGAGAAAGTGGGAGATGGGTCAATGGGAGAATGGTCGTCGATGCCGTTAGCTTGATTCAGAGGGAGAGAGGGATGGTGATCTTCAGAGGGTAGGGACGACGAGATTTGTAAGAAGGTTCATCGCACTTAAATGACGAAAGCTCCTGTCGGTTGCTCTAAATTAGTTGCGGTTTTTGACAGATAGGAAGTGTCGTTAGAGCGAGCAGATGTCATAAACTGTGTTTGTTGCGACGTCGATGCCACTTGTGGTTCGAAGGACGGGCCGTCGGAGTAAATTGATGGCAGGCCTTGTAGTGTGCTGGCTACCTGAGATCGAAACCTGAGCTCGTCATCTTGGTAGGTATCGGCAATCTGTGAAAAGAACGGAGGCTCGTCCGCCGTTTGAAATGCATATGGTGTAGACGTAGCAGACGACAGCGAGTTTGGTTTGGACTTATAAATGTTAGTTGCGTCGTCACGACACTCGTAGGTAGAGAGGACATTGACGCCACTTGTTCTTCGAACGGTGCGACTCTTGACGAGCTTGCATAGGAATATTCTTGACGGTGCCGGTGAACTTCGTCGGTAACATTCCAGTAGCAAGTTGTCTGTACTGTATCTGCAGCAGATATATAAGCGTTGGCAGAGGAATTTAATGTGGTTTTGCCGATACGTAATTGTCGCGATAAGCCGACACTGCGCCAATGGATTGGAGAGGCACCACTGAACTAGGCAAGACTGGTCGATTCGTGTAATTTGCAGTCAAGGAAACCTGGCATCGGTACTTTTCATCTACCTGAGACGATACAAATGATGTGGGGTAGTACTGAGACGCCTGTGATGGAGAGAAGTTGGCCGAAGGTGCAGCCATTCGGTTGGAGAAGTATCCGACGGTTCGTGGGATGCACCGGGACTCGGTATGACTGGCTGGACGAAGTGGTTTGTAGTTAAAGACACCCTGGATCGGTGCATTTCATCACTCGAGATGTGTGGAGAGATGTCGGGTAGTACTGTGATGCTTGTCCGAAAGTGCCCTGAGATGACAAACTGTTGACGGAAGGCACAGCTCCTCCGATTCGGCGGAAATATTTGTGCCCAAAAGGCCACTGGATTGGTAGGGCACCAAAGGCACAATAGGTCTTGGTTTAACAGGTCTTCCAAGTGATTTGCAGCAAAGGCCAATCCTGATCGATGAGTTTCATTAATCTGGGATGAAGGGAATGACGTGGGGTAGTAGTGCGACGCTTGTCCAAAACCAGGCTGAGGTGACGAGGTCATCAGTGTCGACTGTGAACAGTTCGTCTGAGAGGAGTCCCAGGGGGAGTAGGGACTACCGCAGTATCCTGTTCATCATCAAAATAAAAAAGCAGATATTGAATTTCTGCGAAATGACTATATTGGATTTTTTTTCTATTTAATCATTTAAGTTTCCCTCAGTAGGAATATTAAAATGATACTTGTCAATAAACTTAGTAGCAAACTTAATAGCATATATGTAGATAGTTCAAAGTCT
>CM057152.1:33149472-33199094 GCA_029962745.1 Echinometra lucunter
ATGAAAAAAAAAAAATCCATCCATTCACAGAATACAGTGTGCCGTAGTATGCTATAAAAGTGTCCTTCACATTTTCTGATTGGACTTCATGATGTCAGAATTGTATTTTGACGGATCTTTCCAAAGTACGTATGCAGGAATATACACTTTTCTGGAAACCATGCTGAAGATAAAGCCTAATTGAATAGCTTGGGTTGTTGATCTACCATTAAACATGTATAAAGGTTTGCTAATCTGTAGTAAGTGCCTTTTTTGTTCAGCCAACAGTAATTGATTAAGATTGAAGTCATCTTATCTGATGTAATTCATACAAGTTTGCTCTGAGGGAATACCCCCTGACAGTCAACCTTTCACCAATGCGAAATAAAATTACGGTGAAGCAACTGCGAATATACTGAAACAGATTATGAAGGGAGTTATATTAATGCATAGTTGTGCCTTGTACAAAAAGATACTACAGAAATAGATATTAATGCACTTTGTGACATGCTGTCAAAATTTTCCAGTTTACTACTCAGCTGCAATGTCTACCATTTTTTTTAAATGGTGAAATATTGCTCAATGCCTTGCATAAAGATTCATTGAAAGTTTTTGCTGTTTGTAACTCATAACTCATAAAAAGTTTATAAAGGAGATACAGAAGTATTTTCATTACGAAAATGTTAATTGAAGTACTTTGACATTGCTTGATTTCAAATCAGCAATTAAGAAGTGTATGAAAGATGTTGCTCAATTTGGGGGGAAATCAGTTTTGAGTGGAAATGCCACAACTTTACTTCACAAGTGTAACATTTTTGTGTATGGTGTTATTTTTTTTCTCTCATCATATGTCATTTGCAAGCTCATAAGCTCTGAGCATGTCAACTTAACACAAGGGAAGATTATGATATGAAGTAGACACCTAGAAGTCAGAAATTACATGTTATTGAGTTGCTTAACAGTAAGTAGTAGAAGTTAGAAAAAAAGTAGTGTTTATGTGGTATGGACGAAGTGTGAAGCAATATTGCCTTAAAATAAGGGGGAAGCTATTGTATTTTAGCTCTCAGTACTTCATCACTATTATATGACATGCACTCTAAGTGTTGCCAACATCTCATTTGTGTCTTTTAAATGTCGTATTCATTAAATTTGAAATAATTTTGTATTGTGCAGAGTAAGTACATGTATGTAGTATTATTGAAATTAGTGAAGTACATATTTTAAATTATTACTATTTTTGGTGCTGGGGAACTCATCATCATTTCCAGATAATCTATTCCAGTTATGGTACACAGTTTTGTGAATAAATTATATTGCTATTAAATCAAACAATAATAGATAAATATTTCCTTTTTCTATTGTTTTATTGCGTACATCGTACTATATTTCATTTTGGTATACTACTGAACATTTAGTAAAAAAAATGGAAGAGGTTAATTAGTGTATACATGTAGATGCCGTGTTAATCTGTTTAAAAAAAAAGATCATACAAGATTAGTAATGTGAAGTATAAATTGTATTAAGTAGATTTTGAAGTGCACTTGGAAGGTGAAGGGATGAGGAGGGGTGTCTGCAAAAAACCCATGATTTTCACTCTTAAAATGGCTTGGTAAAATTCTAACCAACTCTAAACAAACTTTGGGTCGTGTGCTGTTCATTAAGCCGGGCGCACACTATAACGATCCGACTGCGACCAGATTTTCGAACAAATGCATTTTGCATTAAATATGAAAGTTTAAACAAGTAAAATTATCTATTTGAAGTTCGGAATAATGTAGGAATACTATAATCGAAATTCTGCAAGCCTTGTGGTCCGAGTAAAGGCGAAATCGCCTTCAATTTTAGCTGATCGCAAGATTGCTATGACGTCACTACGATTTGGAATTGAATTCGCTTTGGACAAGCTCGCAATAGCCCGGAATTTCGATTTTAGTGTTCATACTACCGTTCGGAACTTTGATCATGAAGATTTTACATGTTTGAATGTTCATATCAAATGTTATAACAATTTTTTTCCAAAATCGGATCGCAGTCGGATCGTGCAGTGTGCGCCGGGCTTTAAACTTCCTGACATTTATTGCCCCAATTCTGTTGGTTAATTGAATTACTTAGCGTTTAGTAAATGAAAATTATCCAACATGTGTTGTTTCTCATTGACCAATAATTGCCCAAGAAAATAATTACCCAACACTGTAACTCAACCTATTTTTTTATATCATCTTTCCTTCTGTCTTTCCTCGTTATTATCCGAATCTTTTTATATTTCATTTCTGCCTGCCATTATGTCTTCTTTGCTTTTTGATATACCTCTACCATTTTCTCTCCTCACCTTTGTATTTATCTATTTTTCTCATTTTAGCTTTTCTTTTTTATTCGTCTTTCCTCAAGTTATTTGTTATTCTTTGTTTAAGTTCTTCCAACACATTCCCTTTCTTTATTCCGAAACCATGACCCCTATAACCTTTAGAGTTGGGCAAAGAAAGGTTTTTGAACAAAACTAAGAATGTCTTTTTACTCGTTTACTCGAAGAGTATAGATGCATGAACAAATGGGACATTACTTGCATTTAGAACTTTCATAAAACATGTATAAGTTTTTCTGGGATTGATTCATTTTTGGCGTACTAATACATTTGACATTATTCTCCCTTTTCGAAGTCGGGTGCATGGGAGTTGGGGCGTGGGACATATTTCTCTGTCTTCCGGCTAATTGGATGGATGAATTGAGAAAGAACAAGGCCATCAGTAATTTGCATCATCATTGCATTTTCATGTTGCCTTCTCATAATCTTTTCCTCCTTTTCCCCTTTTTTCTCTATTCGAGGACGGGGGGAGGGGGGCCGAGTGTCCCACTTTTGCTATAAGCCATCACTTTCATTTGCTTTTTAATTAAAAAAAAAATTATTTTGGGGGGTTAAAATCATTAGAATGCGAGCGAGCGAAGGCTTCCAGGTTTTTCCTTTATCTCTTTTCCTCTTTATCCCGAGTCTTTTTTCTACTCTTTTTTGCATTATATTATAATCTCTATGAGATTAAAATTGCACTTATGTCGTCAATATTGTTGGTTTTTTTTTTTTTTTTTTTTTTTTTTTTTTTTTTGGGGGGGGGGGGGCTTGAGCGATTTTTTGGGGGCCTTAGCCCCCAAAGCCCCCCCCCCCCCGTAGAACTGCGCCTGGTCTTTGCGAAGGCTGTTGTCTGAGAAACAACGCAAAAAGCATGAATAGAGCGCCATCATTTTCCCACTGTGATAGTTTAACTATCACTTATTATTTGTACATGCAAGTATGTAAAGTAGCAAGTCAATCACAATCTCCTCGAGACAAACAAAACAATTTCCACTGACACAGCAGTTTGCTACCGTTGAAACTTGGAAAAAAAAAAGAAGAAAAAAAGAAAAAGAAGAAGCAAACAAACTGCTAATCACTAATCAAGGCAATGCTACAAGGAGTAATGAATTAAAGAGTGTTTATCTATTATCATTACATTTTTTTTTTAGATTAGTTTTTAATCACTCCTATAGACTGGCCATATATTCAAGACAGACTAAAAGGAGAAGTAATAACATGAAACAAAATGCAACTAATGAACATATTTTACACAATAACTCATCAACTCAAAAGATTTTCGCAAGTTCAATTTGAACAACAATAACATGGCAGTTTTCAAAGACATTTGAAAGAAGATGAACAAAGAAATTTTAGAGGTTAATATGAAACAGAGGGGGAAAAAAAGACGAAACAGAGAGAGAGAGAGAGAGAGAGAGAGAGAGAGAGATGAACAAAAGAGATACAGAGAAAATTTCACTCCATCTCTTTCCGTATTCCCTAATTTTTATGCTTTGTCTACAGAAGCCTGGCTCCACTGTAAAGCAGGCCCTCTGTGGTTCTGAGTGGGAACACCCTGCTTGCAATATAAAACGTGAATGAAATGAATGAATGAATATATATATATATATATATATATATATATATATATATAAATAAAAACAATACCACTTAATTAACGAGACAATTATCAAATCTATGCAGAATTACAGAATCATGAAAATGTTGCCAAAACATTTCAGAGCGCCTGCAAAATAGTAAAAATGTAATCTTAAGCCCAAAGGACCTATTGAAACAAGTCTTCAAAGATGGACGATATAAAAAAAATTATACCAGTAAATCATATCTTATTCATATACAAATGCAAATGTAAATGCTTGATCATGTGTTGTAGAAACATGTCTAACTTAATGTGCTTTTGTTTTCATGATGTAGAATCTAATTTCATAATTCAGCCATGAAAGAGAGAGAGGGAGAGAGAGAGAGGAGAGGGAGGGAGAGAGGAACAGATCTATCGACTAGCATGCTCGACCGATAGACCCATTTCCTAATTTTATGCATACTTCAAGGTTTCTGGAGAGAAACGAGCATAAATTTGAAACCTTAGTAGACAGGTCTATTGGCATGATTCGCCCGTGTTCTGCCAATATTAATCCTTCGAAAAGGAATTGAAAATGGGTAGCATAAAAAATCACCATGCATGATATAATCTGATCTAACATGATCTCATCTAACACGCGAGATAAGACGATTTTTTTTGTTATATTAACGAAAGGACCTGCTATTTACATGAAAAGCAACACAGATGTACGAGGCAAATATATTTTACCTTCAAATCTAGACAAGGAATTTCTTCCTGGACACGAAAAGATAATTTAAGTACGGATGTAAATTCTAAAATTTGAATAACAAGCCAGTCATACGAAATATCACACAGAAAATTATATCAATACGTTTTACCCACCAGCTCTATCAGATAATTATACTCGTAGATATCATTCAACTTAAAACACCACCCCCCCCCCCCCCATATATATCGTGTTCGAGAGAGTAATTTTACTGCAAGATATTTCTACAAGTAAACTTCTTTTTTCTTTTAAATTCTAAAACTTATGATCAAAATTCAATCTTCTCTGCAATATACAGTGTATATTATGTCAAAGGTATATACAAACCGCTTTCTATCTGAAAGCCGACGAAAATGAATACTAGGTCTTGAAAATGCTACAAACTGTTACTGGTAAGCATAGTCTTGATAGTGATCCAAAGAACAAACGTCAATGTCGCCATCTTCCTGATCTTCATCAAAGTCTTCATCGAATGTGGGCGGGATCCGAACCTGCTCCGTGAAGTTGGACGTCGACTGACTGGTGGGTATTACGGGCAAAGGCGAGTCCGGAAAGTAGTGGAAGGGAGATGCTCGTGCATGCTGTGACGGGTTGGTGTAGGGAGCTGGATAGCTGAAGACGGGAGAGCTCTGGGTAGGTAAAGTCGGAGATGGGTAGTTGAAGGAAGGGAGAGACGAGGTAAAGAATCCAGGAGATTGAATATCACTTGACGGAAGGGTGACCTTGTCTAGGAGGCTTAAGGTTGATGGTGAGAAAGTGGGAGATGGGTCAATGGGAGAATGGTCGTCGATGCCGTTAGCTTGATTCAGAGGGAGAGTGATCTTCAGAGGGTAGGGACGACGAGATTTGTAAGAAGGTTCATCGGACTTAAATGACGAAGCTCCTGTTGGTTGCTCTAAATTAGTTGCGGTTTTTGACAGATAGGACGTGTCGTTAGAGCGAGCAGATGTCATAAACTGTGTTTGTTGCGACGTCGATGCCACTTGTGGTTCGAAGGAAGGGCCGTCGGAGTAAATTGATGGCAGGCCTTGTAGTGTGCTGGCTACCCGAGATCGAAACCTGAGCTCGTCATCTTGGTAGGTATCGGCAATCTGTGAAAAGAACGGAGGCTCGTCCGCCGTTTGAAATGCATATGGTGTAGACGTAGCAGACGATAGCGAGTTTTGGTTTGGACTTATAAAAGTTGGTTGCGTCGTCATGACACTCGTAGGTAGAGAGGACATTGACGCCACTCGTTCTTCGAACGGTGCCACTCTTGACGAGCTTGCATAGGAATATTCTTGACGGTGCCGGTGAACTTCGTCGGTAACATTCCAGTAGCAAGTTGTCTGTACTGTATCTCCAGCAGATATATAAGCGTTGGCAGAGGAATTTAATTGTGGTTTTGCCGATACGTAATTGTCGCGATAAGCCGACACTGCGCCAATGGATTGGAGAGGCACCACTGAACTAGGCAAGACTGGTCGATTCGTGTAATTTGCAGTCAAGGAAACCTGGCATCGGTACTTTTCATCTACCTGAGACGATACAAATGATGTGGGGTAGTACTGAGACGCCTGTGATGGAGAGAAGTTGGCCGAAGGTGCGGCCATTCGGTTGGGGAAGTATCCCGACGGTTCGTGGGATGCACCGGGACTCGGTATGACTGGCTGGACGAAGTGGTTTGTAGTTAAAGACACCCTGGATCGGTGCATTTCATCTACTCGAGATGTGTGGAGAGATGTCGGGTAGTACTGTGATGCTTGTCCGAAAGTGCCCTGAGATGACAAACTGTTGACGGAAGGCACAGCTCCTCCGATTCGGCTGGAAATATTTGTGCCCAAAAGGCCACTGGATTGGTAGGGCACCAAAGGCACAAAAGGTCTTGGTTTAACAGGTCTTACCAAGTGATTTGCAGCAAAGGCCAATCCTGATCGATGAGTTTCATTAATCTGGGATGAAGGGAATGACGTGGGGTAGTAGTGCGACGCTTGTCCAAAACCAGGCTGAGGTGACGAAGTCATCAGTGTCGACTGTGAACAGTTCGTCTGAGAGGAGTCCCAGGGGGAGTAGGGACTACCGCAGTATCCTGTTCATCATCAAAATAAAAAAGCAGATATTAAAATTTCCGCGAAATGACAATATTGGATTTTTTTTTCTATTTAATCATTTAAGTTTCCCTCAGTAGGAATATTAAAATGATACTTGTCAATAAACTTAGTAGCAAACTTAATAGCATATATGTAGATAGTTCAAAGTCTATAAAATATTTCAAGGCCTGCGAGTGAGACAAATAAATCTTAAACATACTTTTCTCATCTCTCTGGAGGGATGGGGGGGGGGGGGGGGGGGGGGGGGAGGCAGTTGGGGCATCATGTACATGTATTTAGAGGGGTAGGAATCAGTATGCTTTCATTCTGAACATGGCGGGCTAAAAGGGCTGGGGTTGAAAATTTCAAAGGGACATCGGCTCGGTGTTGTTTGTTAATGCTTAAAAAGTTGGGTTGGGTAATGGACATTTTCATGATTTCCACAATATACATTTTACGTCGTCACCCCGGTAAAGAACATACCTATATTGGTCGAATCTGGCGATGGCTGAACGACAGGATGCACCATCTCCTCTGTGCATGGCTCTTCTGATGTGAGGTCGATGACTGGAGGTTCAGAAGGTGGTGGTACATCCCGATAGAACCGTTGGCTTCCCGGCATCTGTTCCGCGGTATCCCGGTCTTGCCTTTGTTGT
Organism: Echinometra lucunter; assembly: GCA_029962745.1. Classification (NCBI taxonomy): domain Eukaryota; kingdom Metazoa; phylum Echinodermata; class Echinoidea; order Camarodonta; family Echinometridae; genus Echinometra; species Echinometra lucunter. Next base: position 33,156,848 of record CM057152.1, read on the forward strand.
CTCACCTGCTCTCGGCTCAACGCCACCTGCTTGGCCATCACGATCCGCCGCTGACTCACGAGAATACACCGACTGCATCGGCAGTCGCGATACTCGCAGGTTCGCTTGTGGCCTTTGAGATCGAGGATGAGACCGTGATTGCGGCATCGAGCGCATGTCGGGTGCCGTTTCTTAAGGGGAAGACATCTCTGCAGTTCATCATCCACTCCTTTTCCCGCTTCCCCACCTGGGAAGAAAGATGATCATTATAAAGAGAACAGGAATACTGGAACAATGGTTGCTAACCCCCAGGCATTATAGAAAGAGAAGGGGAGGGACGGGAGAGAGCAAACATTGCAAAAAAAGTTTGAGATTGGTTAACAGCCATGATTAAAGATAATAAAATATCAAAATGAAATAAATAAATCAGAGAGATATGTTGTGCAGACAGAATGAATGCACATAGGATCAGTTGAAAGGAAATGAAATATTAGACACTTATATTATTAGAATATGCCCGTCTTTATCACTGTTCACACCAGAGACGGAGAAGAAGAAGAAGAAGAAGAAGAGAGAAAAAAAAAGGAAGAAAATTCATGCCTTATTTAGAGTTTGCATTTGGAAATACTATCTCTAGACCTAGGTCTAGACCTAGGTCTAGACCTATAACAATTCCCAATGTACATGATGTAGGTCTATTAATCAAGATAATTTATGAGACATTAAGGCCATTATCAGACAAGTAACTTAGAAAGAAAGTTAACATCTAACGTAGATGTAACAAATCATAACTATATTATGCTAGGCATTTATAATATAAGACGGAGTAGATCTATTCGCAATTAGATATAGGCCTAGGCACTGCCTAACAATAATCATGCCTGGACTCCTGAATTGAGCGAATGTAAACAAAGGCTAAGATTGAATAAATAAAGGACTGTAAAATAAGACCTCAAAGCTACAAAGCCTCAGACTAAATAAAAGAAATGTACCACGCATAGATCTACTACAAAGACTTAAGAGCCGTGATTTCCAGCCAATTTCGTCCGACTTTAATTCAGCATTTTTTTTTGCACAGCACCTTAGCTAGATTGAGTTTCTAGTTTCAACCCACAGACAGTGGTACATGTAGATCTAGGCCCTAGTCTAGATTCGAAATGGCAGACAAGTCTAGATCCAAGACAAAAGAAGATCTAACACTACAGTTAAGATCTAGAATCTATCCAGGCCTAGATCCAATATTAGGCATGTTAGGTCTTACTTTAACTTAGAAATTGAATAGTTAGGCCTCGATCTAACTTCCAGAAATAGGCCTACCACGGTTTAACTAGGCCTAACATTATCTAGACCCTAAAAAGTGAACCTAAAGTCAGGTCTAACCGAATTAGACCGAATTAACTAGAGTCTAGAGGACTAGATCTAGATCTATAGATCTAGATCTAGGCTAGACCGAATTTTCTGTCTCAAAATTTCGTCGTTAGCCTCTTCGTCGTTAGCCTCTTATAGTCTAGATCTACTGGTGGTAGGGTCGGCACTATTATTATAAGACTAGAGGCTAACGAAGAAATTTAGCGACAGAAAATCCGCTCTACGTTAGACCCTAACTGTTAAACTTAAATTCATGAAGCTAACGTTAGACCTAGACCCCTACAGATTCTACTATAGTATATTACCCAGTTGTTGGGTGTCCGGACAGGTTGTGTATCCGGACAGTCGATTTTAAACAGCCAATTGAAAAAGTTCACAAACAAATCTCTTAAATGTTTTAACACAAAATGTTAGACAATATTATAGAGAACAAATATTGATGATAATTAGCACAAATCAATGCATAGTTTTTGTTTAATCAAAAGACAAAAAAGAAGGCTTCATTTTTGTTACATGTCCGGACACCCAACCCCCCATCCTACTGTTAAAGTAGTTAGGGCCTACCGTAGTGATGTCAGAATTCAGACGGTTTTCAGTTTTCTGCAAAAAACTTTGCACGCTGTAATTTTTACCGGAATATTTACCACCTATCTTGAAGCCGATATTCTACTCTTGATTCCTATGGCATTTTTTGTGCGAATTGATTTTGCATTCCGACGTAGCGAACGAATCGCCAGACCCTTGCGCAATGTCAGTTTTCAGACAGGATTTTCAGAATTCAGACACTAGAGGGAGGCGTATTATATCTGGCCTTCGCTTCGCCGTGCATGAACCTTTTGATCTTTTTCAAGTTTTGTATCTTGACCAATAGCTTTTCAAATGTTTATCCCGTCGATACCATTTCACAATTTGAAATATTCATGCAAAAAGTGCATGTTGTAGGTGACATAGGAAGATTTTTCGGCAGTTTCATATTTGATATAAGGTTAGAATAGCACATGCACCCATAGATGTATATCTGGACAGTCTGTTTTCAAACGGCCCGGCCGTTTGAAAAAATTTACAAGCCATAGATCTATTGTTTTCTGAAATTTTTCAACACCTTTGTTAGACAATATCATAGTTAAGAAATTTTGATGACATTCAATTGTGTTATTTAATGATTTTTTTAATCCAAAGACAAAAGTAAAAGAGAAGGGTTCAGTTTTGTTAAGCGTCCGGACACACAACATGGGACAACATTATCTTATCTGTACCCGCAGATGAATGAATGCATAGATGGTAAACCTGTCCAGTTGCTTGTTCTTTCTCTTTGTCATAGGAGATTACTACATGCCTACTTCTTTATTTTTCGTTTGAATAATCTTTTTAAAATTTTCTATCATTTGGTTGCCTAATAAAGTTCATTTGTTCCTTAAATTTCATGTAGAGGCTAGATTATGGATGTGAGCATGCTCCTGCCTGTGGCGTACTAACCTTACTATTATATTTGATTTTTTTTTTCTTTGTCTGTCTCTGTCTCTCTTTTAGCTTTGCCATTTCATTACCTTAAAAAGGATCCAATGGCATGTTTTGTAAAGATTTTTCAAGAAATGGAAATTCATGGTTCAGGATCTCTCCCTTGAAAAAAATAATGGGAAAAAATCTATAAAACACCCACATTTACATGTGAAATACAGTCCTTCCTATATCTTATATCCCCACCCCCTTCTCCCAGTTCGTTTCTTGAAGAATCCAAGAATCTAGCACCAACAGGAAAGATAGAAGGAAAGAGGAGCAGAGGAAGGAGAAGAATTATGGATGGATAGTCTGCAGAAATGGCTATAGGAGGTAAAGAGTAGGGAAATGAACCAGTACGGAAAGCCGGAAAGAGATTTGTGGAACAACGTGATCGCCTATGTCGACAGATTATGCACCTAGAAAAAGAACCAGTATTTCTAATTTGTTTCCATCAGTTTCTCACTATACTCTGTATCATTACTCCGTTGGTCTTACGTTCAGTGTTTGTACAATTTCTCCTCCTTCCCCTCCCCATATGCACCTTCTTAAAGCATTCTCTCTTAAAAGTCAAGCCATTTCTTTTCTAAATGTATATTATCTTTTTCTCTCTCTCTCCCTCTAACCTTAATCTGTTAAAATGAGATTATCCCTATTGAACAACTTGCTTCTATTTAGATATTTTACAAGATGTTTTACCCTCTTTTTCTCTCCTGTCACCGTGTTCTTCTTGTCTGTTCTCCAATGCTCATCATCTACCTGTGCTATTTCAGTATACATATTGTATATCACGAACTACTGTCATCATCACCATCAAAATATCTTCTCTAATCTTACAAAAATACCTTTTAAAATGCATGATAAATGATCATAGCGATGATGAAGAAACCAGAATTGGGGAAAGCAGAAGAGAATAAGAAAAAGTACCAGATGAGAAGATGGAAACACATGATAATCAGAATCAATTGTTTTTATTTTCTTACACTTTCTGCAACCAAATGAACAGAGTATTCTTTAAAAAGTCGATTTTTCTGCAGTTACATGTACATTGGAAATGTATAGAAAATGTAAATATATAAATGTGGTACAGTTAACTTCAAAATTACATATATTCTATTTTTTCACCTCAAGGTATGCAGATTTACCTGGTTAACATTATGCTGAACCTTTGTACATGTATCATTGTATCTTGTCATATTTTTTTTCTTTCTTTCTTTCACATATAGAACAAATACTTAAAATCCTTTGGTGTGTTAATGTTTATGCCTCAACACTTTTTCACTAATAATCAAAATAAAAATAAAAATAATAATAATAATAATAATAATAATAATAATAATAATAATAATAATAATAATAATGATAATAATAATCCAAAGACCACATGTTTTGTAGGATTAAGTATAAAAAAAAAACACAAATTTTTTGTAACATGGTTGAAAATGAAAATCACATACAAAGAGGAAGCCAAATCTGATGCATAATGCTCTTTGAATAAATACTTACACTTATCCCTGCATTATATTCATCATAATAAACCAACCGGTGCTTCTCATATGCGATCAGAAATTGCCTTTCATTGGTAGCAATATCTAAAAGGTTATTTTTAAATTTGCAAAAGAAAATTGTCAATGGCTTCTTTTTGTTGGCAGATTTTTTTCACAGAAATTTACAGTGCATATGGAAAATCAAAATGAGACAGGGTAATTGAGTTTTTCAAGTTATGTTGCTCAGAGTGAGATACCATGGACAATGACCAAATTGAAGTAGGGTGTTTGAAAAATCATCTGAAGTCCAACAGAAATAGACGAATAACATTCAGTCATGATTTGCAACCATATGAGAAAGAGTAATGCAAGAAAAATGTCATGTTCATTGGCTAACCGAAAGACATAGCATCTTTATATTCCACAGGAAGTCAATGCAAGAAACCATTTCTCTTGATTTGCATTTTATTTGATATTTTAGAAAAGAAATTCTGATTGTGGAATGACACTAAAAATAAATAAACCTTAATTCATGTAACTAAATAACTAAATGAATACATTATGCATCCAGCTAAATTCAATGATTATTGATCGACTTGTTTGTACATACACATACGCATTCTTCGCAACCTGTCATCAATACACCTACGACTTTCCTGCCAGTTTATCAAAAATGTACAAAGCACAAGAAAATTAATGCATTAAATAAAATAAAAGAATGTACATTATTTCAGTGTACATCATGATATCAAAAATTGTTATGTATATAGGCATACAGAGTTATATAAATGAGTAAATTTTATTTTAAATCATACTTAAGCCCAAGTAAATTCATGGACCATTCACCAGGATATCATAGCTTTTTTAAACATATATTTCCCATAATGTGCCCCCTTTTGCTACTTTGTATTCATACTCATTAACATTCCAAAGACAGAAACAAAATGAAATGGCATAATCAAGATGAACCGCTTTATTCTTCTAAGTCTTTGAATTAATAAGAGGGGAAATCTTCAGCTGTATAAAAAAAAGGAAATTGTAAATAGCAAAAAAGGGGGCATCATTTAATTTCCAGTAATATATACAAGACATGCAAAAATTGTATCTGAAAATAGCTAAATACATGTACTTCTTCATTAAACTTCGATTCAAAATAATCACATTCACAGCAATGAGAGTTTGGATTACAAATGGAAGGGAGACAATGGGAGTTGGAGTTGCCCTACATTGATTTAAAAGTGAATGTTTCTGTTATGATCAGAATGATTTTGCCTTGTTTTTCTTACACAATACTGATGAATCAATTTGTAAAATACTTTAAGGTCATGTTGTGACTGGATGGGATCTTAAGTACTAAGAAAATTAGACTGTCAACAAAATGAGCCTATGCAGTGATGACTCGGCTTGGAGATAACCAACATGTGATGAAGCAAGTGATGAAAAGGTTGCACCAGTGGACAAGGACGGAGTGCTCATCATCGTAGAAAATTTGACCTGTATTGAAATGAATAATAAATGGTGTGGAAATTAACAAATGGGACCTATATTGTAAGAGACAAAATTCCACTGTGAAATTTGTAAATCTCCATTCCCCTGTCCCTAACACTTAAACATGTTAAAATCATTCATGAACACTGTATCAAATTTATCATATTACTAATTTTCAAAATAACAAAACTACCAAATAAGTGTAAATGAACTCTCAAGGAAATGAGTGATTTTCTAATTCAGCTGTCCTTCCATGACCCCAAATGCCCCCACCCCTATCACTATCTCTCGCTCTCTCTCTCTCTTACACTCTACCCGCACAGTCTGTCTCTACTTCACTGTTCAAAATGAAGTCACCTTTTACTTAAAAAAAAAAAAAAGAGTACTTGCTGTACCCTATTAATCATCTAGATTATGGCAAATTATGGCAAAAGTTTAATACATTCAAATACAAATCATTGTTACTTATATCTAAAATATAAAAAAAGGTTCCCCCCCCCTCAAAAAAAAGTGAGCTCTTCCGATTCAGAATCTATAGTATAGGATCATGGCATTAAGGCGAGGTAGGGATGACCAATAGAGGAGTTTATTTGAAACGAACAAGTATAGAATTGCATGATCCAGCCCTCTCTTACTCCATCTTCTTTCTTCAACCTCCTCTTTTTCTCCCTTTTCTTTTTTCATCATTTGAAAAATTATAAGGGGCAGTTGCCCCCCCCCCCCCCGTGCACCCCTGCCCCTAGTTTATAATTGTATTCATGGACATTGGAATAAGTTTATGATAACCACAACAAAGGGTCAAAGGAGAGGTACTGCTAATCACTTAAAATATGATAGGAAGTAAGGTTTAAAAAAGTGGTCAATGATCGTATCAAATTTCAACAAAATCTATCCCCATAACCTGCAGCATTGCATTGCAACCACGTTCATACACTCAACATATATGCACACATGCACCATCACAGGGTGTCTGAAAACTGACACGAGTGCTAGCCTTTGAACATCCAACGCAACTTTCGCCCTTCTCATTCGCGTTGATGATCACCTTTAGCCGTGCCGTAGGTGAATTCATGCTTGGAACTCGTACGCTGCAACAAGCGAGAGAACTTTACAAATACGAGTAGAAAAACTTTTAGAAAGTGAATTGAAAGAAGGATTTTCACATTAACTTACAATGGAACAAGGCTGAAATCTGGGAAATTCGTAGAAAACCGCTGTATTAAAGGTGAATATTTCATGATGACTGTACTCTCAGCGATCGGAACTTCACGCCGAGAACATCAGCTGTTTCATGTTTACATCGAGTGCGTATTAGAATGCGCAGAGTTTAACAGTACGCGCGCACGAAGCGGAAAACTAGGCCGCAGTCAATTTGTACGCAGTGTCTGAATTCTGACATCACTACGGTACGGTTTAACTTTAACTTCACTCAACGACAATAAGTTTCAACTTCAAGAACTTACCAATACCGTGTCCAAGATTTCTGTCTTCACCATGCAGTATCATCTCTAAAAACTAAAAAAATCTCGATGAGAAAAGTCACAAAAGTCTCCAGTTCGATTTGTAATTAATGATATAGAGTCTAGATTAGGTCTATCCTAACATTTTTTATCAAGCAGCATCGCCCGCAACATTAACATCGTTCTTGTTTCTATCTTGTGCACGAGCAGTGTGCATACATATTGCATGCATGCAGTACGTGAGTCTTTCTTCTGCATTCTGTCATGTCGCGATCGCGTCGTCGATCATGTCGATATACGTATGTATGATCGATCATGCGCTCTTTTTTTTTTTTCTAGGATGTGATAGAAAGTGGGCGCGAAAAAAATGGGCGTGGCAAATGTGGGCGTGGCAGAAGTGTACATGACACGTGCTTCTTTCTTCTTTTTTTGTAAGCGTCGATTGTTCCGATAATATGCACAAACAAAAAACAAAAAAGACACAAGCAAAAAAAAAAAAAAAAAAAAATGATAATAATAAATGGTAATAATTAAATGAAATATATATTTCATTTATGATATCAAACGTCTTATTTTTTGTAGAAGAATGTGTTTATTTGTTCATTTGGACATCGGAAAAAAGAAATTTGGTAACGATTCTACATTTGTTGAAGAAGAGTGTTTTTATTTGCTCATTCATAATGATTTGGAATGGACGTTTTTAACACGTTTAATAAACGTTCAACAAAAAATAGGTCAGGAAAATAACGTTCTGTACACGTTAGGTACCGGACGTTTAATTTTGTAACGTCCAATAACGTTTTACAAACGTTTTGGAAAGGACGTTTCATTTTGTAACGTCCATTGACGTTTTAAAAACGTTTTCCAAAAAAACTGTGCTTTGTGGTAAATGCTAAGTCCAAACTTTGACGTTATATGTACGTTTTAAAAACGTCCGTTTTAGACGAAGACGCACGGAACCTCCAAAAAAAAAACTTTGAGGAAACGTTCTGAAAACATGTGTTTGCTGGTAACAAAATAAACATGAAATAATAATAGTAATAATAAACAAAAAAGAAAAAGAAAAAAAAAAAACAACTCAACACAAACGCACACACAATCGAAAAGCAAACAATAAAAAAAGAACGAGAAAGGAAGAAAGAAAGGAGAAGAAAATATCATCAGGGCTTGCGTTATTCATTATATATAAAATGCAAGCACCTGAATATGTTTAAGAATATTCCTCGTTGTTTTGTCGTTTTATGCCTTTGGAAATATTCTTTTGCTTCATGGTCGAATATTTTTAATCACTAGAAATTAAAATGCAAAAGGTGTGATTAGAATACATGTTGAACCTAATGAGTAATAAACAGAATGAAAATGATAATAATGGAAGAGATAATCAAATGAATTCGTCATATAGTAAATGGAGCACATTTTCAGCTTCGCGGCTTTGGAAAGACACTTCGATATAATATCATGAACTTGTTTGTCTCTTTGAGTACAGTACGAAAATACACCAGATGGTGTCCTGTACTTATAGAGAAGAAGGAGAGTACAGACTAAGTCAGTTTTCACACATCCTGGAAGGACCTGGATCCCCCATGGCCCAGTGCCCATAGAAAAATGAATCATGAGCTAATGACTCCAAGACATTCTTTTTCAAAACTATGCGGGGGGGGGGGCACTGCCATTACAAGGTGGACACCATGCTCGTACATAAAAACGCGTTAAAAGGGTCCCCTTTTTGGTTCAAACTAGACTAGTGCAAATAAGTCATTTCAGGCAGCAAAGGGAATCTCATAAGGCATCTTTGAATATGCACTGTTCAAAATAGATTATTACATGAAATTCTGCCATTCCTGAAACTAATGGTCAGTGATTTCAATCCATTCATTTTTTTTTTACCACATTGAAACTTCGTGGTTTAAGCATACGTAAACAATAAAGACTTAATTGGGGGGAAAATAAAGTGACAACAGCAAAATGAAGGTTCAAAACTTGGTGTAGCCGGTTAAATACGTCTGGCTAAAATGTTTAAGAGTCTGCTTCTTAATTCAAGTATCATGAATGGATTTCCATTTTAGAAAAATTAAGAAGTAGATAAGCAATGACCTTGTTTTGTAGTACATGACATACCACAGTTGGTCCTAGCAGACGACAAAATGTCAAAAGGAAGCAGACGACTTTTTAATCCGGTTGTCAAACTAAAATGAAAATTTTTACACTGGAATATTTAACAAATAATTTTCTTTAACAAGAAACAAAATATATAACATATTGAAAAATATTTTCATTTGAATTTCTTTAAATCGAATTATTTGAAAAATACTTCATATTCCATTTATCTCACTTAAGTTAAACGAGGATGTGTTTTAGGGGGTACGACAATACGTTCAATTTGTCACTCCCCTATCGGTGGAAAGGAGAACTTGTTGACGAGTATAAAAGCGACCGGCGACAGTGTCGCGGTGGCTTCGGTGAAGCCGACAGCTCTGGAGAAACGTGTGCCTCGTGAGAGATTTTCTCTTGTTCTCGTCACATTTGTGATACTTCTTGTTTATCATTTAAATTGTGAAAATGGCTGCTAATTCTCAAATTGTGGTGAGCGTTCTTTTTAATAGATGTTATGAGTAAGCTTGACATTTATCATCAGAATTTCATTCTCTTCCCTCTTCTTGAAATTTGAAAAAGAAATCAGATTGAGAGTATGAGACTGTTAGGCCTAGGGTCATTTCTTGTATTTATGTGAAATTATATTTTTAGTTGGAGCGATATAGGCCTAACGTTACTAGATTTACTCTAAGAATCTAACGTTAAATCAGCCTTGAAAAGTATCTTAAGGATCTTTGTTTTATGATGAAGTTGCGTTTTCGACTTTGCCATGAATGATTCAGTTTTTCACTTAACGTTACGGTACTCGCTAGAAAAAAAAAATCAATTTGAAATTTCACGACTTGTGACTTTCTCTTTTCAGCACAAGTTATATAAGAGTGTAATTGACGACGTGATAAACAACGTTCGAGAGGCATTTTTAGATGAAGGAGTCGAGGAACCTGTTTTACAAGACCTAAAACAGGTAAGAAATGGCTGCTTGTAAATCAACGAGAGGCCAGTTTTGATAATCATATTAATGAGCCTATTTTTATGAGCTCACGTACACTACGTACGGTATCGCTATTGCCAATTGGAATGCGTGTGAGTGACGTGAAAGAACAGCAGCGAATTGTAAAAATGATCGCGGGCTAAAGTCGAAAACGTCCTCAAGTGTTTGGAGGTTTGAATGCCTAAATATCACATTTGACATGATCCCATACATAGAAAGAAAGCTCGATATCTCCCGTACATCTGGATCTCAATTTTGCTCCTATTTTCAAGCAAATAACGTGCCGTTAAACAGCCCTCCTTTGCAATGATTTTGGAAGCTATCGCGAGAGACCTTGCTATGTGCTGCTGCGGCGGGCTGGACGTCGACTGCCATCTTTCCTGGTGCGCTGCGACCTCTTGTTAGGGTACGATTTGCATATGCCCATGTATTTATACTGCAGCCTCATTTGACTACGGATCGCTTTACAGCCAATGGTATTCTCGTATTAGGTTGATTGACCTCAACTTTTCATACATATTCATGAAGTGGGATTTCTCCAACCAATGAATATCCTCGCTTGAAAGCCATCGACCCATGCATAAGGAAGCCTATTGACCGTCTCTGAGAAGTCTGATGTGTTCAGACTTTTTGCATGTTTGTAATTCATAATTCAATATACTTTACCGCATTATCAGACTGACTTTTATATTGATATAGATGTATGTTATGTCTTGATATTTGACATTCAAACCATGCAATTTGTTGAATTTCTAAATGAAATAATAGACAAGAGCTTGTAGTTGTGTCAATGAGTCTTGTAGTACAAACTACTATTAAAGTTTTTGTTTTGCAGAGCTGTAAAGGAGCACCGGCGTAAATCCACTTTAAGGAGTGGGGGGATGATCTTATTTTTGCTGATTTTTTTTTCTGTCGAGCTCACACTTAAGTATAAACACATGCCCTCACCCACCTGCATAGACCCCCTTACCTTTTAATTATTATCTTGCGAGTGAGTGAAGTGAGCGAGCCAAAAATTACCACTTTCTGGTTTTCAATCGCATTTTCAAATAGAAATTCTATAATATGATGAGCGAGCGAAGCGAGCGAGCCAAAAATAACCACTTTTCTGGTTTTCAGTCACATTTTCAAACGAAAATTCTAAAATATGATGAGCGAGCGAAGTGAGCGAACCAAAGATAAGCGCTTTTCTGGTTTTAAATCGCATTTTCAAATAGAAATTCTAAAATATGATGGTTGTTTATGACAGATTATTAAAAATTTTATTAACTGATTAATTCAAATATCATTTCTTCCTCAAAAAGTGGGGGGGGGGGGAGGATATTTGTACACGCCATCCCCCCTTCTCAAAAAAGTGGGGGGATATATCCCCCCCCCCCATCCCCCTGGGATTTACGCCAATGAAAGGGAGAGCTATGTGTGCTTCTGGAATGCTGCCTTTTCAGTGTATTTGATTCTTTTTAATAGTTTTCAAATTGATGTGTACCTCTTTTGATTTTTAAAAATTGTTAATTTTTCTACTATGTATGATCATGAGAACACTGAAAAGTATCCCTTTTAGCCTCTTTTGCGCAATTGCACTTCTTTTTTGCATTTAAAAATAATATAAAAGGGTAAGTGTAACCCACTAACCTGGCATTTTTTTCCCCCATTTAATTTTTTTTTTTTTTAAAACATAAAGATGAGAAGCAGTTAAATGAGAGTTTCATGAAAAGCAGATAAGGGGATGATGGATAAAATTTAAGATAAGAACATTTTGGAGGTTTTAAGTTGCGATCCTTCATAATTAGTCACAAATTAGCATCTCACCCTTTAATGGTGGCACAGAAGACTTGATGTAAGTTTTGTTAAGTAAAATAAGGGCACTCAGCGTACATTTGTCATGTGAAAATGCTTATTAAATTCACTCCTATTTGACCCAGAGTTTCATATTGAGTTGATTCAAGGTGATTTGCTTTTTTTCATTTTGATGTAAAAGTGGTTACCCAGTTGAAACTGGGTCACAGCTGTGGGGTCAAAAATATCCTGAAATCTTACCACATTAATATTTGGGGGTTTCCTTGGCAACACGACTTTTAAAAAAACTTTAGGCAGATGATTTTCTGCTAATAAATTCATGCTCTTATAAATGAGCTAACATTGTTTCAGCATTGGGTACCCCCTTTAAGTGATATCTATAGAATAATTAATGGTATCAATACTGTACTATGGGAAGTAGAATTTAAAGAAAATATTAAAAAGAAAAATTGTCATTATTTTCTCTGCAAAATTAATTGAGCATACAAATTACAAAGAGTTCATAAATAATTGTCTGTAGTATGTTCACACAAGAGTCAATTAGCTTACAGGTGGTCTTGAACATTGAGGTAACCATGTAGTCGATTTCCATGCAGACACATTTTTGGTTTCAGGAACATGTCATGGTTTACTCCAAGACTATGAGCAGAATAACTAACCAGTAAATATAATGACCTTACAGATATGGGAGAGCAAGCTCATCCAGTCAAGAGCCATAGATCTGACCCAACCTCCAGCTCAACCTGCCACTGGGAAGTTCAAAGGTCAAGATACATCCAGGTCATACCAAACCAATCAACCTTCGTCATCTGATAGACAGCAGATTGAGCATCAAGGTAAGTTACGGAAGGTTTTGTGATTTTTTTTGGTCACTCTTTTGTTGATTTAGTAATGTAATGCAAGGATGGAATGGTGAATAATTGAACTGAATTTTAATGGTATTTATTTTCAAAGATAAACAGTATTGCAGCTCTAGAGCAAAATTGCAGTAGAATTCACAATTAAGATGCAATTCTTTAAGTTTAGTTTTCAGATGCACTTATTTTGCAAAAGCTCTGACATTTTGTTTTATGAAAGTGATTGAAGTGTGGGAAAATTTTAATATCTCAAGGCAATACTGGAAGTTATGACATACCAACAACAATTATGTTTTAAAAAAAGATAAGTTGTGAGGTGATTTTATGTGAAACCTGTGATGCTATAGTGTTTCATTACTCATTAGCATGTTCGTAAAGCTATGGTAATTGTTGTTTTTCGAGGCCCATGTATCCTGAGAATACACGGCTTAGCTGCCACGGGATGTACTGCCTTGCTGTCCCTACGTGGGGAGAGGGTTATAAACACAACAAAAAAAGTAACTCCCCCCTAATTCAAAATAGCATAACTTTTTAACGAAAAAGTTTTGAGCAAAATAATTTGGCAGGAGTGTTCCTACAATTATTGAGTAACTTCTGTGTGAAAATGAGATTGACCTGTCAAGTCACGCATGAGCGAGCAGACATTAAAGGCAAAAATTTCACTTTTCAATAGTCACAAGAGTCATTTTGGGGGGTCTGTGAAACAAAACTTTGGCGAATTTGGTTTCTTCCATTGTTTGACCCCATCACGCCGATCCCTGGCACTTATCATTTTTATCACAGTTGGGTGAACACAATTTTTTTGAAAAAAAGGTGATGTTCAGCCCTCCTATAACTACAAATCTATTAATTTTATGGAAAAAAATTGGCATCAACCAAGATGAGTCAGCACATGTGTGAAAATACTGGGTAGCTGTTGTGGGGCATAAAACAGTAAATTTTTAGCATTTCTTGCTTATAACGTTAAAAATGTGCTCACTTGACCATGACTCAACCATGATAAACATCAAAAGCACTTCAACATGCACCAGAAAAAGCTCGTTTCACAGACCCCCCAATATGACTCTTGTGACTTTTGAAAAGTGACATTTTTGCCTGTAGTGTCTGCTCACTCATGCATGACTTGAGGATCAGTCTCATTTTCACACATAAGTTAGTCAATAATTGTAGAAACACTCCTGCCATATTTTTTTGATCAAAATTTCTTCGTTAAAAAGTTATGCTATTTTGAACTAGGAGGGAGTTACTTTTTTTGTTGTGTTTAGTTTGGGGGTACTGTTTCAGGAAATTGTCTTTTGTACGAGTTCCCTGAAATCTTCCTTCAATGCGTGCTAGTTTTGATACAAGTGTTTCGAAGAGACCTGCTCTTTTGATGGTTTTTGTAAAATATTAGCTGAAGAAGGTATGAAACTAAACTCACCAGCACCCAACTTTCCTAGATGATTGCTTTTGTGTGAAATTTCTTTTTTTCTTTCTTCATTTTTCTGTAGGAGCTCAACCTCGAATGGTTCTTCAGGGTGCGACTTCATCACAGTCATCTGTTTCTAACAACTTGGTAAGAATGCAGCTCGAATGGAACAGTGTATTCCTAATAATTTTTATCTAAATGAAAATGGCAGAATGAAAAATAAGAGATGATGTAGATTATAGTAAGAGCCTTAGATTTAAGACCAAAATACCAAAATTGTGATTAAATAGTGAAAAACTGACCTGCACAGTTTTGGTATAGGCTGTCAAAAATTGTTCATGAAACTTTCGCTTACTTCTCTTTGCATGTATTTGTGTTCTATAGAGTTCATCTGCTGTGGCAGCCACTGCAGCACTTCAGCAGAACATGCTCCAATTGCAATCGCAACAGCAGCAGATCCAGAATGTACCATATACCATCCAGCAGCAAGGAGCTGGTGAGTGTATACTATAATGGTGCTTTATCTCTCTTTAGGCCTTTTTTGGGGGGGGGGGGAGGTGGGGTAGGTGGGGTGGGGCATAATGAGCCTGTGCTATTTTCAAACCTGATATAACACTTGAGAAGTTTCAACACAGAAGAAAAACGTATCCCTATCCCTCCACAATTTTTTACTGAAAGGCACCTGGAAATTATTGTCATTATTATTAGTAGTAGTATTAGTAGTAGTAGTAGTGGTGGTAGTGGTAGTAGTAGAAGTAGTAGTAGTAGTAGTGGTAGTAGTAGTAGTAGTAGTAGTAGTGGTAGTAGTAGTAGTAGTAGTAGTAGTACTAACTACTACTACTACTACTACTACTAACATTCTTATTCTTATTTTTTTTTTTTTCATTTCATTCTCTTTGGGGGGGGGGGGGGGGATTGCCTGCATCAATTGCCTGTCATCTTTTTTTAAACACTGTCTGCCCCCACATTTTACAGAACTCCAAGGCCCTGTTTCATACAACTTGTTATCGATAACAAGTTGCAATAACTGTTATAAGCTACTGAAATCCTTGCATCTGATTGGCTTAGAGCAAATTTGTCATAGAAATGTGGCAGTTCTTGCTGATAACATGTTTTGTGAAACGGGGCCCAGATCTGCCTCTGCTGGTACCAAAATAATAGGGGGTTATTGCTGACATTAAAGCAACAATCTTCATGAAATAGTATAATTTCTGTAGTTTTAGGACCATTTTGAAAGTTTACTGTAATCATTCTTTGTGTCAAGTGATGTTTGCAGTACTTTGCCTACGAGCAACCTCTTATTATGGTTTAGAGGTTTAAACAAATCCGTCTACTTTTTCTTTTGAACAACGTTTAATCATAATATAGCACCCCGACCCCCGAATGAGAAAATGTATGTTGCCTATCATTCATTAAAAATGCAGCCGTTCCAGAGCAAACTTTTTTGTTGAGCCATATCTATGTTGTGAATGTATTTTGTTTTGAGTTTGCTTTTAATTTGAATACTATATTGATTTTATCTCTCTATTTATGCAGCTGGAGGTGCTACACAAACATTCCCAGCTTACCAAATCCAGACTCAGCAGCAACAAGGTGGTGTGGTTGGGTACCCACCAATCATCATCCAACCAGGTGCTCAGTCCAATGCCCAACAATCACATATCATGACCACACCCCAAGGTGTAGTGCTACCCCAAGGGACCATTCGAGTGCAATCTAGTGGAGACCAGGTATGTTAATCCTTTATCTCCCTTTTTCAGGCTATCATGTCTTATTACATTGCTTACCTGAATAACAAAATATTTATGACTGTTTGAGATCACATTATTTAGTATTGCCTGTTATTGTTTTCTTGGTCATTCTAAAATATTGTGTATGTGCCAGATAATTTGCCTCATATAATCAGTTGCATCAAAGGTTTTGATACACCTGTTGATTGTATTAAGATGACAGTCAGTCTGTCTAGAACTTGAATTACATGAAATATGAAGAATGATACCTCTTGCATCAATAAGCCAGTTCGTAGTTAGCTCATGTCCCGAATGACCTCAAATAATCCACAGATATTTTAGACATGGAGGGCTGTGCACTTTGAATAGTCACCCCCAAAGTGACAGGGGTGCCTCATGAATAGCTTCTATTTTCCCTTTTGAATAGAAGGCTTCCACCTGGGTATCATGGAATGCACATCATGCATAATTGTTCGCAAATATTATCACATATTCGGGTCAGTGGGTTTTCAATTTTATCCCGAATGACCTTCATCTGCTCATGCTCAGATTGTATCTACAAACTCGCTTATTGTACTCAGTATTCAGGTAGTGGTATCTTGATATGCTTGTAAAAGGAATTTACATGCATATTATTGGGTTAAAATGCATAAAAGCTATCACATGAGCATGAGGCTAATGTATACAGTGAACACAGCTGCACAAATAGGATTTGTGTTATCACTTTATTTTCATGAAAAATGATTGTGATCAATAATTCATAATCCATGAAGACCATAAACTATGACATTGACATGTAAGGTTCTATGTTATGACTTGTAGTATTCTCTCATGACAAGTTTTTAAAAATAATTACAGTGATAATGATATTCCGTTCTTGTATAGCACATATCACATTATTATCTAATGCCCTCTCTATGCGCTTTCAAAGGACTTTGGATATTATTACCCCGGCTTTAGCCCGGCAGCCATTACAGTGCACAAGCATTTCAAGGAATCAATTCCTGCTAGGTACCCACTTACATCACTTGGGTCGAGTGTGGCAAATGTGGATTGATTATTTGGTAGTGGACATATAAAAAGAAATAAGTTTATGTTCCTTGCCCTATCTTTGAATACAGCCATCAATAGTGCAAGTAGATGGTGCTAATGATACGTCAGATGAAGAAGAGGATGACTTTGATGATGACGACGATGATGACAAGGATGACGACGATGACGATGATGACAAAGAAAATGATGATGCGGGTGGCGAAGATGAGGAGGTAAAGCAGTAGTTTATTTCTCTGGAATATGTTCAGTTGTATATTCAAGATGAAAATTTCATGTTTAGTTGTATATTCAGGAGGTAAATTATATGCGCAGATACTCTCCTACTCCAAAAGCTTTAACTTTCTGCAAGCATTAACATCATGAGCATTTAACATTAAGTTTTAATCTTTCCCTTAACAAAATTGATATATTTTTACCATTGACCAGAAACAAAATGTTCATCAAATGATCGGTGATTATGATATAGCAAGCATAATATAAGCATAAATTTATATAGCACAGTTATTATGCAAAATATATTCAGCTGCACTG
Organism: Echinometra lucunter; assembly: GCA_029962745.1. Lineage (NCBI taxonomy): Eukaryota > Metazoa > Echinodermata > Echinoidea > Camarodonta > Echinometridae > Echinometra > Echinometra lucunter. Next base: position 33,174,588 of record CM057152.1, read on the forward strand.
GTTCAGAGCTCCTTTTTACTTAATTCTACAAAAATATATTATCCCAACTGAACAAATATGATTTTAACTTGGATTTAAAGATATTTAGGGATGGAGAGCTTTGAATTCCAATTGGCAAGCTATTCCACACTTTTGGGGCAGCGATGGTAAATGCATGGTCGCGGAGAGTGATTTTTGTTTTGCCATGGGGAATTTGGAGCAATAGTGTATCTCTGGAACTGATTACTAGCAGAGTGATATCATTTTCCTTATATATTGTGAATGTTTTGCTGGTTTTCATACATTTAATTCTGTTGAGATTTGATAGCGGGAAGCAATAAAATGTTAACATGTTACTGTAGGTCATAGGAGAACTTCAGTTGTAGTATCTTTAGTAAATTAAAGAGAAAGAATTCTGATTTTTCTTATCCAGGACCCTCTCAACTCAGCTGATGATGTTAGTGATGAGGATCCTGCTGATCTGTTTGAGTCAGAAAATGTTGTAGTATGTCAGTACGATAAGGTAAGAATTAGAAACAGAATTTAGCAATCATAGCTAATATGGGGAGCGTTTCATGAAAGGACTTGTCGGATGTTTTATCCGACAAAGTCTGTTTTATCCGACAGTTGCCATAGTAACGATGCTTCTCAGCGAATTAAAAACAAGGAAAGATGTCAGATCTTACAACTTGTCAGACAACAAACGTTGATGAAACGCTCCTCTGGTCTACTTTAGTACTTGGAATGATTCAAGCTCTACTGTCCCCTGTAATGTTGACTGTCAGTTGGACTCTTGTATCACCTCAATTTTGTGTGTGCTGATGCAGTCAGCAGTCCATCAGTGAGATTTCTTTTTATTTGGAAGCTATAAGAAAAAAGTTTACCATTTTGATATAGAGAATAAGTACAAAAGAGTATTCCTTAGATATTTCTTTACCAGCTACTTACAAGAGAGAGCTATTTAAGGTCACCTGCAGTTTTGATAGGCCGTCCAAAACTTTTTTCAGCTTTCTTTGCTTTTATTTAGCTGCTCAGCAGTAAGATAAAAGTGAAACTAAGATACTGTGAAGTTCTTCCTTCCTCAAGTTTAAACAAATAAGCTGCAAAAAATACTGTTGATCCCAGGTCAGCAACATTAAGTCACACAGACCTGCACATGTGTAGAACCAGTGGGAGCTTTGTTTACTACAAGTGTACAAAGTTCTGTGATTGTTGTGTCGGGAACCGTCCAGATGCAGGGGTACTAGCATAAGGCAGAATGTAACCATTACACTGCATTTTTTACATATATTTACACTGAAATTCACTGCAAATTGTGAATGGAATATCACACAATCTCATGCATGTATATTTGTATGTAAGGTGGACAGTGTTAGACTACATTTAATCAATTTCATGGCAATTTCTTTTTGCTACAAAAACTGTACATGATTTTTAAAGTGAATCAACAATTACATGTGCTAACTTGGACATTCACCTATTTGTTGTTTGGTATGGAATTGTAAATACCAGTTAATATTTTTAAATTCATGACCTAATGACCTTAAATCAATTTAGTTACATCATGCATTACGACTACAATTTTGTTTTGCTCTCTTTGTCCTATCTTTTTTCCAAATCTGCTTTGACAGATCAACCGAAATCGAAATAAATGGAAGTTTACCTTGAAACATGGCATCATGAACTTGAAAGGGAAAGACTACGTGTTCAACAAATCAACAGGAGATGCGGACTGGTAGCATATGTGATTGGTGCCATCAGTTGTAGCTATCAGCCAATGATCTTGCAGAAGATAAGTTTGTAGTATCATGGGGGCATACTTTGGGTATGCATGTATGTGTAAACAGTGTCTGTCAAACTCTGTTATGCTTTTGATAGTATGATGTAGAACATGAGGCCCAGGGTTTGAGGGTTGTCCCTTCATATAGCTATAGGTCACAAGTTTCAAAAAGTTACTTGTATATTTCCTTTATACCTATTTCTTAGTCACAATGCCTAGTCTGAGAGTCAAAATTTCCTTTTTTGTAATTTTCCACATTAATAGTCCATCTTGACTCATTAAATGCTAGTAATCTTTGATTTCTATTATGCTGACAAAGCATATTAAAGAACGGTAGTTTTTACATTGTTTACATGTTGTATCAACATCAAAGTAATGCCTGGCTGGCTAGAAAAAGATTCTGGAAGACATGGACCTCCGTTAAAACGGTGCTATTATTGCGTTGTTAGCCTCACGCGCCACTTTGAATGCAGTAAATATTTTAAATCTGCATTGCCTACATTCATTGAATTGATAGAAGTAGTTAAACTTAATTAGTTAATCTTTTTCTTAGAAACATCAAATATCTTGATCAAGGGGCTTAAAACAGTCACTTATTTTGCATATTCATGTAGGAAAATTGGGTTTTTATAGATTTATTTTTTGATCATATACATTTTATGATAGTCAAAGACAAGAAACAGTCAGGAATTAAAGAGGAATGTGTTGAACCAAATAAAAAGTTACTTTGTAAATGTATCCTTTTTTACCTCTACAATATGTTGTCTTTGATAGAAAAAAAAAATCATTTGCAACTCATGTACATAACATACAATTAAGATGCATGTCAAAATGGTGGATATAATACATGTTAAGTAACGTTCCACTGTGCCAAAAACGGTTACTATTAAGTATAGCTGTAAGTGATGGCCTCCTAAATCAACCACTAAATCATGTATTGCAGTTACCCAATAGTGGTGCAGAGGTGTTTTTTTTTTTTTTTTTTTTTCTAAATCAGCTTTTTCTCCTCAAATTGGCAACCATTTTTTTTCCATTTTCCATTCCTACATAGTTTGATAAAGGGTAAATCATGACATCCTATGACATCATATAGTTATGCAACACTTGAACATGATGCTTTTTTTGTGTGCATTAATTACGAGCTGATGGGAAATCACTGCCAAATTGGAAACAACTCAGTATTGTATCTTTTGATACAGAGGCAGTTGCATAGTACTAATGTGGATCTGTGGTTTTTCAGTTGTCTAAAGCCTACCGCACACTACACGATCAGTCTGTGAGCCGATTTTGGGAAAATTTGTTATAGAATTTGATTTGAACATTCAAACATATAAAATCTTAATGATCAAAGTTCCGAATATTTGTTTGATTAATAAAATCGAAATTCCGGTTTATTGGCAGCCTTCCTGTAGGAATAAAAGCGAACTTAATTCCGAATCGTAGTGATGTCATAACAAGCTTGCGATCGACTACGATTTGAAGCCAATTTGGATTTAATCCGACCACAACTCCTTTAGTTAACCAAAATTGCGATTTTAGTATTCCTATCATTATTCCAAACTCCAAATAAAATCATTTCATTTGTTTAAACTTTCATGTTTAATGCAAAATGCATTTTTTTTTGAAAATCGGGTCGCAGTCGGATCGTATAGTGTGCGGTGGGCTTTATATTCTTGGTAGTAAAAGGTTATGTACTGTTGTGGTAGGCCCTCAGAAATTCTTTGTCAGATTTGCTTGTTTTCAGCTGGTCAGTAGGAAGATAAAAGCAAAAACTAAGATGCTGTGAAGTAATTTCCTCCTCGGGTTGAGTATTAAACAAATGAAAGGCGAAAATACTCTTGGTCTTGGGTCAGCAATGTAAAGTCACAGAGGCCTGCACAGATGTCAAACCAGTGGGAGGTCTCTTTATGCAACAATTTAACGAAGCACTGTGATTGTTGTGTGGGGAGTGATTGGGATTCAGGGGTCCTTGTAGGGCAGAGTGTAATCATGACATTACATTCATTTCACATATTTACACTGAAATTCATTGGAAATCATGAATGGAACATCACATAATCTTGCGCAAAATTATCTTTGTATGCGAGGTGGACAGTGTGAGACTATATTCAACCCATTCCTGACAGGAATTGTTTAAAGCCTAATTTAATCAGCTTTTATTCTTCAAATTGGCAACACCAACATTTTTATTTTATTGCTACATTTTTCTTATAAAACGTCATGTATCTGAAATGAATATAAATTGACAGAAATTATGATGAGAAGTCAAAAAGTTGCCAATTTGCAGGGGAAAATGGTGATTTTAAACTTTCTATCACATTGCCAATTTAAGGATTTTCATGCTTATTTTCCTTTAAAAAATTTTTAGCATCAAACAACGAATATTGATGCAACCAAAATGGGCACAGTTTGTGTAGAATTTTTTGCTCTTTCTGCTCATGTATTTGGTATGATTTTTAGGGCTTTGCATCAAAAGATATTAGGCCAAACCACAAAATGGGGACCTCTGTCACGAATGGGTTATTCAGGTTCATGCCAGCGTTCTTTTTGCTACCAAACTGTACATGAGCCTAACTGCTCACATACATGTTGAGTGGTGCCTTTGTTCATGAACCTCTGCTGAGCCAGGGGGGTGTTTCACAAAGCTGTGTGTAAAGTTACGCATGACTTTAAGAATGACTTAACTATGACAGCCAAATAGAATGCCCAAAGTTTTTCCTCTTGTTATAACAAAGTGTGACTGTATTTCCCATAATCTCAATCAAATTATTGGCAAAAAATAAACTTCACATTGAAAAATTTTGGTTAGTAATAATTATGTTAATTTACACAGATATTCCTACTTTAGCTTTTGTGATTGAAAAGGATTGAGAATCCCATTCGACTTTCCATATTCAAGTCATTCGTAACTTCATGTGTAACCTTGTGCACAGTTTTGTGAAATACCTCCTAGGTTTTTTTAATAATCATGAACCTGGATAACATATAGACAAGTTATTGATAGTTTGATTTGAAAAAAAAAGAAAAGAAAGAAAAAAAAAAAGGAAAAAAAAATTGTTAGTTTTTCTTGGAAATCCTTCCAATCATGTATACAATAAATCGATTCCCCTTTTGTTTAGGACTTGTGTAAGGTTTTGGAGACTTCTTTTATACTGGATATTTTTCACATTTGGACACTAAGCTAATGGTAACAGATAATGTATCTCTAGGTTTCAGAAGGTTTCAGAAGGTTTCATGAATGTGTAGAAAAAATGATTATATTAGAAAGTTCTCTTATTTGGACATTTGAAGGAAATGTTAGTGTCTATTCCTTCTTTTTTTGTAGTGTATTTCCCAGATTATTTGTTAAATACTATCTTATCAATGAAGAATTTATTTATTATTTTACATTCCTTATGTATTTTCACCTTTAAGTGAGTTTTGTTTCTCTTTGTTAAAGGTTCTTTTGTTGAAGATGTACTTCATATTTGTTCATTTATGTTTTCCACAAACTACTGATATCATTTATGGGTATGTTATGATTAATTTTCCACTCCCGGAAAGTTATATGATATCTCATTTTCACAATGACAAAAAAAGAAGAAAATATCTGGCAAATAAAAGTGTTAACTGTAACATACTTAAGATCAAATTATTATTTTGTTCTTTATTGTTATATAAGTTATGGAGGCCTAGTTGACAATATTTTTCTAAAAATCAAATGCCAGTTATTCTGTTTCTAGACATACTGTCATCCAGGCAGGGGTGATTGGGGGGGGGGGGGGGGGGGGGGGGGGGGGAGGGGGGGGGGAGTATCTTGTGCCCACCCCTTGCATTTTGAAACTCCCAATGCAAAGTTTAATTGCTGGATTCAAATGCTGAAAGAGAATTATTACCAGCTGTGAGTGAGTTTAAATAATTTAATCAGTTAAATAATTTCATCAGCCTGCTGGAAAGTTTATATGGACAGCACAACCCCCCCCCCACCCCTGCCTCCTAGAGGCAAAATTGTGTTCTTAACCATATTCACAACCTTTTGAATAAGATACATGTACTAAAATCAATACAGAAGGCTGGTAAAAATTGTTATGATGAAATCTTTACTTCATTTTTTAAAAGTGGTCGGTAAAACATGCTTTTAAATTATGTTCTTGATGGGAGAATGATCAAATTATACTCCCTGTACCTTTCCATTTTCTGTACTGAATTTTTAAGTGAGCAGTATTTTCTGTTTATTTCTTGTGACATCGATCAGAGTAGTCATTATTTCCAGAGACTGTCGTGTTGTTTGCTAATTGCCTTAAAGGTTTGTTTCTTTCTGAAATTTTAAGTAATGTCTTATTTTAAGTGCCTGTTTCAATCAAGTTAATTATTCAGAACAGATTAAATTATGTATGATATTATGAATGTCACGCTGCGAAATGGCATAATTGCTTATGATATACCACATGCATGCAAATGAATTTATTCATCAAGTTTTGATGAATGCACGCATTGCCAATCTAATGTACTGTGATGTTTTGAGACACATTTTGTAACTGATGCATGCAGTAATATTATACCGATTTATAGTACATGTAATGTTATAGTGGGTTAAAATTATGTTTTCTTAATCAAGCGTTTATGTATAGGTCAGAAGAATCCCTGTCGAAAGTTTCGCTTTGAGAGTGAGTCTACTGATGGGAAGGGGAGGGGGGGGGGGGGGGGGGTGAAAAGAATAGGAAGAAACGTGGTTCATAAGAATAGGCAGAAACAGGTTCATATGTTGGTAACGTTCATGTGCTCATTGGCCAAATAGATTATGAGGTACAACAGAAGCTAAGTGATATTAAATTAATTTTGGTTGCAATGGATGTATATGTCTGTATGTATGTACGAAAGTTTTTGTTTTGTGTAAATAGTATTTCATGTCAAAAAATAAATGATATTTACGTGTGTTTATTTAAATATTTAACCTATCTGTTTCCCGTTTTTATGACTGGTGCTCACCTCGTTCAGTGATGAAAATGTTTACACTCTTTTCCCCAGGTCAAGAGATGTCCTCCCTTTTAAAAAAAATCCTTGAAAAGGTTGCAAAAATGTCTTTCCAAAATGGAGGACAGCTTTGGAGAACTTTGAATGAAAACTGCCCTATCTATGTTGAGAGAGAGAGAGAGAGAGAGAGAGACAGACAGACAGACAGAGAGAGCGGGAGAGAGATGGGGGGGGGGGGTGGGGGGGGGGGAGGGAAAGAGATATAGATAGAGAGGACAGGATGTTGAAAGGTCAACTTTTCCCAATCTATAAGATTTTCTTATTCTGAATGACTAACACAGTGGTTAACTCTCCAGCTATTATTGGGGATTCTGCCACAAAACAGAAAATCCATTTTCTTGATAAACGAATACAACAACTGACAGCTAGATGAGGGCACCGGCAGTTTACGTAATACATGCTACTAGATAATTAGGTGGTCTGTCATCTCTGACAGATCACCTTTTAATTTCGCTGGAATTTTCTTTCTTCTTAATCTTTTTATTCCGCCCACTTTTTTGTGTAGTCGAAATCTCAGGATTGGCTGAGTCAATTTTCATCAAAATTTCGTCAATCATCAGTCTTAATGAGATCTCGGTTTTCCAATCATTTTCAAGTTCATCAGGTCATCGTGACGTCATCTAGGCGCCATTTTGTAAATATCATGTAATGATCATATCTTCATAACGGCTAGTCATTTCTAATTCATACTTGGCATGATGAATGTTCATATCAGTCCAAACCCGCTATATATTTAAAACGTACCATCTTCTTAGACGCGCGCGTACCCGTACGTCCGCGTTTCAGCGCGCGCGCAAAAATTAAAAATGCTAAGAATCGACTCAAATTCATTTTGCACACGTTTCAGGCCATTTTAAGCATTTCAAAAAATTGCGCGCCGTTGTTTCACTTGATTTGCATTCCTGACACTTTTTTTTTGACAATTTCATTCAATTTAGAACCGATTTCAACTAACCATAAGGTCGCACGCGCGCGTCAAATTTCAAATTCCGTGCGCGCGTCTATGGGGCAAATATATTATATATATATATATATATATATATATAAAACTCGCAAAAACATGTTCCTTTAAAATCCGCCATAGCTTCTCAGAATGCATGAGACCCCCAATTTTTTTAAAAAGATATTCTGAAAGCTTATGAGTTGTAGATGTGCATCCATGACAAAAAATTACTTTTTCTATGCTATGACGTTATCTTATTCTCATGTGAACACAAAATTCCAATTTTTAATTTTTGACGTCATATTTTTTGCCTTTAACCGAGACTATCTCGCTTATTGTTGGTCAATTTTCGCTGGGATTTCGATATGATGTAGCTGAGACAATTCTCTACAAAGCTAGTGAACATTAATAATCATTTTGATGACGTTATCATAGCCTAAATTTACGATTAATGGTACCATGTCATTTTTCTCATTTTACGTGTATTCTCTATGGGACATGACTTTTACTTAATTTATGATTCTACATTCCCGTCTTCTTGGAGCAACAGCTCCCTTTTTTCTGATCAATTTTCGCCCAGCTTCAAGTATGTTGTAGCTGAGAGAATTACCTCTCTTAAAAGTGCCATTATCGCTAAATTTGATGTCCGAAACATGTCGAAATTTTAACTGGAAGATATGATATTAGAATTCCTTTTTCCATCTACGTGTTATTTCTATGAGCTGTTTTCTGGTTTTCCCTTTCAAGCACTTGCCTCACATACTCAAGGTCCCTGGTTCGAGTTCCGGAGGGAGGGGGAGGGAGGAGTTTGTTTTCCATTTGCTTTCTTTTTACCTTGTATATTACCATCCCCTTTGACTATGATTTCATATACAGTCACAAGCAATGTAAATAATTTCCTAATTTTTGCCTGTTATGACTATTGCAATGCAGTGCACAATAGTCTATGTACAACCTTAATGAAAATCTGATTCGTTTACGTGAAATAAACGTTTGGGTCAACTCTTCATTATACTACGATATCAAATCGTCCTATTTCTATGACGTTAGTCTCCTATCGAGACGTAAAAGTTTCATCAAAAGTCTTACCAACGACTTTATCTCTGTCCATGACGAAACCTAAAAGATGACGACAGACCACCTGATTCGTCCTGTGACGAATTCAAATGTCTCGTTCAATTTAATGCTTCCCTCTATCATGTCTATCGTGAATCTCTAGTCACAAAGTATTATATTCACTTGTTACATGTTATTGTAGCTAAATAAGTCAGAAGCAGAAATGTCGGGCAAACCAGAATGTAACATGGGGATGCAACAGTTTGTCGCTATAGCCAAACGTGCATATACATTTACATACAGTTTGAAAATGGCCAATTCGGTTGGGAATTCCTTGAACTAGAAAACACCCTGGGAAAACACGAGAAGTTATGCATGAAGATTGGGCTGATTGACATTCCATGCCAGAAGTATGTCCAAGCTAACACTGAGGATACTGGGTGAAACAATAAAGATTCATCCAACAACACCAGAAAACGATATCCTGCTGAGACTACCAACGTCCATCTGTTGTGGTAAACAAGACATCGCTAAATTCTTTCAAGCACTATAGTATAGACCAATTCGGTTTGGGTGCTGTTTTTTATGGTAAAATCTAACTGGGGGGCTTCAAGACTAGTATGCCTAACAAAAAATAATTCATGCACTGACATAGCAACGCACCTGGCTCATTGCCCATTGAATCAGTTTTTGTTCTTCTTTGGAAGCCCCCCCCCCCCCCCCCGCCGTAATGGCCCACATGAATTACAGTATTTTGAAACCGGATTCATCTATACTCAAGCCCAAGGCCGTAAGCATATTGGGGGGGGGGGGGGGTTGGAGATATGTTCGAGCGAGGAAGTAAAGAGACCAAGCGGGGAGGTGTGGGAGCTTTTGCATTTCTAGAATTAAAATTGAACGATTTGGTGCACACTTTGGCTGGAATTTTCGGAAAATAAATATAAAGAGAGGAGTCAACTTCCCCCCCCCCCCCCCGCTACTCAAGCAGCTAAGTACACACTTCTGAGCAAAGGAAAGCTCATTATACATCATTTTACATCAAAAGGAATTCTTATTGTTTTGCGAGGAAGCCCAGCTGAGGGGGAAAATAGATTTTTACAACTTCGCAAGCAAGAAAATTCAGATTATTTCGTGCTAAAAACTTGCATTTCTCAACACTAGAACGCTAATATTCGTATTTATACTCTGAATTATTGTGTTATGGCGGGGGGGGGGGGGGGCACAAAGATGCTTTGCCCCATCTTGATAGGAGAAAAAATATGTGCCCTTTTCTTTTGCTGCCACTGATCGACAAGGAATACACTGCTCCTCTGCATGTGAGAAAATTTAGGTGTTGGAATCGACCTGTACCGGCCGCACAGAAACGCTGTTGGTAGCAGGTTTGTTAGCGCTAACAAGACACCCGCGCTGTTAGAGTGCTGTTTGTGGATTTGAGCCATAGAGTTAGGTAAAATCAACGAACGTAGAGGGCGTCAACACTGAAAAGTGTTGACGCCCTCTACGTTCGTTGGGTAAAATGTATGATTTGTGCGTAGTAATCTATTTATAGATTGATGAATCTTGTTGATACAGCACTACACAGTGCATTGTTGTCTTCGTGAGTGACGGATTAACGAACCTTCGGAATAGCGAACCTCCGGAATAACGAGCTGTAACCTACATAAAGTAGAGGATGGGAGGTGGGGGGGGGGGGGGGGGGGGGGATATTGTGATCATGCATTACAAGTCACCGACCCCCGTTATATCCTCTGGAAATTTAGAAAAATATTGTTGAATATGGAGACATTAAAATAATTATATTAGATTTAAAAAGTTAAATCAAAATAATTTGCATCTAATAAAATATAGGCGTACTCTAGAATCTATATGAAGTATGATACATTGTAGTCTGACCCCCCCCCCCCCCCCCGAAGTATAGTTCGTCACCCGTAATTAATCCCACTTGTGTCGGCCGTGGCCGCTTTGTGTAAGAGGGGTCGTAGAGAACATGCACCACGTCCCGCTGTCGCGGAGGTCCAACCCTCTCCGCCCCAGTGGCAGAAAGTTTATATTCAAGTCAGATTAACTTAGATAGATACTTTCAAATTAGAGCTAGACTAATAAGATTCAAAGAAATCCAATTCGACGTTAAATCAAGTTTAACTTTAGATCTATTAAGTTGGGTTTATTTTCACTTCATATACGAGTTTAAAATCATATATCTAATGTAAGTTAGAGGAATGTAATTTATGAATATATACAACGGAATATCATTTCATGAAAAATATTCATATTACGTTGTAAGAAATGACATGGCATGGAAGTATGTCGGTATATTTTGTGCTAAATCCTATCACTTTTCATAGATTATAGGTCTAGTAATGATAAATTTCCTAATTTTCAACAATTTATCCAATAAGCATGAAGAAGAACAAGAAAATTATCATTATATTAAGATTAAGATACACAAAACAATTTTGCAAGCCCACTTCTCATCATTTTTTTTTTTTAGTTGGAAAGGGCTCTTCCCCGGGCTCTTCACTCATGATAGAGTATTTGCCAATGATGATTTTCATCATCACTGGCTTTAAAGCTTATTATGTAGCCTATTACACTATTAAGTTACATTGACTGTACTTAAAGGTACACGGTTACTAACATAGGCGTCAGAAGCGGGGGGGGGGGGGGGCAATTGCCTCCCATCATTCGAAAATTTTTGCCCTCAAAGGGCCCCCTCGGAAGAAAAAAAGGAAAATAAAATGGGATCACAACCATGTAAAATGAGCATACTGGCATGATTAGTGCTCTAAAATGGAAACTTTCATTCAAAAATCAAAATTTTCTTACTTGGTCACTACGCAGCCTCGTATAGTAATTAGAAGCAACGTTTCTCAGTATTAAGGAATATTTTCTATCATCTGTGAAAAAGGGGCAGATGCTTGCTTTATTCGGGGGATTATTCCCCCCCTTCCTCCTCAGTATCCTCATATATTGGCATAAGGGGGCCCGTATTTTTTTTTTTTTTTTTCATATTTGGGCAATGCCGGAATATGAAATTTCTGTAAATTTTCACCACCAAAATTGTAAAAAATTTGCGCGCTCGTTTCCCTCGCGCGAAAGTTGTGAAACTGAATAGTTGATTTTTGGGCAGAGGGTGTCAGCCCCAACGCCAAAATTTAACAGTATGCCATGCATAATCCTCCCATTGCCATGCCCGATCTCCTGAGTCTCTTACGCCATCCTAACATGCTAGAAGCGGTGAAAATAATCATGTTTCAAGTACGTATGATGAGAGAAAGCTGGGACCCTTCCGGCGCGCCTGGTTACTCACCGTAGTGTTCTTTCCAATGCAGGGCCTACATGTCAAAAAGGTCTTCAAACACTGCTTTTGAAAACCGATATTTCCTGAAAAAGTCATTTTTATTTCTTCTTGAAAGCATCATATTCAAGCTGTGAAGTGCTCTAAATTACCATTTTCCGCTCTTCAAAACTTGAAAATTTTCTCCCTCAGTCGCTGTTGGCTTCCTAGCACACTATTAGTTTGTAATGTAAATGTTCACTTCATGATCTAGTTTTAATCAATATCTTTGCTCCATTAAGCATTACCTGATTTTACAAAGATTTGTCTCTATATCAAGTGTAACAGAAAAATGTATTGGGGCCACTAAAAGCATTGGCGTAAATCCCGGGGGGGGGGGGGTGGGGGATATATCCCCCACTTTTTGGAGAGGGTGGATATATGGCATTTACAAATATCCCCCCCCTCACTTTTTAAGGAGGAAAATATATTTTGATTTTCAGTTAGTAAAAATTTGAATATCTATCATAAACAACCATCATATTTTAGAATTTCTATTTGAAAATGCGATTGAAAACCAGAAAAAGTGGTTATTTTTGGCTCGCTCACTTCGCTCGCTCATCATATTTTATAATTTCTTTTCTAAAATGAAAACAAAAAAGTGGCCATTTTTGGCTGGCTCGCTTTGCTCGCTCGTCATATTTCAGAATATTTATTCGAAAATGCAATTAAAACCAAATAAGCGGTTATTTTTTGTTCGCTAGCTCGCAACATTGACATTAAAATGTGTGTAAGAGGGAAAAAAATCGTCCAAAAATTCAATTACACCCCCCCCCCACCCCACTCCTCAAACTCAAAGTGGATTAACGCCGGCGACTAAAACTCGAGCTTCACACTCGATTTTTCCATACACGCAAAAAAAAAATTGACTGCCTCTGCCCCAACATTTTCTTTTGCCCTCCATTCCCCCCCTCACTTTATAGTGGTGCCGCCACTGCTCCTCGTGGCTTTATCAGCTAAATCTATGTCGTCCCCTATACCCGCCACGTTCTTAATTAGGTCTAGGTCTATTTTGAACCATTTTGAAGTACTTGGTACAAAAAGTGGGAGACAAGTTATAGCGCACGACAAGAAATTATTCACTAACATTGCCACTATAGGCGCCCCTAGCACTGTTAGTGAGTTGTTAAAACATTACCACCACCGTTAGCTTCTGTGCGGCCTTGAAATGTTAGGCTAACAGCGCTGTTAGTGAATTCGACTAACATTACGCTTCTGTGCGGCCAAACCATCGCTATCAGTACTGTTAGTGCGCTGTTAGCGCTAACAACGTTTCTGTGCGGCCAGTACTGCTCGTTTACAAAAATGGAAAGCTGATCGCAATACCTATTGTCATGGGGGTGGGATTATTTTTGCCCCCCCCCCTCACAGATGATAGACAGAATGTCTAAATACTGATAAACATTGCATCTAAGAATTAATAGGCCTATGCGAGGTAGCGTAACGATCGAGTAAGAAAATTTTGATTCTTGAATGTTGAAAGTTTGCATTTTAGAGCACTAATGTGCGTATTTTACATGGTTGTAGTGCAATGTAATGATCGTAAGTTTTCTTTTCTTTTTTCTCGCGAGGGGGGCCATGGGGGGGGGGATTGATTTTGCCCTTCTCTTGAATGATTGGGGGAGATTGCCCCTCTTCCCCCCAGCTTGCGGCGCCTATGATCAAGATGCTGACTAAACCATACAGATACATACACTAAGCCATATAGATAAGTACAGATACGTCGTTAGCATAATAAGTATCATGCCTTATTGAGTTAGATGAGCTTTGAGGTGATAGTTCAAAACCCCCAATATAATATTTCTTAGTTCTGAAATCAATAGTTAGGGAATCCATGCTAAAAGTATCTAAGTTGGCCAGCTAGTCAGAGTTTAAGATATAAGGTATTCAGTGGAAAAGTGGCGCCATATAAATGCTGTGAATCATCATCATCATCATCATCATCATCACCACCACCACCACCACCAGTGATGGAGATTTGTTCCGCAGTTCTTTTCATCGGGGGGGGGGGGGGGGGGGGCGCGACCTATTTTACGTCCCCCAAGATGAATAGAACTGCGGAACAAATCTCCGCCACTGATCACCACCACCATAATGATCTATGCTTACCTTTTTTGTGCAACAACACCTTTGACATGTCCACTCCGCTCCTAGACACAAAGACAAAACTGACAAAGAGGTTGCAGGTCCTGAACTGCTTTTTTTTTCTCACCATAACAGGATAGCTACGTAGAGCATCCATTTCACCAGGGTACTTTCCCTGATTTCACCATCCAGAACAAGTGGTCAAGATGTCAACAGATAATTCTTTCAGCAGGGAAAGTGTTGTTTTCAGTATCCCAAGAGAAAAAAAGTCAAATGGCGAGAGACCGCTAGGGCCATTCCACCTCATGACTGGGGCTATTTCGGACGTTATCGAGCTATCAGTCTTTCACGAACAGCCATGTCCCACCAGAAGTTGGAGGGCACAATTTTGCACCCATCGAAAGTGTCTAAATTGTCGTCTTTCCTGTCTTTCAAAATTATCCTTAAACTAAAGAACAATGAGGCACAATGCCTTTATTGATCATTCAAGTACTTATGCCCATTATTGTTTCTGCTGAAGAAAAAGGCCGAATCGCTCGGCCACTTCCACACCGGCTCACCCGTACGGCACATTCCTATCTACTCAAGTCGATATCATAATTAATATCTGATGGATGTCCTGCTGCAGCATAATTATACTTCATGACGAGTTTAAAACCACTCCCAGTCCACTTGACGATGTGCTGCTGAATGTTGCTTATACCTTACTTTGTAGCATCACATTAACCCTCTCTGTTATATAACAATGTACACATGCATACATGCACGATATAAGAAATCTCATTTATCTTACCAATTCACTCAGTCATGAAAATAACATGAGAAGAGCTACCAAAAAACCCCTTGCTTACCTGAACTTGCACCTGGACACGAGAGATGTTACATAACAATGTACCCATTCATGCATAAACCATATCAGGAATGTGCACTCATCTCAGCAATTCATTCAGTCACAACTCTTTGGAGAGTGGGTACCATTAAAGAATTATTGTGGAAATAAGATGGACTGTATAATGATGTGACAAGCGCAAAATAAATTTATGTTAGGTACACCAAAACTTTAAAAAGTTGGTTTTGTAGCCATCACCTTCTTTAGGACTTTACTCAGTAATGCCAGTGCTGCTTAACATAATTATAAATTATGAAATATGACTTTTAGACCTTTGAACTTTGGTTGCCAAAGTTTAGAAAAAAAAATACATGTATTATGTTTATAGCCTTCTACAGGAGCAACGAAACTTAAGAAACGACAATGGGCCTTTCTTAAAGAATGAGAACGCAGTGGCTTAGCTTGTAGGTTCAGACAATGAAATTGCACTGGTCTGATTTTTTCTTGGGGGGGGGGGCAGGGAGTAGGTAAACACCTTACCTGGTGGATGAAATGAGGGCGAGGAAGACCATGGTGTGATGGGGAAGGTATAGACGAGGATCATATCATATCCTTTTCATTTTGTCTTGCTCTCCTTTATTTCTTTTTTTCCCTTTCTCTTCTTTCTTTCTTTCTCTCTCCCTCTTCCACTCTCTCGCTTTTTAACATTTTTTGTAAAACAGTGGGAGGCACAAGCTACATCGTATCAATGTCACTGCAAATTTTAATGTAAGGTCATTGCTTCAGTATTGTTAGAGAACAGGAACAACGAATAAAGACAAAAATTGCAACATTAGATTTTTTGAAATTTATGTCTTTTTTTTTTTGGTTTCATTTTGTCACTCTTTTCATGTATGTAGACAATCACATAAACATGCACACAAAATATAAGACATGAAAAGTCACAATCATGATACATCAAAAATATGTACTGTATAAAACAATATCTTTCTTTCTTGCTTTCACATTTTATGAGGTGTTAACATCTATGAACAAGAACAATTTATTTAAAAAATGAATATGCATACATAACATAAAATCTACTAGGTGTGACATTCTTTGGATAACTAATCCGGGATACCTTTTCTCCTACAGAACGAACCCCTTCAAATATCTATACATCGGGATTAACTGTTCCTTATAAGAAAATTATTCCCTGGGAAGCGGAGGGGGAGGGGGTATCAGGGACTAACCCCCTTTTTAAAATAAAATTGTTGGGGTCGTCATCAGAGAAAACAATTTACCGAGGCGATGCAGTTGTATTCATGGAGTAGTTTTCAGGAAATTATCGAAATATACGGGAAATCTTGTCTCAAAAGAACTATGACACTGAATATAGCATTTATCATAGATATCCTAGGATCTCTATGGCCTTTATAAATTACGCCCTCTTCCCAGAGAGGCAGAACACGTCTGACTGGTTTTGTATAGGATATCAGTTTATTATTCCATTTACTCAATAATGGAATAAAAAAATAAAAATAAAAATGAGTGAAGCTTACCTAGCATCAAAGATCATCATAATAATTCAAAACGCTTTCCCAACTAAATTCTAACAAAAATCTTTCTAGTCTAGTCGCTCAACAATTCACAGAAAATTTTAAAGTCTTACCGATAAAATGCAACTTTCAGCAGAAGATAATATTGTTTCACATAAGAATTACAAACGTGAAAAATTCTTCTGGCATGTCATTTCCATGAAAAGGTAGGCTACTACGCTAGCATTCATATGCATTTTAACGCTATTTATACGTGAAAAAGACCTCTATTAAATCATACACATTTTTAAAAATCGTATACAGTCATCACTACAATATAAAATGTCATATACTTTGCGAAATTCAACAAATTCAACAAACCACTATAGTGCAATTTGAATTTACTTAATGCATTTTTAGCATTCCATTTATTCTGCTGTACATATTACAACTTATAATCAATGTCTGCGAAATAGCTTAAGAGCATAGCGAGGAGAGATAGTTGTGTCACTGGAATTTGCCTCCTAATCCATCAAACTTTTAATGGAGTTCCAATGTAACTTAGCTTGGCCTCTTTGCATAATAAAGCGTGTATATGCGTATTATCGCTCTCAATGCACTATGGTTTAGAGGAGGCGTGATTGCTCACTGACTAGCTTGGTTTAAGAACAGTGGTCTGGCAGGTCCAAGGTTCGAAACCAAGTGATGTATTGGCGTCCTTCGGTAGGCATTTATCCACAAATTTTACTATGATTGTAATCAATGTAGTCAAGTCCCTCCGGCCTCCTTGCCTTTTCTCCTCACAGTCCACTGCATTTGGGTATTCACTTTGGTATTCATCATACCACACAATAAATCATGAAAAGTATAGAATTTATCACACGTACAAATAAGTCACATTTAGCAATCCTTTTGAATTTTGCAAAATATAAAGGACGACCACTAAAGGAATCTTATCTGAAAGCACCAAAAAGTCATTTAGAAGCCATGCTCATTAATTCCCATGCAGCACATGAAAACCTTACTATTTCCGGACAACTGATTTTAAAAGCTAACATATCTTCAACACGTGGGTGTTACATCTGCATGCACGAAGTTGGTGGGAAAATGTTTAAATGAAATTACCCCCTAACCTCACAAACACGAACAGTTCATACTGTTACTAAATAACCAACCAATTCAAAGGTAGTCATAAAATATATTCTCCTGCTTACAATAAACAAAGCAATAACAGCATATAGGTGGAATAAAACCAACAAGAAAGCCACAGAAGTGCGCCTATTAGACATTAAGGCCTTTTATCGTTGGCGCATAATTACCCCATTTCTTTGTTTTCTTTTTCAAATTGCAGCATAGATATCGATTTCCTTGATATTATTACAACGCATGAAAATATACACAATTATATGGTTCAAC
The DNA here is from genome assembly GCA_029962745.1 of Echinometra lucunter. NCBI lineage: Eukaryota > Metazoa > Echinodermata > Echinoidea > Camarodonta > Echinometridae > Echinometra > Echinometra lucunter. The sequence goes on from CM057152.1 coordinate 33,192,543, forward strand.
AAGGCCGTCACAAATATAATTACAAACATAGTTAATGAAATTCAATCTTCACAACACTGCTAATTAGCGAACTAGTGAAAAACAAAACAACACATCGATTTAATGATTAAATCAAGAAATTGCAGACACTCAACGATTACGAAAAGAAGATTAAAAAATAAACAACAGAACTCAAAATCGAACTGTAATAGGATTTTAAAAAAGAACACAAATACACTAAAATAATCAATAGTTCAACCACAGTATAAACAAAGTCAGCCTGAATATCTTGGAGGGCACCTGCAGAAGAATTCCAACGACGACGAAAACGTGCCAAAAGATTTGATCCTATTCCCAAAAGCATTTGTCCTTTCTCGAAATATACAAAGATCTCATACGGAAGGCTCACATGTAGATAGGTTTTCCTGTCTCTTAAAACTCCATCATCTCTCACTGAAAAAAGCAAGATAGTAAGACGAATCTACGGAAAGGTGGGAGACAGTCCAGTCGACGAAAGATTATTAAAGAGAGTAAAGCTCTGTTAGGTCGAGAAATTTGGATTCCATAAACTTTGGCTTGTGGACACCCGGTCTTATGAACCTTCCGTCAAGAGAAGTGCGCTCTGGGAGAGACACATTTTGTTAGCTTGTTTTACCAAAAAAAAAAATAATAATAATATGAATTTCTCAATGTCGTTCGGATCCAGAGAGTGATCATCCCATTTTTTTTCACTAAAACTTGATGAAAGCATCTCAAGCATCCCTGCAGCACCCAAGCGTCTCGACTTTAAGGTCCATGGGATTCTATACACAGAATGTTGGTTGGTTTGAATTTTGTCGAGCACAAGCTGCCAGAAGGCGTACTCGCCATCTGGAATCTCATTACATTTCTGGAAGTATCAAGAATCCAGAAAGATTCCCTTTCGTAGATAAATCCTTTTTGACACAAACATTGCACTTCAGAGTCGTTATACAGTTACAGCATGTACATTTGTCATTAAAACTGACAAGAATAAATATGTGCATTATTTACAAATGGTATTTACATCAAGAGCACCGACAGCGGCTCAGTTTCAAAGGTTGTTTGAAGCACAACGCTCTGCAAAAAAAGTGAATATTTGTACAGTCATCGGACTTTCAAAGGACTGTTTCATGGTCTGTGGAACAAGGGATCAAATGCAGTTCCAGTGACTTTTGTGTGCCTTCCTTGTCGGTGGTCGTGGTGTTGTTGACTGAATCCCACTGTCGGGCCCGACTGTTCTTCCGGAAGGCATCTTCGTTATCACTAGCGTGGTTGTAATCCTGGTGCGGTGCCAGGGTCAGGCCGCAGTTGTTGCGATTCCTTTCGGGGGCTTCCGTGGAGTGCACATCCTCATCGTCGCTAGGGTAACTTTGTATCACCTGAGGTAAGAGGTAATGCTTCTCTTTATAATGTTCCGGCTTAGACTCGCCTCATCCGTGTTGCTCATATCGCGCTGGTAGAACGACACACTGGGCTCGTACTGACCATCATAGTTGTCATTCTGGTCGACTTCCTCAGGTACTGTTTCCAAGCCTTCGATAGAGGACTTCGAACGTGACGCTAACACGTTTGACAACGACTGATGCTTCTCTGCTGCTGACCGACTGGTGGTTATTTGGCCTGGATGTCATTTGCCTGATTATTCCTGGGACGTCACCATCCTTCGAACTCTCTTCGCGAAAGGGAACCATGGGGGATAGTTTGAATTCGCTTTCCATGAGTGCTGCGGACTGCCATTTGAATTCATGATGAGGTCTTTGTCATAGGCTACGGACGATTGGTTATCGCTAGTGATACCTGTGGCACTGACCCCGACGAGTCGCGATGATATTGCTTGATCTTGTTGTCTTGCGCAGTCGAGAGTTGATTTGTGAAACAGAGCGCTGACCGCTCGTTGCCGTCGGATGGTATTCATTGCTTCCGTTTCTCGCACATTCCATGTTTGGCAAGCAGAATGGTTACTAGATCACGCCCGGAACGCTTTCGTGAGATGGCATATAGAAACGGATTTGCACAGAGTTTATAGGGTAGAAAAGCACTATAAAGATTTTCGATTGATTTGTGGTAAGAAGCTGATGTCCGAACGCACCAGAGAGACCAAAAAGTGCCATGGGTGCCCAACAAGCGAAGTCTGTAAAGACCAAGACTGCCATGCGTTTGGCTACCTTAGAGTCCTTACGCTGCATCACAGTATGTGGATTCCGCACAGTGAGGTACATCTTAACGTAGCATGCGCAAATAACTGCGAAAGCCATAGTGTTGACCAAAAGAATGACAATCACATATGAAATGGTAACGGTATCCTTCCTGTTCTCGATATAGAATGGCAAACACATGCTTGTAACGCTGTAGTTTCCAACCTTGAACAAAGGCAAAACAGCTATCAATATGGAGAAGACCCATCCGACGATCATAATACGAGCTGCCAGGCGGAGTCGTATACGTTTGTTAAGGTCAATCGCGTATATGATGGTGTACCAGCGTTCGATCGTAATGACTGTAAGGGAAACACGGAAAGTTCGCTTGATAGCATTGATATAAACCTGCCACGCTGCAACCTGCTCCGTACTGCCACTGAATAGAATAATTAAGTACACTCCGGCCGTGTGGACATCGACGGAAGTCTACAATAAGGAGTACAATCCCATGCACAAAATCACAGCAAGCGATAGGTTTGCACTGAGGACTTCGGGACAGTCATCTTGTGGCGTTAGTGAGGGCAAAGTACCACGAGAACAATGAAGTTACCCGACGAGTGCCCGTTCCTGAGACGAACCACACCAGGACCCAGAATGAACACTACCCCATCACACTCCGTACACGGGATGGGATGATTGGGGCTGCGGGGGTGCAGATCACATCGTATATCTGTTTTCACCAGTTTCACCATCACATTTGCTACCGTTAACATCATAGGAAATGCTCGGGTTTATGACTCCCAGAGGTGAAGGAGGTTCTCATCCTCACCCGGTGGCTTCACACCAGGTATGCCTTTCCTCGATGACCGAGCCATTGAGCTCTCTCGGATCGAAAGCTCGAAATCGGAAAGGCTTTCCTTTTGCATGCTAGCGCCAGGCTGGAACTGTCCAAACAGTGAGTGACCATAATCATCGATGTCCGAACCACGCTGGATTGTGGTGTCCGTTCCCGAAAGCACAAACGCTCCCTCCTCAAACCCAATGACTTCCACACCATGAGAAGTAACAGTCGGCATGGTGGTTGACGGACACGAGGTCGTTCGAATCTTCATAGTCACGTTCTGCCTGTTCACATTCTGTAGTTCTCTTTAGTCTGGTAATCGAAAGCACAGCAGTGAGTGAAGTAGTTCAGTTTGGCAATGCGTAAATGTTCGAAGCGGAAATTGAAGGGAAGATGGAAAGCTTGTGTGTGCCTTCGATATTCAGGTCGATTAGATATTTCAGACCATTTGTAGGCAGTTCTTCAATGTCGGTCTTCTCCAGTGATCTGTCAGCAAAATATATGATAATTAATCAACAAAACTGATATTCATGGTAATGTTTTTTTCATCTGTTTCACTCGCTCGCAAACACCAGAAATTGGACAGTTTATAACAAGGGGCAGGAGACGTCAGCCCACTAAACCCCCCTTTGGAGGTACGCACTGGTGTACTGTGGAGTGGGGGGGCGGGCGTTGCACCCCAAGCTCCATCCCACAAGAAAGAAAACGAAAATTAGAAAGAGAAACAAGACAAAAATGAAAGCTTGAAATTATTTTACATTTTTCTTTATGAAAAGAGCGAACGTTTCGCTTAATTTCAAGCGCAAGAAATTGGACAGTCTATACACGAGGCAGGAGACGTCAGCCCCATCAAAAATTTTGACTCATCACGCCATCGTGGTACGAGTTCAAAGACTTTTTACAACACGACATTAAAATGCCTTCGGCGATGAAGCTGCTTTTGAAAAATCAAGTCCGTACACAAACTGAACTGAAGTAGTGGTCTGTTATTCCAAAATTTGTCGATTTTTATGCATAATAACTTATCATCAGTTCATGAAGTTAACAGCATGACGGTAGGTGACGATTCATGCGGTCTTACGGGAGTGAATACTGCCCACCTAATCGTCATTTAAAGCATCTTAAATATCAAGCCATCTGTAATCTTTAAAACATTATCTCTATAACTGGAACTTAAAAAGGTTACTCGGCTATGACTACAACGAGGTTAATCTGTTTTATCTGTACATGATTGTAAATTCATGATTTTGAGCCCCGTTCTTGTCTACTTACAGGTTTCGGGGTCCATCAAATTCCATAAACGCGTTTTCAGCCAGCTTGGTGATAGGATTGAAAGCCAAGGATCTAATGAAAGTAATATGAAAATAAATGAAATATCCGTTGTCAAATGTATCAACTATAATACAACATTCATTTATCACAACCATTTATTCATTCACTGATTACTTTATAGTCCATTTAAGGATATTTGTTTTGTTGACATGCATTACAAAAGAGAAATATACTTACATTATTCAAACACAAAGACGAACAGATTTATAGTAATATAGCATAGATAATATATGAGGATATATATATATATATAACAAATAAACTTGTTGAAAATTATAGAATAAGAAGTTTAAATTTGATTGTTACTACAATTATGATGTTATTATTACCATAATAATTATCATTATTATCATTATCACTCTCATTATTGTTATTATTACAATTATATTAATCATCACTGTCAACATCATCATCATTATTCATTTATTATCACCCCCATCATTACAATATTTTCTTACATTGTTTTGGTATAGCATGTAACAACCATTTCGAATAATACAATTCATGTACACTAACATAAATGTAATTACAGAATACATGGAAGAAGGGCAAATTTTAAAAAAACATTCGGATATGGATTTATACTTACAAACTCTCTATTGTTGAACCGCGGAATGCATAGTCAGGGACAGTTACAATGTTGTTCCTCTCAAGACTCCTGTATGGAAAAAAATATATGTTCGTAATTCTCATTATGTTCAGTGCCATGTACTATATTACAACATTTCATAACACACCAATGCAAAATGCGTATTTTGTATTTACCGGGTAATTTCCAAATAGAAACAAATAAAGAAAGACAAAGAGAAATGAATAAAAAATAACAGACAAATATATAAATGCATATACATAAATATATGTAAATGTATTATAGATAAATTCATTACAAATAAATGAATAAACGTAATTATTATTATTCAACTTCTACCATCCCGAAATCCATTTCATTGAGGAAGTACGTGGAATATTGCAGGGAAGCCCCTATCCACCGGGGGGGGGGGGGGGGGGAGGGGGCAGTTGCCCCCCAAATTTTCAAGCCGTACATTTTTACTGAAAATCATCCAGAAAAATCCACCCCTATTTTGCACCAGGGGCCCGTTGCATAAAACTTACTATAATAGTAACTTTACTATTATAGTAACTTACTGGATTTTGATTGGCTGTTGATGATGTCATGCTGCTCAAGAGCCAATCAAGTTCCAGTAAGTTGCTATAATAGTAAAGTTACTGAAACGGGGCCCAGATCCTTCAATTTCACTTAAAAAATTAAAAAATGCCCTCGTGACCAGCTCGGTTGCTTCGCTCCCCTGTTTGCGTGTTTCCTCTCGATCATTTTATGTATTCTTGCACCCCCCCCCGAAAAAATTTGTGCGTAGGGCCTTGGGGATAAGACTGCATTTTGCCCATCTCCCCCACCCACATAGCTTGATGGAAGCTACGCCACTGTCACGTGTGACACTCTGCAGGCAGGAACAGGCAGGTGCTTGTAATGAAGAAACAGCTTTTATTTCAAACGAATTGCATACAGAGGCAGTATCGATTTAAATGATAGACCGATGAGAGTTATAAACAGGAAAGTAGAAAAGAGGGACTTTCGACAAGAGAGACGCCGTAAACCATGTCTAATAGGAATCAAGAATCTATGGGCGTCAATCGGGGAGGGGGTGGGGGAGAGAAAGGGGGCAATAAGTACTCCCAAATTTCAAGCGGAGGATCTTTTTTTTGCTTGTCAGCAAAGTTTTGGTGTATGTTTCCCCTAATTTTTATGTTCCCCACAAATAATCTAAGCTAGAATCCCCTTTTTTCTGCTTGTCAGTAAATTTTGGTGTATGCCCTTCCCCCAATTTCATGTCCTCCAAAAAACTAAAGCTGAGGACCTTTTTCGAGTGTCCCTCAAAATATAAAACGGATCGATGCCCCTGCAAAAATCATTGAATCTTAGCAATAGATCACCATTCTTTGTTTTGAAATAAAAATACGTCAGTTTTAGCCATCTTGATATGAATTTCTCTCTTCACTTGTCACAGAACTCGGCAGATAAATAATTCATCTGCTTTAAAAGCAGATACCCTAATAGAATTATAAAGAAAGGTTTGGTTAGACCTCACTGACAACGTAACCGAGACTTTGATTTAAATATTTTACGTACACCCTTGCTATATGTTATGTGAAGGTTTGTGAAAGGGTAGGAAGCAGCTGTTGCTATCGTTATCGGTAAGGTATGACCAAGCCTCGTTTCTT
>CM057152.1:33199594-33229594 GCA_029962745.1 Echinometra lucunter
TTTGTCGAGCACAAGCTGCCAGAAGGCGTACTCGCCATCTTTATCTCATTACAATTTCTGAAGTATCAGAATCCAGAAAGATTCCCTTTCGTAGATAAATCCTTTGACACAAAAACATTGCACTTCAGAGTCGTTATACAGTTACAGCATGTACATTTGTCAATAAAAACTGACAAGTAAATAAATATTGCATTATTTACAAATATTTTTTACATCAAGAGCACCGAATGCGGCTCAGTTTCAAAGGTTTGTTTGAAGACAACGCTCTGCAAAAAAAAGTGAATATTTGTACAATCATCGGACTTTCAAAGGACTGTTTCATGGTCTGTGGAACAAGGATCAAATCATGCAGTTCCAGTGACTTTTGCGTGCCTTCCTTGTCGGTGGGCGTGGTGTTGTTTGACTGAATCCCACTGTCGGCCCGACTGTTCTTCCGGAAGGCATCTTCGTTATCACTAGCGTGGTTGTAATCCTGGTGTGCGGTGCCAGGGTCAGGCCGCAGTTGTTGCGATTCCTTTCGGGGGCTTCCGTGGAGTGCACATCCTCATCGTCGCTAGGGTAACTTTGTATCACCTGAGGTAAGAGGTAATGCTTCTCTTTATAATGTTCCGGCCTTAGACTCGCCTCATCCGTGTTGCTCATATCGCGCTGGTAGAAACGACACACTGGGCTCGTACTGACCATCATAGTTGTCATTCTGGTCGACTTCCTCAGGTACTGTTTCCAAGCCTTCGATAGAGACTTCGAAAGTGACGCTAACACGTTTGACAAACGACTGATGCTTCTCTGCTGCTGACGACTGGTGGTTATTGGCCTGGATGTCATTTGCCTGATATTCTGGACGTCACCATCCTTCGAACTCTCTTCGCGAAAGGGAACCATGGGGATAGTATTTGAATTCGCTTTCCATGAGTGCTGCGGACTGCCATTTGAATTCATGATGAGGTCTTTGTCATAGGCTACGGACGATTGGTTATCGCTAGTGATACCTGTGAGCACTGACCCCGACGAGTCGCGATGATATTGCTTGATCTTGTTGTCTTGCGCAGTCGAGTTGATTTGTGAACAGAGCGCTGACCGCTCGTTGCCGTCGGATGGTATTTCATTGCTTGTTTCTCGCACATTCCAGGTTGGCAAGCAGAGGTATAGATACACGCCGGAACGCTTTCGTGAAGATGGGCATATAGAAACGGATTTGCACAGGAGTTTATAGGGTAGAAAAGCACTATAAAGATTTCGATTGATTGTGGTAAGAGCAGTATGTCCGAACGCACCAGAGAGACCAAAAAGTGCCATGGGTGCCCAACAAGCGAAGTCTGTAAAGACCAAGACTGCCATGCGTTTGGCTACCTTAGAGTCCTTACGCTGCATCACAGTAGGTGGATTCCGCACAGTGAGGTACAATCTTAACGTAGCATGCGCAAATAACTGCGAAAGCCATAGTGTTGACCAAAAGATGACAATCACATATGAAATGGTAACGGTATCCTTCCTGTTCTCGATATAGAATGGCAAACACATGCTTGTAACGCTGTAGTTTCCAACCTTGAACAAAGGCAAAACAGCTATCAATATGGAGAAGACCCTCCGACGATCACTTAATACGAGCTGCCAGGCCGGAGTCGTATACGTTTGTTAAGGTCAATCGCGTATATGATGGTGTACCAGCGTTCGATCGTAATGACTGGTAAGGGAAAACACGGAAAGTTCGCTTGATAGCATTGATATGAAACCTGCCACGCGCTGCAACCGGCTCCGTACTGCACTGAATAGAATATTAAAGTACACTCCGGCCGTGTGGACATCGACGGAAGCTACAATGAGGAGGTACAATCCCATGCACAAATCAGCAAGCGATAGGTTGCACATGAGGACTTCGGACAGTCATCTTGTGGCGCTGTGAGGCAAGTAGCACACGAGAACAATGAAGTTAACCGACGAGTGCCGTTCTGAGACGAAACCACAACAGGACCCGAAGGAACACATACCCCATCACATCCGTACACGGATGGAATGCATTGGGCTGTGGGGTGCAGTCACATCGATAATATCTGTTTTCAGCCAGTTCACCATCACAATTTGCTAACCGTTAACATCAATAGAAATGCTCGGTTTATGACTCCCGGATTGAAGAGGTTCTCATCCTCACCCGGTGGCTTCACACCAGGTATGCTTTCCTCGATAACCGAGCCATTGAGCTCTCTCGATCGAAAGCTGAATTCGGAAGGCTTTCCTTTGCATGCTAGCGCCAGGCTGGAACTGTCGCAACAGTGAGTGACCATAATCATCGATGTCCGAACCACGCTTGATTGTGGTGTCCGTTCCCGAAAGCACAAACGCTCCCTCCTCAAACCCATGACTTCCACAACCATGAGAAGTAACAGTCGCATGGTGGTTGACGGACACGAGGTCGTTCGAATCTTCATAGTCACGTTCTGCCTGTTCACATTCCTGTAGTTCTCTTTAGTCTGGTAATCGAAAGCACAGCAGTGAGTGAAGTAGTTCAGTTTGGCAATGCGTAAATGTTCGAAGCGGAAAATTGAAGGGAAGATGGAAAGCTTGTGTGTGCCTTCGATATTCAGGTCGATTAGATATTTCAGACCATTTGTAGGCAGTTCTTCAATGTCGGTCTTCTCCAGTGATCTGTCCGCAGAATATATGAATAATTAATCAACAAAACTGATATTCATGGTAATGTTTTTTCATCTGTTTCACTCGCTCGCAAACACCAGAAATTGGACAGTTTATAACAAGGGGCAGGAGACGTCAGCCACTAAACCCCCCCTTTGGAGGTACGCACTGGTGTACTTGTGGAGTGGGAGGGGGCGGGGCGTTGCACCCCAAGCTCCATCCCACAAGAAAGAAAACGAAAATTAGAAAGAGAAACAAGACAAAAATGAAAGCTTGAAAATTATTTTACATTTTTCTTTATGAAAAGGGCGAACGTTTCGCTTAATTTCAAGCGCAAGAAATTGGACAGTCTATACACGAGGCAGGAGACGTCAGCCCCATCAAAAATTTTGACTCATCACGCCATCGTTGTACGAGTTCAAAGACTTTTTCTACAACACGACATTAAAAATGCCTTCGGCGATGAAGCTGCTTTTGAAAAATCAAGTCCGTACACAAACTGAACTGAAGTAGTGGTCTGTGATTCCAAAATTTGTCGATTTTTATGCATAATAACTTATCATCAGTTCATGAAGTTAAAAGCATGACGGTAGGTGACGATTCATGCGGTCTTACGGGAGTGAATATACTGCCCACCTAATCGTCATTTAAAAGCATCTTAAATATCAAGCCATCTGTAATCTTTAAAACATTAGCTCTATAACTGGAACTTTAAAAAGGTTACTCGCTATGACTACAACGAGGTTAATCTATTTTATCTGTACATGATTGTAAATTCATGATTTTGAGCCCCGTTCTTGTCTACTTACAGGTTTCGGGGGTCCATCAAATTCCATAAACGCGTTTTCAGCCAGCTTGGTGATAGGATTGAAAGCCAAGGATCTAATGAAAGTAATATGAAATAAATGAGATATCCGGTGTCAAATGTATCAACTATAATACAACATTCATTTATCACAACCATTTATTAATTCACTGATTACTTTATAGTCCATTTAAGGATATTTGTTTTGTTGACATGCATTACAAAAGAGAAATATACTTACATTATTCAAACACAAAGACGAACAGATTTATAGTAATATAGCATAGATAATATATGAGGATATATATATATATATATAACAAATAAACTTGTTGAAAATTATAGAATAAGAAGTTTAAATTTGATTGTTACTACAATTATGATGTTATTATTACCATAATAATTATCATTATTATCATTATCACTCTCATTATTGTTATTATTACAATTATATTAATCATCACTGTCAACATCATCATCATTATTATCATTTATTATCAACCCCATCATTACAATATTTTCTTACATTGTTTTGGTATAGCATGTAACAACCATTTCGAATAATACAATTCATGTACACTAACATAAATGTAATTACAGAATACATGGAAGAAGGGCAAATTTAAAAAAACATTCGGATATGGATTTATACTTACAAACTCTCTATTGTTGAACCGCGGAATGCATAGTCAGGGACAGTTACAATGTTGTTCCTCTCAAGACTCCTGTATGGAAAAAAATATATGTTCGTAATTCTCATTATGTTCAGTGCCATGTACTATATTACAACATTTCATAATACACCAATGCAAAATGCGTGATTTTGTATTTACCGTGTAATTTCCAAATAGAAACAAATAAAGAAAGACAAGAAAAGAAATGAATAAAAAATAACAGACAAATATATAAATGCATATACATAAATATATGTAATGTATTATAGATAAATTCATTACAAATAAATGAATAAACGTAATTATTATTATTCAACTTCTACCATCCCCGAAATCCATTTCATTGAGGAAGTAACGTGGAATATTGCAGGGAAGCCCCTATCCACCGGGGGGGGGGGGGGGGGGGAGGGGGGCAGTTGCCCCCCAAAATTTTCAAGCCGTACATTTTACTGAAAATCATCCAGAAAATCCACCCCTATTTTGCACCAGGGGCCCGTTGCATAAAACTTACTATATAGTAACTTTACTATTATAGTAACTTACTGGATTTTGATTGGCTGTTGATGATGTCATGCTGCTCAAGAGCCAATCAAGTTCCAGTAAGTTGCTATAATAGTAAAGTTACTGAAACGGGGCCCAGATCCTTCAATTTCACTTAAAAAAAATTAAAAAATGCCCTCGTGACCAGCTCGGTTGCTTCGCTCCCCTGTTTGCGTGTTTCCTCGATCATTTTATGTATTCTTGCACCCCGCAAAAAATTTGTGCGTAGGGCCTTGGGGATAAGACTGCATTTTGCCCATCTCCCCCACCCACATAGCTTGATGGAAGCTACGCCACTGTCACGTGTGACACTCTGCAGGCAGGAACAGGCAGGTGCTTGTAATGAAGAAACAGCTTTATTTCAAACGAATTGCATACAGAGGCAGTATCGATTTAAATGATAGACCGATGAGAGTTATAAACAGGAAAGTAGAAAGAGGGACTTTCGACAAGAGAGACGCCGTAAAACCATGTCTAATAGGAATCAAGAATCTATGGGCGTCAATCGGGGAGGGGGGGGGGGGGGAGAAAAGGGGGCAATAAGTACTCCCAAATTTCAAGCGGAGGATCTTTTTTTTTGCTTGTCAGCAAAGTTTTGGTGTATGTTTCCCCCTAATTTTTATGTTCCCCACAAATAATCTAAGCTTAGAATCCCCTTTTTTCTGCTTGTCAGTAAATTTTGGTGTATGCCCTTCCCCCAATTTCATGTCCCTCCAAAAAACTAAAGCTGAGGACCTTTTTCGAGTGTCCCTCAAAATATAAAACGGATCGATGCCCCTGCAAAAATCATTGAATCTAGCAATAGATCACCATTCCTTGTTTTGAAATAAAAATACGTCAGTTTTAGCCATCTTGATATGAATTTCTCTCTTTCACTTGTCACAGAACTTGGCAGATAAAATAATTCATCTGCTTTAAAAGCAGATACCCTAATAGAATTATAAAGAAAGGTTTGGTTAGACCTCACTGACAACGTAACCGAGACTTTGATTTAAATAGTTTACGTACACCTTGCTATATGTTATGTGAAGGTTTGTGAAAGGGTAGGAAGCAGCTGTTGCTATCGTTATCGGTAAGGTATGACCAAGCCTCGTTTCTTTGATTTTCAGCAACGCTTAGGGACTTTCGGTTGTACTGCTACAAGGGGGGGGGGGGGGGGGGGGGGGGGGGGGGGGGAGGGGAGGGGGGGGGAGGGGACACTCGTTTTTTTATTCATTTTTGTTGGTTATTTTACCGGAGGCACGCTATTCTTCATTCCAAAGATTCATTTTAATGCTAAAAAACTTTCTCATAAATTAAAAAATGGAATAGGCCCTACATTTTGTGAATTACAAACCCTGGTTCATTCCCGAAAAATTACAACCTCTGGAATAAACAAACCTTGGAATTAGTAAAGCTTGAAATATAAACGAACCTTCGGAGACATGAACATGGTGGTGGGGGGGGGGGGGGTGAGGGTGAGGGAAGGGGGAAAGCATGTATCCGTTACTTACAGTTTGCGAATGCGCAATCCTTTAAACATTCCAGGTTTAAGCGACACCAACTTGTTCCAGGACAGATCTCTAAACAACGAAAAAAGAAGAGAGAAAAAAAGTTGAGGAATGGGAAATTAATGGCTTAGGAATAAGGAAAGATAAACAATTCCCCATCTCTCTTCATTATAGCCATTTTCCATGTGTTCTTCACCTTGTCCTATGCCACTGTGTATGTCATCTGTAATAACAAAAACAAAAAAAAAAATCTGTCTTGTGTCAGGAAAATGTTACGTCAGTCAATCTAACTCGCACATCTTAGAATCATTTTTTCTCCCGAAATAACCACCTTGAGCAGATGTGAAAGAAACGCGACAGAATAATGCAACATTGCAAAAAAGAAAAGTACCCTCAAACCATGGACCCTACTACTGAAAAAAGAAGAAGAAGAAGAAAAAAAAAAGGCTTTGAAACGGAGGATGAAAAGGAAAGCAAATTAAAACAAACAGACAGAAGACAGGTGAAGAAGCAAATCGAGGACGTCAAAACATAATCCTGGCAAGGACATAGGACTGAAATATAGAACATGCCCCAATTTATACGGCTTTATCTGGAGATTTCATTTACAGAAAGAGGCCAAATCTAAACAAAAGAAATTGCCTATCACAGAAGTAAAACAATTGCCTCCGCAGATGAAGTAGAGGAAAAGCAACAAAGTACCAGCTCAATTTGGGGGAGGATTGAAATATTACATTTCTAGCGTTTATTTACTGCTCTTATTCCATGAAATTAATGTAATACTTTCAGTTAGAATTCACTAGTTTTTGTTGCATTATCTTAATGAAAAGAATACTCACACACCATTTAAACTTTATTGATCTAGAGAGTCCTATATAGGCCTACTTGAAGTTAAACCTTTGACTATTTCCAAATCTAGAATGCTCTTAAGCAGGGGCGGCACTACAGGGGTGGGGGCAGGGGGAGGCCGCCCCTATGATTTCTCAGGTGATCAAAAGGAGGAGGAGGAGGAGGAGGAAGAGGAGGAAGAGAAGGAGGAGGAGGAGGAGGAGGAGAAGAAGAAGAAGAAAACAGTATGCGGGAAGAGAGGGCAGGGTCATGCAACTATATAACAGTCCCATTTGTTCATTTAAAACGTAAATAAACTCACCTGTGGGCCAAGGTTAAAAACACAGAACACAGAAATACCTACTCCTATCAAAATACCTTGGTGCCGCTATCAAGTTTTTGTACGTTCACTTTCCTTTTCATTTCGAGAACCCACTTTAACTTTATCGACTTAAGACAAAAATGAATACATTTTTACAGGTATGTTTACAAGGCTTTTCTTCAAAAAATAATATCAAGCAATATACTTTCCATGTAAAAAAAAAATAACAGAAAAAACCAAACTATCAATGCCAAGAATCATGCATTTCACGAACATTAACCAAGGAAATAGTACAGAAAAAAAAACCACAGTGAACCTCGTTAGCCAATATAGCATTATTCATTGTCAGTGATCAAAGGACAACTCAACCAAGAGTGCCAGTTCTGATCCCCTCCCACTTCCGAGAATTCATCAAAAGCATTCAAACCTTTAACTGTCCAAGAATAGAAACATATTCTGATTTGCATTTTATTCCAACGTTACAATGCTTCAGCAATAACTGTCAACCCAGCGCACATGACCTTTTATCCACTTGTATTTGAAATGCCAATATGTAACACCACTGTCAACTTTGAAAAGGACTCGGAAAAACAGAAGGTGCGGAGGGGGGGGGGGGGGGGGAGTATTTCCTGCCCTATCATGTTGCAACAATGAGGGTAACAGGGAAATATCAAAGGTTTAGAGTCAGGCAAGGGCATTATCTGGCTCAAAGTGGAAAGGGGAGGGGGGGGGTACGCGAGGCTGGCAGAGATGTCTGAACTGTCTCTGATGTGTATGTTGATGACCATTTCGAGTATTTCTGTTCAGATTGGTTGTCTGTAAACATATACCGACTGGCGTATTGATGTGCGTCCGCGTTCATGACCTCATAACTTTAAATGCCACTGGCGGAGGTGGTGGGGTATCACTCGGCGCAAGTGCCCCATCCTAACTAAACACTACCTGTATATACGTGACACACGAGTATGTCCATTCCCCCCCCCCCCCCCCCCACACACACACACCCGTTGTGTCATCGCCTATAATTATACTGCTGAAAAAGGTGATATAATGCATGCATTTCCCCTCATATTTTCCTGTTAGATATAATTTGAACAAATTTTGCCCGATGTCAGTGGAACCTGTACACCCTCTTTCCTGCCACCACAACATCATGTTACTTTACAGGACTGATGTCATACAACACGAAATCATGAACATAAAAGCAATTATGCCATTTTTGTTGCACGTGGTGACGCTTTCACGCTACTAATGAGACAGCTGATAATAAGTCTCGCTCTTAAAACACATTTAAAAACTAGATTTCAAGAATAACTGTAAAACAAAAGGACTAGAAATTCAAATTCTCCGACGGTTGGTATTATTTTTTCATCTAAAGATACCATCCCCCTCCGTTTATCAATACAATTTTGGGACAATTTAAAATGGTGTTGCAATGAGACATTTTTTGCCTACTATTTTAGAAGATTGGATAAAAACATAATGCTCAGTTTTAGGCCTCACCAACACAGAGTACTAATTTTAAGCATTGGAAGAAATAAAAAAAGCTCCTACGTATCCATGGATTGAAATGATGATGGAATTAGTAGTAAATACTACTACTACCATACGACTTCTACTACCTACTACTACTATTACGACTACTACCACCACCACTACTACTACTACTACGACTACTACTACGACTACTATTACGACTACTACTACTACTACTACTATACCACTACTACTACCACTACTACCACTACTACTACTACCGCTACTACTACCACTACTACTACTACCACCACTACTACTACTACTACTACTACTATACGACTACTACTACTACGACTACTACTACTACTACCACTACTACCACTACCACTACTACTACTACCTCTACTACTACTACTACTACTACTACTACTATACGACTACTATTAGTACCACTACTACTACTACGACTACCACCACTACCACTACTACTACTACCACTACTACTACCACTACTACTACTACGGCTACCACTACTACTATACGACTACTACTACTACTCCTACTATACGACTACTACTACCACTACTACTACTACGACTACCACTACTACTACTACTATACGACTACTATTACTACCACTACTACTACTACTACTACTACGACTGCTACTACTACGACGACGATGACTACTACTACTACTAGGAAGACGACGACGACGACTACTACTACTACCTCTACTACAAACTACTACTACTACCACTACTACTACTACTTCTACTACAAACGATCAGTGGGAACGACATTGTACTAAATATTGTTCATAGCAGAAACCACCAGATACCATTGGATAACTAATAGATATTCATTGCTTTAAAACTATTTGTCCTGTCTAAAAATCCCGGCTAAAAATCTAGCACATTTGCTCAAAATCATTTTCCTATAAAGCAACAACAATAAAGAACAAAACAACCCCAATCAAAACAAACAAAAAGAACAATAACGAAAATCCTTTACAAGACTGAAGATACAAGCCAACGTGATGTCTAAGTGTTCTTAAACTTTCCTCGTCCGACGAAGACCTAATTACAGCTGTCCCTTCCTTTACCCTAAACATGGTGTTGGATGTCGGCGCCACTAAATAATGTGCCAGGAAGCCAGACAGTGTCATGTTATAGCTATATAAAATGTGTCTTCGTGGTTGTTGGATATGTGAGTAGAGGAACATTTCTTTTAAAACCTGTATATATAGTGTCTTGATTTGGGTAAGATCCGTAAATGTAACGAAATGTTATAAAGCTGAACTCCAACAGGTGCCAAATTTGGCACTGTAAATGATTTGGATTAACAAAGAAAGCGATTTCCCTCTTTTAATATATTTAATGTCTTTGCATAACATTATTGTCATCGAGTTATCTAGTCAGTAAGAAAGATCGTTGACTATGAATTTAAGCTAACGTGAGCCGCATTATATTTAGTTTTTAATCTATTGTGAATGAGGAAAATTCACAAGTCAACAGACTAAAAGAAGCACGACAATTCCTTTCATGTTTAATAGCCTTTCTATAATCTGTTAAAATACATCATTTTCCGTTCACAAGACACAGCACTTTTCATAAACGCATGACGTAGATTGAGCTTTGGGGAATATAATCTTTCAAAGCTCGTATGGAAGGATGCCAAATCTATTAATAAAACAAAAGATTTAAAAATAAGATAGAAATCTCTTGGACAGGTATACAATCAATCAAATTCACTTTCCTGTTATTATTCATAAATCGTAAAGGAAGATTCACTTTACCATGTTAACAGCTCAAAACGATTAAAGGGGATTTTAAAAAAAAATATCTTCTGAAAGAAAATTTCATTTTTCTACAAGCACTTAAAAGTGTTCTTCTTTTAAAGAGCAATATAGGTTTGAAAGATACCCTTTTACTATATTCATCCATAACCATGGAAACAGCCTCCTGTGATGGGGTGTTGTGGGTTTCTCGTTTGTACCCCCCCCCTTATCCTCTTTCCGTGCGCTTCTAGATTTTTACACAATGTTATTGAAACTTCTCTTATACGTTTGGAATACACTTAAATCTACTTAGTATTTCACAAGTTGAAAAATGTATCATTCACTTGTTCGCTAAATACAAGGAAATATATACTAGTGCATCATCATTGCTTTCGTCTGTACATTTGTACTAGGTATTCTAATAACTCAAACTTAAAACTCATATAAGAATAAGGTTTTTACTGCGTACAGTTGAAGGTTGTCAAATTTATTTGGACTAGGTTTTGTGAATCTTTTCTTCATTAATATTCGTAAAATAATGCTCTGAATATCTAATTAGATTTTCACTTTTTGAAAAACTGAGGCAACAAACCGTTTGTTTATCAGTAATAAATTCAGAGCCTGGCAACTGCAATTGTGCACTGCAGCTGAAATTCCATAAACTGTACCTATTTCACCGATGCAGAGTGATGAATCATTACTGACACTGGACAGCTAAAGATTGGCAAAAATGACAGGTGCAATGCAAAATGGTATTGTTGTGTTCGAATTAAAGGCATTGGCTAACATTGTTATGATTTTAAAAAAATCTCATTTTGTTACTTAAAAATGGGATAAACATTAGGGTTATAGTGTAAAAATACCAGTGTGAAAGTTTCAGAGCATAATATCCACGGGAAGTATTTTTAAATATTAGAAATGTGAACCAATGTTTGAAAAATATACGAGGGTCGGTTGCATAGACCCAACGTAAGGAGTGCGCATGCGCACATGACTCAACGGACTGCACTGTGTGTATTGACGTATCACGCGGCGGAAGGCAAGTAACGGTATTTTTGAATTCGCGCAAACGGTCCTCTTAGTTCAGTGTCTCTCGAGACGAAAGCTAATAAAATCGCGGTTTGCGTCTAACTTACAGCTTTTCCTTCCAAATTATGGTTGGTTTCAGGGTTTTTGAGTATAAATACAAGTATTCATACACATGTTTCATCTTAGTTTGAGAATTTTTTAAATCAGCTGCTCACAAAGTTAGCCATTGCCTTTAATTAATCCCACAGATTTTGGGGCCTCATTGATTTTTCAAAAAGTGAACATCTAATTAAAATTTCATTTTCAGAACATTATTAGACGAATATTAATGAAGGGAAATGCATGAATCCTCGTCCAGATAAATATGACATTCTTCAACTTTTCACATGTACAACGGAAACCACAGTCTTTTACAAGTTTTAACTTTTTAGTGATTTACAGTCAAAAGTGTTATTTTTTTTCAAGACACCTTTCATGTATAGAATGTACCTACTGCTGTTATTTGATAGCATTATGTTGAAATTTTCTCAGTTGCCAGGTGTTTCGTCAAAATGATTAATATTTGAAGACCCTGCATTTTCCGCCAGAAATTATCTGAATGCAACTCTTTCATCACCATTCTCTCCCTCTATCTCTCTCTTTCTCCATCTCTCACATTTCTTTCTTTGTCGTCTTCCGCTTTTATCATGCGTTGTTTGCATATGTATATTTATTCAATGATCATTCTGGATGAGAACGTTAACTCAAGCTGTGCTTCTGACCACTCCTTTTTTTCTAAGTATAATTTTATGTGACCATGGTGACCATGTACCTTATGTTGACAGTTTGTAAATGTAGGATGATCATGATGATGCATGTGGAAATAAATGAACATCAAATCAATTTCACCACAAAAAATAGTGCTTCAAAAGTGAGACTCGTCTTCTTGCTCAGTTGTGATTTTACTTTCTTTCTGGGGTATTAACTGCGCAGAAACTTATGGTAGTCATCTAACTCTGTTTAACTCTGTTCAACAAATTTCATTTTGTCTCTGCTTTCTTGACTATCTCAAACTTTCAAAATGCGACAGTATCTTTTTCTCGATTTTGCTGGTTTTGTACATGCAATTCAACATACCAGTACCAGAAATGCTGGGTGCTCTTATTTTAGAAATCCTCAAAGTAATTTTTTTTCTTAGGTACTTTTAGGATATATATATATATATATATATATATACTTACACTTTAATGATGAGTAATTCTTCGACAGCCAGTGAAGTCAAGTTTGGGACAACATTCAGGTTACATCTTGATATTTGCCTAAAATCAGAAGAAAAATACATATTACATAATAATATAATTACTTAGAGAATTATAACCAAGGAGTCCATCCTGATAAAGTTGGTTAAAACAAAAGCAGAAAAATCCCATCTCTGTTCTTACTTAATATATTGTTAGTAATATAGGATTTATGATTTTATCGGTCAATTTAAAACTTTCTCCAATCAATTTAGTGTTTCGAGCAGTCAATTTCGTCCAAAATGCGAACGCGTTACAAAATCAGATTTCAAATTCGTCTCTGGCCGCTCAAAATCAACAACTCAGCGATGAAATTGCAAAGATTGCGCCAATCAATTTGACACAATGGGTCAGCGGTGTTGTTCTTAATGGTAATTCAAATTTGTCCATTCGTAACATTTCAGTCTTTGCGGTCATTCATATTCGTTGATGAGCAGGCATATTTGAACTTAACTGCACTCAAAATGATTAAGAATGTGAGGTTCGGAAAAAAGTAGAAAATAAAAATGAGGAGGGATTTAGACAGGGGCGTCAATCCGTTTTATATCTGGGGGACGCATGAGAAATTTTCTGACAGGCAAACAATTTTTTAAAAAAGAAAGGGGGCGGGAGTCCTAAGCTTTTTCAGGTGTCTGTTTTTACCCCCCCCCCCAAACTCGCTAACAAAAAAAAAAAAAAGAAAAAAGGGGAAAAGTTTTTCGGCTCTATTTTAAATGTCAAAAATTCGTCGACAAACTATTACACGAAATAAAACACTTCAATAATTTGTGGGTTTATATATATATATAAACAAAAGCAGAAAAATCTCATCTCTGTTCTTACTTAATATATATTATACATATATATATATATATATATATATATATATATATATATATATAGGGACACAATATATTGTGTCCCTCGACCTTAAAAAATATGGGGGCACGTGTCCCCCGGCTCCCCCCCCCCCCCGATTGACACCCATGGATTTGGAAAGGCCAGTTCAAGTAGATACTTAGCCTTGGTGCTGCTAATATGTCATTGGGCATAATATAGGTATTCCCGCCCATTTTCGTCACCTCTTCAATCAACTTTTATCAATTTTCAATTCTACTTCGTCCGCAGAAGCTAACTGCGTTCAAATCCTAACCTCAGTTTCGTTAAAGTGTCATTCATATTCGTCTTTGTCAATCAAATTTAAAAATTAAGTATTCAAATTCATCATTTTTGATTGGCATTCGTCAAGTGCTATATGTGCCTTTAAATGGAGGGTTTGACCAGGTATTTAACCATTTTACTTTCTCGTGATATAATTTGATTTTTGCTACTTTTCTCTGAAAAATTGAAATGATTATATATATGTAGTGGAACGCTAGGTCATTAAAAGTTATTTCTTATCATACATCACCCACACGCTATGTGTTGTGACAGGATCGTTGTCCGCCAGTAGACCGTATATTATCTGGGAGACGAATTTGAATGAATCTTTGACGAAAATGAATGCCAATAGGTTTTTCGTGCCCAGCTACTGTGACCGACGAATTTGAATTGAAATGACGAAAATGGGTGACAAAGCACGGAACTGAATGAATCTGAATCTTTTAAAATTGATCGACCAAAGACGAAACTGAAACAAGCATTCGCACATTCCACAGGAACAGAGACGAAATTGAAAGCATATGTTTAAAAATTGAATGAACAGGTGACGAAAATAAGCGGGAAAACCTATAATAGGTAGATTCGCTATTTCAATTCTTTTTGGAGCATGATGGTCTCTCTCTAACATGACTGACATGAAGTTTTGCGAAATTAAAAATGAATTTAATCAAAAGAAATGTTTTTGAATTTATACCGAACATGCCGAAAGACAGATATATTGCTATCATATTCTTTGCGTATATCATTCTAAAGAGAAAACCAGGAGGCTTAATTAATTCTAGTTACGTGGCAACAAAACCAAATCAATGATTTAAACAGTTTGGAAGAGGGAATAGCCGAGAATCTCCTACTCGGAATACAAATTTAGTTAATTGAACGAAATCCAATTTTAGAAATATGCAGTTCAATCATAAATCCCGATTTCTTTATTGACACCATATCAAAATATTTATAGAATCTGTGTCCACATCTAACGGGAAATGAATACAAAATGCACCCAGTTGACGAATTCCAATCTGCCACAATCTGTGAGATAAAGATAGAATTTCGAATCGTAATAAAGCAGTTCATATGACAACGTATGCCACTAAATGAAGTAAAGCAATGACACAGTCTTTTAAATGATATCATCCAATTTCAAACATTTTTAAAGTAAAAAAAAAAATAAAATAAAATAAAATCACATCGAGCAAGGCTTTCCGGGTTAAGACCCTCCACTTTCTCTGTGTCTTTGTGTCTCTGTCTCTGTCTCTTCGTCTCTTTGTCTCCCTCTCTCTTCTTTTCTCCATAAAGGGGTTCTCCTTTGTTTGTCAGTTGCTGGGCCCCGTTTCATTAAACTTATCAATAACAAGTTGCAATAATAAGCTAGTGAAATCTTTGCATCTGATTGGTTGAGAGGAAATTTGTCATAAAAAATGTGGCAGTTGTTTTTTATGTGTTTTATGAAACGGGCCCTGGTTACGCTATTCATTTCTCACTAGATTTGATTTACAGTCTTGACGGCAGATTTTTCTTGCAATCTATTTTTAAACTGAATGTTCATCATAAATATCGTTCGACAGTACCGACATTAAACACGTTAAACTGCCATCTGGAGCACAATTAATGTCATTCAGAGGACAATTATAATCCATTAATACCTTACAATCATCACAGACGCTTCAGAAGTTCAAACCATCAGATTCTGTATTGTTCGTAATCCCTGAAACTAAGAAGTTGGTGAGGATTCTGTCATTCGCACATATTAGACCTCACCTATCATGCCTATGGCGTCCATCACCACAAATATTTCGAATATTTCTGATGTAAATTGCTTTAAAATTGTTCTCAAAGATAATTTGAAATTGCTTTCTAGTAGATTTCTTATTTTGAAATTGTCAGGTGGTCCATTTGTGTATTTTCATGTGCTTACTTTTCTTCTCCATTTAGCACATACATAATGTGGACTTGGTGCATTATGATTATTTGCATAGTCATTATTATCCTGCCAACCCCCCTCCGCTCCCCTTCAAGATCCCCACGCATCATACTTACAGTTGGCTGAGCCGTGGCAACCTTCCCAAAATGTTCGGTAGCGGCATCTTGAGAGGCAGGTTTTCCAACTCTCTGAGGGAAAACAAAAGAACAGGACAAATTAAACAGAATAATATTGTGCGAGTTGAGATTAAGACTGGAGATTTGAAAGGATGTAGGAGAAATAAAAAGTGAACTAGTAAAAGAGAGTGATGATGGTAAAGAGTGATTAGAGTGTGAGATAAAGCGAGAGACTATAACGGAGAAATAGGGGCGAGACATAGAGAGAGAGAGAGAGAGAGAGATTGTGTTGACGTGTACGATGAGTTTCCTTGAAAGAAATGGAGAAAACAAACTGTTAGAGAGGAAGAGAGAGAGAAAGAGAGAGAGAAAGAGAGAGAAAGAAAGAGGGGGGGGGGGGATCCGATTATCTCACTGATCGAAACAATTGGTCAAAACAGATTTCCCCGAATCATTAATTATGTTTCCAGTTCATGACCATATTTTACATACCCACATGCCACTTCTAAGAGAATAAAAAAATCACTATGAGAGGCTGAAAAAATCAACAATCCTATTTTCTTTTTAGTCCCTAAAGGTCTGGAATGCTATTCAATTCGATAACTATATCAAAATTATAAGTATTTTACTCAAATTTCGGCTCACGTATAAGCCAGCTTTGTCATTCAGTTATAAATATTTTTGCTAAATACTTTATTTTAAGTCTAAAACTAAAATGGGACGGCTTTTTGTTATTTTTGATGGACCTTTAACATGACGTCACATATCAGTAAGTATTTTGCCTTGAAGTCGGCTTACTATAAAGAAAAGAATTTTAGACGTGTTCTGAATACGAGTTAAGCCAATAGTCAAGTAAAATGCTTAGGAAATACTGATTTGGAAACTGAATTAAATATCGGTTTTCCTGGTATGACTAAAGTATTAAACAGGATCGTAATCATATCAGCTAATACATAAGCCTAAACAAGCAACACTTACACCAGGATAAGTTCAGCTTTAGAAAATGCTCCTTCCTCGATGATCGTCAGTTTCTCATTATTTTTGAACGATCTGGGGAATAAACAGCAATAAAAATACAGGAGGAAAGAAAAATAATCCTCAAAGATAGTTGGTTTTATGCATACGTTTCAGCAGTACACATTTCAATGAAAAACGGAACTTTATGAGAAACAAACAAAACAATAAATTGTCTTAGCAGACAGTACAGGTGGTCTTTTTATACAGTTGGTCTAATGCAGGATTGAATGTATTACATGTTTGTTATGAAATGTGAATGTCGCAAGAAATTCACACACATCTGCACCTGTAGGAAAATGCTTGAAAATCACCAGTAACAAATAATGCTGAAGTAATGTTACAATGGGCCTGACAAAATAAAGACAAATGCCGTGTAAATTAACCGAAAAGTTGACGCCTCTCTTCTCTCTCTCTCTACATGGATATATATATATATACATATAAATCGGAGTTGGTAGTAGAATGACATTAAAAAATAAAATCATAGATTTTAAAAGAAAACGGAGCATAGCTCTCAAAAATGAAAGGCGAAGTCACACTCTTCGTCAGTGCCCACGGTGTGACAAAAAGATGTAAATCAAAATCCGTTTTTTTTTTCTACTACCAACTCTGATTTTTGTATTATCTAGATGCCAAGCAGACTAATTTTCAATTATATATATATATATATATATATATAATTATATTTTGTGATCAGGTAACATATACAACAGCTCTGGGGAACTTTGATTCATGCTACGCTATTATTCTCTCAATTGTCTCACATATATATATAATTATATATATATATATATATATATATATATAATTAATAATAAATGTAACTTACATACCGCCAAATCCACTCTGTGGAATGCTCAAGGCGCATACAGAAATACTTAAGAATTGAACAGAAATGTTTTTACTGGCATGATTTTTAAAGGAGTCAGAAGTTAAAAACTTTTTGATGTCTTGAGGAATGCTATTCCATAATTTAGGACATTATGAGTGGGCGAATGATGCATGATTTTTAGGCCTGTTTTCGCATCTGGAGTAAACCAATCGGATATGAAAAACATATCAAAGAGTTGAAATTTCTGATGTTACATTAAATCGCTTCGAATTTATGGCTAATATACATACATTTTAATGTAATTATTGTTCTTTTATAATTAAATCTATCAGAAATTAAAACAAAAAAAAACTACAAACCGGAAGTCCTTTTCAACGCAAAAAATCCTGTTTGTCTGTACAATTCTTTTTCTCTAGATCACATCGTTCAATAAACCGAAACAAGAATATCTTACTAGGAAAAGAGACACGGAATGCAAATACATTTGTTACCAAGAGACCAAAATATTGAGCCAACAGCACTGGAAAGCAAGATTCCTAATATCGCTGAGAGAAGGGAACTGTCTTCTTTTTTCTGTGTACGGGAGAAGCACCTTCAATTTCACACTGCAACATTTCTTTTTTGTGCAACAAACAGTGGTGCAGATTTTAAGTTTGGAAACAAGACATCACACGTACTCAGGAAAATCCGTTTCCTGTAATATCAGTAAGGTAAAAACAAATAAAGATTACAAACCCAAACAAACCCAAACAAAAACAAAACAGAAGGAACAAACACCTAGGTATACCAGTGGAGTCTGTTAGTGAAAATATGTGGACACGGTGGACAAAAGCATGATTTTTTCTTCAGACCTTTGTATACATATAAGGATTAAAAATAGGGTATGCTCCAAAAAATCTGACTTCAGGAATGGTGAAAAAAATGGGTCTAAATGTCGGTAATTCACATGTTTTAAGGGGTCTGAATTTATAGACTAGTACCAGTGCAAAACTCTATAGAAGAAAATGGCAATGCATTGCTTCCCTTGTTTAGTCTTTTAATTCAGACCCTAATTAAACAGATAGTTTGTTTGTGCTGAAACCCTGATGCACAAAAAAAAATCTGAATGCAGATGCAGAATGGGGGTAAGGGGTGGTGGTGGGGTGGGGTTAGGGGGGATGGGGAGGGGAGGGGTGGGGGAGGAAGAACACAAGGGACAAGGTGGATCCAGGATTTTCTTGGGGGCACTTCTTTAAAAAAAAATGACAAGCAAAAAAAAAAAAAAAAGAAAGAAAAAAGGTCATCACCATTAGGAAAATTATCCCCCAAAAGTAAAGCCCCCGATTAAAAAAAAAAAATGGAGGGGGGGGGGGCAGTTAACCCCTCCCTTGAATCCACCACTGAGTGCCCCTTGCAAAAATAGTTCTTGTGCTCCCTCTGATTTCCCGCTTTTCCCCTCCTTTGCTCGTCAGAGAATTATGTACAAAATATACATGTGCATGTGCATGTTCAAAAAATAGATGTAGGATTTTATTCTATTTTCTTATTTATGTTGTTTAGATAATTGTACCAGAAAAAAAATGACAACTCCTTTATTCTTTCCTGGTCACAGAGATTTCTGTGACCCCCCCCCCCCCCTCCGCGCTTTCTAAATCCTACATCTTGCTAATGAAAATGACACTATATCAAAAGCTTTGCAAAAGTAATCGTAATGTAAAATTCTCCATCCTCCATCTCTCATCTTCACCATTATCATCCTTCATCTTACATCTCTCCGTTTCTCTTTCTCTCTGCTTCTTTAAATGGACTCCTCCACTGCTTTATTCTTCTTCACACACATTGTCACCCCCTCTCCCCCCCCCCCCCCCCACACACAGCAGATAATATTATACTTAAACATCACCTATGAAAAATACACTCAATTTCAAGTTTTCATTTGCCAGTGCAAAGAGTATGGGAGGGGTTCACCCAATCTCATTTCATGAACAAACCCACCCACACACACCCTCACACCTATCCTCCAACTGCATTATAAACAAGTGCCCCCCCATACACGCACACACACACACACACCCACACACATCCTTGCACAAAACATGCATGCCCTAACCTGCACCCCATATGATATGCACACACAAGAAAACAGGTCTACCACAATCAAACATACATGTGTACATAAAATTCTAAAATTAAAACTGGGTTGTCACGCTTACTTAAAAGTATCTTTCAGTGAATCCTTAGTCAATTCTGCTTTAAAACAAACACAAATAAAAGCATTGTAAATTCTGATGGGAGGGAGGAAGTTGGGGTAATTTCATTGTTTGAAGTGTAAACATCAGATGCAATTGCTGACTTTGGTCTTGTGATATTACCTCTTCTAGCCCTTACTCCTTCACCTCCTCGACATCAGGCTTTTACTCTCAGATACTAGTATCTAATTTGTGATCTTGCTCATTTATTTCTGTTTCAATTCAAAAGTAAAAGAAAATAAATTAATGTGCATACAACCCGGTTATAATTTATACAATGTGCAAATTGTAAGTAGCAATAATCACACAGAAACAGTACTTGTATATGGTAAATATTAGTTCTTCGACTATTTTTTCCACACATTTCACAAATTGAGTGCGTGTACAAGCATTTTATACTGTAATTAGATTAACTTCCTCAAGACTTCATATCTGGAAGTAAAAGAGTATGTAGCAGTTTCTCTCCTCTGTGTCCTTTTCTGCTAACATCAAGCATGTAAAAATTTTGGAAGAAACTCAAAAGTGAGGAAGCAAAGCAAACTACATGTAGCTGGTCATGAGGATGGTGTTGCATATTTCAAAGTGAAATTGAAGGATTTGGTTCACACGTTAGGTGGATTTTGTGGAAAATTTTCATTTAAAAAAATAAAAATTTTCAACCAAAAAAAATAGGGGAGGGGCAAATGTCCCCCGCTGTGTACAGTCATGCCTTCTGGTCAAACTTTATCAACACTGGGTTATAAAACAGAATGTAATGGTGTCTTTCGTCGGTGTTCATCTCTGTACACATCAAGTGGTTGTCTATCACACTAGCTGTAATCACAATACAATGCCTTAGCCAAGTGGAGATGGCATCCTCCTCTAACAGTGAAAAAAAAAAAAAATCAGCCAAAAAGTAACCTTTTTTGGTACACTTTGTAGAATGGAAACCATTGTAATTTTTCCTTCCATCAAACACTAACACAGTTTTCTACTGTTCCATTTCCTCTGCCAGCCACAAAGGGTGAGGTAAGAGGTCTGCCTTGTCCTCATCCCGGAATGGGCGGATCTCTTTCCACAAGTCCCTTTTGCAGTCCAGGGAAAGTCCAGCTGCTGGCTTGAGTGGGGGCATCTGCAGAAATACTGGGTTGTCGGGAGAGTTCATCAGAAGGGAGAACCTCTCTTCTTTTTTCTTGCTGGATTTCTTGGTTCTTAACAACACCTGGTTCTGACTCAAACCTGCATGATTGAGAATACCAAATGATTACTTCCCTAATATTATATTGAACTGTGACAAGTATAGCCTTGTCTTTTGTTTTCCTTTTGACAACATGTACCAAGTGTATGATTGACAATGTAATAGACGACACAGTCATTTCTCCAATTAGAGTTTCCATTACAAGTTTTATGTCATTTAGTTTCTAGATTGAAGACCTGCTCAAATGGCAAGAGAAGGTGAAATTTAAGTAATATCAAATTTTAAGGGTCATCATTACAAAAAAAAAAACAAAAAACAAAACAACAAAAAAAAAAAACAAGGAGTGGAAAAGCCCAGAATAATAAGATTGTGGGGAAAAGTGAATCCTCAAAATGAAGAAAAGGAAAAAAAAAAAAAAAAACTATTTTGTACATTTTTTCTGTACCTACCAACAATAAACCTAAGAAAATAGGACAAAATTCTGCACAGTTGAAAGGTATGCTTTAGAACTGTGGGCCATAATGTACACGTTAACTACCATTACTACTAGGCCCACACTTTAAAAAACAGACAAAATGTACCTGAAGAAGTGGTATTGGCGAATCCCAGAGGCCTGAATTATGCCTTCAAGTATTGTTGCCAACTGTAGGTCGGTAGAAGGGTTTCAGGACAAACGCAGGTTCAAGGAATATATCCTAAAGGCACTGGACACCTTCAGCCTTTCTGTGAACATAAATCACATAAAACAGGTTCATGTTGTCATTCAACACTCAGACAATGCATGGCATGAGTGTAATGGTAACTGTAACAGCATTTCAGCATAAATTGATTGAAATGAAAAGTCTTTTTATTGTTTCGATTAGACTTCAAACACATTTCATTACGTTGTTTCATTTTCATTTTAATCCTATGTATGTACATAACTTGTTATCTTTAAAGATTAATAGTTTGTATTTTTCAAAACTTAACTTTGGCATACAACACATGCTAATAAAAACCAAGGAGGGAAAAATGTGTTGGCATAACCCCACCTACCATAAAATTACCCCCCTCCCATCTAACTCCCCCCCCCCCCCGCCAATTTCCATAAGAAATTGTGCAGTCGTCACAAAAAATCTTCATAAAGCAATCAGAAGAATAGGCCTACAGATACTAGTACATGCAAAAAGAATGTGTGCTCTTTTCAATGTTTGAAGCATGTGTTAGTATTGTGTATCATAGGCCTATTGCTGGGTAGAAAGAAAAAAACGACTGACCTACCTATTTAGTACCTAAAGCAGTCCACTGGTCTGGGCCTTCCATGGTTCCGAGTACATTTTTCCGCATAAATGGTAGTGCTATTTTCAGTGCAGACTACACCAACACAGTTGCCCTGTGAATCCATGTGTCTGTGATACAACAAAGTAGAATGTGACATTCATTTTGATAGCAAAGTTTGCTGGAAAAAATCAATTTACATCACCCTAGACCATACACCTCAACTATGTAAGGCTACACACGAGAAAAATTAACGTCAGGCTTGATTATTTAACCCATTTGTGAGAGAGGTCCACATTTTGTGGTTTGGCCTAATATCTTTTGATGCAAAGCCCTAAAAATCATACCAAATACATGAGCAGAAAGAGCAAAAAAATCTACATTTACTGCGCCCATTTTGGTTTCGTCAATATTTGTTGTTTGATGCTGAAAATTTTTCAAAGGAAAATAAGCATTAAAATCCTTAAATTGGCAATGTGATAGAAAGTTTAAAATCACCATTTTACCTGGCTGACAACTTTTTGACTTCTCATCATAATTTCTGAATTTCATATTCATTTCAGATACATGAATGTTTTATAAGAAAAATGTAGCAATAAAATAAAAATGTTGGTGTTGCCAATTTGAAGAAAAAAAGCTAATCAAATTAGGCTTTAAATAATTCCTGTCACTAATTGGTTAACATTAGAAATATTTCTTGGAATATTGGGAAAGTTTAATTTTGTAATTCTTTAATATTTGTCTACTAAACACACAAAAAACCCCCAAAATGTTACTTATTCTTTGATTTTTTTTCCACACAAGCTAACTTGTCCCAAGGTTTTCATTGTCCTTTAAAGTGTGCTCACTAAACAGATGGCAATTTCTTCTTCTTCTCCATGTCCTTCTTTCTGCTCTTTATTTTGATATCATTATTTATGTATTTACTTACATATTTTTCATTAATTCATTAATTCATTCATTCTTGTATGAATAATAGAATAAGAGAGTAGATAAAAAGAACAATAAATATATTCAAACAATACATTTAAATTGTACAAGGAAAGGGGAGAGAGAGTAAAAGAAAAATGTTAAACCTTGGGCTTCTTGGAATTACCACATGCAAAGGGTACAACCATCTACATTTACTACTGTGGGGGGGGGGGGGGGGGATGGTCTGAAATGGAGATTCGAGGTGTTTGTTGCATATCTTTTGATAATTAGTAATTACATTACAAAATTCATTTAGATCTAGGCCCTACACACAAAAGAATTAAATTGAAAATTGAAATGCCTTGCCTGTGCTTACAAAATATGGCACCTGATAACCCCCCCCCCCCTATTTTAGAGGAAAGAGAAAGAGAATATATACCATGGTAATGTGTAAAGAAAGAATAATCTTTAATAAATCTCACCGTAAGGTTTCATAATGTCTTCCAGCGTGTGTACAGTGATCTTCTGTTTGTTGATGAAATTAAACATGGAGTCCAGAAAGTCATATGTACTGATTGGAGAAGATATGGTCTCACCTAGAATCAGAATAAAAATAGACTAATTGAGTACAATAGAATGTGGATGTGGTAAAGCTGAAATTCTGTCAAAAGGCACCTTTAGGATGCTACATGTGCTTTGATCGTGTCCCACAGAAAACAATATTTGCCTGCCCTTCTGGGCATAACTTTGATAAATTGCATTTTCAATAAAAAACATTTTTTTTTTTTTAAAGTGTATACTATCATGACCCCCCACCCCCATCCAAAAGAAAAAAGTTTAAATATGATTATTGATGTGTTTATATGAGCAAAATATTAGAATATCAACACACTTCTTGACAATGATTTTAATATTTTCATTATATTTTGAAGGTCTAGCATGAGTAGGTTCCTTGCATTGGACTTTGGCCTACTCTCAGTCTAACTTTAGTTCTAACGTTAGAATTAATCAATTATAACACAGTTGGGATTACGAATTCGATTAGGTTGTGGATGGTGTTGTTTCATTCATACATCAGTATTTTCAGCTATGCCACTAAAATTTAACTTCCGACTTCACAAAACGAGATGAATGTACCTTTGTGATATTTTCTTGCATCAGATTTTCAGCACAAACGCAAATTATCCAATCTAAGCCAAGTCTGGCCCACTTGGTATTAGGGTCTAGTGATGCAGTCTAGCTGAGATTTACCTAGATCTACTTTTGTTCTCACATTTTCGATTTTTTAAAAATCATAAATGTACAAACGGCATCATAGTTGGAACAATTATGCAGGTGAAAAATTAGTTATGTTATGTTTATTGTGGTAGGGTGGTGGTTGGCCAGACAGAATCACTAATATTTATCCAAAATGTTATCATTTCCAACGACTGTAGATCTAACACCATTTCACACACATGGGACTGAAGATGTTCCAGTTGTTACAGCAAGCCAGATTATGACAATAAAAAAGACTGAATAACTTAGTTGAGATTAGTAATAAAATTATTTACTTACATAGATTTGAAGGAAATGGCTAGTTGAAAGGAAATTGATCCAAAGATGAATCAAAAGCCAGAAAAGGGGTTTTCATTGCACAGTCTGCAGCTAGCACTGGCCAGACAAGCTAGGCACAAAAAACTCTTGACCAATCTCCTTGCTGTGTTAGTCTAAGAATTCAGACTGTTTATTATTAAGGTGGCATTCATAAATTCTGGCATTTAGACCCATTTTTTTCACCATTCCTGAAGTCAGATTTTTTGGAGCATACCCTATTTTCAATCCTTATACATATACAAAGGTCTGAAGAAAAAATCATGCTTTTGTCCGCCGTGTCCACATCTGGGGTATTTTTGTCGCTAACAGACTCCACTAAAGACTCCCTCACCACGCTTGTATTACGAAACCAAGACTTGATTATTCTTTCACCTGTGCATGCTTTTATTTTATAAGATAATATCAAGTATTTTTAGAATTAGCTCAGATCAATAAAATTTCTTTTCCTTTATGTACTCACATTGTTTTCAGCATAGTGAAATTTGCAAAATCTGCCTTCATAATCTCTGTTATAGCCGTATTCTCGATGAACCTGAAAAATATAATAAATAATGGTATTGTGAGTGGTAATGTTTTCAGTACCAGATATTGACATATATAATCATGAACACTCTTTAAACATTAATATTCGATATTCGTTTCCTAGAAAACTAGTCTACAAAAATGATGAAATTTGCGTTTAAATTTTGGAAGAAGTGGTGAAGAGGACACAAGCTAGCGAAAGTAGAGAGAGAGAGAGAGAGAGATTTTCCTGAGAGAATGAGCATCAACAAGTGATATAAAAATAGTTATGGCAAAGTAGAATACAAGCAAGGTTGTATCATGCTCGCGCACACGCACACACACGCACACACTATTGTTTGACATCCGAGGACCACTGTTCTCAGGAACATTTCTTTGTTCACTGTCCTCGCTTAATACCTATACAAACTCAGACACGCATACGACATACACTCTTCACCCCTATATATTATGCCACCAATGTTTAACACTGGCCTTTGCATAATTATTGTTCAAGAAAAAGTGGAGTAAGTATTGATAAATTTTGAGAGAGAGGACGACGTAAGATATCAGTGAAGGAAGGAATGATGGAAAAAATCACTCGAGATGGTTGCTTCTTTCTATCGTATAATCTTCACACAAATCCTTATTTTATTTTTCCTAAATTTTCCCACGCGAAGCTTCAATTAATTTAATTTTGTATAGTATGTTCTCGCCGTCCTCCCCTACTGGTGAGGTAAACACCGTGTCTTTCGTGGAAATTGGAAAGATGGATTTCACGTCTATTTCATTTAATAACAATAACAATAATAGTGGGTTCTTGTATAGCGCTCTTGTCTGTCACACCCGACACTTCTGGAGCTCCATTGTTATATAACGGCTTTCTTGTTTTAAAGAGAAGGTTTGGTTGTGATAGATAAGGAAGAAAATGATTTGTGGGTGTTTTCAGTCTCTCTTTTCGCTTGTCATACTTGTGACAGGTGTGTGGAGGTATATCATAGCGGCAATATCACAAGAAGGGGAGAAGTATTAAGATAAAACCCTTTTCATTGTTTCTGGTTTTGCAGTACATGTTAATAACTGTCAAAAGGTAAATGGCTCCGGAAGCATAAATCCTATTTACTATGATACAACCTACCATTCAAAAAGAAGTTATTGACAGCTCCCTTTCCAAAGATATTGCTGAGAAAGAACCCAACGTGACCTTTAGCAGATATAGGCTAAACAGTCAGTCAGTCAGACATGAAGATAAGAAAGACAGAAATATCATTGCATCTACAGGCAGTAAGTCAAAATGTAGTAAGTCAACAGGTAGGAGTCAAGTAATGTTCATCACTATCATCTATAATCAGACCAATAGATGAGTAAAACTAGGTTTTCCTAAAGAACACTCCGAGAATTTCTCTATCACACCTCGAAAGCCTCCCCTAAACCGTGGAAATGATTCCATACCACATGAAATGTCACTTTGGTATGAGGATGGTTCAAAGAGTTATATCCTCGAGGGGGACAGGAGAGACCCTCCTGACGAGCACATGGGTAGCAGGTAGCAAGAATTACATCCTGGTGCTGGCGCACTTGAGTCAGTGACGCCCGCCATTTTGCCTTTGGACATCATCACCATCACCTTCATCGCCGTCATGCGAAATGAGATTGTTCGATGTCGCTTCCGCTGTTGTTCGCAGTGATGATCACGAGAGCACATAGATATGCTTTGGTGGCGGGGAGAACCCCTTCCAGGTAAAAAAGACGTTCCAACTGTCACAACAAACTCGTCGTGCTAGGAGTGTGTCGTGTAATTATGCCACCACAGGGCATGTACTTCGTCATAAACGACGAGATCGGTTGACATTATGTAGTATACATGACATTGAGTGAGAGAAAGAGAGAGAGGGAGAGTAGAAGGGGAAGAGCGAGTGGGAAGGGTACATGGAGTTTCAGAGGGTAGGGAGGTAGAGTGGGGGCAGGGAGACAGACAGCGACAGAAAGATTGGTAGAGAGAACAGAATGTAAGGAGACACTGAGAAAGACTGAAAAGAAGGGAAGAGAGAATGGAAGGGGAAAAAGAGAAAGGATGGTGAAAGATACACAAGAGAGAGAGAGAGAGAGAGAAAGAGAGAAAGAGATGAAGAGATCCACCTCTTGTGTGAGAAGACCGTAGTCCCGCGCCATATGATGTGCGATCAGGTGCAGTCGTTATCTTATCCCCCGTGACTCGACAATCCAATATTCTCCTGTCTAACTAAAGATCAATGACACACTCGGCGAAATATCTTACATACAACCAATTCTGCATTACCTCTTCACACTCTCCCAACCTGCTGAGGTGCAAACAAATTGCCACAAAGTTTCTAACCTTTGATTTTTATTTTTATAGAAATTAATCAATACCTTTGTGAAGCTTTGGATTATTACAGAGACACGAGCCATATCTTTGGTTCATACACCTCCCTGGTTAATACTTAAAAAGAACTGTGGAATGGTAGCCGTCTATTTAATTATTGCATCAGTCAAGACGGAACACTGATTTCTAGCGTGCTCTTTTGTCAAGATCACGACCGCAAAGGCCTTCGAAACATCAGCTGAAGGTCAATTTTAATTTCAGTACTCTATGATATTGCCTACAGAAGTCATGTTTCGATGTGTCGTTGGAATGTGTCTTTCTAGGTGATGGACAGGGCTGAGGAAATTGCTCGCTTATAGGTTAGCTTATGAAAGTTTTTTGTGATCGTGTTAAAGGTAATTTTGAAACTGGCGTTCGAAGCATGGACTGAGAATAATGTGATAATATCAGTACTACAACGGTAGTTTGCTATACAAACTAACACCAACCTTCAGACGGATGAGGGGTTCCGTTATCAAAGGTTACGAATACATCAACCTGACGTGAAAGATGAAACTAGGTACTAGTTAAGGCCTTGATACCGATAATGAATAAAACGACAGAGGTGAAATGTTAAGAAAAACTATAGTGATATGAAGAAACTGACGAAGATAGTCCTTCATCTACCCACGTAATAAATGGTTATGTTCCGTTTCAGCTTCAGTCTATGTTGTTCTTTTATGTGTCTCACGTGTCGTGAAAGCTTTTCGCTAAAGCACTGGTGTTGCCAGCTTTTTTTTTTTTTTATTAAATCGGGCAAATCACTATACCACTATCGTGCCTAATAAGAGTGTCAAACAGTGTATTGGAAGTACATTTTCAACTGGTGTAATGGTGGATCAACAGACAAGTGGCGTAGTGTGGGTTCAGGCGGAGAGGGGCGCTTGTGTTCGGGGGGGGGGGGGTGGGTCGGTCTTACTAGCTGGATGAAAAGCGAGTGAGCTGGGCCATCAAGCGAGGAAGGGTGTGGAAGGAGTCGTATATCATTTTCTTTTCTTTATAAAAGTGCCCCCTCCAAGATACGAAGGGGACGCGTTCCCATCTATACCCCAATCCATAGGACACAGGTTATGGACAAAATTTATAAGCGGCTTCACTGGTTTACGTGTTTTTAATTTGAGGGTGAAGCAACCATGACCGAGATCAACAATGCGAGGGAAGAATAAGAACAAGATAAGCCTGTAAATCTCACACATCTTGAAAAGATTCCACAAAATATGAAAACAACAAGTGCATGCAAAATATAGTGGTCAGCAGCAGCAATATAGGCCAAAGTGAACTTGCTTCATACAACGTTCGCAAGCAATACTGACGGTTACTTGGTGCCAAATACCGATCGTCATTTCAAAATATAGTAAGACGCATCCTTGAGCTCCTTCAGTGTTAAATGGTGACAAAATTCTGCGAAGGTACATGACTGTTTTAGAACTGCAGAAAGACAACACATTTCTTGTAAATGTCTGAGCACATTTTGGTGAATTTCCCTAAATGAAATACCGTATCACCTACGGTTAAACAAGAAAACATGTATAAACTCGAATCATTTCCAAATGACGTCTGTACTAGGTAACTTTTGCTAATACATGCTTTTCATCAATGACACTAACGAAACTTATGCAACAGAAACAGCTTCACGACAACTTGTCCACGTACGTGCATTTACGCTGTAAATAACGAAATCGAAAGGAAAAAGATCGTCTCGCTCTGTAGTATACGATGTCATCTGAAAACATGATGGAGCCTGTTAAACTTGTATAATTTACGCGGAAAGATGACATTGATTATGTCCATCCTGGGCCACTTATTTCCTGCATTTTCTCAAGATCTTAGAGGATCAATTTCAAGGTCATCAGTGACGTCAGCCAATATGAGTAGCATCTGTAAAGTACACCTTTATTATATGGTATGAAGTGGATGACTTCAGGGCAATTTTGTCAGCAGCACATGCACAGAAAACTGGTACACAGAGTGTATATAGACCTGGGCTGGTTGAGTTAAAACGAATTAAGTTAGCAAAATGTTTGTATTTGCATGAAGCAAATTTGTATCTTTGCGAAATGAATACAGC
>CM057152.1:33232094-33303045 GCA_029962745.1 Echinometra lucunter
TAAAGAAAACATGAATAAATAATTAATAGAATTCAACTAGTTCTCATTGTCATTGTCCTAACAGGAAATCTCGATATCATAAATAGCCTGTTTCCTTCCAATATCTCTCATTTTCTTCAATAAACATGAAAACGAAGGCAAAATCTGAATTATGCATTCGTCTTGTCATGTTCGTCTTAATTTTGTTTTGAAATATATAGACATAGGATATTGACGATTTCCTTGCTAAGAAATTGTTTACTATATAACAGCAAATGCAAGTGAAAAGGGCGGATTTGGAACCACATTTTATGTCCGCTTTAAGTTTAAACGCACAATGTTATTATTCAACATTTCCTTCTACGACAAATATTCCGCCTTGTGTTTTTTCCTCCGACTTATTCTAAGTGGTGTCTACACTATACCCTGGACTGATTTAACGTCATACCTAACCCATCAAATGATCACCCACACGCTCAGAAAATAAATGCCGTGAAGGTCTTTTTCTCTTAACGAATAGATATCGTGGACTTGATCATGTTATTATAGGATGACATGTTTGTTGAGCTGCAACCAATGTTTCACAAAATCTAACAAACATGGCAGCAAAGACAAATGCCTCTCTCTATCTCTCTCTCTCTCTCTCACTTCCTCTCAAAATAAATAGATATGTAAATAAAGTGAATAAATGAATGAATGAATAAATAAAAAACCATGGGGATGAAAACTATTGTATATCTTACATCATACGTGACCAAGTTGAGCTTTAACAGCTTAAAAGTCAAAGACCTCTTATGTTCTGCCTAAACAAAGCAAAAAGGGGAACAAACATAAATTGCTTTGAAAGTTCAAGACGACGCTAATTCGTGATGTTCATAGAAAACGCAACTGAAGTAAACAATCAAGGAATGAAAACAGGAATGAAGAGAAAGTCAAAGAAAACATGAGATGTTTGAACAAGATTCATAAAAGGACAACAGTCTCATTTCTTTATGAGCGATTAAGAAAGTCAGAAAGTACTCTCAACTTCCATCTACTTCTGGAATGCACTACATGCACTTTATGGACATTATGCTGTTGGAGTTGTCCATACCATATTTCCTGACCTGATTAACCTAAATGGATAAGTCATTCTCAATACATACAGTGCGATGAAAAATCACATTTAGCGTTGACAGCGCTTCAAGAAATCTCGCGTTCACCAAAGCGTCATCTGTATTTGCTGTCTACATGGTGTGCCCGCTGTGCAGTGTTCTGATGTGTTACGAAGGTCGATGAGTTTGCAAACTCTTTATGCTTTGACAAGTCTTTACTGTATTTCTTCCTATTTTTTTTTTTTTACATAATAGGCTATAAATGTTGAATTATATTTTTTTTCGCATGTGAGTTTTTACAATATTATAAAAAAAAAATCTAATTTTGCAAAATCGACTAAACATTTTCAGGATAACACAATGTCAAGAACGGTCACAGTTAGTAATAGGTAATAAGTTATCAAATTAAGATTTAATGTTTAAGAATGAAATGTTTCTTTACTTCCAGCGAAAACAAGTCCTGTTGTTCGGTCCTTAATATGTGTATTGATCAGTCAACTGAAGAGCTATTAATGCTTGAGTAAAATTTGATATAAAAGTAGGAAGATTAAAAACTTGGCAGGAACGCACTGAGTCGCTACTCATTCTTTATTCATCACGCATGCACTTCCGCGCATCATTTCTCTCTCTAGTTACCTATCCCGATTCGATCTCGAGAAATGGGAAAGAGAATAATATTCATTTCTGGAGCACAGAGAGGTAGAGGGGGCATTTTCACGCCTATAATAGGAAGGGCGGCTACCAAGTGGGAGCAATTATGAAATTATATCCAAGGGATTCCTCTAGCAATTCTTAGGTTCATTTGCTGTTCCCCATTTCCCCTAACAATTCATTTCACATTCAACAGTCCAACATTCTTATCTTGTATTTTTGTATGACTAGAATTGTGCACTACATATCTATTTTCCAACACGTAGCTTGATCTTCATGAAATATACATTTCCTCTATCTATATACAAACACTTTAGTGTGGGCGGATTAAGAAATCGATATTTGGAGAAGTTTGCATAACCAACAGAGAGCTCTGTTAATATAAGGTTGGATACAAAGTAGAAACAAAACGAAGAGGCGTTTCGCGTGGTTAATTACTTTTCATTCCTCTCTTTATTCCTGTCATTATCATCATGATTTTAAAAAAAATCATGGAAAACAAGAACGTTCCCCGGTCAATTCACTTGACAAGAACCCCCCCCCCCCTTAATAAACACATGTATATTATTTCATCTTTTCTGTAATTTTACCTTTGTAATGCTATCGAATTTCTTTCTTTCTGCTGGAAATGAATAAATAAGTATTTGAATTTGAATTTTGAATTGGAAAAGTTAAATTATGAGAACCTTTTTATTACTCCTATTGTCGCTTGTCAGCGGTTTTGAAGACCTTTTCGGTTCGAATACTTTCTCGGTCTCGGTTACAGAACAATGCATGGATCCGCCATTGAAGTAATATCAACAGTAACAGTAAACAAATATCTCACTAACGCTTGTTGAGGATGTGAAATCTCATATCAGTATCTTCGCCATCCAACAACAACAACAACGGGAAAAAAATCCTGAGCTAATACAACATGACTGCCTCCTACCATGATGGCGAGTGGCTTTCGAATGTTTGGTCTAAACCCGAGCTCGTCATGGTCTTTCGAAGTCCTAGACGACAACTCTTCGTATACATGAACGCCTCAGTGAATTCTTCTTGTACACAGACAGGTGCTACACGACTAATCTGCCGCATCTCTGAATATTTATCAAGCAACAAGCGCCCCTGGGGGTCCCCGGTCTCAAAATACCGTACCGCTTACATTATTTTCCCTCTTCAAAGAGGGGTAATAACTCAGACCCGTTCGTGTTGTGAATGCGACTCGAATGCTTTCACGGGGCAGCTCGTCATTTATGAAGAGTTCGTCTTCCCTCGCTCGCTTCGTTTTAATTTCGGATGCCAGAGGATAACATTTCAAACCTTATTTTCAGGAGAATTCTCATGACTGTA
This sequence comes from Echinometra lucunter, assembly GCA_029962745.1. Classification (NCBI taxonomy): domain Eukaryota; kingdom Metazoa; phylum Echinodermata; class Echinoidea; order Camarodonta; family Echinometridae; genus Echinometra; species Echinometra lucunter. The sequence continues at coordinate 33,235,154 of CM057152.1, forward strand.
TGAACTCTCAAAACAGCGAATTAAAGCTCCTACTTAGTATTTCTTAGCTTTTGCAATCGACATGTCAGATCTCTGGGAGTGCTTGAATTAGGCTATACAGTAAATAACTGCCTTTTGTTAGAACCTGTTTCTTCTAGGAGGGAAATATACATAATTTAGAGATTTAAAAAAAAACAACTTGTGACACTTTAAGTTTAGGAACGTTCGAAGAGCGGGGGAGCAGGAATAGAGAGAAAGAGAGAGAGAGAGAGAGAGACAGAGAGGTGGGATGGGAAACGGGCTTTTGTATCCATGGAGAATGCATTTTGAATATTTTCCCTCCTTTCTGACTTCTTAACAAGAGTGAAATTTATTTTTCTCACGGTTAAATTCATTCCTCTTTTTACCGGAAAGAGAAAGAGAAAGTACAGAAATAAACAGACACATAAATCTTTGGCATGAAAGTGATTTGCGAGGCAAAATAGCATGTCCCAGCCACAAAAATAATGGGTTTTAAACAAATAAATCAATCTGTTCATTTATTCCAAAGAAAATTTCTTGAGGTTTTTACTCTAAAGACGAATAAGACCATTATCATGATCATGAGCGTGGATCACGATGACAATTACGGAGGATGTCAAACAAACAGTTTGACAAGTATTTTTAGGTTTTTCCAGAAAAGACAGACCCCGATGAGTTATATTCCTTCATGACCAGAGAGAGGTTGGCTTTTGGCAAAATTTCTCAAGAGATTACTGATAATGCAGTTTACGCCTTCATATATTTTTGACTGTATCGAGATAAACCTAGCCTCTTCAAGAACATGACTCGTATGGTCGCCTCGAGAGGAAATTCTCCATGGCCAATTCAAATCGACCCCCCCCCCCCCCCAAAAAAAGGCAAAGATGTTAAATAGTGGATGAGATGTAGTGGCAGTGGTAGTGGTAATGGTTTTGCTGATGTGTGTTTTGGTGTCATTGATGCTGCTGGTCATAGTAATGGTGCTACTGGTATTTTTGGTAGTGAAGTTGGTAATGGAGGGGCGATATAATGGTGGTGGTACTAGTGGCAGGGGGATGGAGGTAGTAGACTGTAATAATAATGATAGAAACGGTAGCAGCAAGGATGGTTGTAGGGGCAGTGATGGTTCATATCGGCTCAAATACTCATGGCCATAATGGTTGAGTGCCGCAGGTAATGGTGTTGTGATTTATGTACGCCCTTTTCCCTCCCTCCGTCCGAGACTATATTCAGTACTTTCTACGTACTATGTCACCATCTACTGAAGATAAGACGTATGTTGAAGGGGCTGAAATTCCCACGATATTTCTGACGTTTTGGTACTGAGAGTTTCTATGATCTTTGAAAAGTGTGGAGTTCCTTTAAGCAGGGACTGCAGTCATGGATGCTATAACAGGCACTGCTCAATGGTGTCTACACCCAGTGATAATACCCTTCCCTGGCTATACCTCCCTCCTTTCCTCAGAAGCATGAATCACACTTTAATTAAAGAGGAGGTAGACTGATGTGGGTTTACGATAACTATACGAACGGGATAGATAACTATCGTACCATGTTCATGTGAATACTAGAATCAGGGTGGATACGTCCCCCCCCCCCCCCACCACCTCTCCGGTCGCCCAGCCAAACAAAATTATTGAAGCACCCTTTTACTTCTCAATTCCCCGGAGAATGTTTCAAACACAGGCGTTTTTTAATCAGCGTGATAAATTTCGTTGTTCTGTTCACCCATCTTATTAATCAGTAGACCGACGAACATTCGTCGAGATCCGAAGTCGTTTATTTCACCTTTGGATCTTTTACGACATCAACTGACTGTTAAACAGTCGGACAAGAAGCAGAAGCAGACATGGAAGTTTATCTTTTTTTTCCTGGATACTTGAAGAAGATTTCTTTGAGGATAATGTCACTGAAGACATAATTCACCCCTTAGGCTTTACAAGATATCAACAGACTCTTAAAATATGCGGAAGAGAAGCAGAATCTTTATGTTCTGAAGTGAGAATAATTTGAACTTTCTGAAAAAGCACAAGATCGGTTCACTGTTGACAATCCGAATGGGATACGTCATATAAATCATGTATGGGATACTTTATACGTATGAGGCGCCCGTCAGTGGCGACCCCGAGTGTTTTGTATGTGTGCGGGTGTGAGGCTGTGCAGTGTGTGTGCGTGCGTTTGTTCGTTTATTTTGTTCCCGTTTCAATTATTAAATTTATAGAATAAATATTTCTGATTTCTAATTACTAAGTAACATTGATATAAATTATAAATAATAATGAAAGGCGAATCAATAACTTCAGTTCAGTCCAATGCAAACTGTAGATTCAAAATCCTATCAGTCATACCACTATGTCGAGTATGTCCTGGTTAATGACCGTGGGTAAAGGCAAAATTAACCTTCTTCTTAAAAAAAAAACAAAAGCAATGTATTTTGTTTTATCGTGTCTTATCGTTTTATCGCTATGTATCTTGTTACATCGTTCTAGAACCTAATTACTCATGCATTACTTGTATCAAGAAGCACGGTGAAAGAAAAAAAAAAGCACATAAAAACTGGACTGCTTGTTCCTTATTCAAATATACTCTGTTATCGGATCGCTTTAATCTCCCAAAAAGTTTATCAGTTTTAGCGAAGATTGTGACAAAGACGTATTAAAGAAGACTGAAAGAAACCCTAATAAGGGAGTTGTGATTCTACATACAAGACTATACTTGATCCATCAAAGTGTCCTCACGCGAAAGTAATAATACACTTCGCTCTTTTAAACCATGTTTACTTTCGGAAAGGAAGTATCTACCTCCTCTGTATAGAAATGTCCAGTATAGGACATCGCCCCAATAAACCCAAGTATTTACAAAAAAGTCTGCTAAAATACAAAGACAGGAAAAGATAACAATTAGAGAGAAGATGATAATGTCATGTTAATACTCTTTGATTCCAAACAAATTTCGTATTTCCTCTTTCTAGGTCAAAATGCTGCTACATTTAGATTTTGATCAAAATAAACCAACCTTTTCAAGAAAGTAAAAAAAAATTTTTTTGGCATTTGTATGTTTTATTAGGTCAATAAAAACACAATATGGATAAATAGATAACAGATCAAAGAACAATTACAATATTTACAAGTGATTATACAACCATTCGAGAAAAAAAATAAAAAAGGAGAATGAAAGAAATTTACTGAGACGTTCAACTCAGGAAGGAAAGAAAAACAAGATAAGAGTCATTAAAAAAAACATTCCGGGCTTTTAATTCACTCACCTTCAACTGTTTGAATAGTGTTATATTAGTTACGAATAAAAACGATTCTAGAGTTGGAAGTAGCCATGAAATCAAGCCTTTAAAAGGTGATAAGTATTCAAGATTAGTGTAATATTTTCGAGCTTTCACCGATTCGATCAGACATCTCACATGCCTCCCAGTCCGAAAATGGTATCGTCGTTGCCATGACAACCACAAGTTGATATCGACGGCAACACGCATGCTTCCTGACTTTATATTTTCTGGAGGAGGTTTGTAGGTTAACAATAAACATATTCCTGAATTATTATTGCCATCTTCTGGCCTTTTATTGTTGATACTGCAACAGAATCAAATTCTATGTCGCGGTCAGCTGGTCGTGCACCTTATACGCGCTAAAACATGAATAGCGAATCATTTTTCATTTCATAATAAATCACAGTTCTACAGGAAAAATTGGTTTTTTTTTCCCCTGTGGGTTTGCTGGGATGATAAGGATGTTTCGGGCCCAACATGTCTATGACTTCAAATGCAAACGCTTGCTTTCGTTGTGTACATCGCCATGTTGTACATAGACATTTGAAATGGAAGGCTGCCTGGTTGACACCTTAACACGCTCGTTACACACTGTAACACGAGTTGTGGCTCAGGAGATTAAGTCATCGGAATGACAACGCGACTGGGATCGAAACGTATATTAAAGGATAGACGAGGGCTACCTTTTATAAAGACAGCCAGCCACACAATAATACATTATTTTTACATTTAGTTCCGACAAAAACTGAAAAGATTAGGTTTAGACCTATTTTCTATCTTTCCCTTCAAAACATACGGCCAAAGATGGTTTCTTATCATATTCAGCTTTTTGCTATGCAACAGTAAGCAAAAGGCAGGGTAATAAGAGAGGAAGCTTATAGGTGGAGAGAGAGAGAGAGAGAGACTGTCAGAAAGACATGCAGAATGACACACAGAGACAGAGACAGATAGACCGACGAAAGAGGGGGTTAATCATTATCTCATGTAATGAAAGGAAATTGCAGTTGGACCAAGGGGGAAACGGGGCGAAAAGTAACAAGTAACAACGAGGTTTGAAATGAACAAGCATGAAGGGAAAGAGAAACTAGATAGGCAAGATGGATTATTGATCTTAAGGGATAATTTCTAGGAACAGCTAAAAAAAAAAGAAAAGAAAAGAAAGAAAAAGTGAGTTGGAGATTAAATGGGGACAGAAGAGCTAAAAATAGTAAAGATTTTTACCATGACAGGATAAAGGGAAATGTAGAACGGACCCGAAGAAAGAGAGTGAGAGAGAGAGCCCCAGGAATAGAAGGTATTAGGATGTAACAAAACCTTACACGAGAGAGTTACCCAATCTATTTGTTTGCGGAGCACGTCTGCACTCCTTCCATCTGAGACCAGAGTATTCCCGGTTCTTTTTCATCTCCTGTTCTTAACACCTCGAAGGAATATGAGTCAAGAAGGTGAAAAATGACGGAAAACATACTTTAAGCATCCATACGTTATAAAGCATTACCAACACTTCAATCCATGCATCTGGCTTTCAGGATGTCTTCCTTCATGTATCAGTATCACCATCGTTCTTGCTTTAGGGGCGGAGTGCCCCAGTACCCCTTCATTCCTCTACCACCAACATCATGAGTAACCTAAAACACCCAATTCCATGACCCCACTGCCACTTCCATTATGACAGCCATTACCACCAGCGAGGGCAGATCAAGCATTCCGCAAAAATGGGAGTGCGGCATGATAATATCTGCAAGGGAAAATCATAGTTGATGGTATTCAGAAGTGCTGGAATGGAATGTAAAAGGAGTCACGTGTCCGTATGTACCCACTTAAATCAACTATTAAACAAAACTTCAGCTGCCCCCAACAGTAAAAAGGCAGTAACCGTGGTAACCCTGAGTGATAATACTATGTATTATCACTGGAGGTTCATGTAATCTGGAGATCCTTACAAGCATCTGGGGTCCATTCACCCTAAAGGGGAACCTCCATCACCAAGTGTTATCGATTTCCCCCCATTTCTTTCAGACAGGACCTTTGTCATGTGGTGTTAGAAGGGGAAGTGACATGCACAGGGCGGTACTGCCCGTTTACTTCGTGAGAATCTTCCATATCGAATGTCAAGAGACATGATCGCTGCGATACGAGGATGATCTCGGACTTTATTTATTAGGATTCGGCTAAGGGAAGAAAGGCTTTGAAGAAGGATGCTATGAGGAATAGGAGAATGAGTAAATGGAGCTAAAAGTATGAGGAGGAGGGAAGCAAATGGCATTTAACAGATATGAAAAGGAAGATTAATGATAGAAATACCCTATTTGTTTTCGTTCTCACGATTTCAGTGGAAGATACGGAAAGCAGGTCATTAAATCCCAGTGGATACGTTCATATCTATACAAGATATAGTGTCCAGTGTTACACTGAATAACATTAAACCCATCTTACTTTTTCTCAAGAGCACATCTAAGTGGTTATGTAACCATTATGTGATCGCGGTAAATGTTTGAGGTGTCAGAACGATCTGTCGAAGCAAATGACAATACTCTGATCGTTGAACAAACAGCCGATGATTGAGAAACACCGATTGCTTCAAAACCACCTGATCGTTAAGATGCCGTCATTATTCACCATATTCGTTGTTTCCTTTCCCACAGGTTTTCACATCAACGGCTCTGATGACCTCTTGACAAGGCCTCGCCGAACCCACAGCTTAGAATGACCCACAAAATAATGACCTTTACTTTAGAGATACACTGTACATGGTATGGGGTAGGCAAAGACAGGTGGAAAAGTACTATTGGACCTCATTTTTCTTAATCGTGTTCAATAAACGAACAATAACTCATTTGAATAGTTGTCCCTTTTTTTTTTATTGGCAAGCCTTATGTGTTTAGGCCATTCTGTGTGCCATTACCAGGTATCATGGAAAAATAAACTCAATTAACAATTAAGTCACGACTTTCCTTGATATTTGGTCTGATTCAAGATGCAGACGTAAGAGACTAGTTACAGTATTATCATTAGTATTCGATCACATATTGACGGATACGTTAGAATTTCCCTCATACTGGCATAAAGTCATGTTAAAATAATCTCGTCTACGTGGATTTCGTTTTGATATATTGTCGGCCAAAATAAGAATGATTGATACCAAAGCAGTAAAATACGACTTTACAGATTTTTTTTTCTTCCTCGAGATCCATTCTACCATTAATCATTGTCAACAATGAAATATTCAGTTTCACATTCGAATAAAGTGATAGCTTTCCTTCACCATGTCTGGAATCAACAAGCCAGGGGAGCGTTTCATGATGAGTCTTGTCGGTGATATTCCCTGACTAATTTGCTCTCAGCCAATCAGATGCGAGGATTTTCAGTAGCTACAACAGTTGTCAGTGAAAATCACTGACAAACTCTTCATGAAACGCTCCCCAGGAATATACATATACACAGACACAGCGAATTGAGAATTTGGCAGACTAACTCCACGTGAACATGACGTGTGACCTCTGACATTGTAATCTATCAATGTGACTGCGGGATGGAACTGATTTTCTTATGATTACGTTGAAATCATTTTCCCAGCTGGCATTTCACTTGTGAAACCAAAATAAGAATCAAATAGCCAATGCTTTCAATTTTTTTTTAACCACTAATGTAGCACGTCGTCTTTTTTCAGCTGACGGTCGAAATGTTACCCAAGGTGCATAGGTGGGCACCTTATCTTTCTTATCATGTGTACGTGTACTGCCCTCATGCACTTAGTATCGGGGACGATGTCAAATGTAAAAACGCACTGTATAGATTTGCAACAATGCTTATATAAATTAATTCCCAGAGATGGACTTGTTTTTAACAGTCGTAAGTCACAGCATTTAAACTGTTGAAAATATCTGAATTCGAGAGGATGCGTTCATACACACTTTTTAATTACAGAATCGGATATTTGCTTATCTCCAGAGGGAAAGCATCGCACATTCGATGAACTTTCATGAATTAATCCGCCATATTATGTAATCATTGTTCTGTAGGGATAAGGATAAATACAACGGATGAAGCCGATCTCCCCGCTGTGTTATAAGAAAATATTTTTTTTTCAGCGCGGTCAGCATTATTTTGTTTTTGTCTCTCAAGTAAGGGTTACGTATTACATAGAGAACAGCTGTTCTTTAAAATAAAAAAATGGTAAATTCTCTTGGTTTTCGAAGCAAAAATGAATTTCACCCCTCCCTATACAATCGTCAATCAGCATATTGAGTTTCGAGAAACAATACAATAGCAACGAAACTGTTCTCACAACAACACGGCTTCAGAAACTAAAGTTAATGGAAAAGAAAGGAAAAGTTGTCAAACACTTTAAATCGACCAACCTTTGCACTGCTGCCTCAGTATATTTTATACATTTCTTATATTTTTACCACCATTTCTTCGAGCACTTCCAGAAAATGTATCTGTCCATGAATGGGGCAACAGATAAAAGACTAATCAGATCAAGCAATGATGATTCTGACAGAATCTTGGCGCCCTTGTTAAGGAGCAGAGCAGATTAATTTCATTAGCCATCTTTTATCCAGGCAGGCGCTTTTCCAAAATGGGTACAGATGCAGAGACACTCTCGATAATGCTGCTAATCGCTAACAACTCATCCATCAAATCTAATAACATCAATACCCCTCCCCATGATCGTCCTCCTCGACTTCAAGTATTCCACCAGCTCCCAAACCTGCATGACAACTCATTTATGGCCAAGTATTACAGAAGGAACATTATATCATCAGACAATTTGCACTTCAAAACCTAATAAGGCAGGACAATCTGAAACTAACCCGGTGTGTCATTTATCATAGTGCACATTAATGGTTTTATGAGGTCGAATGAGCCAACACATCAATTCCTTCGATTTTCCGTGAAGCTCAAAAGGCTTGACTTGAAAAGCGATTTAGGAAACCAGACATTTTCTGGTCATTTATGGAATTCTCTGTCACCGACTGATATCTTGCATTAGGGATAATTCTGAAATTTCGAATATTTTACCACAAAAGTCCTATCCGAATTTACAACTATTAAGATAATTTTACATGATACTGATTACTCTCATCTGCAAATTTCTATATGAGAAGAGTGAACCTGGGTGGTCATCATTTTGCTTTCAAATCTGATTATCACAAAGATAAAACCATTGATTTGATTTCAGTAAAAAATAAACTACACAAAATACATTTTCACCAAATCGATGACATCGACCAAGGATATGCATATCCCTGTAACTTGTACTTATACTTCAAAAGGTCAAATGCGATTTCCGAGTAGATGAGGTGAAATATACTTTGGCAGCAATTCACCCTCTTCTAATACCTGTAACTCTTACTTCAAAAGTCAAATACCCTTTTCGAGTGGATGAGGTGTGCGAATATACTTTGGTAGCAATTCACCCTCTCGCAATGATGCAGGATAAACTTGCCAGTCATGAAAACCCATACGCTGATCCTATGCTAGATCAAGTTTCGAATTCACCGGTTGGACAGTCGTATTGGGGATGGCCCACAGATTCACTTGTCTTCAGAAGATAAAATAGCCCAAGGAAATTGCTAATGATGAGACTGATTCTGCCCCAGTTTCTTATTCCCGTTGGCATTTTTTTTTCAGAGAGCAAGCATTTAGGCACGAGGGCTGCGTTTCTTGAAACCGTCATAAGTCTAACTTCTTGGACATCCCACTGAAACGTGTGTTGTAGTTTCGAGAAACGCAGCCCAGAAGACAACAATACCTGATACATGTATCTTTTTCGAATATATATATTTTTTTCGCGGATTTGACTACTAGTTTATTTCTCTGGGACAATGCTTATGTCCTTTTGAAGTGGTGACCAAACTTGAATGATGGGCATGACAGAGAAAAAAATGAAAAAAGAGAAAGAGGGATGATCATGAAAGTTGTCAGCGCTGACAAGTTGTCAGTCATGTCAGTCACTGACAATTTCAGTAAAATCCTTGCATTTGATTGGCTGAGAAGCACTGATCACTGACTGTTACTATGGTAACTGTCAGTGACTGACAAGTTGTCAGTGCTGACAACTTTCATGAAACGGTGTCCTGAATAACAGAGAGTTAAAAACATACAATCACACAGACACAGAGAAGAGACGCAATTAGAGACTTACAATTATTGTAAAGTCAGAAGACTAATAAAGTCCGGGAAATGGGGGAAGAAGAGAGCAAGAGATGATAAGAGACGAGGAAAGAACGCGTTATAGAAATTACAGGTTCATTGCTAAAGCTGACCTGAAAACAATTTCATAGGGCAAATACAGTTAGTCACCGCCGAACATCTAAAAGGTAATTTACTTTTATGGAGGCAACTAACGCTCGGCCCAATAAAAGAAATATAATTATTAATTCAGGATATCATTTCCTAACCCAATAAAACATGCGATATACATTCCTTCCAAAATGTTATCGAATTAGCGTCATGCCCAATAGCTAGAATACTTTTTAAAGTTATTCCGGAAGTTTCTAGAAGTTCTTTATCTCCATACTGGCACAGTTTTAATTGCCGTGTTTGAGTATTACCTCCATCATGTCCATGTATATTAGATATAAGCCCCACAAACAAGGGTTTAGCATAAAACAAATGTTTCCCTGGGGGAAAACGGTAGGAGAGAAAGAAAGGGAGAGAGAGAAAGAGAGAGGGGAGGGGTTCAGGCGGGAGGGGCACAATACAAAAAAAAAATTGAAAGTCGAAATGAAAAACATTTAATCGAAATTGGATTGACACGGAAAGCAAGCAAGCATGCACGTCAAGTGTCTTGGAGGCATAAACCGTGACACACATGTTTTCTCCCCATAATGTGTTTTCTATCGCCTGCCACTGCCATAAACCTAATGGTTTTACAGGATATTTCAATTTCTTGTCAAGCAATACACACCCTCAATCCAATCGATCTATATTCGAGCTCCGCAGGCCCAATCTAGAAATCTTCTACCAAATTGATTGTCAGGCTCTGAAACACCCCCTTTCCCCCCTCTTTCTTCATCCATATTTCATTTTAATTCGTCATCTGGAATAGTGCCGATCACGACCCATTTCCCATCCAACTCAGTAAGGGTGTTTCTTCCTTTTCCCCTAACCTATTACAAAGGGGGCAGCGCCCAGGGTACCTACGACGCTGTTGAAAAGTTTTGAAAGTCATTACGTTATTTGATGGGGAGAACAGAGCCTCATCAAAAGAAAGAAGAAGAGAGAGAGAGAAAAAAAAAAAGACTGCTGCGTGCAAAATCAACTAATCGTAAATCAATTATACTGTAGATCACTTTTATTTTGCGTGCTCGCATGAAACTGAAGCCATGGAAAACATCGTACTCACAAGACATTATTTCAATATAATTTACCATCTATTCACTTCATAAGCTCGAACATCCCAGACACATTGCATGAAAAAAAAAAAAATGCACGTTCATGATAACTGAATCCCTTCCCATTTTCCCTTCACAATGCCATGAATGTAGAGTTGAGGATATAGTAAATCATCTTTTCCTTTATTCACTTTATAGGTATCAAGACAGACATTTAAAAGGGGAAGGGGGTGTCAAAAGTGCATACTGCCAACCATAAGCATGATAAGTGGCCTGATTGTGTGTCTTCAGTGTACATGTACATCATTTTTTCTTTAAGAAGAAAACAAGTTGACCAAAAAACATGAGATATACGATAAAACAAAAATGTTCTCCAAATAAATACACCCTGTTCCTAAAGGTTAGTTCTCAGTGACTTACTTTCAAGATATGTTTTCGCAGTACAAAAAATATGCTTTACAATCACATGAAGCTTATTGAAATCTGGTTCTGTATATAGATTTTATTTTACTCTCTCTCTCTCTCTCCTTATGTATCCATTTTTTTCAAAGGGCTAGTTTGTACTTTCAGCATTTGATTTCAAATGGATTCGTCACTTTACAAATCTTATATCACATACATTTTCAGCAATGTTTGTCACGCAATGCATTTCATTCATTGCATTAACAGGCATACTATATATATGAAACATGAAATATTTATAGGCTGACATTTCCTGCATACATAGTGTATATGTGGACATGTCTCCAGCAATTTTAAGGGTATGTCCATCCAAATAATGGAAGTCTTTAAACTATAATAGCATGCCAGCGAATTTTTCGGATAAAAAGAAACCTTTTTTGTGTGTGTTTGTCGGCGTACTGTTTAGTAAAAAGAGAAACATGAAAAAACCGATGACCTTTCTTTCTTTCTTTTTGTTTTGTCTTGCTTTCTTTTTGGTTTTGCATGTGAGCGAGTTTCTGAGATGAAAGGAGAAAATCGTCGGAAAATTTCTAATGTTCCCCGCCCCCCCCCCAAAAAAAATATGAAAATGGATTGACGCCCCTGTTCATGCATAAATCAAAGTGTAATGTACTCTGATCATGACAGGAGGAAAATGGTGGCATTTTGGTAGATCACTTAAATTCCACCATTTTCATGGCTGAGTGGCATACACGTCTGCGGAAATCATGATGACTGAAACCTCTCACTCTTCATGTGTAAAAAACATCAGCCAAGAAAACATGGTAGCTAAAACGGGTACTCTTGATATCGAAAGGACAGAGAAATTGATGGGTGACAGAATGAGACAGATCGATAGTCGATACAGAGATAAAAAAGTAAATGTATCAATGGATATAAAGTAAGGATCTCATAGACGGCACCATTAAATAGTGGTAAAGACAGGGGAAAATGCAGAAAAAGGGAAGAGAGAGAAAGAGAGAGAGAGAGAGAGAGAGGGGGGGGGGGGGGGGGGTGCGGGTTAGAAAGGCTGAGAAAAAGGAGAATCTGCTTTGCATGAAACCAAGTAGGGTGGGATTGAGGTAAACCGAAAGAGGGAGCATGAGAGAAAAAGAAGACAATAGGGCAAGAATAAGGCAGGACAGTATGAGAGATAGAGAGGGAGAATAGATAGAGAAGTGAAGAAAATGAAACTGAAAAAGGAAACATGGGGGAGCGATTTACATTATCCATAAAAACGATCAGAAAGAACAACTTTTCAGTCTAAATTGTACGTGTAATTGGATAAAAGGAAGGTCCGGAGGCAACGCGATACTTGAAACATCGTTCCCATTCTACATCTGCTTATTCGATACATACAGGAGCAAGTCGTGATAACCATCGCCATCATCAATTTATCCGCAGCAGCACCTTTTGGGATTGCATCTTCTTCTTGGACCTGTTAGCTGCTGAAACTAATGAGATGCTAAAAACAGCGCCTCCGGCCGAACACGTCAGCATTCACTGATGCGCTTTTGATGGTTTTATGGATTATCCACAAATATAATATACATATAATTTTCTCCATGCTTGTGAACTGATTGAGCGTTTATAACTCCATTTTTGCCAGACAGAAGCAGCGATTAGAATACGTGTTTTGTTCAAATTACGGTTAAGTCTGGAACCCATTGTTTTGCAGAAAAACAATTCTAAAACACAGTAAAAGAAAAAAAAAATAAAACAAATAAACCGAAGAGGTGCGTTAAAAACACGGTTTTGAGAGGTGAAAATAGTTATGAACTTGGTATCATGAAAAATCATTTCAAAACTGTGTTTCAAAACACTCAGTCTGTATTCCAAATTAAGCCATAATATTGTTGCCTCCACCTCTCTTGTTATTTTCCAGCGTTTCAAGCAGTTTTTCTAGAGCATTCTGGGAATTTAGGGTATAAGGATATTATTCATGCCATACTAATGTTGCTGTCATTGTTGCGGCAGTTGGGTCTGTTTTGACTATTTATAAATGTCAAGAAACGTTAAGACCATGATTTCGGCAATGATCAAGTTAGCGACAATGTGAAACATGCAACTTCATCTCATCAGCGTGATTTAAATGCAGCGGTACCTCACTGATTATCTCATTGATTCATAATGTCATCCTACTCTCTCGGTTTCTCTTCATTCCTTAGGGCCTCCCCCGTATCGATGAATTACTTTAGAGTGGTAAAAATAGATATTCGATTATGTAAAGTTGATTTCGTGGAAATTTTGTGATGCAGGAAGGGGAGGATATATTTATAGCTCACTGCCGCAGAGGTACAAAACTTGGTTTATAGTATTTTTCACGTATCAGTTATTTTCCTAAGTGCGGCATTGTCAAGTTTGTTTATTCCCAATGTCTCAATGGCATGGCTTAATGCAACAGATATCTCTTGAGCTATATGTCCTGATCAAGAGTTGTATCTCTTTGCCCGTGTTACTGACTTGCATCCCTCTCCCTGAGGCAAGTGCAATCCAGTGGGACGCCCTCTCCGTCTGGTTTAACATAATTATTTTGAAACCGTTATCAACAAGTTACAAACATACTGGAAGATTAACTACAAGCCACAAACTCGTGACGTAAGAGTTGAGACCAGTCTACGTCATATATATATATATATATATATATATATATATGTATATATAATACGTTTAGGTTATTTCTTATTTCAAGAAATGATGCACACTGGCTAAAATTGCCGCAGTATGAGAGTAAATTTTGGAGTCCGAGCAACTTTCGTAAAATTGAATGTCCAACTCGGGTGATTTTTCTATCTCTTGGTAGTAAAAGAAGATCGTGTTTTGGGAAAATTTCTTCTAATTTGGGAATAGATGGAATTCTATGCCATAAAGATTAAAGCAAACAACTTAATATTCCATATTCTTTTGCACAGAATAAAAGGGCACCCGATGAATCCAATTTGTTGCAGAGAAGCACTGCTACTTTATTTCCGTTGGAGAATCAACAGTTCTACACTAGTAGTTTTCTAAGACTTAAACTTCAAATAATTGATGACATTTGCATGGCATATCAAATGTTATTGACAGTTTTGGTAGGCCCTCAAAACTTTTCGTTAGATTTCCTTAGCTTTTGTTTCAATGCTACATAGGTCATGAGTTACTGTTTTACAGTTTATGAACACAATATTTTTCTTTACCGTATTCATTGTTTTTAATCAGCTTTATAAGTCACTGTAAAACCTGTAAATTGTATATAATTCAGCCTTATGTCTGAAACCCTTTCAATTCAATTCATTTTATCTCGTCAGTTGCAAGACAGAAGTTAAACTAAGATGCTGTGAAGTTTATTCATCCTCAAGTTGAATATTTAAAAAAAATGGAAGTCTAAAAATATTTCAGATCTCTGTTCAGCGAAGTAAAGTCACACGGGCCTGCACATGTGTAAAACCCAGTCAGTTCAAAACCAGGGGAGCGTTTCATCAACATTTGTTGTCTGACAAGTTGTCAGATCTGACATCTTTCCTTGATTTTGATCGGCTGAGAAGCATCGTTACAATGGCAACTGTCGGATAAACAGACTTTGTCGGATAAAACATCCGACAAGTCCTTTCATGAAACGCTCCCCAGAGTTCTGCTTAAGCGACAAGCGGGGAGCGGTCGGCGTCATGGTCGGGATGCAAGGGTCCTCTAGCGTATGGCAGAGTGTAGCCATTACATTGCTTTTATTTCAAACATTTGAACTGAAATTTACCGCCACGAATGGAATATCACATGATCTCAAACAATCATGTATCTTTTTATGCGAGGCTGACAATGTGAGACTATATTTAATCACTTTCATGCCAATTTTTCCTTTTGCTAACAAAACTGTACATAAGTTCTAAGGCAACTTCAAATGACACCTCCACGACAACTTCAATAATCACCTCTCGCTTGAACGCCTTGCTAGAGACCATGATTGCCTGTCGTAATACCGGACACCCCTTATCTGTAACCATCTCTCAATCATGCGTTCAGGGGCTTTAATAATAAAAATCACGTCACTTCAAGTCAGGTCGATATCTAAGCTCCTTGACTGACGGCGACATGAGGGATGACTTTATAACAAACGCTGGATAGTCGACGTTTCTTCAATAGACAGCCAATGAGATCCCCCTTTCTAAAATTGTTCATGTCTATTTCTATATGCGAAGACATCTATTAACGTGAACGGTACAGTCCCGGTAAGCTTTTTTTTCACTCACTCACACCCCACACACGGGTGCGCACGCACACCTATTCCCCCTTACGGAAACAACAGCAGTATCCAGTTGTGGTATAGGCTACCGGGTAGCCCACTTCCCATCTTTTTGTTTAGTTGGGAATAGGAGGGAGAACACTATTTTCTGACATGATAATCTTGAATTTTTTTCCTTTAAGACATGGGGGAAGGTTTGGCAGAGACGCCATTCCGGCCGCGCGCGCCCCTGGATACGACTAGGGACCCTCATCCCTTAAATGTGGGCGGGGAGCAATGGCAACAAAAGTTTAGTTCCCGTTTCAAGGGTCATCATTACAAAGAACTTATCCAGACGACATTCCACAAAAAAGAAGTACTTAAGAAGAGGCAGGAGCTATTCTTGATCGAAAGAACATCAAAAATATCAAAAGCTTATCATGGTTATCATTTATGAGATCCGACGGCTCTCAAATGATATGGCCCATTGCCTTGAACTTTACGTTGCAGACCTATTTTAATCCATAATGATCATGCTGATGAAGGTTAACAACATCATTTATTTTTCATGTTCTCATTTAGAACGCATTAATAAAAATTGTCCTTCCTTTTTTTTTTTTTGGGGGGGGGGGGATATACAATAAAAATACTAAAGGTATACACAGACTGAAATATCCCCTGGACATAATGATAATGCATTTGACATGAATACTGTATATAACACTATACAAAAAAAGAAAGTAAACACTTCTTCAAATTCAGATTTTTCATAGAAGACTTTGATAAAAATCAATATATCATACATCACATTAAAGGAAATTTAATGGTCTTTTGATCTGGTAGGTTAACATAAGAAGAATCTTTACGCATGAGTAAACACATTCGTTTTTCTCTCCCATGGTACAAAAGTAAAAATTGCAAAAATTAGCAGTTTGCCATTCATTGTAAATGCCCTTCCACAACAATGGGAGCAAAAGATCAAATTAACACAATGACAGACTTGCCTAAAATTACATAATTGAGCCTTTACTCTCTTCCCACCCCTCCCCTTCCAACCCAACCCCTCTACCCACCCCACCCCCCCAAAAAAAAAGGAAAAGAAGAGAGAGAGAGAGAGAGAGGGGGGGGGGGAAGAAGCCTTTGTTACGTCTAAATTCAAATGATATCAGGCGCAGCCAGATGAGTGATTAAATGACCCAAATGTGATTTTTGTTATCAATTCATGACTTCATGAATTTTTTAATTTATGGACTTATGAGTCAAATGTAATGACAATATGTTTACTCGTGGTGTAGCCTGTGGAATTACGTGCACTGCAATTCCAGGGAACATAGCGTACTCCACGGCATGCTATACCACTTTGGCTGTTCTTTTGTCCATTTTTAGATTTGAAGATTGATTTTCATTTCAAGGGCAACGAGCCATGCAAACTTAAATCATGCTTTGTTTGTAATTTCCATTGCAATATGACGGTGAATTTCAAGTCGCTTGACTTAGAAAAAAAAATGCTGCATTTTAAAAACTTTTACTTTGGCGTTTTGGAACAATTGAATGAATGTGCTCACTCATGCATACAGCTCATTTTATGTTCACCTACCAGCTTGAAAGACGATTAAGTTCACTAATTGAAAAATTGATTAAAAATCAAATTTGGGGCATTTAGTCACTCTTGTGTCTAATCCAGATGTCATTTATATTTTGGACTTAACAGAAACTTCTTTTGTTATTTCTTTATTTTTCCTCTTTTCGGGGGGGGGGGGCTGGAAAGAGATTTAGAGAGCGAAGGCTCATTATTATGCCATTACATTGTGTAAATTTACCCTTTTGCTCCCATTGTTAAGTGAAAGGGCATTTATACATGGATGGCAAACTGTCCAATTTTGCGATTTTTACTTATGTACCTTGGAAGAGAAAAACGGATATGTTCACTCATGCGTAAATTTTCTCTTCATGTTCACCTACCAGATCAAAAGACCATTAAATTCCCTTTAGTTTGATATATGATATATTGATTTTTATCTAAGTCTTCTTTGAAAAATCTTAATTTGAAAAAGTGTTTACTTTCTTTTTTTCTTGAATGTATATATGCAGGGGGCCCTACCCCGGGTAGACTCTCATGTGGATATTTCCAATGCTGCATGTAGCTATATATATATATATATATATATATATATATATATATATATATATTCAAAGGAAATTTTCATACAACTATATACGCAACATAATCCTGGCAGTAAAACAGTTTTCCTCTCATAATTATCCACAGCTTTATTCATTCCTTCTGTCTCCTCATGAGGACAGATATGATCTGAATAAGGTATATACTTGACAGTATATACATTACATAAAATCATTCCCAGACATGTAAAAATTCCGTAGTAAGTTGTGAAAATGTGAAAAAAAAACCCGTTCTACCAGGTGTATGTATATACTATAATTATTATTTATTTTTTTATTTTTTTACCAAACTGTATAAACAGACACATGTCCAGTACATTTCAAAGTCTGTATACCTGAGATGAAATGCTAAACTTTTCCGCCTCCAGTCATGTGCCAGTTACACCATTTTTGACGGCTACTTTACAGAATTTCAGAGAAACGCCTGTCATGCTGAGATATGGCAAAATGTAATTTCCCCTCTGTAAAACATTAACAAGATAAATATGAATATCGATCAATGTCATCATTAGTCCACCAATCTAAGCATTAACGGATCATCGGATCAAACTTTGCAAAGCGCGCAATCAATCTAGATTATTAACAGATAACACGCAAATGCGTCCTTTGGGGAGAAAAGGGTACAGATACGAGTGACAGTGGCGGACAGATTAAAGAACTTTAGCCAAAAGAATGAGGAACAGAGAGACAAAGTGACCGAAGGGGAAGAAAAGTAGACTTAATGTGAAATTCAATAAGGGGGAAAAGACATAGGAAGACAGAGATACATAAGGAGCATTGTTATTCATAAAATAGCAAGACAGAAAGGGAGAATTTTAGAGCGCAAACGAGAGAAAAGAAAGGTTGAGAAAAAAAAAAACCCAGGCTGATTTGGCCTACATTTAGAAAAATAATGCATTAAAAAAATTCCGTGATCTGTATTTAGGGTGCTCCCGAATGCTAATTCCGAATTTGAAGACCTCAGCACCGACTTGACTTTCCGGGACGAATTTGATAGGATTGTGAGAGATGGAGGAGTTGGCAAATAGAAGTTGTCAATTTCAGTTGACTGAAAGGTAAGGTAATCCACAAAGTTCTAATATTCAGATACCCCTTAAGCCTCACCCGAGCATGGGCAATGTTCTTGAGATGCTAGTTTA
This sequence comes from Echinometra lucunter, assembly GCA_029962745.1. Taxonomy (NCBI): domain Eukaryota; kingdom Metazoa; phylum Echinodermata; class Echinoidea; order Camarodonta; family Echinometridae; genus Echinometra; species Echinometra lucunter. Next base: position 33,253,733 of record CM057152.1, read on the forward strand.
CCTTTTCCGCTTTAAGATGTTAGATGTCAAGGACGGGTCTCCAGCATCAAGATTACAGAAAGTAATTGTTCTGTCCTACTTTGACAGAAAGAAGTAACACCGTGTTTAAAGCAAAGCAAAGCAAAGCAAAAAGAAAAGAAAAGGAAAGAAAAGAAACAAACAAAACCTTGTTTATAAGAACAATATTCTGAAGGATTTCTATGTCATTATGTTGTGTATGTAAAGTTATTTTGATTTGATGTATATATGTTTGTAAATGTGAGCAAAACCAATTTCCAACTGGACAATAAATTGAAATTGATTTGAAATTGGTTTTATAACCATGAAGTGCAAAATGGCCTAAGAACAAAACGACTAAAATATTTCTAATTACATACTACAAAAAGGTTCCAAAGTGAATCCTAAAGGCCGCCGCACACGACACGCTTTTCTTGCGATGCGTCTCTTGTGCCTGATGCGTCTGAGTTGAAGTGTGCGATCCAAGCGCAGGAATTCAACATGTTGAATTCCTGCGCTTGTCCTTGCGACTGGCTTCAGACTAACTTGCGCTTGAATTTCTTAGTTGATGACGTCATTTTCAAGCGTAAGCTGAGAGCAGCGCAAGAAAAGCGTGTCGTGTGCGGCGGCCTTTAAAGGAATAATCCCACCTCCTCCCCCGAAAATAATCGTTAACGTGCTCTACAAAATGCTGAATTTTGTAACATTAGGGTCAGAGGATGCTTCCATTGTTTAGACTCCGGGTGCACCTTTCAACTTCACCTTCTTTGTGAGTAAAAGGTGTCGCCGATTCATACGTGCGAGTTCTTTTTTTAAGACATCATGCACTGAAATGTATCCGTGCCTCATTTTCCATATTATTAGTCATAAGGAAAATTCACAATACGGCGCGGGATCGTCGGCAAAATAAGCGATCTTATTCCCAAGATGCTTCGAGCTCTCTTTCATCAACGACACCTCCCCACCTGCACCCCTATCTCCTTCGAAAGAACATAACGAAGAAGTGAATCAAAACGAGAATATATGTAGGGCTGTTCAGCAATGTAAGTATGCTAACAAAGTTACAGAGAAGAGGTAATCTGGTTTGGAGAAGACATATCAGCACAACTGGATTTGCCTGGACCATGATCGTATCACTTACGCTCCATTTATCATGCATTATATTTTTTTCATTCAGGACGACCAGACATTCTGGCTTTCAACATTTCAAGAGAAGCAAAAAAATAAATAAATAAAAAAAAAAAAAAAAAAAAAAAAAAAAACACCGACAACTAAAAAAAAAAAAAATCATAAAAAAAAACAGCAACCCCCCCCAAACAAAATAAAACCAAAAAAAACCCCCAACCATATCTTCCCGTGTTCGTGGTATGCTTGAAATCAATTTTCGTGCTCTCTGTCTGCTATTTGTCTTTAATGTCCATATGGACAATTTTCTTACTTGTCCATGTTTACTGAGCGTATCAGTTTTATTTCTTGTTTACTTAATGAGCAGCAAGAAAGACTAATCTTTTTTGGTTGATCTCCCAATATTTATAAGTATATCACCATTTGCATGATTCGAACTTTGTAACTGTTTGTCTGATATGTATTACAGCAACAAGGTTGTCCCAATTTGAAAATGAAAACTAAACCCAAAATTATCGTAAATTATGGTAATGATGATAATGATGATGATGATGACATTTTTACGTGCACAAGATGTCTTGGGCAATTTCTACTTTTTTATCATAGGATAGTAATACTGTATTCAAGCAAAGGTTTAGAGTTGATTTACCTATTTTGGAAAAAAGACTGCAAAAAGTGCATTTGGAGTGACGTATTCCTCACTGAAGGAAAAATATGAGACCCAGTAGTTTAAATAAAAGATAGTAATTTACAATGTTCAACGCGTGAGCACTTTGTAAGTTGAACCACATCAACTGGCTTAAGAAAACGGGTATAGCTATGTAAAGTTATTTGTTCGAATTATAAACTCTACAATTGCAAATGTCAACTCCATGAAAAAAAAATGAACTGCTGTGAAAACGTAACCTTTGCATCAGCAATGTTTTTGATGCAGACAATATTTTTTTCTAAGCAATGTTCAGCAAATAATGTTTATCAAGTGAGATAAAAATAACAGACTATTTTTCATGGTTATGAAAATTTCCATCGATAAATATCCCCAAGGAAAGCAGAGATGTGAAAATGATTGAGTTGCTATGAGGTTTGATGATGCACGTAATATGCACATCAGAGAGAGAGAAAAAAAAGAGATGGAGAGAGAGGGGAATGTAAAGGATAGGTAAAGGCCGAGAGGTGTAGACATGGTAGAGAATTGACAAAAGGGAGAGAGAAAGAGGCACAAAGACAGAGAGAGAGAGAGAGAGAGAGCACGGCAGAGAAAAATCAAGTCGTGACTGAAATAGCGTTCACATAAACATACAAGTAGTAACTTCACTAAATGCAGGCAATATTTTCATAGTGCGTATATGCTTGCATGTTCCTTCTATGCACGCCCCCTCCTATAGAAAACGAGAATGGCTATTGGGTTCTGCGGCGCCTAATTCCTTAACCATAAGTATAGTCGGATCATCAGTATTGTGCAATGCTTACTCTATGAGGTAATGTGAGTCCCACAAGGCGGTACTCTCGGCACGTCATTGCACGAATTCCCTGCAGGCCTTTATGCTGCGGATGTAAAAGAAGATCATGTTATTGGTGTCCAACCGCGGGGCTATGCGCACTTGATCAGAAGGTCATTGACCTTTTACTGAGGATTTGTCGTCATAGGAATATTTAATGCATCAAGGAGGCGGATCAAGGGGAAATATGAAAGTTAAGACATCTTTGTTCATCAGGTTTCACGTTTCGGTATACGACTGGCATGGGGCTACCTTTAAAGTACACAAAGGATGGATTGACGGGGTGGATCTGATAGGCCTAATTGTTTTTATTTTTTTCAGATTTTTTTTTTTTATCCTTAGTGACAGCTACCTCATCGAACTACTTCACGGAGAAAAATCATTGTTTATCATTCATCATTATCGGTGGAAAGGCATAGGTATAAAATCTGTAATCATCAGTTATCATCAGAGAGAAAAAGGAGCGCGCTCGCATGTGGGCGTGTGTGTGTGTGGGTGGGTGTGGATGGATGTGTGTGTTCCAGTCGGAGAAGGGAAGAGAAAGAAAGAGAGAAAAAAACTCGAGAGATCTGTGAGGGTTCACAGACCGATTCATACAAGAGTCAATCCCGTGGTGTATTCCAATAAAGGGTGTTAAGCGGGCAGAGAATGTAATCACCGATGAGGCATTCGCCTTTCTGACAGTTACATGTACATGCTACGAACAAAATAAGAAGACTGGTAGGTGTCTTTACCTCGAAGTTCCACAATCCCATCCCCTTGAAAAAAAATATGAATGGGGTTCAAATCAGAGTTAAATCTATAATTTATAAAAACATATTTCTGTATACTGTCAGCTAAAATAATAACTCTTTATGACTTGATTTCAGCAAGTTCACTTTATAGCTTATTATAAAATACCATTTTTTTGCGAATTTGCACCCTTAGGGCAAGCAAATGAATATGTTTAAAAAAAAAATCATAAACAACATAACAAACAAAGTCACAGCAAAGATGCGCCATGCATCCTCAAAGGCATCCGCTTCTGCGATAGGGCGTATGAAAGAGAATCAAATATCATTTACGTCACAAATACGTATACATGTTAATATGTTTATGATTTCTTTTTCAACAAACATATTTGCTTGACAAAGTCCCAAGGGTAAAAATTCGCGGGAAAAATCATCTCTCAGTTATAGTTAATTTCTTTATATACATGTACAGTATAAGCGCAGAACCTGTGTACATATATTCTTCATCGTTGAAGGAGTTCCTGATATACTTTAATAATAGCGAGCAGTTCAATATCAAGGAGATGTGTTCTAAGTTTTAATTTGAATATATTATGTATAGTTGGGGATTTCCTGATTTTTAACCGTTGCTTAACTTTAGAATCAGGGAGTCTATATAACGAGTTTCAGGAGTCTAAGTTATATGCAGGAACAGTTAATGTTTTCATACTGTCCTGATTAAAGTATTTTCTAATACGTCGAGGTTATGTATCATATATGGTATGATAATTTACGCACAATAGTCATGTGTCATGTGTGCTTCCAAATTCAAACGTCATTCAAAATGCACTCAAATATTTCCGGCATATCATCTATTTGCCTTCAATAAGTAATCTTATATTATTATTGTAATTCATTTCATCTTCTCTCTTTGATTTATGGTAAGAAAGTCGAAATATGTATCTACTTTTGTTAACACCAAGATTAATCCATAGTCAGACAGTAACTGTTTCACTTTTCTGTTATATGCTGGGAGCCAGCTCATTTTGTTCTTTTGTCTTCTTGCTGGCTCCCTCCACAATGATATTATGCATTTCTTCCCATTCTGTCCTATTTTGATTTGGTACATTTTTGGTATTACTATGTTAGTTTTTATATCTTTGTGGAAATAAATGAATTTAATTTAATTGAATAATCATTAAAAAAAATAAAAATGGCGTCTGTGCTTAGTGTACCCTTGAGATAATAAGAATGCAACATGAACGATACAATAACACGTCTGATTTGTAGCGTTAAAGAAAATTCAGCCATTGAACATTTAATTGCGTGCAATGACATAACCTAATCATTAATGATAAATCTGGTCTCGATTCATCCTACAGCAGAATTTGTTTTTACGAAATTGGTGGTTTTCACACACTAATATCATGATGAAAACATTGTGTAACATTTCAAAATTTTAATGTTTTTTCAATCTTTTCTTTCGAATTTTCATATTCATTCCATTAATATATTTTCACAGTATCACTTTGGGCGTGTTTAAAATAATTATGTGATTGGAAATGTTTGCTCCATTTTTGAAAATCATGACAATCTCACTTCGTAGGTGTGATATCGATTTGAAGGGAGCGTTTCCCTCATCACGTGATATACCGTGACCTTGCCTTCTACTGACCTTGGTTATCTTTCGAAAGTCAGATGGTTTGTAATCTACAATATAAATATATGCCATGACCGGGTTTCTTTAGGAAAGATCCAGCCTATGAAAACAAGAAAATTCACACTCTGAACCACCGTTCTATACTTGTACTTATCCTTTAAAAAAGTTATTCCTGTTGAAGAAAATTCATCGAATACTTTGTTCAATTTTTCCTTCCGTTTATCTAATCTAATAAAAACAAAATAATGCCATTGCCCGTGTTTTCGTTGCCGACCACCAGAAATAATTATCTTACTTTGAGCTTATCTCGTATTAATGTGAGAAGACAGTCCAACTCCATCAAAGCGAGAAAATGCAGGGCGATCAAATAAACAGCTTCCAAAGAAAGCCCGCCACGGGCAATACAGTCAGTGAATAAGAACACAATCCAATTTCAATCTTCGGATATCGACCCTGTAAAGTATCAACAAGAGTGTCACACCCGAGAAAATGTTCCAGGAAATGTTCAATAGTGATGCTACGGGGGAAGGATATCACCCCTCGCGTTCTGAAAGAAATTCCATTTCCTTACTGTGTAATAAGAAATTATAGAGCATCCTCCCGTAGTGACGCTGGCATGTTATATATCACCACCCTCTATATTTTCCACCCATAGCCGACATGAAACGCATTTCAAAGTGAAATAGAGTATATGCCATTATAAAGTTCAGTATCAAATTGCAGCGTCCAAATATAAATTTAGAAGCAAAAGGTTGAAATCCAATATCAAACCTGGAAGGCTGAATGAAATAATGAATTTATTAAAACTTCATCTTGCTGTTGATTAATTCAAAGTTTTGCTTCGTTTTAAACATCATGACATTCTATTTGGAGATTTACTAAAAATAAAGCTCTTGACTACATCTTCACTGCAATGGCCAAATAGGAATCCATGTTAGAAATTGTTTTTCAACAAACAACCCATAATCGGTGAACAAAACTTTTTACGGCTTTCTTCTTCCTCCCTTTTTTATGAAGTTAAGCAATGATATCCCTTAAACACTTGCTACCATGACATCTCTAGCCCTGAGACTTCATAATCAGTCACTCTAAATTTCATCCTGCATTGGCCTCGATCTAATATTCTGCAAAAGAAACTAAATTGCAACTTTAATATAAGAACTAACTTTATAAATGTTGCTAGATCATGATACGCATGGCACAGCGGATGCAAAGGCCAGCGTGAACCAGTATGATACCAACAACGACAAAGCAATCTATTTCGACATGGATTCTCTTTGTTTCTGGACACCACACTCGCATACAACAAACGCCCTGCGGATCATGTGAGACTGCAAGTGGATTGCAACCAGCTTCAACACTTCCGTTTACACCGTGGTGTCTGGTAAACCACAACATACAGAGTTTATGGGAACAGGGTTAAAGTGAGACGGATTTTTTTTTTGGTGGTATGTCCATTCGATAAGAGGAAAGGTACGACTTATCCGTTACACCCTTGGTCGGTCGCAGGGGATTCACGCTATAGCCACATCTCCAGAAAAGCCCGGGGAAAAACAGCTTCAAAATAAACAGACTGGATAAAATAAGAAAAAACACTGTGTCAAAATGCATGCTCCTAGACAAGAGTAACATAAGTCATGTGGAAATGACTCTTATTTCATTCAGGTGAGTTCACAAAGCAGACATTTTGATTATGAAGTATGATATGAGGTCGATGAATGGAGATCGGAAACAATCATAATAACCATTAGCTACTAGATTTTGTTCATCATGATAGAGTTAATACAAGGGCCATCCGGTTCCAGTAGCCAAAGTATGATACACACTAAGAAAAAAAGGTGCAATTTTGCACCCTTCAAATGCAACACTGGGAGCTCCATTTTGGGTGCAACTTTGCGCCCTAATAAGCTTTTTGCACAAGGGTGCAGTTAGCTACATTTTGCATCCTAAAGGATGCCGAGTTGTACCCTTTTAGGGAACACCTTTTTGAACGCAAAAATTTCTGCATCCTAAAAGGTGCATTTCCAGGTGCGAACGAGAACAAAAAGATGCATTTTTGCACCTTTTTCATGTAGGGTGCAAGATTGCACCCAAAAAGGTGTTGCCAGTGTTGCATTTAGGGTGCAAACTTGCACCTTTTTTCTTAGTGTGTACCAACAACGACAAAGCAATCTATTTCGAATTTCGACACGGATTCCTTTGTTGCTGGACACCACACTCGCATACAACAAACGCCCTGCGGATCATGTGACACTGCAAGTGGATTGCAACCAGCTTCAACACTTTCGTTTACACCGTGGTGTCTGGTAAACCACAAAATACAGAGTTTATGGGAACAGGGTTAAAGTGAGACGCATTTTTTTGGTGGTGGTATGTCCATTCGATAAGAGGAAAGGTATGACCTATCCGTTACACCCTTGGTCGGTCGCAGGGGATTCACGCTATACCCACATCTCCAGAAAAGCCGGGGGAAAACAGCTTCAAGATAAAGAGACTGGATAAAATAAGAAAAAACACTGGGTCGAAATGCATGCTCCTAGACAAGAGTAACATAAGTCATGTGGAAATAACTCTTATTTCATTCAGGTGAGTTCACAAAGCAAACATTTTGATTATGAAGTATGATATGAGGTCGATGAATGGAGATCGGAAACAATCATAATAACCCACTAGCTACTGGATTTGTTTTCATCCTGTTAGAGTTAATACAGGGGCCATCCGGTTCCAGTAGCCAAAGGGATAAGTATGGTGAAAATAAAGACATACGCAATATTCCATTTTCAGATGAAGAAATTTATTTTAGTGCTCTCATTACGAGCCACTTCCACTTTATTAAGACAGTAATTATTTTCGCCAAATATTTTATATCGACTTCTAAAATTCAAAATATTACTCCTTTTTTTTTTTTTTTTTTTTTCAAGAGCTCTTAAACATTTAGAGACTTTGGAAAGAATAATTGCTTTTGAAAATAATCGTCTCGATGTCCATAATAAGAAATGGCGAATACCTGTAACATGTTAAGCATTTTGGTTGTGATGTTATGTATCTTACTGTATGATGTACACAAATTATGTTCATGCAAACGTGTTTTACAATCATGTATGAGAATTGCTTTAATAAATACTTGGAATGAGTATAAAAAAAATGGTCAAAATAATGAACATCATATTTGATACAGGCTTACAGTGGAGAATAAACACTTTCCCTGAGACAATCGCATGTTTTTCAAAAACAGACGAGAAATTTGATAAAGACTAGGTTAATGCGTGGATAATATGTTGATACATAAAGTATTATTTTCTATTATTAGTGATCAAAAAATCATTTTTATCATGATTGTGAGAAGTATTGTATAGCACAAGAAAAGGCGAGAGAGAGAGAGAGAGAGAGAGAGGGGGGGGGAGGACGTAAGAGTAAGATATACTAAAATGAGGATAGAGACAAAGACAGAGTGGGATGTAGATGGCAAATGCAAGTTGTCAGGCATGTAAGAGATAATAAAACTAGTATGTAGGTTAAATATGCTAAATAGGCACTACTGGCATGACTGGGGAAAGTCGTTTATGTTACATGCTTTTGTGCCGCTATTACGATGCCGACAAACAACTTTATACTAAGGTTACACATAAAAAGTTTATTACGTTTCCTGCGGATTTAGGGACTGTGCAGGGATTACCGGCTCACTTTGTACTCAATATAGCATTGGATTCGAACAACTAGATAAGACGTTCATATTTTGCTATTAAAAATGTAGAAACTCGAACAAAAGAGGCAGAAGCGAATAGTCTTGTTATACATGTCATACCCGGCGAAGATCAGCAAATGGGTTAACGGATTTGAAACATGCGCTGTGGAAACGTACACTTAATCAAAATAGAGTGTTTCGTATTCGTTGCTTTCTAACATGTGAATAAACTTTTATTAGGCTGTTAACAAATATGAGACTGTTAGGTCTGAAATAAACTTCATTCGTTTGGAGAATTATTTGCAACGATGTATCTTAATCAACCCCTGAATTTTTTTTTTATGAACCAAATAAAAAAAAAGGGAAGAGTTGCTGGCAATTTATATTTTGTAATGAGGCAGGAGTTTATTTCACATAATCTCTGAATTCATGTTGTTTGTAAACATTCTACTCGTAGCCGATCCTACTAAATTTCCGAAGACCGAAGACAAAACTGCGAAGTCGAGGGAGTAATCTAAGATCATGATTATTTGACCCTGTTGCATCGATCACAACCCACGAGATTTCAGCGATCAGGGGTCGAAGTAAAAAACCCTGTTTGCTTTGACAACGACAGCGGGAAACAAGCCGCCTGAGACCACTCACGCAGTCATCGGACTGCGAATTGGCCGCTTACGCATGGCGCACACGAACAGACGACCAAATACTCTGCGCAGGACCCGCGGGAAAATTTCCCATTCATTTTGTGAAGCGCAGACGCGGGAGTGCGCGGGACACACGCAGGTGATTTTTGAAGTCCTGTTCCAATAGTTCTGCTTCAGTTGCAAAGAGTTCCGTTGTTTTCACTGGTACCGATGGGACAGAGAAACTGAAGAAGGAGAAAGGGATATGCAAATGGAGGAAGGAGCAAACAAATGCAAGACGTATTGAAAAAACAGTCCAGAACTGTCCGAATATAAACGTCAAGAAGGAACACAAAATGAGGCGCCTAGAAATACTTAAGCCTTCGAACCATGGTTTTTCCACGATATTTGCTAATACAAAAACATTTATTTCTAAATCTTTTTAGTGATGATTGAAACACTCTATTTACATATTTTGAGGTCGATTACTAGTAAGATATACTGCACCAATTGTCGTTGAGTATTTTAGAAGACCTGGGGCTCGTCGCATAAAACTTACTATAATAGTAACTTTGCTATTATAGTGACTCTTCATGGAATACTGGATTTTGATTGGCTGTTGAGCATGGCATGTTGCTCAACAGCTAATCAAAATCCAGTATTCCATGAAGAGTTTACTATAATAGCAAAGTTACTATTATAGTAAGTTTTATGCAACGGGCCCGTACTAAAAACAACGATCTTTAAAAGTTAATGCACATGGGTTGCAGAAATGTATTTTCAGTCTGAAGTAAGTTGATTTGGCTTGCCTCACTGTACAGGTCACAAGACCCTGTGAAGAAAAAAAAACAAAACCAAAACAAGCACCACCACAACAACACCAAATCCGACAGCGCCACTTGTTGCTTGTGATGATGAAGGATTCATTCACGTTTCCTAAATTGGTAACTCGTGATTCTCTAGGGTTGTGTTCGATGAATATCTCGAAGATTACTGTGGCTTAAAGTCTTATCAGGAGGAAGCATCTTAACGCTCTCTGTGCGAGCACCTTGTGCGTATTTACAGCACCCTCAGAGCAGCGATGGTTATGAAACTCAAAAGAGAAGTTGCTTCACAAGTTTGTTACTTATTCATAATATTGATCTGACCTTTCCAATATTCCCTACAGACAAGAGAACTAAATAAATCGGAAGTAAAGATTGAAGAACTACAACAGCTATAATGTGATAACAGCACCCTCAGGGTGGACTACAGAAGATAAGAATTGTACGCTGTTCTACAAATAAATTTAGGAATAATGATGACACCATTTTCTTGCTTGTATAAAAACGTCCATTGTTATTTTGGTCTGTCATCATTAAAAAAAAAAAAACCGCAAAGAGGTATTTTCCAAGGGTGCCCCATATCCCCTTATTTATCTTTATTAGTAATCGAATGTATGGCCCATGCCATTTGACGAAACTCTAATATTAAAGGAATACCTGTTGAAAATAATGAGTTAAAAATTTCCTTACTAGCTGATGACTCAACTTGTTTTATTGATGGCTCAGAGAATTCATTCCAATCTCTGTTTGATACATTATTGATTTCTTTTCTGATAGTTCTGGTTGTAAGCTTAATATTTCCAAATCAGAAGCAATATGGATTGGTTCAAAAGAGGGTTCCCCGTCTCACCTGTTTTCCGAGAAAGGTTTGAAATGGAATAAAATCAATTTTAAAACATTAGGCATTCATTTTTCTTTGAATACAAAACAGATCATCTTAACCATAAAATAAAACTCAATCGATTAAAAGCACCTTAAATTGCTGGCGAGCAAGGAACTTATCACTTGTCGGGAAGATCTGTGTGATAAAGACGCTATTGTTGCTACAGCTTCTTTATTTTTTTTAAAAAGTACTTTGTATTAAAATACCTAAATCGGTTTTTTAAACAATTGAATACATTATTGTTTAACTTTATTTGGAACGGCGGTAGCGATAGGGTCAAAAGACAGTTCATGCGTAATGATTTTTCTTTTGGTGGTTTATGTATGATTGATCCCTACAGTTTTTCTTTGGCACAAAAGATGCTATGTAAAGTTGTTATTACATGATAATTATGAAAGTTTATGAAAAACCATTGAAATTTCTCTTTTAAATAATTTAGTACCACGAAGAATATACTATGGCAGGCGTATGCCCCTACAAGTGTTCTCGATAATCTATCATCTCAATTAGCTGAGTCACTCCATGGGAAAAAAAATCAATCCCAATTATTTCAAATCCCCCATTATTACACGTATTCGTTCATTTTATTTTAAATCATTTCATAGAGCAATAACTTTAAATGAGTTTTTGTACAAAATAAAAAGGAAAGATTGCCCAAAATGTGCCTTTGAATACTGACCCAGAAACTTATATCCATTTGTTTGTTGAGTGTCCTATTGTTAAGCCTATCTGGGAAGAGACTGTTAAGGTTATTGTAAATAAGACAAAGCAAGTTCTGAACCCTACAGTGTTTGAAAAAATGTTTGGCTTTGATAATGATAATTTCTTACGTTTTTATTTATTTTACTTAAATATTGTATTTATGTATGCAAATTTCAAAGCAAAGTGCCATCCTTTGAAGGTTACAAAGCATACTGTTAGTAATAAGGAGCTGGAATATAAAATTGCTAAAAAGAATAATAAGTTAGCCCTTCACTTAAAGAAAAGGAAGTTGAAATTGTGATCATTCAAAATACTGTTTTTTTTTTTGTTGTTTTAAATTATGATGGTATTTTCACTGTAATAATGCTAAATTATATACTCTGTATGATTTACTCTAAGCTGAAGTTGTGGAATTCAAGATACAAAATTTAAAATTCTTTGATCAGGCCTCAAATTCTTTTTCACTTCCTTCTCTGACAGAGGGTTATGTTTTGGTGGCTTATTTTCCTTGTTATAAAAGTTGAATACACGACTTGGTTTGTAAATATAAGTATAAGAAAATAAATTTTCGCTGTCAGAATGGGTAAGCTGCATTTATACAAATATTACATATATGGCCACATTTATCTTTAAAAAAAAAATCGTTTGATTTTGTATGTAGTTGTCCTAATCATTCATAATTGTTTGTATATATAATGATTTTGTTGATTCAATAAAACAAAACAAAAAATAAAAACAAACAAACAAACAAACGAACATGATGAACATGACAGAAATCCACAAGCGCGGAGATCGCCGATTATACAGGAAGGAAAAGATGGTGGGGGTGGACCCAAAAAGGAAAGAAAAGGAAAGCAAAAGACACAGAAGAGAGAGAGAAAGGAGAGATTGGCAAGAATGCATGCCCAATCATGAGTAGCAACCGTCCTTTAAACATTATTTCAATTCTTCACGACATAAAAGCGATGACTCGGAAATCAATGCTCCTCAAGGCTGTCTACATTACTTATTTTAAGCATGTCCACAAGGCCTTCTCCAAGCACAGAGAGCTTTCAAAATAGAACGCTTCCAGGGGTGAGAGTACAAATTGTTTGAAAGGATATTCTAGTAGAAATTCAATGTTCAATCACGGTTGAACTGCGTTAAAGATGAAGGTCTCTAATGGAAAGAGTATCACTATCCGGCCAAACCAAAGATATTCATAACAATGACGATCTTGAAATTCTAGGAAAAGGCATTTTCTAATACTGCAGGGTTTTTTATTCATACAAAACGTGACAAAACCTATCAATTTTTCATCGATATTGTACGCAAGTTGTGTTAGTACGTACGATGCTATACTGATACTGTCAGGCTTCACACTTTCCACAGGCGTCTTCGTCCATACAACGGAATAATGCCCTTATTAAAGAGACGTGATCGTCATTTACTAAGTACAAGCCTACATTTTAGGCACACTCCAATGAGATGGCTACACGGTCAATGTAGTCGGGACCAAACGCCACTTTGTATCAGAAAGGAAAGATGAAGGTCCGCTGAGCTTCTAGTTCATTGTGATAGAACATTCATTCATTTTCCTTCTGCGCATTAAAAAAAAGCCAACTCACTTTGTCGAGATTTCTGTAAAGTCACAGATAGAAAATGATGAATCACTCGCCATATTACTGTACAAAAACGAAACAACTACATTATGACGTAAACAACTACATCATGACATAAACAACTACATCATTAAACAAACAGAAGAGCACATGCTGCAAGTCGAACATGACATCTACGAGGGATCAGAGACAAAGTTAATAGAAATGGAGAGAAGAGGAAATGAACAAGATGTACATACGAAGATTATAACAAGCCACGTATGCCATACACAGCGAAGCGGTAAGGGAAGTTTCATCGCACATCCTGGAGTCGCAAGCAACCGATTAAAATAAGATTCACTTCTGCGAAACTACCATGTGATTTTTAGAGCAAAACAACACCGAGAAATAATATTGAAGTTTTATTTTCTACTGCGTTTCTTTACCCTAAAAGAAAGTTTATTTGTGGAGAAGAAATAAAACGACTTCTCAAATAACGTTTGTTATTCCATCGGGGGATGGACTCGATAAACAAGATCTGTCGTCGCACTTGGCTCCTTTTAATCACTCGCGAACTAATATTTACCATGTCACTAGGTAAGTCCGTAGAAATTTAAACTCCCAGAGCTGGGGAAGACTAAGTAGAGAAAAGGATCAAGAGGGAGAGGAAGAGGGGAAACGGGATCCCACGTGTTGAATTGATAATCAATTTAACTGATTGACCATTATTTCCCCAGACAGTTTTTCAGGCCTTTTCTACCAAGAGCGGGGAAGCATCGGTGAAACTGGATGAGAAAGTCAATTCAATCGAAGATACGAGAGGACAGAAACACTGGAGTTGAGTTACAGCAATGGACTTCATTTTTGAGGTGCAATGAACATAGGGTTCCTGCAAGGTCAAAAAGACCATCAACTGATCAAGAAACAGCTTCCATTCGCGCCCACACATTATGCAATGGACTCCTAGCAATCCATTCTGAAATTAATGTTTTACTACATAATGTGATTTTTAAAAAAAATCACAAGATATCAAACCATTAAAGTAATGAAGAAATCATTAAATGAGAAAAAAACAAGACATACAACGTCTAAAATACGACAAAATAAAAGTAAAAACAAACAAGCACGAAATAGAGAGGTAGAGATACCAATCTGGAGGGTGTAATGCATATGACATTTTAAGTAAACAGTTCTATTATTTGATATGAACGAAATCCGTTCATTACAGAAATACCTCCCTTTTGAAATAATTGCCACTATCACCATGATCATTATCACCAAAAAATGCACAACATAAGAGAATCGATCCTCACGGCTAAACATTACATTCCTTGCCCTGCAGCGTTTCTTTTCTGAGAAAGGTAGATCATGTTAAACGATATGAATAAAAAGTTTATTTTAAGGGTCTGAAATTGACTAAATTTTGCAGAAAGTTAAAGTGCACAAAGAATGGTTGTATATGGGACCACGCACTGACATGTGGCATGAAAATTTTAGCTTTATCATGTCATTCTTACTATAAGAGGAGTTCGAATAGAACTCTGAAATTCCTCCCCAAATTACATTTGAAAAAAAAAGGAAGAAAAAGCCCACAAATCTTTATCTTTAAAAGAATTCGATCTTAATCTCTTTAACAGGACGTGACTTGTCAAGATTCCATAGACATGCGTGTGTGAGGGTCTACAGCGATACCCTGACATGGTTGGTTATTTAGAGTGATGAGTTAAAGAGAGGAATCTCTCTGTGGGTTATCACGCCCTCCAAACCTGACGAATATAAACACGACGTGGGTGATAATTCTAATGGATACAGTGGTACTGGTGGACATGTTTTTATTTGTATGAAGTCTGTTTTTAAGTGAACTCTGATTGACTAAAGGCAAAACAAAGATATCTCACAATTTTCCTAAATAATAACATAACACTTTTTAAAAAAAATATGACCTGGCAATACTGAATACTGACACTTTTGTTCTTGTAGTTTCGCTTGCCGGTGGCTCCCAAATTTGATAAGCATACATGCGATCTTTGCGAGTAACGGTGCGAGTGTGTTGAGGTCATTTCAGTAGGTTTAAAAAGGACAAATCGCCTCTCGAGCAAAAGTTCGCACTGACCTTTTAGCCTTTTGATTCCACAGGAAAGCCCTCATTATTGTGTGTCATGAAATTCTATTATTTCACATGGAAATGCTGTTCCATTTAAGTAGAGGTGAAGAAATAAGAAGAGCAACGGGAGATTTTAGAATACTGATAAAGGATGCTGAACGAAAGTCCCTGAAAAGTATAGCCCAAGGACAAGAGGGCCCTCGCAAGTGCCATTTAATTTTCCATGCAGATAGTATCATGGCGGACAGGCTAGTTGTGGGGGGGGGGGGGGAATTTGAAGGGGAGGAGTAATTGTCCGGGGTGATATCCGGGTGGTACTTCTCCGGGGAGTAGTTATCCACACGAAAGTTTCATTTGATAGAGCGTCCGCCTCATGAATGGGAGGTCGTGAGTTCGATCCCCGGCCGAGTCATACGAAAGACTTCCAAAAATATGACCTTCTGCCTTCTAGCCAGGCGCTCGGCATATAAGAATAGAGAAGGGTAATAATAACATATTATGTTATGCAGGGCCCGCTGGAAGATCAGCTTATAACTGAAATGGCTACCCTGGGTAAATAAGAGTTACTATTATTATTATTATCATTATTATTATTATTATTATTATTATTATTATTTGAAGCATTAAATCCTCATTGATCTTCAGTAGATATGAACTTCTTATCTATGAAGCAATGTACAGCGTATCATGGTACACCACGGTTCCTGCTAACAAAAGGGATGGGAATTTTCCATATCAATCTGATTCAATGTAAAAACATATACGTCAACAACCCTTCCCGTGTTTGAAAGACCAGAATCGCACTGATTGCTTCATAATCATGTGCCTTTGCCAATGGGGACAGCTCAGGTACACCACGCTACCGCTTTAAAGTAATATATCCCATCGATTTCTACATACATCCTCCAACCCAAACCACACACGGTTAATATTTGGGATACGGTCTAGTCATCCGTGTGGATAAATGCATTTCATTTACACCTTAGGCTACATTCGACTTAGTTTGAGCTAAAAGCACCGTTATCGGACACTGTTTGCAACGGGTTTCAATAAACAAAGCCATGCTCATTGTTTGCGGAGGCCTAAACACTCATCGCAAGGGGTGAGGGAAGGTGTGACTAACTTACACGACGAGTCCCAAACACCATCTGGAGGAAATTGCGTGAATAACATGCAGACGATCAGGAAAAAAGATGGATGTAAACATCGGATTTAGATTCGGTAATCTAAAATCATCGTGCCAATTTCAAACAGATTCCCAAAATATCCTCCATTACAAATAATCGACGTGTTACATAAATAAACGTTGAAACTTTGCAAACTGAGACATGAAAAACATTTCTAAAAGTCTTCGCATATTACAGCAAACACTCACTAATTCGAGATGAATGAGTCGTGTTTGAACCACTCAGTCATCTAGATTAAGCAAAGAATTTCCTTCAAGTAACTTTATATGAAGTTATAACACGCACTGTTAAATTAAAAAATAATAACCTACGCAATCGTTTCAAAGGTTTTTTTTCACTTCTGGTGCCAAATCACCTGCTATAACACAGAAAAGCTGTTTTATATAAGACCGGATCCAATACTCATGGTACAATAAAGTTTGATAAAGTTTGGAGTACGGGTAAACAAGAAAAAAAAAAAAAGAGGAAAATCCTTTATGAGCAAACGTGACAGTGGTGACAGAATCTCAAAATTCATTTTGGTGCTTAGCAAAGATGAAAGCAGCTTGAGTATAATCATGTTATTACTGTGAACAATTATAATTCAATTCCGTTTTTGTATAGTACATGCATATCAATAATAGTTACTAAGATATAACGTTCCTATACGCCCTTCCAAAGAACTATGGATACCATTACCCCTCTTTAGCTCCGGAAACCCTCGCGCTAAGGAATTAATCCTCCCAGGTACCCACCTTCTATAAACACCTGTGTCAAATGTGCCAAATATCATGCATTGACAAAAGACGTCAGAGCCGTGGAAGATTCGAACCCCGTACCTTATGGTTATCAGGAGACTTACCCACTGGAACAACAACACCTCTACATTTTTTTCACATTATTCAGTATTCCGTCCGGCCTTTGTAGAAAATAATTAGCGTATTAACCTTGTGCATGGGAGACAGAAAAGGTGCAACATATCGGAGACTAATGGCAATTATAGGATCGGACCTGATAACATGTTCTTCCTGACAAAATCTAAAAGAAAAAAAAAATCGATTACTCGAAAGGGGGGAAATCCCTTAATACTGGCCATATGCTTTCCTTAGCAGCGCGAATATGCCAAATGAAAAATAAATCTCCGTATGTTTTTTTTGCCGGAAACGCTTTCTTTTCAGCATCGATGTTGGCAGTTGATAAAAGAGAGTTGCGATGAAAAAAATGCTCTTTTGGATGTACTTTGGACAAGACCATTTCATATTTGATAGTATTTAAATACATTTTGGTGTTGTCGTGATTGCTTCGAAGAATTGGTATGTTATATTTCTCTGTCCAGGGGAGCGTTTCATGAAATGTCTTGTCAGTGATTTTTACTGACAACTGTTATAAGCTACTGAAATCCTTGCATCTGATTGACCGAGAGCAAATTTGTCAGTAAAAATCACTGACAAGACACTTCACGAAACGCTCGCCAGGATCAATTACAGTCAGTCATTAGTTTTTCACATTTCTGATGCAATTTTTTTTTTTTTTTTTAAATCTAATACTCTAAACATTAATTACTGAGAATCAGGAGAAAAGTTAAAGAGAGAAAAGAAAGCACTAGAAAATGACCTAGTTTTGTTTGAACCTCACGGTTGGAAGTCCGGAAGGTAATTATAATGTGCTTTTAACGACAGCTGAAAATGATAAAAAATTAATTAAAATCATGACTCTTTAATGACTCGCATCACAGGCTGACCTTGCATCCTCAAATCCCTCGATATAAATGTGATAGAATTCTCGCCTTTCATGTCCTGTCATTATGACCACAGGTATCCGAACTTTAGGCGTATTATGCCTTTTGCACGACACCCAAGACCTTTTTAACCAACATCCCCTTTTCTCCTTTTATTTTTGTCCCTAATGAACATGATCAACGAGCTCATACCAGAATCATGCAATGGTTTTACGCTTGAAATCCGACCTGGCTGCCTCAATTACAGTGCACTACATTCAATTAGGGAATGTAGCTCGGTGAGTGATCTCTATATTACACTTCATCATCATGTGTGATGTACCTCTTAATTCATCTCATATGTAAGTCACACCGCCAAATCGACTCCGAACCGACTGACTGATGGGGTCATTGTGCGGCCTTGAAACAGTCTGGTGTCGGTGCCGTTAGTGTGACCGGGGCATCATTCTGAAGGTCCAAACTCCAACCACCGACAAGAGGATGCGTTGAAGTTGAATTATTTCGAGAATTTCGGATGACTCACTTCGTGAGATCAGATACAGCGATGTCCAATTTTGCAGAAGCGCCCTCCTCACATGCAGCGTTTCACTCTCTTAATGCCCAGGAGTGGAAACACACTCACATCAAGATTCCCTTAGTTTTGGAGTGGTCATCCACGCTCAAAAATAGTTGAATTCGCTCTTAAATGAGCTACTTAGGACACTGTACATGCAGGAGTGGATTCCACAGTAATCTGAAAATGATTCAACTCCAACATGTTCATAAAACGAAGTCATAGCTCATATGACTCATGCAGAAAGTGAATTTCCACTCCTCACATATCGTCATCCAGGGTAATATTATTCAGTTATTTCCTCAAGCACCTTGACGGCAATTACGAGGTGATTTTTTTAGTAGTCCAATGCATCTCACGACGGAATTAATTCACCTTATTTAGGGCTTCTCTAAGGATGCCTTAATAATTGAAGATATGTCGAGAAAAACACAAAAACAACAAACGTGGACTTGTCCGACTGGGTTTCTGCAGAAACATCTCTCAAGAAAGAATTATTATACAACACACATATGGTGACTGTTGACTTCAGAATTATCTTCTTTGGCAAGACAAAAGTACTGCTGTGATATCGGATAAGTACTTTATTACCAGTGGCTTCGCATCATAAGTCACACCTAAAAATGAGCACTATATTGTTTAGCTCTAAATTAACCATCCTGCCCCTAAACAAAATGGATTGATGTTATGGGCAGACTCTGTTAATACGGAAGGGTGTTAATTGATCATGAAAAGCAAACCAGTTCTTTTCAATCATATTATTATTATTACAATGACTGATATTGATTAAAAAAAAAACAACTTCAGATCACGTGTGATCTGACACGTACGCCTTGTCATCTATCACTATGTCTCGCTATTCTTTTGTCTATATTTCCCCAAGAAATATGGCTAACATTTATTTTTCAGTAAGAGTGCGAGAAGCCAGGCCTTCAACCGGATCATGGGCATACTACCAAAATGATTAATCACCCTCTATAAGATGCTCATAAATTTATCTTCATTCAAAATTTATGAGAGCATGTCAGCGCTTCAAGGCTTAGTGTAAACACAAGCATACAGATTCTTGTCAGACCCTGATTTCTATTTTCGCTATTAAAACTATGAACTTTCGCGTTTAAAACCATCTTAATTTGCTCGTTCGGTCCATAAATAGCCATTAATGCTTTGATCATTCCTTTTATGTTTATGCATCTGAAAACATTCATCGTCGATGAATCTCGAACCTTTTTATAAAGCAGGCAATTTCGTGAGGATAAATCGGTTTGTACTGCATGAAGGCACTGGTAGCTTCAACTCTTTGTGATTTCATGTTCACATGATTTCACATTTTATTCACGCTTCGACTGCTACTTCATTTAGACAAAACACCTTTGGGTGTTGAACATCAGAAATGGGTAGGGCAGTGACCGTCTGCCCGAACAGTTACCTTTGTTTTCAGTGAAATTATGTGCATATTCTCCTGCTGCTTAACACTTTCGCTCGATGGTAGAAGAAACACATAGCAGCTGCCCACAGACACAAGAATTAAATAACACAATAATGCTCTCTGGGTCGTTGCCTGGAATTACGGACGAAGGGGAATCTGTGAGCTTTAGTAATCTTGGCTCGTTTATTGCTCGTTGATTGGAATGATCATTTTCAAACAAACATGGCTTTCCTATACTTAAGTAGAACTTCAGGTGCATTATGTTCCAAAATGATATAAAGGCGCAATACCCAAGCTTAGGGATTGATTTAGACAACTTCGAAGAAACATGCGATTTTTGTAATGAATAGAATATATTACTTTCTCTCACCATCAAATGAATTGTTGTTCCTGCTCTGTTAAATATTTCTTTTACGTTGTGCGACCCATCAAAATTAGCCAAATGTTTCGGTCACAAGTGCCATGACTGTAAAAAACAACAACAAACCAAATACACTCTCATCTCTCTCTCTCTCTCTCTCTCTTCCGCTTTCTACTCTCTTACCTGTCTGCCTCGCTCTCATTGACTCTCACTACCTCCTTACCTCTTTCTCTCTCTCTCTCTCTCTTACACAGTACGAGCGACGAGCATGATGAAGAATCAGTTTCTTGTCCCGAGGTCTTTTATTTACACTATGTGATGAGGCCTACAATGGGAAATGAAATGCTACATCAGTTTGCCTTAAGCACTCCTCGTAACCTGTAGGATGGTAGGAGGCCCGACAATGATGCCCAAGATTAAAAGAAAGATAACAAGCAAGCAACACACCACGAAACTAATTACAGACATGTACAAGCATGACAGGGGTACTTCAATTCTATACCCACTGACTGTTGGGAACATATCTGTCTCTATCTCTGTCCTTTTCTGTCTCTCTCTTTCAACGCAACGAACCCACACAAGCACACAAACACGCACACAGCTCTCAAATACCATTCTGTTTCCTTGTCCTCTCTCCCTTCATAACCTCTCTCAAACATACGCACATACCCTCAAACACAATCGTCCACGCGCACACACAGACTATCTCTCCACATTTTCCCTCACTCTACCCCCTTTTCTGGCTATTCTCTGTCCCTCCTCCCCACCAGCTTTCTCTTCGCCTGGCATCCGAAGGCAATAAAGCAGATATCGATTGGCAACACTCGCATGGTTAAAACAGGACGGTTCCAAACTGATATCCAATGAGATCATGCGACCAACGCCACTTCAAACGTGAAGCACCACCTGACTCTCATGGGCACGAGGACACCTCCTTGAGGTACAGCACTGTTTGAGGACGGACTCCACTTTAGCGATCGACCACGAACGCGTTGTGACTCATGTATAATATGCAAAGGATCAATCTTCATAAATCATGCCACCTCTCTGGATGAATACATCATGCCATCGATCAAAACTACACTAAACTAAACAAAACTAGGGCGTGAATATCACAGAAGAAGCTACTGTTTGAAAGTTCCGATCAAAATTTATAGATATTCGGAACTGATTTAAACATCGTTTGTATCGACAGGGCATCTAATTATATGGATTATGGAACGCCAAGTGTAGCACTCGAGTTCTAAAACAAAATCAATGATATTTTACCAAAATCGATTAGACCTATTGATTTCGATTTCGAAATGCTCGTAGAGAACCATTAGTTTCATTGCAGAAGCCCCCGTGCTACACCTGACATCCCACAACTGATATCAATGGGTCACTAGAAAAACGAATTCATTAAATTTGTTTCCTTTTCATTTAAAGGATTATACAAGTCGTGTATGACTTGTGCATATCATACACCTTTTTAATTACGTCGAATTGCACAAGGAACGCGCTCACTTTAACGAAGCAAAGACTAATGACAACTTTCATATGCAAAATTCATATTCCAATAAATACATCGTTATAGGAGGACATTCTTCTGTTCTATGACATCAAAATATCCCCATAACCCTAACCCTATGTCCCCCTAACACTATTTTTTTTACGGGGACGGAATAAATCCCATTGTTTTTACGTTGCCATAGCAATAGTATTGTTAATATATATATTTTCATAAAACTAGTGGTATGGGGACGTAAAAACAATGGGATTCATTCCGTCCCCGTAAAAAGGGGACACAGGGTTAGGGTTATGGGGACATTTTGATGTCATAGAACAAAAGAATGTCCTCCTAACAATGTGTTAATAGGAATATATATACAAAGCTCACTTGGCCAGTTCGCTACCGGCGGTTTCACGCTTTTCGGCGATATATATAGATATATATATATATATATATATGTATATATATAGATATATATATATATATATACACACACACACCCACATAAACATTTATATAATATATCAAAACAGCTACGTGTGTGATAATTTCCTGCAGTGGGGAAGGGAGAAGGTATCAGACTCCAGAAAGACGACGTGACTTTATACTGTTACCGAGAAAAGACTCGCGTATAAACACAACCATTTTTATGTTGTATTTTTTTTTTTAAACTTTAAAACCGAAATCTGCTTTTCGGGTAAATCTGTAAGACTACTGAGTAATCCGATAAGTAGATAAGAATTTCCTGAAGAACGAAAAATGAATGAAATGTTCATGCCAACCGAATACTAAACCCTGCAGAACCCCTACATCAAAGCCACAGACAATCATGATTAAACATGAGAGCAACCTGAAGGGTTTTGGTATTGAAAACGAAGCACCCGTCATAATTCATGTGGCGAATGTGCAGACCTTCCGCCGTAACGAACAGCTTCACCACAGCGAAAAATTATTTCATGGTAGATCTTGTTTAGACTGAGACTATCAGTCACATTGGAAAACGATTGTACGCCAGGAATGAAAGGTATGAAATTGTTATGAACCATGGGGCATCTATTTTTAGAGTAGGAACACCAATCGTTATTTCAAGTAGTCAAAAAACACTAAAGCAGTGCATGTTTATTTTCGCAATTCCAGGTGCTTATACCTCCACTTTGTTTACGCAGCGTACGTAACGTATGCTTTTAATCACAGTTATGAGCAAAAAAAAAAAAAAAAAAAAAAAAGTCAGGGATATGGCTATTTTGTATGAACTTTTTTACGAGTTCTTTCCTCATTGGTAGTGACAGGATAGATATGTGGAAATGTGACTTTAAAGGAGGACCTATTTATAGGAAATGGAGAATGTTGAACGGAGCCTAATAAATCTTGAATTTCAAAAACCAAAGAGGAAAAAATACTTTCCCTAGAGCGCACAGATACAGAATAAAAATCTTCAAGACAAAAAAAGGAAAAATCCAGAAAATACCAAGATAAAATCTTGGCTCGGCTGTTCATTGCAATTACTTTACATGATATAGAAGAAGAAGTACATGTATAAAAAGCTCACTCTAATTCAACATAAATAAATACAACATACGCTCAAAATTTAGCTCAGTATATCAATAAATCTTATCAGATATTAATATGCATAATTGTATATAGCTGTATTATATCATTCTTTCAATTTCTCCACTTTTGCATCACTCAATGACTCCCTTTATCAATTTTCTCCTTTCTAAATCATATTCTATACCTCTGTACACTACCTACACTTTCTGCAATTGCTCGTCGGCTCGTAACACCCCCCACCCCGACCTTATGTGTTTTTTCCTCATCTGGGTGTGTCTTCTACGTTCATATCTAACACTGATGGTTTACATGGTACTCACTTGTCGCATGTTCAGTGGGACTCTTGATTGGAACAGAATTAAAAACAATGTAGGATCCATTTTGCTAAGTGCACAGAATGCATTCTTCCAGCCCTTCTTCTCAGCTCGCTAAGTACCACCAACCCATTTGCCTGAGCTAGGATTCTGCAATATGGCGAAAGCAACTTCAAAATGTCAATTTTCTTCGGTAACATTATGCAGACATGATACGAGCACCCCTTTCCCCCATCTGCTTGTACCCACCACTTATGTGGCAAGTTGACTTGCCTGTTTCATCGAGCATATCATAAGCTTAAAGCTCAATTAGAATATAACCTTGTAGTCATATATTGCATAATATATAAGAACGAATCTGAGATAAACACTAAATTATTACATAAATCTTAATCTGATAAAATATACTGATAATATTTCTCCACTGAATTTCAAATTTTGCAGACCATTTTTCTTTCCAGTAGCTGCATTGTTATGAATAACTGATACAGGCGAATTATGTATGTAAAACTGATCTACCATATCTAATAACTTCCCACTCACCACATAACATCAATCTACGCCAAGCTTTTCGGCTATCAATTCTCCTCAAGACATTTACCACTCAAATGTATTTTGGGGTTGAGATCGATTCTCTTTCTTGTCACGTCATCATTGTTCTAAGGCTATAATAAGCTTTCAGCTTGCTCAAAGAGGGGAAAATATCTTATCAACAAGACAAATGCGCCGTGCTTTGCCTTCAGGCCATATGTATTAAAAGGGGGATTTCTCTTATTTTTTCTACTAAAGAATGGATGGCAGGAACGTACGTTTTGAATAATGCACGGCAGGTACATTTGACTAATGCATTTAAAAATCTGTTAGAAGGCAAACACTAAACACATAGAGACAGTGGCAAAAAAGCTTTCTTGCAACTTTCTTTGCAGCTACACTAGGAATATTAAGCAAGCTGGCTACACAATGCTACGTTATCTGTTGCACCATTTCATTAAAAATGATGAGGTTAAAGTGGTGAACTTGGTAATAAGGGGTTCAGTGCGATTAACTAAAAAGAATCTCAGAAATTTTAAACTTTTCTAAACAAAACAGGTGATTCATATCATACGCAACCACCCCTAAATCTAACCAAATAAAAACAAAACAAATTGGAAAGAAAAAGAAAACATCAACGTTCTAGTTTCACGTTATATCCCACCATCCCTTCTCATAGTGATGATGATGATGATGATAATAATAATAATAATAATAATGATAATAATAATGATGGTGATGATGATAATAGAGAATATTCCGGAGCGCTAAAAATATAAAACTACCATAGCGCGTACAAACAGAGATATACAAAAATTAAGAGAACAAAAATTAACATTTTACAGGAAGTAGATTACTGTGGAAAAGGGTAAGTTTTGAGGGATTTTTTGAAGCAGGGAATACTGGTTGCTGCCCTTACTGAAAGTGGGACACCGGTGCAAGTCTTGGACGCAGCAACTCTAAAACGTTTTTCAGCTATTGAGAGTTTGGACATGGGAATATTAAGCCTACATGTGTTAGTGACTGAACGAAGATAACGATTTGGAGTGTATATTTTGAGGGTGTCATTCAGATTCTGGTGCCAAATGACTGAGTATTTTGAAGACATACAAACAAACTCAATGCATTGGTGTAGAGGTAGCCAGTGGAGTTCCTTAAGGGTGAAGTATGAGTTCTACTCCCAAGGCCAAAGATTAATCGAGCAGCTCGGTTCTGAACAGTTTCACGTTTCCTTCTATCCCTAGCAGACAAAACAGTATAAAGGCTATTGCAGTACTGTTATCCTACCCAGAAAGAATAAGTGCTCGCACAGCATGGTGACATGTCTCTAAATTCATGAGAGGACATTAAGAACATGGTATCAATGCAAACACCAAGATCAGTAATTTTAGTGAAGAGAAGAATGAACTGACCGTTTACATTAAGCCGCACACTTCTTAAGAAATACGTTAAGACACAAGTTTCAAACACACGCTTATCATGTAAGAAATATTAATCATAATTGCAAGAGGGAATAAGTGAATCGAACACAATTCAAAAACTTAACCTACGGTTTTGAAATACGATTTAACTTGACTGATCTAAAATGACCATTGACCTTGTTTTTGTGAACTGAAATTTGTTCCACTCGACTTGTGATACTTGGTAACCCTTGCGTACAAAATTCATGAAAACTTAACACATTCTCTCTGAAAGAGAGCATTTTTTAAAATGTTGGCGACGCCGCCGCCGCCTCCAAAGTTGGATATTATATATTTATATATATATGGTTTACAGCCCATATGTCCAACGTTGGCGGCGTCGGATCGTCGTCAACATTATATATCCAACATGGGCGGCGGCGGCGGCGGCGGCGGCGTTGTCAATATTTTAAGAAATGCTCTCTTTCAGAAAGAATGTGTTGATGTATATCCAACGTTGGCGGCGGCGGGGTCGTCACTATTTTAAGAAATGCTATCTTTCAGAAAGAATGTGTTCAGTTTTCATGATTTCTTATGTGTACGTATAAGCGTGGCATATTTTTCGCTTCCGCCATACAGGAGAGACAAAATCAGGAAAATGGTATGCAGGAACACACATGCAAAGTAAGAAAGCTCCAAAACCATTTCTCCTGAGTTGCGATCATTGGCATCAAGAGAATTTCTGTTTAATTACAATAACAAGCAGAGTACTGGTTTATAGCCCATAGTTTTCATATTGCTTACATAAATCACAGCGCTAAATCACCAGAAGATTTATGTTTCGTGATGTATAATAAAAATGATTCATTTTCTATTTATTTTGCCTTAATTTTCATCAGCTTTTCACGAATACACAATGTACATTACCCCTCCAAAAATTAAGAGAAAACATCGCATCGCCTTGCAAGAAGCGTGAAAATAGATATATCAAATGGATTTTTTCCACCATGTCTCATCTCTAGAGAATTCAGAATTATTTATTGAAGGGGAAATGAATGTCATAAAATAGCGAATAGACATTTGGCAATTTACGGGAACGTCAAGCACTTATGAATGATTCCTATGAAAAAGAAAATGGAGATGTTTCCATTAGTGGAAAGAATGGCGGAGAGCGCATAAACAAAATATCAGACACTAAGTGACTACGTAGGTAAAATTATGGGAAAGCATGAAAGAGAGAAAGAGAGAGACAGAGAGGGGGAGAATCGAATGGAATGAGAAATTAAAGAGTACGTTGAAAGACAGAAGGACGTAAATCTTAAAAGATGATTACAAGAATTAGAGAGAGAAAGAGAGAGAGAGAGAGCGGTGGTGAAGATAAATAACATGATAAAGTATGGAATACGTGGAAAGAGAGAAAACGAGATAGAGACTGAGAAATGAGAAATGGAGAGGCGGAGGAGGGGGGCAAAACCGAAACATATTGGACAAATGGAGGATGGAAGGTGATTAAGAGGACATTATATTTGACGTTTAACGGATTACTACCCCAAGGTACGACTCATAATTGTTCCTCCTAAGTTACTTTCCATGTCTCGCTCTCCGAAATGGATATTTTAAGCATACCAGGAAATAACTTAAACAAAGTTATGTTCACTCCTATTACAGCATCTAATGTTGAAGGAAAGATCATTATTATACTATTCCTGATTCGTTATAAAAGAATAATGCAAGGCTATGGCAATTAATACATCTGTCACATGACTAACGACTTGCAAGCAACCCTCTTCGATACGTCGCCATTTCAATTTAAATCTTTATTATGAGCATTCGACGCCTTAATTAGGTAGGTTTGAATAATTCTAAGCTCTTCAAGTCTAGTGCTATTTGAGTTGTAAGGCGCATGGTGGTGGTGAGCCTTCTTTGTATGTGAAGATCGCGACCATTTGCATTGCTGTTCACATTATACCGTGTTATTGTCACAGAAAGAAAATTTGAGACGGAAGCTTCTCCTTAATTCGTAATCATAGAAACTGATCATCCAGACAACCTACTTCTAATGTTTCACCTGTGTTTTTCGTTCTTTTTCTTTCCTTTCGTAAACTCCGTCCTCAATTTCTCATTATGCTTTTTATATGCAATAATCATGATAACGAACAGACACTGTTTTTTTTTAAAAGAAATACGGAGTCCTCGCTAAACATCAAATATAATTGCTGAGAGAGCAAGATAGAACAAAGTGAGAGAGGGATGGGGAGAGAGCCAGTGGAGAGACGGATTTAGAGGGAGAGGTGGGTGAAGGATGGATGGATGGAACATACTTTTAGAAATAGAACGAAAGTGAGTGTTATAGAATTATTGCGCGCTTTTTTTTTTTGGACAGGAACAATTCGAGGAAATGGGTGCAAGTAAAATGGTTGTAGATTCCATTATTTATCCAAAATTTCTATTTTTTACACGCGATTGACATGGGTACATTATTTGACGTAAAGCGACACCGAATAAATAGGGTGTATGTGGGACTTCACGCATCTCTTTATCACAGTGAATTCTGTGATAACGCATAGCGAATATTTATTCTGCATTTTACCCAGGGGAGACCCTTTTTGGGGCTCTGGATATAATAGGTACTAAAAAGGTGGGAGATAGTGTCAAAAGTAATCTTTTGTTCAGTAGATTTGCAGGAAGTTGGGAAGAGGAAAAGCGCGTGATATATATATATTTTTGCTACTAAGGCTGACGTCATTGTCTCTGGTGTTATATTTGAGGTCTTTCCCCCTGCGATTAGGTGTCTACAGTTGTTAATTACAGATTTTAAAAAAAAGAGAGAGGGGAAAGTCATGAAAGAGTACGACGGCAGAGGAAGAGAAAAAGAGAGAGAGAAGGAAACACGAGAGAAGAAAATGGTAGAGGAGGAAAACAGGTAGCTGCCGATTGTAAAGAGAGATGACATCGTGGAGAGGAATTACTCCCGTAAACCAGTAAAGAAAGGCGTTTGTAAAAGTAACCCTTCCTTCCGCATGTGACACACTTTATGCAAAGCATCATGCAAGGCATGGCTTTATAGAAAATTCAAGCCAAAAGCTGATGGAAGCTGACGGAACAGCAGAAGACAGTAATAGAAAGAGAGAGAGCGTGAAAGAGAGAGAGTTAGAGAAAACGGAAGGCAGTGGCAGAGAAACAGAGAGAGGAAGAAATCATTCTTTTTTAAAAATCAACTCAACGCCTGAATCTATGAAAACCTAAATCCATTAAAATATCCTACACGTTCTACAATAATATACACTGAAAGCAATTTCTTTACATAATACAAAAATAAGAGGTCTAGAAGCCATCGCCTTCTATACATAACAAACAGAAAAAAACAAAAAAATCAAATATACTAAAAATAAAATGCAAATATCTTTCAATAAATCAGCACCACATTGCACTATAGGGAACAAGTTTCATCAAAGGGTGCATGGATCGTAACAAAAATTTGTAAAAAAAACCAAAAAAAAAAAAAAAAAACCACTGCTATGAATATGGAGTAAGAACGAAATGAGCCACTTAACTTTCTATTTCTGTCTTCACGTTCATTATCAAGGGAATGCAGATGCATAATATACCTATTTTGTAATACCAAAGCATCATAAAAGTGACCACAAAACCACGAACTGCACAAGAAAATACAACAAGGAGACATTCGAGGCGACGAAAAACATCATTAAGAGTAGATACTGAATACTATAGTGTATGGAATTTCATCAGGGTTAGGGCATTTGGAATAATGGAAGGACAGTTATTATATGCACCCCATGTCCTTCCCCTTCCACATCCCTGTCTTTTTAAAAAAAATAAGAATACAATGTTTATCACGTCAAATGTCAAACGAAGGGTTTGTCCGCCGAGTCGGTAATAAAACCACATAATACCTTGCAGCTAACTCAACAACCCCCCCCCCCCCCCCGAAGTCCCCATGGCTGACGACGAGGAGTATCCAAGAACGAAACTCTTAAAGGCTTGTCGAAAAAAAAAAGTCATATGGCCCTCCATCCCTAAACTGATTCATTCTACTATTTCGCCTTGCCTGAATTCTTGGCAATTATAAATTGGATAACATAACTTCTGGTTTGCTTCAATTTAGTCAGGGTTGTGTCCTTGTCATCGAACTGAAATCGAAAAAAAAATCTTCGCAATATCTCAGCCTCCTAGAGTTGCTTTGACATCGATCTAAAACTGACATATTGATAAGTGAATTATTGATTTCTGTATCAACATTGTGAAACATACATATGTTCATATTAATTGCATCAATGCGATGTTTGACATTCAATTCATTACATTTGATACATTTCAGATACAGAAAGAAATGAGAAAAGGTATGATAAGAAAGTACTTCGCACACTTGATTCATAAGAATATAAGATGGCTACAGCGTAAGCAGGAAGCTTGATATGCATGCTTGCAGCCCTCAGTTAAATTACACATATAATCATAGAAGAGAGTGAGTTGTTGTGTAAGAAAAATGAAGGGGGAGTGCTGGGGTATTTCATAAAGCTGTTCGTAATATTACGCATGACTTTGCGAACAACTGGAATATGAAATACCAAATGGGATGCCCAAAGTTTTTCCTCACGTTTTAACAACGTGTGTCTGGTGACTGCATTTCCCATAATCTTATTTAAATTGTGGCAAAAAATATACTTCGCAATAAAAATGTTTGCAAACAAAACAATAGTAATGTTAATCTATGTCTGCATATTTCACCTTTAGCTGATATGATTTTTAATGATTGAGAATCCCCTTTGGCTTGCCATATTCAAGTTGTTCGCAAAGTCATTCGTAGCTATACGAACAGCTTTATGAAACACCCCAGGTCTCCTAACTACAATCATGGTGACACCTAAGACATTCTGATGATGCAATTTTATGCCATTGTTGGTATTGAATTTGTGATCTTGTGTCTTTATTTATTATTGTGAAATAGATATCTGATAAGCTCTTGTTATATGTTAACTCAGCAAAGAAAATGTATGTATTTGCGACATACATACAATTAACGAATGACGTTGATTTTGATTAAGGCATACACTGAAATGCTCTTTCTTCTTTCTTATTAAGCTACAGCAAAGAGCAAACAGAAGTGGCATTTTCACTCTGCCTTTGCTACGCAAAATAATGTGTGAACATTCACCAGTGACACTTTTCAGCTTAATAGCCGGGCGCGTGACACTCCTTTTTTCAACCCAACGCAGTTTACATGATTTATCTAGTAAAGAAGCAGAGGGGAAATATGGAAATGACAGAGGACGTGAATGAAACACGTGGAGTTCATCGGCTAAGTAATTTCAAATATCGGTATATGTTTTTCCCTAACCAAGGACTCACGCTCTTCTTTTCATTTCTTTCTTTTTGCAAGGATTCATTTCCTGGTAGGAAGACAAGTCTGAATATCTCGTACTTGATGTATGTCAAGATAGAAAGAGAGAGAGAGAGAGAGGGGGAGGCAAATTGTGAGAGGACAAGATATGTCATTTTCTTGAGACATCTCATGAAATGAGTTGAAACTCATTCGATCCACCCGCCACTTTCCCTCTCAAATCAGTTCTTTGATTCGATTTATTAGGCCTCGTTTACAGTAAGACGAGATTCAATTTCTGACGACCCATCAAGTCATCGAACAAGACGACTGGGGGCCTAACCAAAATCCAGGATCGCTTCTAACCTTATTTCTTCTTTTGTTTACTCTATACCCTCATACACCCCGCCACAGCATGGTCTTGCTGCAAACCAAGAAGTTTATGTTGACAAATACGCTCTTTTTTCATTAGCATTTTTAGAGGAGTAGTATTTTCGGGGCTGTCGAAGTAAAATATCCTTAATGATTATATGCTTGGTGTATACGGAGTGCTATAAAATAGTAGGAAATCGAAATTAACATGATTAATGTATTGCGCAAAATGAGTTACTTTCTGTGTTCTGTTACATACGTTCCTTGGAATTCGGGTTACCTCTTCAATAAATCAGCTATCTGATAAAACACCGTAAAAGAAGTCATGTAAAAGGAGTGATATAGACTGCAAACTGATACCAATTATGAGTTTTATTGAAAAAAATCGATGGATAATATCCTGGTGTAAGTTTTTTCACGATAGCCAATTTCAAGAAATAGATAGTGGTGAGAAAGGGAGATAAAATACGAAATAATAGGCATATAGCTAGAGTTACACACTCATCGAAGGAAAGTCTGATAAGAAAAATAAAACTTAGATAGTGATGAGGGAGGGGGTGGTTGTGGTTAGAAAAATACAATAACAAGATGGAAGAAACAGGGAATTCCCGGAAGAAACACACACCAACATTAAAAGCACAGAAGAAAAAAATGACATGAACAGAGACAGCTGAAGATGACAAAAGAGAGAGAGAGAAAGAGAAGAAAGAAAGATTGCTCTCCGAGGGAAAGAAATCATCGCGGTGACAGCAACATCCCGAAACAATTAACAAACTCAATACTTCCTCGTTATTTTGCATCCGTTTTTGAGTAATAGAGATTAATGAGTCTAATCCCATCATTGTAATCTCATTCGTAACCTGATCATATTTGGGTCAAGTCGGGGATCAAGAATTAATGAAGACTTGTTTGCTAAAGGTTCTTGGATGTCTTGTTCGTGTTAGCGGCGCATTTTAATGGATGCGGTAAGTCGTAATATGGGTTAATGGAATCGTCATAGGGCGTGTAAAGAGAACTGATTAAAGTTCGCGCTTCCTGGCTTCCGTTTCGTTTATATTAGTCTTTAGTTCGGTCACGAGATATATGAGGAGGCCTAAAGCTAAGACAGAGTTCTGGCCTTCAGGATCTACACTTAAGACTCCCCTCGCGAGAAGGGATATGTCGCTTTCGGTTAAAAATAGACTTACTGACAATTTCCCGTTTATTTTGGAAGGTTTCAAAAAAGTAGGTGATAGTAGGCACAAGTGAACTCGGGTTAAACATTATCCTTTCCTGCTACTACGAAACATGAAAGAAACCACTGTGTCTGATTCAGAAAGACAATGATCGCCAATCCGACCTCTTGAAACTATTTTTAGCAGTTAATTTACCCTAGAAAAGAAGAATCTGTCTGTCCGGGAATATATCAATACGGGAATGGTGAAATTACTCGCACCACTGGGTTAAGTTAAAGTATTAAGAAATAAAACAAGCAAGGTCTAAAATCTAAGATGCTTGGAGCCTAACAGATCATTTTCGTGAATAGAAGTTAGAACTAAAGTCTTTTGTCCCAGAAATATTCATGTCGAGTAAATATATATGCAAATAGAACACAGGAAAAATTTTACACACACAAATATGTACACACACACACGCGCCCGCGCGCACGTACTTAACCCACACCGTTAGGTAGTTGTGAATCCAGGATTTTCTTTCTTGCTCTCTCTCTTGCTCTCGTTACCTTTGATCTTGTACCACATGTAAGATCTATAACAGATCTGGGGGTGTTTCACAAAGAGTTGACCCCGCTTTCAGACGTACCAACTTATCGTATATTCATACGACGTATGGATATACGACGTATTGATATGAGACCTTTCAGACGCAACGCCCTGTTATCCGATAATCGTATAGGAGCATTCAGACGTACCTCGCGTTCAGTCGAACTTTCGTGGGAAGCTCATGAATATGTACGAGTCCCTTGCGCAGTATGAACTACACGCGGGCTTTGCGCTTCGTGTTTGTGTTGCGCGCGTTGTGCTGGACTCATAGTAGAGTAGAGGTTGGGCCCTAAGTGCGCGTTGCAAATAAGTCCCGCCTACTTATACGACGTACGGATATGAGAGCATTCAGACGTGAATTTACATCGTATGGATATGGGATAATCGTACGAAACGATGCCCAAACCATCGTTTCGATATACGTCGTATATTGAAACGACGTATCAATATAAGAGCATTCAGACGCTAAAAAAACGTCGTATATCCATACATCGTATATCCATACGTCGTATATCGATACGAGAGAGTTCTCGTATCGATATACGTCGTATATCGATACGAGAACTCTCTCGTTTGAAAGCGGGGTTAGAGTCGTGCTTAAGCGCCAATGCGCATCCGGTATTTAACGCGTAATCTCATTGATAGACTTCCAACAGTGCGCGTCCCCTGAGCATGATCCGACCAATGGGGTGATGCGTAATATAGAGCACGCAAGCAGGAATTTAAGTGCGACTTTAGTCAAATTTAAATCTTTGCATCACCCCCAGGAAATAAGCGCTACTCATTAACACATCAGTATTAGTTCTTAACCTTTTGCACATCATATAACATGGGAAAACACAATTACTACCCTTTTCCTAAGTTTAAAAAAAAATCGGAATCACTAGATAATTATAAATAATATGTAATGTTATAGTGGGGATAACAGGTGCATAAGAATAATCGATGACCTATATTTAAATGTCAACAATATTAGTTGTAGCATGACATTATTAATGTATGAGACATTATAAAGACAGACACCTGGTCATGCTGAGGCAATTAACCATTCCTGTGTATAATCATAAGTAGGGTCCAATGGCGGTTTCTTTTTCGTCATGCGATATCGCTTTTCTCACAAGGCCTATAATACCACATTTCAGTGACCGAACACTTCACAACGGATCGCCTGCATACTCTTTTCACGACTTTTCCTGCTTTTGTAGGAAATTTCAAAAAGCAAAGCATGTGGTTTCAGAGAGATGTTTTCAACTTCAAACATGTCTGCGTGACATCTCTCTTTGAGCGGACAGCACCTAGGATGCCCCCAGGGATGGTTGGGACGTATCGATGCCAAATTAGCTTCGTCATTCAGAAAGAAAGAACTGTCGATGGGTGAAAAGCATTTGACTTCCTCACTTCAGTGACAGATAATCAACATGAACTTCAGGCCAAACTGTGCTGCGGGGAGAGATGAATACACGACGACATTAATGATACATCCAGTGTGTCGTATCCAGCATTTCAAAAGATGGAGGAGGCTTTAAGCACCCCCCCCCCCCCCCGTTTAGTAGCTCAGGAAAACAAGTTAGGCCACTTGCAGAATATGCAGTAAAACCATAATTTTACTGCAGAAGGCTATTGTCTCATCCTTGTGCCTGTGTTGGTTCGTTGTATTGTCCCGGTTTGTGTGGTCTTGTATCGTCTGTCTTGTTTGTACTTTTTATGTTTTTCTTGAGAGAATGATACTGTTAGGGAACTTATTATTACAAGCTCTGCTTTCATGGTTTCCGCCATAATACAGCTTGTATTTCTCTTATTTATTTACTTAACTATTTAAATCATACTTAAATTGTATACTGAGCCTATATATGTTGAATCTCAATAATTGGTCTTCAGTGCTTATATTGATTTTGTAAAGTGAAAAAAAACTGTAAAATCATTTGCTGTTATTCTTGAAATCAATGAAATAAAATGATATGAATATAATCATATCGCCTGGATACCACAACATTTTCATCTCCTTACCTTTCTTTAAGGGACTTCACGATGTTCATATA
This sequence comes from Echinometra lucunter, assembly GCA_029962745.1. NCBI lineage: Eukaryota > Metazoa > Echinodermata > Echinoidea > Camarodonta > Echinometridae > Echinometra > Echinometra lucunter. The sequence goes on from CM057152.1 coordinate 33,289,172, forward strand.
ATACGGTACTATACTGTATTACCTCCTGTTTTATTCAATATACTTCAATATACTTTTATACTGTGAATTACACTGAGAAATTAAACATGCCCTTTGCCTTTCCTATTTCCTTCTAAGCCATTATACAGCAATGATACTGAAAATATTCGTAACATTCCATTTTGTACAGTATTACCTCTTCATGGCGTGACCTAAGCGTTATTACTCTGGGTTTAGTTCAAGCAATCATACTGTCAAGAGATTCATCGAGTAAAGTGGCTATTGAAAATCTGGGTCGGAAATGACACTCACAGACAAAATGCCTTTCTACGACACTCGACATGCAATGCATCCCACTCTGTGGGCTATAATTCCTTAAAATATCATACATAATTATAGCTAGCATTATTGATGAAGCATATCATAATAAGAGAAGGAAGATCATTCGCAGGGAAAGGTGTAATTGCACTTTTTGGATACCCCCCCCCCTTCCCGCCTCCTCTTGTAATACAGTGTCGAAGAACACTCGAAAAGATGGTGCCATCACAAGTCCGTATGAGTGGTGAAGATATTACAGGCGCCATCAAAAGCGACGTTCCAGTCTACAATCGGTCCGTGGGGACTTGAAAGAGAGGGAGGGGAACATGTTTTAGATGGGTACGAGACACGAATTAAAGGTCGATTCGATGTACTGGTCATGTCCATGCTATTATGTCTCCTGCGTTACCGATCAAGTCAAAGATTCTGGTATGTAAAAACCTATTAAGTTAAGACCCCTACGACTTCGAGAGCTCAACTAAGATTTAATCTGAACTGAAATGACCATGCTGATAAAGACACCGAATGACCAACAACACTGGACTGGCCCAAACCTATGTGGGTGTGTGCGTGTGCGGAGAGAGAGAGAGAGAGAGAAAAAAAATAAAGAGAATATATATGCACAATATCATACATTTTTCCATGAAGCTCCTTTTGATTTTTCTCTGTACTATACGTATATTTCTTTTTTTTTTCTCAATCGTCTTCCAATTATCTCTTCGCTCCCCTTTCTTTTTCTTTCTTTCTTTCTCTCTTTTCCCTCTCTCTCTTACATCTCTCCATCACTCTTCCCTCCTTAAATTATCTTCTTTTAAAACATTCTAATAAAGATACAATTTCCAGTAAATCAACAACTAGTTTGGGGAGAAAACTAACAGCCCATCACCCCAAGATATCTCCATCCTATAAAGCTTACAGGGATGATCGTATCAAATGACCGAGTATATCCACTCTCCGTCTGCTTACTCTTAAGTTATATATCCATCTCTTTCCTTTTTTTTCTATCAGCGTATCTTTCCGTCATCTTCCTTGAGTTTTCATCACAATTTCTCAGTGCTGTGAGCGATGAATTTAGTGTACATAATCATCTTTTGGTGAATCCAACAGTTTTATACCCACAAGAAAACGATATCTTATTTTTAAAAAACCTTGAAGGAATTATCGTATCGAATGACCACGTTTATCCACACTCTCCGTTTTTTTCTTTTTTTCGTGCTCATGATATAAAGCAAGAAATAAAACAAGATATGAGTCCATCCCATTTCTGAACGGATATAGTCAGAAGACAGAGCTATTAACAATATTGGATCGGACACAGGAGTGCATCCACTCTCTCTCTCTCGGGGAGGGGGAGGGGGAGTGGATCTCAGCTCACGGCAAACCAAACACAATTCATCAAGGAAACTTCTTTTTCTTAACATGGTATGCATTAAGTGGATGGAAGTTAACATGGTTATCGCCAGCCATGCTAGCAGGGCGTATTAGGGGAATAAGAAGGGGGAAACTAAATTGGGTTGATTAAAGGACTTGAACCTCACGAGAGCAATATCTTATCACTTCTACCACTTGCTCGCTTCGCTTGCCCATAATCGTTCTTGCATTCACTCAAGTCGTGATTGATTATCAATTAGGTAAATCGTAATTATTTGATGATAATCAATAACTGCTTTTAATTCTTAAAAGAAAGTATCTATTCGTTCTCTATGATTTTTAAATACCTTTTAAGCATGTTAAGGGCTTATTAGGGCATTAATGATATGGATATACTAGGATACTAAGCGTCCATGCTGTAATACTAACTTAGCTCTTGATTCTTATAAGGAACGTTCTCTATTTTCCCCCTCTTTGTAAGGGCTTATTAGGGCATTAATGATATGGATATACTTGGATGCAAGGTGTGCCTCTATAATACTAACTGAGCTCTTGATTCTTAAAGAATACCAGCTATTTTCACGACTTTGTCATTATTAATGATATGGACATACTTGGATGCAAGATGTCTCTGCTATAGTACAGACTTTCTACCTGGGCATTACTTCATGCTCATCATCCTTCTTATATGAAGGAATGGATTTTTTTTTTTTCAGATTTAGATACTTCAGACCTTTACGGGATTAAACACACTAAGAAACACACTACTTCAGACCTTTACGGGATTAAACACACTAAGAAATAAGGGTGCAATTCTGCACCCTTACCGCTGGTACAATAGCAGCACCCTCCCCCTGAACTCGATACTGTACCAGCGGAATGCAGAATTGCACCCTAATTTCTTAGTGTGAAGAAGAAGAACAACAACAAAACGCACAAAAGGACAAACATCTTTCTTTGTTGTTGGACGGAGTCTTTAAAGGGTTAATGGCTTCCTCGCCCTAAAGGTGCTATAGGTACGCTAGGGATCGGGCAGTCATGTAATTTTTTTTTTGTCTTAAAATCTGGAGCGCGAGCATCTAACAAATACTAAGGCTCTCACGAATCAGAAAGATTTCCAAAAACGATTGGGTTTCATGGTGTTTAGCTAAGCCTTCATACATGTCATATTAAACTGGGTCATATCTCATCAACAACCGGTCAGTGTATCCTCTGTGCCACATGTTGCTCCATTTCTTCATTTTCCACTCTCATTTCTTTGTCTTTCTTTTTTTTATTTTCTTGGTCAGCGCGAGGACACTTTGAAGATCCAATGCTCAATAATTCAGATATCTTGATATAGCGGCAATGCAAGGAGTATTAGGCTGGTCGTTTGGACATTTACCATGTTTACTGAGCACTGGAACACGCGGCCCACTGTCTGCAGACGTGGGCCGATCTTTACATTTGATTTAGATCACGTATCCGTGAAATTTCTTTAACATTTACTACATATAGTTTTGAAACAACCACAGTTAAGAATTAATTTACAGCCAGTTTCTCTAGAAATGTATTTCCAACCGACATTCAGATTAGCTTTCAGCACAATTCACTCGTGTCTAATGATAGCAAAACATGTTAAAAGACTAAACGGATTTCCCTTCTGTCATCAGTGAGTTATGGACGAATATTTGTAGCCTATAGGGAATGAACAATCCATAATCTCCATCATATATTACCTTAAAATCTCACGACGTACGTGTAGTTTTATGATATCGATGACCACCCACGCCTTCCCGAAACCACTTCTAGGAAGCAGTTGATATCAAGAAATCATTCAGCCAGGGAATTCCCCGATTAAACACTTTACCACACTTTGCAGAGGACAACAACTCAACCATGAACTTCTATAAACATTACGCTTATTTACACTGAAAATCCACCACTCACGGCTTGCATCTTGGGTCACGTGATAATCTTCGCGCGCACTCAAAGGCGTCACATGGTCTATTCTTCAGCATTCAGCAGCCAGACACAAGTGACGATGAACAAAAAAAATGTAAGAAAAAAGTTTCAAAATTCATCAGTTCATCAAGAGCAAATAATAGGAACTCATTCATGAGTTCCGGTAAATAGATTAATCTTGACAATGCAAGCCTCAACGACCGGCGAGTAGACATAAAGTAGACATAAAGTAGACATAAAGGGAAATCAAAATAATTGAGGAAGGATATAATAAAAGGTCAAGAGTAGTAAGAAAATACTCGTTTCGTTTGCGGGCACAAAAACAAGAATGAAAGCGTTAATGCTAAAAATGGAACATTCATTTGTAAGGGAGATGTTTTATTTCACAATTTATTATACTAGCCTGCTAAAAACAAATTTTGAGTGGTATATTACCAGCTCTCGAACAACGGGGTAGATTGAAAAGACAATTTAGTAATTAATTGCAGGTGCAAATAACAAAAGTTCATACAAAAAGGGGAAAAAACATTCATACAAGTATACTGAACGCTGAAAAGGGGTAATGATGTAGCCACGCCATTAAGCTGAGAGAAATCTCCTTTACCCGGAAAGATCATACCTAAACTAAGGATATATGCCACCATAATCACGTTGAATTTATAACGTAACAGTTCTCCAGACGAGAAATGACTACACGTAATAAAAGGTAACTGAGGAAGAAGGACATTTCAACGAAAGGAAACACACCCACTAATCGACAAAATATGATAATTCAAAATATATTTTTAGATAATAAATAGGGCAATGACAGGCAAGCCGAGAAGGGCTGATGTTCTGCATGGTGTAAATGCATTCAGAAATCAGCATTTCAAAGAAAAACCTCTTTTTAAATACTGTATATCTTGAATGCATAATTATGGACCAGGTAAATTAGGCTCTACCGACCATTCTTTACAACACTAATCTGTTTCAAATGTTAATGGTTGTTCTTTTTCGCGCGCAAGGGAAAGAACTTTGTGGAATTGGAAAGTCTTAATGGACGGAAAGAAGAATAAGACCAAATGTTGCGAATCCATGAGAACTTGTAAATGAACATCGACATGAAGACACTAACGGAAGAAAGGAACGGCAAGCGTGGAAAGTTTCTTTACCTAGCTTAGCTGGAGGCGAGGTTGTGTAATGGGTGATCTCCCGATCGATAACCCGTATTTTGATGATTACGAATTTCTTGAAACTCTGGTAATGACTTATTCTGGGGCTTCTACAACACGCCGAAAAGGTTTAACCCAGTCCGACTCCGCCACATGGAGATCGTTGAACACTATCATGTAGTACAAAACTAATTAATGGGCTAAGACGAACGTGACCCTCGGGGTAGCGGAAGGGCAATGTTTTGTAATTAAAAATTAACAAGCGCCTGCTTCCAGGGACCTTTTAAGCCACGCCGTTTCGGGTGACTTGATGCACCTATTTCCTACTGGGGCACATTAGCTTGATTTCGAAACGACGCCACAATCCCAATACATTGAATAGTTATAAAACCCTCTAGTAAAACAGGAGTGTGCCTTTTGATAATGGTTTTTAAATGGAAGAAGAAATTTGGGTAACTCGAACTGAGAACTAAGACCACCTTTCCGAAAGAATCTCATCACCATCTGTACGTATTAATAGTTGCATTCTCCGCTTTCATGTCAAAAGGTATATCTTCTGTATACCTCATAAGATTTTTAAAAAATCCAAATAGCTATTCTTCTACAGATTCAAAGCAATCAGTCACTGTTTAAAATTATTATTGATCATTCCCTCTATTTTTAAAAAATCTTTGAAGAACAGATTGTTGTTAGTAAAATAATTTCCCAACGGAATCAGCGGCCTTTCAAAGATCCATTCAGGGCTGTTGTTCTTGTTAAGATGGTATTAGAATTTTACAAGGTTGGACAAGGAACGACTGAAGGTGAGAAGGAAATTGTGTACTTTTGGAGAACGGTTGAATGAATGGTTGGTTAATTTACCTGACTGCTAAGAAAGCATGTGTATGCTTGTTAGTAAGCAACCAGGGGACCAACGGCTTTAAGTCCCCTCCGAAGGACTTGGTAATGAGGATTAATACCTTACCAAAGGGCTATTAGCGCATCCACTTGGTTTCGAACCCGGGTACTCCCGGTTACGAGACCACTGCTCTATCCACTGAGCCACAGCGCCTCTTCATTCTTCCTTTCGTACATTTCATACATTTCACCTTGGAGCAAAAGATGTCAAACATGAAATGTGTATGAAAAGGAATTCAGTAATTTTATTTCGTTGTTAGGGTTACAAACTCTGTGTTGTCAAGCGAAAGGTGGTAACATCCATTCAACGTTACACTCCAGCTTTGATTCAGAACCAAAGACTGAGACTGTTGCATGCTTTCACACAATCAGCATGAACAAAATTCAGTGACCAAGAGAAGAGATATGGCACCTGGAGCATTTAATCTTTCCCATACAGAATTGGAAATCTACTAAATTCTTTGATACATGGGGCAAATGCATTAATAGTGGGATCCACAATGAAATGAGTGATTCACACGGCTACTCTAGAGTAGAATCCACAATTAGTGGATTCCATAACTCTTTGCCTGAATTTCCTGTAAAAAATGAAGTCATCTGAGTAATAATTCATCGAAGAGTGCATTTCAGCAGGTAAGGTATGAACCCGCTTCATGCAATATACACTTGGGACCTTGTTCTCAGTACATCAATATCTACAGAAGATAGCAGCGGAAGAATAAGCACGGAATGTGCACTTTTCACCGCGCAAAACCAAAGGCGGGAAATGAGCTTTGATTTTTAGCATTCTCTGGTATACAACCTGATTTACCGATTGGTTTTCACTCATGGCCTAGATTATCCCAACTTACACAAGAGGGAAGCGAGGCTTGCAGACCGATTTATCCTATCGCCACAGGAGGAAACCAACAGCTCAGGTTAGGTAGGTAAGAGACTCCAATATGCGGGGAAAAAAGGATGGACTCCAAAGCAGGTTGTCTGATTGAGCACGATCAATTCAAATCCAGGAAATCTGATCACGTGATATAATGCGGATTGGCGGGGAAAAAAATCGCTCCACGGAATTCGATTCGAGTAAATGAAAACACCACCGTCCTGTATGCCGGTGTACTTGAAATCGATCGTTCTGCGATGAATTTCATAATCGATGAGGGCTGAAAATCCTTCTGTACATCTCCAAACAGAATTACACGGTCATACAGCTTGCTCTAAGTTTGCAAATGTGAGATTTCTATTCACACAATTAACACCTTCCCAGTATTCCCAGGCTTTCTGTTACCATGATTATTACTTGGTTACCAAATTATCTTTGACACCTGTATAATTATGTTTTCTTGACTCCACTAAAACATCTTGCTCACAATATTCTCCCTGCCTCAATCCTTCAACTCCTCGCAATGTCTACCACTCCCTTATTCCATCTTTCCTATCAAATTCACTAAATGTAATAAAGGTTCAATGTAATAATACCATCAGAAGACACTTAAATATGAGGCCTTTAAAGTGGCAACGTTCTTTTCTCGCAAATGTAAAAATCCATTACCACCTCGTTCGCCAATAAATCATTCGACACAGTACTCAAGTTATTCGCGATAGTACAGCCTGTTAGGGGAAATAGTTCTCCATCCTAGCTCATATCTACATAATAATGCCTCTTTTTCTTTCTTTGTCATAGTGGTAAGCAAACTCTTGGGCTTGATGCTCCAAAGTCGCACGTTAATATACCCCCTGATGTAAAGGACTCCGAATTTTCAACTTTAAAAAAAAAATGCTTAGTAGAGCATTCACATAGTCGCATATAACTATTCATTAAATGAAACCCGAATTTTCAACGTTCATTTTTATTTTTAAATGCTTAATTCACTCACATAGTCACTTATCAAACCCCAATTATTGTCATCGAACTCTCCTTTCCTCTCTCTCCCGAAGTCGGAATATTCTTCTACTACAAGAAATTGGTGATGTCAGCGATGTTATCTCTGATTTTACATGTAAACCGGACCATTTTAAGCTCCTCTGTTATAGAATATTCGCATGACGTATACTAAACACCATCATACTTAGAAATCACACCATCCACCGTCAATACACTTTTCATTTGACTGCTCAATCATCGCAAAGATGCTAATGAGTATGGCTATCTGATCCTAACAGTGCTAGCATTCCGGACGTTTTCGTCAAAACATCAGAAATTGGTTCGCGAGCTTTGCGTGTTCAAGCATGTTAAAGGCAAATCTAGACTTGTCTTGGAAAAGCTAAATGTTTATGTCGAGAGAAATGTTCCAAAGTCATGATCATGCAGTAAATTAATTGTTTTGACCTAAAAAAAAAAGGGGGGGGGCACAGAACGAACAAAACAAAGACAACAAACATATGCTGCGAATTTACAGCATATTTTTCCACAAGGCGGGACTACGTATTCGCAGTGTTCGGCCCAATCACTGCAGTTGTCTTTGCTTATCACTCAGCCATAATTCGTATTTTCCCCATTGAATCCATCTGTAAAGTATCCATCATAGTTGTGTCTTTAAGCACTAGGTCACATTCATTAGAATCAGTGTATATAATTTCACGCTTTCTTCCATGCCAGAAGTCTAAATTGCCTTTAACCATGTTAATGTCGCCATTCGCCATGTTTGTTCGGCGGTGTGTTTACCCGTCTAATAAATCACTTATTTATTTATCATGTTTACCTTCTCCCCTGCCTTTAATCTGGCCTGATTTTCCCCTTTTTTTTTCTTCACGGGATGGCTGTGATACGTTACATGGAATTAAACATTTTGTAATAGATGTCAAAACCGTGTTGATTGATGTTGCCAATCTAAAGCGCATGATATAACTTTTGGATTTCCTGTGTAACAGGTCTAAAGAATTTCTAAAATATTCAGTGAATGGTACTGCTTTTTTGTGAAATTGGATGATTTTTTTTTTTAAGTCATCATGGGCAATCGTTGCTGAATAGGGCATATAAGGTACATTTTGTCGTCGAAAAATTAAAGAGTTTTGCTTCAGTGTTTACATTCAGAATTATTACAAAATGAAACATTCTGTTCATTCGACGAAATAGGGTCGTATGATGAAAAGGCTCCGGTCATGGGGAAAACTCATCTCGAACTAAATGTATAACCCACCCCCTCATTTTATTTTTCTATCAGAATCCAGAAGACCCTATCGCATATTTATATTTTCCTTTTCATTAAAATAGCAATGTTTTAATATACGTAGCTTTTCGAGTAATTCAAATGATCAATCTCAATAGGAAACAGCAGATTTTGTTCATTTGAACCAAGGAGTTAAAACTCCCTGTAACTGTTCTAAATATTGCATGCATAATATTAAGTGAAACTTTTATCACCAGAGGCCCTTAAAGGCATCAGGCAGGACTTGCCAAAATGGGCTTCCAACTCTCAAGACAAGCGCCCATCCGATTTGTTTCCATCAGTTAAAACTCAAAGGCGCTCGAATAAGGTAAGGTGAGACTCAATGAGTGCTTTCACATACAAAATAAAGTTTAACATTCAAATCCAAGCAACCTCTCTTGAAACAAAACCCTACACAAATCTGAACCAACGAATCGCTACCCTTTCGATCGGTTAGTTGTGTTTTTCTTTTCACCTATATCGATTCCGACAAATTTCTTCTTCTTCTTCTTCTCTTTCATTTACACAGACATTTCGTCGAATTAGTCCTGCGAATGACGTCTGCGTAAGAATTGTCTTCTCGTTTGAAGGAAACGAATTCGGACTCGCGTATTTACGTTGACACTAAACACACACTGTTAATTGAATCGAAGTTAAACAATCATTACATAATGTTAGCAGAGCAACAAATTGAGCAGGGCTGCCGAACTGATGAAAATAAAAGCGCAAGAGATGTGATTGAATGAAAAGACTAAGACAACTAAGAAGTTACTTGCGACGACGTACTTTAGAGAAATCACAGTGGATGATAACAAGGTGGTTGAAGTATACGCCTTTCTTTTAGATGCAAACCAAAACGAACAAAAGCATTTTCGTTAAATTGCAAACCAAGGCAAAGACATGAAGAAATCTTTCCAGTCTTGCCACTCATATCATATCAAGCTCATAATTATGAGCTCATAATTATGTTTCTACCTCCGCTTATACAGTTATCACTTAGTGACTTTTCTGAGAAAGAAATGATTTTGAAGCGTATGCCAAGGTTAAGACATTTTCCCGTCATAGAAATTACACCTGCTAAAGATAACTTCTGGGCACCGTCTCTCAATCGAAACAATATTTACAGTCACCCGGTGCCTTTCGACAAACTGGTTATGTTTCAAAACAATATGTTTTGCAGTTTTATGTAGTCCGGATGAATATTCCTAATCAGGGTCTGTATCTATCCTCTTTCTTTCCGAGATAAATAAAAGATTACTACGTATGCTCGTATAAAAGGTCCGGAGGCGTTGGCTAGATACCCCTCTTTGTTATAATGAATTCTCTCTTGGAGAAAGTTAAAAGGATTCTGGGGACCTTGTGACAAAAAACAAAATTTGAATTTATAATGCAATTCATAATATTTCCGTTAACAATGGTGGAGAATATGATTACTGATATCCTATTCAAAATTATAAAAATACAAAGAATGGGGACGAGGGTATGGTGACAGAATCGCTTGTTTACCATTTTGAAATTTCGGGTTCATATTCTACATTGTTGATAATGTGATCTTTCGTTTTTCGATGAGGTGATGGGAGAAGTACTCTTTACTATAAAATGGGCTTCTATTTTTAACTCCTCATCCATTTTGAATTGGTCCTTAGGGTTATGGATGACTACACTTTTACAAGTGTTTATAAATGGGAGGAAACTTCGACCCATTCTAATGACGGGGCCAAGACTGTCATGGGCAATAGTCGCAGTGACCGAGAGAGAGAGAGCAACTGGGATACGACAAAGGTTACCGAGTGTGATGTAGCGTGAATGAAGGAGCTTTCCTTGCAGTCATGTTTGATAGCCTATCAAGAAGATAGATCCCAAACAGACCAATTATCCATAAGTACACGTGCCATCGGAAAACCAGCCATCTTGGGCATCCACTCTCCTTCCAACCTGAAGACATCCGACCCTTCCCCTTTGACAAAATAACCCACGTAAGACAATTACCACCAAACTTGGGGTAGGGCAACCCCAAGTTGGACACACATCCACCTAGGATGATCAACTCCTTACTACACCACTCGATCTTCAAATACAATGAAATCTGCCCCTGCCCCTCCTGACTCGAAGGGATTTTTAAAAGGAAAAACGGCCTGGTGGCGTCATACTGGTAAATCATAGTCGATACTCGTACATAAACCCCTTTCTTTTCTTTCTAAATCGCACGAGAGGGCAACACATGGCCAGACGCCCCTTCCGGGTAAGCCTTTATCCATAGACCATCTCAGAAACCAAACGAGAGGAGGATTACGGTGAAAGAGTCACTGAGCATTCTACACACCCCATCCCGCTTTCAAAGAACATCAGGATACGGGAGAATATGTATTTTTGAGGAAGATGTATTTAATGCACGAAGGCCCTTCGTCTTGCATCGATCGAAATTGATTCGTTCTGAAATTCTGACAAGAAGTGGATCACTTATTTCATGTCAATGGCCCAAGACACTCCGGGTATGGGCTGACACACGCATCGGGAAACACTGACGAACTGATTCAGTGAAGGGAAAGGAGTAGGAATTTCGTAAAAAGTGCCAATGTGGGAAAGGGAAGTAATGCTTTAGTTATGCAAGGGCAAACAATCCTGAGGGATGTGGAGCGGGAGAGGGAAGAGGACACGTTCCCCTGCGAAAATTTCCGCTAGGGATCGGCCCCACTCGAAATTTCATTTAAAAAATGAAGATGAAAAGTATAGGGGTACAAAGTTCAAAGACTATAACACATTGCTTAAGCTGGGAAGTCCTCTAGAATGCATATAATCACTTTTAAAAAAATTGAGGGTATCTGCTTGCCGCTCAGTCGCTACGCTCCCTTGCGTCGCTTAAAATTCAACTCTGATATTTTGCTCTGAGATTCTCACCAAACTAGATGAATCCTCGACCGCGCACGGTAGAAATTTATGTCTCCGCCATTGCCAGATCAGAAATAATTATATGGCACATTCATGTTGATTTATTTTCATTTATACAATGACATCTTTGACCTTTGACCTTGTGACCCCCAAATCTAATGAGACCATTGCCCTTTCCATATGCATACATGAGCCAAGTTTGAAGTTAAACCATCACAGAGTTGATTTATCGCATGAACAAGCAAGTTTCAAGTACATAATGACCTCTATGACCTTTGATCTTTGACCTTGAGACCCCAAAATCTAATCAGATCATTGTCCCTCCCATATGCATCATGAGTCAAGTTTGAAGTTGATCCGTCAAATGGTTATTGAGTTATTGCGAGAACGAACCATTTCTATGTACATAATGACCTCTATAACCTTTGATCTTTGACCTTTAGACCCCAAAATCTAATCAGATCATGTCCCTGCCATATGCATACATGAGCCAAGTTTGAAGTTGATCCGTCAAATGGTTATTGAGTTATTGCGAGAACGAACCATTTCTGTGTACATAATGACCTCTATGACCTTTGATCTTTGACCTTTAGACCCCGAAATCTAATCAGATCATTGTCCCTCCCATATGCATACATGAGCCAAGTTTGAAGTTGATCCGCCAAATGGTTATTGAGTTATGCGAGAACGAACCATTTCTATGTACAGATCTTTTCCAATCCATCCTGCGTCGTCTGTTTTACACGACGGTTTCTGGGGCCAGTTTACCGTCCTCCCCAATACGCGACGCGAGACCTTTGCTGACCCTTTTTTATGACGTAACAATAGTCATATTTGAGCGTGCATGCTTTGTTTGATTAACTGCGTCCTCCCCAAATCTAAAGCTCTTTGCAACGCGACGCGAGGAAAGAGGAGAACGTAAGTCAACTCAGGAAGATTCCGTGTCGTGTGAGCTGCGTCGCGTATCTAAAGCTCCCTATTCAGGACCCGTGGAACGAACTTTGCATCCCAGTCGTGAAATTCACGACCCGCGGTGCGAAATTCAGGACCCGTCGCGCGAACTTTGCATCCCAGTCGTGAAATTCACGACCCGCGGTGCGAAGTTCAGGACCCGGGATGCGAAATTCAGGACCTGGGATGCAAAATTCACGTCCCACATGACCTGTTGTCGAGCGTACGTCAGGGCCACCATACATATGCATACACGAGCCAAGTTCGAAGTGATCCGTCAAACGGTTCTTAAGTTATCGCGAGAACGAAAACGGTACGGACGGACGGACGGACGACCGAAAACATAATGCCTCCGGCACCCACCTACGGTGGGCGGAGGCATCACAAAATCATTATTTACAGCAGGTGTCTAGGCAAGTAAGGTAGTTTACTGCCAAGAAAACAATCTCCATAATTCGGATGAGGTAGGGGGATGAAAACTTCGGTTCGGTCGCTTAGCTTCGTTGCTGTCGTCGCTTCCACCCTCGGCAGCTAAAAGACAGTCACACCTCAGTGTGTCGCTTTATTCGATGTTCGGGGGGGGGGGGGCATGAGTTCAGCAGAAAGGTTTGCAAAAACGTGCCCAATCCTCGAATGTCTTTTTTTTTCGATTTGCCGAATTCTATCCCAAAAGATCGTTACTGGATTATATTATTTCACACCGCAATCTGATTGGCATATTTTTTTCAAAACATGATTGATGAACGGGGTTATTATTGTAGAAGCCCTTTGGGGACACTCATTAGAGGGTGTCGCCCCCTACCTTGGTTGAATTATTCATGCATGTGACCCCAAATTAGAAGCAAATACCAGAACAGGAGCTCTCCTAATCGCGCGTTGAGGATTTTATTCCATAATTTATCATAAAACCTCGTTTATCACATGACCTACTTGATGGATCCCATGATTTGATTAATGACATCGCAGAAAATAGTTGACTTCTACGGAAATATGTGGTGGGTCGTGAATTTATAAGTGCATCGTTGCCATGTTTCGCAGCTGAATTAACCGTCAATTCATCATTAAATGTGGCCAAAACAACTCTTTTTCTCCACCGAAGACATGAAGCTTTGGAAGAGCAGTGGAAGAGATAGACAGTGAAAGAACGAAAGAAGGTAGCAGAAAGCAAGAGAAAAATATTCTCCCATTTCGTTGACAATTTGTCTGGAAACGGATTCCAAACAGATACGTCCAA
>CM057152.1:33303545-33352242 GCA_029962745.1 Echinometra lucunter
TACGAATTTCTTGAAACTCTGGTAATGAACTTATCTGGGGCTTCTACAACACGCCGAAAAGGTTTAACCCAGTCCGACTCCGCCACATGGAGATCGTTGAACACTATCATGTAGTACAAAACTAATTAATGGGCTAAGACGAACGTGACCCTCGGGGTAGCGGAAGGGCAATGTTTTGTAATTAAAAATTAACAAGCGCCTGCTTCCAGGGACCTTTAAGCCACGCCGTTTCGGGTGACTTGATGCACCTATTCCTACTGGGGCACATTAGCTTGATTTCGAAACGACGCCACAATCCCAATACATGAATAGTTATAAAACCCTCTAGTAAAACAGGAGTGTGCTTTTGATAATGGTTTTTAAATGGAAGAAGAAATTTGGGTAACTCGAACTGAGAACTAAGACCACCTTTCCGAAAGAATCTCATCACCATCTGTACGTATTAATAGTTGCATTCTCCGCTTTCATGTCAAAAGGGTATATCTTCTGTATACCTCATAAGATTTTTAAAAATCAAAATAGTATTCTTCTACAGATTCAAAGCAATCAGTCACTGTTTAAAATTATTATTGATCATTCCCTCTATTTTAAAAAATCTTTGAAGAACAGACTGGTGTTAGTAAAATAATTTCCCAACGGAATCAGCGGCCTTTCAAAGATCCATTCAGGGCTGTTGTTCTTGTTAAGATGTATAAGAATTTTACAAGGTTGGACAAGGAAAACTGAATGAAGGTGAGAAGGAAATTGTGTACTTTTGGAGAACGGTTGAATGAATGGTTGGTTAATTTACCTGACTGCTAAGAAAGCATTGTATGCTTGTTAGTAAGCAACCAGGGGACCAACGGCTTTAAGTCCCCTCCGAAGGACTTGGTAATGAGGATTAATACCTTACCAAAGGGCTATTAGCGCATCCACTTGGTTTCGAACCCGGGTACTCCCGGTTACGAGACCACTGCTCTATCCACTGAGCCACAGCGCCTCTTCATTCTTCCTTTCGTACATTTCATACATTTCACCTTGGAGCAAAAGATGTCAAACATGAAATGTGTATGAAAAGGAATTCAGTAATTTTATTTCGTTGTTAGGGTTACAAACTCTGTGTTGTCAAGCGAAGGTGGTAACATCCATTCAACGTTACACTCCAGCTTTGATTCAGAACCAAAGACTGAGACTGTTGCATGCTTTCACACAATCAGCATGAACAAAATTCAGTGACCAAGAGAAGAGATATGGCACCTGGAGCATTTAATCTTTCCCATACAGAATTGGAAATCTACTAAATTCTTTGATACATGGGGCAAATGCATTAATAGTGGGATCCACAATGAAATGAGTGATTCACACGGCTACTCTAGAGTAGAATCCACAATTAGTGGATTCCATAACTCTTTGCCTGAATTTCCTGTAAAAAATGAAGTCATCTGAGTATAATTCCTCGAAGAGTGCATTTCAGCAGGTAAGGTATGAACCCGCTTCATGCAATATACACTTGGGACCTTGTTCTCAGTACATCAATATCTACAGAAGATAGCAGCGGAAGAATAAGCACGGAATGTGCACTTTTCACCGCGCAAACCAAAGGCGGGAAATGAGCTTTGATTTTTAGCATTCTCTGGTATACAACCTGATTTACCGATTGGTTTTCACTCATGGCCTAGATTATCCCAACTTACACAAGAGGGAAGCGAGGCTTGCAGACCGATTTATCCTATCGCCACAGGAGGAAACCAACAGCTCAGGTTAGGTAGGTAAGAGACTCCAATATGCGGGGAAAAAAGGATGGACTCCAAAGCAGGTTGTCTGATTGAGCACGATCAATTCAAATCCAGGAAATCTGATCACGTGATATAATGCGGATTGGCGGGGAAAAAAATCGCTCCACGGAATTCGATTCGAGTAAATGAAAACACCACCGTCCTGTATGCCGGTGTACTTGAAATCGATCGTTCTGCGATGAATTTCATAATCGATGAGGGCTGAAAATCCTTCTGTACATCTCCAAACAGAATTACACGGTCATACAGCTTGCTCTAAGTTGCAAAGTGAGATTTCTATTCACACAATTAACACCTTCCCAGTATTCCCAGGCTTTCTGTTACCATGATTATTACTTGGTTACCAAAATCTTTGACACTGTATAATTATGTTTTCTTGACTCCACTAAAACATCTTGCTCACAATATTCTCCCTGCCTCAATCCTTCAACTCCTCGCAATGTCTACCACTCCCTTATTCCATCTTTCCTATCAAATTCACTAAATGTAATAAGGTTCAATGTAATAATACCATCAGAAAACACTTAAATATGAGGCCTTTAAAGTGGCAACGTTCTTTTCTCGCAAATGTAAAAATCCATTACCACCTCGTTCGCCAATAAATCATTCGACACAGTACTCAAGTTATTCGCGATAGTACAGCCTGTTAGGGGAAATAGTTCTCCATCCTAGCTCATATCTACATAATAATGCCTCTTTTCTTTCTTTGTCATAGTGGTAAGCAAACTCTGGGCTTGATGCTCCAAAGTCGCACGTTAATATACCCCCTGATGTAAAGGACTCCGAATTTTCAACTTTAAAAAAAAATGCTAGTAGAGCATTCACATAGTCGCATATAACTATTCATTAAATGAAACCCGAATTTTCAACGTTCATTTTATTTTTAAATGCTTAATTCACTCACATAGTCACTTATCAAACCCAATTATTGTCATCGAACTCTCCTTTCCTCTCTCTCCCGAAGTCGGAATATTCTTCTACTACAAGAAATTGGTGATGTCAGCGATGTTATCTCTGATTTTACATGTAAACCGGACCATTTTAAGCTCCTCTGTTATAGAATATTCGCATGACGTATACTAAACACCATCATACTTAGAAATCACACCATCCCACCGTCAATACACTTTTCATTTGACTGCTCAATCATCGCAAAGATGCTAATGAGTATGGCTATCTGATCCTAACAGTGCTAGCATTCCGGACGTTTTCGTCAAAACATCAGAAATTGGTTCGCGAGCTTTGCGTGTTCAAGCATGTTAAAGGCAAATCTAGACTTGTCTTGGAAAAGCTAAATGTTATGTCGAGAGAAATGTTCCAAAGTCATGATCATGCAGTAAATTAATTGTTTTGACCTAAAAAAAAGGGGGGGGGGGGGCACAGAACGAACAAAACAAAGACAACAAACATATGCTGCGAATTTACAGCATATTTTTCCACAAGGCGGGACTACGTATTCGCAGTGTTCGGCCCAATCACTGCAGTTGTCTTTGCTTATCACTCAGCCATAATTCGTATTTTCCCCATTGAATCCATCTGTAAAGTATCCATCATAGTTGTGTCTTTAAGCACTAGGTCACATTCATTAGAATCAGTGTATATAATTTCACGCTTTCTTCCATGCCAGAAGTCTAAATTGCCTTTAACCATGTTAATGTCGCCATTCGCCATGTTTGTTCGGCGGTGTGTTTACCCGTCTAATAAATCACTTATATTTATCATGTTTACCTTCTCCCCTGCCTTTAATCTGGCCTGATTTTCCCCTTTTTTTTTCTTCACGGGATGGCTGTGATACGTTCATGGAATTAAACATTTTGTAATAGATGTCAAAACCGTGTTGATTGCTGTTGCCAATCTAAAGCGCATGATATACTTTTGGATTTCCTGTGTAACAGGTCTAAAGAATTTCTAAAATATTCAGTGAATGGTACTGCTTTTTTGTGAAATTGGATGATTTTTTTTTTAAGTCATCATGGGCAATCGTTGCTGAATAGGGCATATAAGGTACATTTTGTCGTCGAAAAATTAAAGAGTTTTGCTTCAGTGTTTACATTCAGAATTGTTATTACAAAATGAAACATTCTGTTCATTCGACGAAATAGGGTCGTATGATGAAAAGGCTCCGGTCATGGGGAAAACTCATCTCGAACTAAATGTATAACACACCCCCTCATTTTATTTTTCTATCAGAATCCAGAAGACCCTATCGCATATTTATATTTTCCTTTTCATTAAAATAGCAATGTTTTAATATACGTAGCTTTTCGAGTAATTCAAATGATCATCTCAATAGGAAACAGCAGATTTTGTTCATTTGAACCAAGGAGTTAAAACTCCCTGTAACTGTTCTAAATATTGCATGCATAATATTAAGTGAAACTTTTATCACCAGAGGCCCCTTAAAGGCATAGGCAGGACTTGCCAAAATGGGCTTCCAACTCTCAAGCACAAGCGCCCATCCGATTGTTTCCATCAGTTAAACTCAAAGGCGCTCGAATAAGGTAAGGTGAGACTCAATGAGTGCTTTCACATACAAAATAAAGTTAACATTCAAATCCAAGCAACCTCTCTTGAAACAAAACCCTACACAAATCTGAACCAACGAATCGCTACCCTTTCGATCGGTTAGTTGTGTTTTTCTTTTACCTATATCGATTCCGACAAATTTCTTCTTCTTCTTCTTCTTTCATTTACACAGACATTTCGTCGAATTAGTCCTGCGAATGACGTCTGCGTAAGAATTGTCTTCTCGTTTGAAGGAAACGAATTCGGACTCGCGTCTATTTACGTTGACACTAAACACACACTGTTAATTGAATCGAAGTTAAACAATCATTACATAATGTTAGCAGAGCAACAAATTGAGCAGGGCTGCCGAAACTGATGAAAATAAAAGCGCAAGAGATTGATGATTGAATGAAAAGACTAAGACAACTAAGAAGGTTACTTGCGACGACGTACTTTAGAGAAATCACAGTGGATGATAACAAGGTGGTTGAAGTATACGCCTTTCTTTTTAGATGCAAACCAAAACGAACAAAAGCATTTTCGTTAAATTGCAAACCAAGGCAAAGACATGAAGAAATCTTTCCAGTTCTGCCACTCATATCATATCAAGCTCATAATTATGAGCTCATAATTATGTTCTACCTCCGCTTATACAGTTATCCACTTAGTGAATTTTCTGAGAAAGAAATGATTTTGAAGCGTATGCCAAGGTTAAGACATTTTCCCGTCATAGAAATTACACCTGCTAAAGATAACTTCTGGGCACCGTCTCTCAATCGAAACAATATTTACAGTCACCCGGTGCCTTTCGACAAACTGGTTATGTTCAAAACAATATGTTTGCAGTTTTATGTAGTCCGGATGAATATTCCTATCAGGGTCTGTATCTTATCCTCTTTCTTTCCGAGATAAATAAAGATACTACGTATGCTCGGTATAAAAGGTCCGGAGGCGTTGGCTAGATACCCTCTTTGTTATAATGAATTCTCTCTTGGAGAAAGTTAAAAGGATTCTGGGGACCTTGTGACAAAAAACAAAATTTGAATTTATAATGCAATTCATAATATTTCCGTTAACAATGGTGGAGAATATGATACTGATATCCTATTCAAAATCATAAAAATACAAAGAATGTGGACGAGGGTATTGGTGACAGAATCGCTTGTTTTACCATTTTGAAATTTCGGTTCATATTCTACATTGTTGATAATGTGATCTTTCGTTTTCGATGAGGTGATGGGGAAGTACTCTTTACTATAAAATGGGCTTCTATTTTTAACTCCTCATCCATTTTGAATTGGTCCTTAGGGTTATGGATGAACTACACTTTTACAAGTGTTTATAAATGGGAGAAACTTCGACCCATTCTAATGACGGGGCCAAGACTGTCATGGGCAATAGTCGCAGTGACCGAGAGAGAGAGAGCAACTGGGATACGACAAAGGTTACCGAGTGTGATGTAGCGTGAATGAAGGAGCTTTCTTGCAGTCATGTTTGATAGCCTATCAAGAAGATAGATCCCAAACAGACAATTATCCATAAGTACACGTGCCATCGGAAAACCAGCCATCTTGGGCATCCACTCTCCTTCCACCTGAGACATCCGACCCTTCCCCTTTGACAAAATAACCCACGTAAGACAATTACCACCAAACTTGGAGTAGGGCAACCCCAAGTTGGACACACATCCACCTAGGATGATCAACTCCTTACTACACCACTCGATCTTCAAATACAATGAAATCTGCCCCTGCCCCTCCTGACTCGAAGGGATTTTTAAAAGGAAAAACGGCCTGGTGGCGTCATACTGGTAAATCATAGTCGATACTCGTACATAAACCCCTTTCTTTTCTTTCTAAATCGCACGAGAGGGCAACACATGGCCAGACGCCCCTTCCGGGTAAGCCTTTATCAGAAAACAAACGAGAGGAGGATTACGGTGAAAAGAGTCAATTGAGCATTGTACACACCCCATCCCGCTTTCAAAGAACATCAGGGATACGGGAGATATGTATTTTTGAGGAAGATGTATTTAATGCACGAAGGCCCTTCGTCTTTGCTATCGATCGAAATTGATTCGTTCTGAAATTCTGACAAGAAGTGGATCACTTATTTCATGTCAATGGCACAAGACACTCCGGGTATGGCTGACAACAAGCATCGGGAAACACTGACGAACTGATTCAGTGAAGGGAAAGGAGTAGGAATTTCGTAAAAAAGTGCAAATGTGGGAAAGGGAAGGTAATGCTTTAGTTATGCAAGGGCAACAATCCTGAGGGATGTGGAGCGGGAGAGGGAAGAGGCACGTTCCCCTGTGAAAATTTCCGCTAGGGGATCGGCCCCACTCGAAATTTTCATTTAAAAAATGAAGATGAAAAGTATAGGGGTACAAAGTTCAAAGACTATAACACATTGCTTAAGCTGGGAAGTCCTCTAGAATGCATATAATCACTTTTTAAAAAAATTGAGGGTATCTGCTTGCCGCTCAGTCGCTACGCTCCCTTGCGTCGCTTAAAATTCAACTCTGATATTTTGCTCTGAGATTCTCACCAAACTAGATGAATCCTCGACCGCGCACGGTAGAAATTTATGTCTCCGCCATTGCCAGATCAGAAATAATTATATGGCACATTCATGTTGATTTATTTTCATTTATACAATGACATCTTTGACCTTTGACCTTGTGACCCCCAAATCTAATGAGACCATTGCCCTTTCCATATGCATACATGAGCCAAGTTTGAAGTTAAACCATCACAGAGTTGATTTATCGCATGAACAAGCAAGTTTCATGTACATAATGACCTCTATGACCTTTGATCTTTGACCTTGAGACCCCAAAATCTAATCAGATCATTGTCCCTCCCATATGCATCATGAGTCAAGTTTGAAGTTGATCCGTCAAATGGTTATTGAGTTATTGCGAGAACGAACCATTTCTATGTACATAATGACCTCTATAACCTTTGATCTTTGACCTTTAGACCCCAAAATCTAATCAGATCATTGTCCCTGCCATATGCATACATGAGCCAAGTTTGAAGTTGATCCGTCAAATGGTTATTGAGTTATTGCGAGAACGAACCATTTCTATGTACATAATGACCTCTATGACCTTTGATCTTTGACCTTTAGACCCCGAAATCTAATCAGATCATTGTCCCTCCCATATGCATACATGAGCCAAGTTTGAAGTTGATCCGCCAAATGGTTATTGAGTTATTGCGAGAACGAACCATTTCTATGTACAGATCTTTTCCAATCCATCCTGCGTCGTCTGTTTTACACGACGGTTCTGGGGCCAGTTTACCGTCCTCCCCAATACGCGACGCGAGGACCTTTGCTGACCCTTTTTTATGACGTAACAATAGTTCATATTTGAGCGTGCATGCTTTGTTTGATTAACTGCGTCCTCCCCAAATCTAAAGCCTCTTTGCAACGCGACGCGAGGAAAGAGGAGAACGTAAGTCAACTCAGGAAGATTCCGTGTCGTGTGAGCTGCGTCGCGTATCTAAAGCTCCCTATTCAGGACCCGTGGAACGAACTTTGCATCCCAGTCGTGAAATTCACGACCCGCGGTGCGAAATTCAGGACCCGTCGCGCGAACTTTGCATCCCAGTCGTGAAATTCACGACCCGCGGTGCGAAGTTCAGGACCCGGGATGCGAAATTCAGGACCTGGGATGCAAAATTCACGTCCCACATGACCTGTTGTCGAGCGTACGTCAGGGCCACCATACATATGCATACACGAGCCAAGTTCGAAGTTGATCCGTCAAACGGTTCTTAAGTTATCGCGAGAACGAAAACGGTACGGACGGACGGACGGACGACCCGAAAACATAATGCCTCCGGCACCCACCTACGGTGGGCGGAGGCATCACAAAATCATTATTTACAGCAGGTGTCTAGGCAAGTAAGGTAGTTTACTGCCAAGAAAACAATCTCCATAATTCGGATGAGGTAGGGGGATGAAAACTTCGGTTCGCTCGCTTAGCTTCGTTGCATGTCGCTTCCACCCTCGGCAGCTAAAAGACAGTCACACCTCAGTGTGTCGCTTCTTATTCGATGTTCGGGGGGGGGGGGCATGAGTTCAGCAGAAAGGTTTGCAAAAACGTGCCCAATCCTCGAATGTCTTTTTTTTTCGATTTGCCGAATTCTATCCCAAAAGATCGTTACTGGATTATATATTTTTCACACCGCAATCTGATTGGCATATTTTTTTCAAAACATGATTGATGAACGGGGTTATTATTGTAGAAGCCCTTTGGGGACACTCATTAGAGGGTGTCGCCCCCTACCTTGGTTGAATTATTCATGCATGTGACCCCAAATTAGAAGCAAATACCAGAAACAGGAGCTCTCCTAATCGCGCGTTGAGGATTTTATTCCATAATTTATCATAACCTCGTTTATCACATGACCTACTTGATGGATCCCATGATTTGATTAATGACATCGCAGAAAATAGTTGACTTCTACGGAAATATGTGGAGTGGTCGTGAATTTATAAGTGGCATCGTTGCCATGTTTCGCAGCTGAATTAACCGTCAATTCATCATTAAATGTGGCCAAAACAACTCTTTTTCTCCACCGAAGACATGAAGCTTTGGAAGAGCAGTGGAAGAGATAGACAGTGAAAGAACGAAAGAAGGTAGCAGAAAGCAAGAGAAAAATATTCTCCCATTTCGTTGACAATTTGTCTGGAAACGGATTCCAAACAGATACGTCCAAAAGCAAGTGTGCAGATTTTCCCCTTATTTTTTTTCTTCAGAAAAAGACGAGAGTTGCATAAGATGTGATAGAATAATGGGATGGTGAACAATTAAGATGGGTTACTTGAAACAAGGTTTCTGATTGGTCAGATGCCATTACGTAAATCCTTATTTGCTATATAACGCGTTATTTTGCACGCTAATTTATGTACAAAATCCCATAGGAAAATGTATCGATAACTCACAAATTATCGATAATACGGAGTTCGTTGCACTTTATTAACATGTGTTGCAATGTTTATAGTTTGTTGAGCTCCTATTCCCATCTTATATAACGCATATTACATGCTCATTGTCGTCAAATATACCGTAAAATGTGCATCCATAGATTAAGAATTTCTCTCGTGCACTATATATCACCTCCGCCTACGGCCTCGGTGACATATCATGCACTTGAGAAATTCTAAAACTATCGATGCACATATTACGGTATATTCAACTCCAGAGCATGCACTATATATGGTTTGGTGCCTCATGTTTGCGCATCCGCGTATCTGCGCAATTCTAACATCATAAAAGACGCAACGAACACATCATCTTTATATCAATTTTAATGAAACGAATCAGTGAAAAATGAGGAAAAACTGGTGAAAAACATCTATTTTATGTATTTTTATTCACAAGCCTTGAAAATGCCACCTTTCATACAAAAAATCCCAAACTGAGTACAAAGGGAATTAGTGCGCAGACAAGCACAAGGGAACATTTTGTGTTTTAGTGTCAAATTGACCATGTTGACACCATCGCCTTTTCTTGTGAAAATGACATTGTTCTTACTCGAATTTTAACGAGACTTTTTGTAGGATATGAGGATTAAAATGAGGTCAGCCATTAGAGGTATACCAAAGGAAAGGCCCGTCTATTTCAAGTGAAATGTTAAGAACGCAGAAATAGGCCCACCCCCCTCCCCCCATCATACACGAGGTAGTAATATGAATAAGAAAACGTATGTCGCGATGACATATTACGAATTAATTTTTTGTTGTTGTTTATTGTTCAACATTATTTTTTAACTCCTCTTTCTCTCTCTGTCAGACTACCACAATCAATACCTATCAACACTGAACATTTGGGTACAAACTTCAAGATACTTGAAACAAAATTCGGACAACATCTCCTGTGGCAGAGAACCATATCCTCGTGCCATCGATTTCAAGTGCTGGTCACGGCTCTCCAACTCTTTTTCCTTTCCCAGGAGAAAAGTATAGAGGTCAAAGGGAAGTTTCCTGCAGTGGGCGACACATCCTGCACATGAATTTGAAACGGCTTGTAATACAATTTGAACGGGTAAAAACCACTTAAAACTTTTATTCTTAAATTATACACTGTAAAGCTTATTCCCATTTCATATCCTTAGTTTTTAAATTAGGAATTAAGTTTCAAAGCTGGACTCTCAAAAAGTGAATGTTTTGCTATTCATAACTCAGTGGCACAGACAGGGATAATGCCATGAATATATGGACTTATTGAAACCGTAGTGTGATAACTGAATCATTTATATTCTGACTGACTCTTTTATAATATATGATATCATTATTTCCTGATTGATTATCATTTCACCTAATTGCTGAGAAAGCAGTTATGCTTGGTATAAGCAAGAAGAGGGACCTTGAGCTTCAAGTTCTATTTCAGGGTTTCAGTGAGAAGGATTTATGGCATACTATACAGGGTAATTTCGCGCATCGATTCGGATTCGAACCCAGGACTTCTGCTAAGAGACCACTGCCTTTCCACAAAGCCATCACGCCTCACTTCCAGCGGCTGCTATCAAGTGATAGCCTACTTAAAATCAGTGCTCCTTCGACACTGACTTTAACATTCAAGGTAAGTATGTGGCACCGTGCACTCGCGACGTAAATCCATTAAGCAGCTTCGTGTATCAGGTGTATTATGCTAAGTTGATTAAAGCCAGGGGATTCCGCCTACCAATCAACATGCAGTCAAGCATTTAATGCGTTTAACGTGCAAACAGCCTGATTAATTTACACCATCATCCCTCACTAATGTAAACATGTAGCCTATGAGCCCAGGGTATAACCACATCTTCCACATTTTACGTAAATGAAATTTTAAGACAGTCCGATGTGCTGATGAAGTCAGAGGCGCCTTTTCGATCGGGTTCACTCATCAGTGGCGTGAGGAACTTGAGTAATGTTTGAAATAAAGCTTTTCTTCTGATCTGATGTCTTATTAAATTATTACTTTAGACCCTTAACTATGATATGAATGTAAAGTCACTGAATCACTAAATCACTACTTTTATTTGTTTCATGTTGTCATTGTACTTGTCTTGTAATCGATATCTCTTATGTAAGAATTTAAGAAATGATATGTTTGTATATTGATCTTAGATTGATTTTTGTGGAAAATGAATGAATTGAAAAAAAATTGTAATCAAAGAGAAAGGTTTGACAACCATTTGTTTACACTTCTCAAACAAAATACCAGTCAATGAGGAAATTTATACACATGCTAATGCGACATATATTGTTTATTTAACGTACTAGACAATGACTTGCGTTAAATGTTCAGAACAGATATTTACAGGACTTGCATTTTCATCGCAGCCTTGTGTAAGAGGTCCCTGGGCAGCACGATTAAAAGACGAAACCAAGATATATACATCACGTTCAATGTACACAATGTATGAACAAATTTTTGTTGTGGCAAAAGGAATGCCAATTATCTCTAAAATGGCTCTTTATACAGTGAGCAGGCTACATATCGATGCATGTACCCATTCTAAGTAATATACTTCTCAGCGACATTACAGCTCATTTAGTCTAAAAAATATGAATTGAGCTGTAAGTTTCAAAATTGTGCATTGGAGTATTAGTACAGTCAAAATACGAAAAAAAAAGGGGTCAACCTAGAACTAATTGCAACAGAAACGATTCCACTTGCATATAGTCTGAAAAATACCTAAAAACAACATACTAAAAATAAACAAAAATTGAAGTGGTGGATCAATGCCTAATTTGCATAAATTCAAAATGGCCGCCATATCAGACTTCAGTACACATGGTGAGACACAGAGAACCTATTTTAGCCTATATCTCTAGATATGAGACACGTGGAGAGCTAATTTTAGTGTCTTTACCTATGTTTTCGGGGTCAAGAAACATGATTATGGCATTATTACCAGC
The DNA here is from genome assembly GCA_029962745.1 of Echinometra lucunter. Taxonomy (NCBI): domain Eukaryota; kingdom Metazoa; phylum Echinodermata; class Echinoidea; order Camarodonta; family Echinometridae; genus Echinometra; species Echinometra lucunter. The sequence goes on from CM057152.1 coordinate 33,315,749, forward strand.
TTACAACTACTCCTTAACTCCTAATTTGCATAAATTTGCATAAAATTAGCCTTTTTAAAAATTCAAAATGGCTCCCAAGTTGCATTTTAAAAACTAAATCTCATCTGATACTCATGGAAAGTTAATTTCAATGTCCTTATATCCATCGTTTGGGGATGAAGAAGATTTATAAGCATTACTAGCAAGTTATACCTATCCACTGACTCTTAATTTGCATAAATTTGCATACAATTAACCCCTTTCCACATCTAAATGGCAGCCATTTCAGACCACATTAAATACGCAGAACATACTTTAGCCTATATCTCTACATCCGAGACACGTAGAAAGCTAATTTTAGTATCTTTACCTATGTTTCTGGGGTCAAGGAACATGATTATGGCATTATTACAGCTTACAACTACTCCTTAACTCCTAATTTGCATAAATTTGCATAAAATTAGCTTTTTGAAATTCAAAATGGCTGCCAAGTTGCATTTTAGCCTATATCTCTACATCCGAGACACGTAGAAAGCTAATTTTAGTGTCTGTACCTATGTTTTCGGGGTTTGGGAAGATGATTATGGCATTATTACCAGCTTACAACTACTCTTTAACTCCTAATTTGCATAAATTTGCATAAAATTAGATTTTTGAAATTCAAAATGGCTGTCAAGTTGCATTTTAGCCTATATCTCTAGATCTGAGACATGTAGAAAGCTAATTTTAGTGTCTTTACCTATGTTTTCGGGGTCAGGGAAGATGATTATGACATTATTACCAGCTTACAATTACTTCTTAACTCCTAATTTGCATAAATTTGCATAATTTTAGCCTTTTTCAATTCGAAATGGCTGCCATGTTGCATTTTAAAACTCTTCCTCAATTGATACTCATGGAAAGTTAATTTCAGTGTCCTTATATCCATGGATAGGGGGTGAAGAAGATTAATTTATCAGTAATACTAGCAAGTTACAACTATCCAAGGACGTTTAATTTGCATAAATTTGCATACAATTAACCCCTTTTCACTTCTAAATGGCCGCCATGTAAGACCACAGTATACATGAAGTTATTCTAGCCTACATCTCTAGATCTGAGACACAGAGAGCTAAATGTAGTGTCTGTACCTATGTTTTGGGGGTCTAGGAACATGATTATGGCATTATTACCACCTGTTAACTACTCCTTAACTCCTAATTTGCATAAATGGGCATAAAATTAACCGTTTTGCAATTCAAAATGGCTGCCATGCTGCATGTTTAACATCCTGTCTCATCTGATACTCACAGAAATTTAATATCTGTGTCCCTGTCCATGGTTAGAAGGGGATGAGGTAGATTTAGCATCACTAGCAAGTTATAACTATCTACTGACTCTTAATTTGCATAAATTTGTATATAATTAACCCCTTTAAATTAAAAATGGCTGCTTTATGGCCTGTCCAAGACCAATATAATATACATGTAGTTGGTGACACGTAATAAGTTTATTTTGATGTTATTCTTGGGTGAAAGAACTTGACTGTTAGATACAGCAACTTACTATACCGGGTGTCCCAGAAAAAGCGGAACGGTGGATTTTCGGTACTTTAACTTCAGAAAGTAGATAATCTTTTGTTTTAGTAGGTCAAGTATCTTCTACCAAAGAGAATGATATCAAGAGCATTAAATTTGATGAAGTAATTTGGATTCTATGCCCGTTTCTTAAAATATTTAGAATTTCGCGTGTTTTTCGCGACAGTTGAGAGCAGAATTGTGGGGGGGGGGGTGGAATGGCCTTTCGTATGGCAGTGTATTAGCATGTTTTGTTGCTGACATGCATCAGTGGACATCCCGCAATCATGAAAGGCCATCCCGACACAAAGCTACTCTCATCAGTCGCCAAAAATTTGAAATGACCGTATTTTAAGAAATAGGCATAGCATACAAATTACTTTCCCAAATTCAATGATCTTAGTATCATTTTCTTCCTTGGGCGATACTTCTGTAAAAACGTTATCTACTTTTTGAAGGTAAAGAACTGAAAATCCACCGTACCGCTTTCTTTTTTTTGGGGGGGGGGGCACCGGGTATATACTGTACTAGTCGGTTAGATAATTTACAGACCTAAATGTTTCTTTGCGAAGAATTTTTTCATTAATGATGATAATACTACTAATAATCAGTCTCCGTCATGTCTGACGGAGACGCTCATGGCGCTCCAAATATTATTACCCCGGTCATACATGTAGCTTAGCGATTTGGATTCCTATGTGGTTAATGAATATTTTCAGCTTTGTTGCCCAACAACAACTTTGAGCAAGTTTCATAATTTGCATTAATATATATATAAATACGGGTTATGCCGCCCAAGACAACTTAAATGTATATACAGAATGTGTGAAATGATCCCTGTATGTTAACTGTGTAAGTGCAGTGATACAGCATTTTAATCTAACTTAATAGTGCTGTTCATCTGTAGTGAATTCAGCCTGTGATGAAACGTAACAAGGTAAATTCATGTATGATACTTCCATAAAATATGAGTTTTGTTGAGGCCTATGAATTTTAAATATATTTTTGAAATTATAAGGAAGCCCCCTTCCACCATGCCCACGGTGTGAAGCTTTTTTCTTTTTCATTATGAAATTATGTGATTTGGTGCATACATTATATGCCGATTTGTATGTACTGTAAGGAGACATATTATGATTTTGAACTCTAATAACTATTTTGTAGTAATTGCAATATGTACCTCAGATATATTGAATCAACTATACATATGTTGCTAGCAAATTATATTCTACAATAATAGGCAGTGCACAGTGCACTCACGTCAACAGTATACGCACAACAACCAATATGATATATTTTGGAGCTACAGTAAACAGCGACGTGATACGGAGGCCACCAGAAGACATGAGGAGAATAAATTCTCCATGGATTATTGTATTCCCTCAAAATAATCATTTTGTTCACTCTAAATGATCATTTCACTCCCTCCCAACATCACTGCCTCTCCTAATAACTTTTGTGATCCCTCCAAATAACTACTGCGTCCCCTCGCAATATTGTTGACAGCCGTTATATTCGGTGGGCGCGGATTTGCTGTATAAGTACCTTTATTTTGGGCAGGGGAATGGCCTGTATTATCATCCCCCAATGATTCACGACTGAATATGACATGGCCCTTTTTATCCCCTCAAAAGGCGAAATAAAGAAAGAAAATGGGTAAACAGTTAAGAAAACTTAATGAAAAAAAACCAGAAAACCCTGGGAGCGTTCGCTCGTTTTGCTCGCTTTCATTTCACGTATCTCAACAAATGCCGGTTATGATCCTAATGAAAGGAAATCGGTACACATCTTGTCTTTCTAATGTTATACTAGGGAGGTGGAAGGGGAGACCTCCCTGGTTATACTATCCTTCTACTCATAAAATGTTTGTCAAATAATTGCACACACTTAGAAAGAAAAGTTGAGTGTTGCACCCTAAATGCAACACTTGCAGCACCTTTCATGAAAAAGGTGCAAAGATGCATCATTTTGTACTTGTTTGCTCCAGGAAATGCCCGTCTGCACCCTTAAAGATGCAACTTCGCGCCTTTAAGAATGCAGAAATTTTTGCATTCAAAAGGGTACAAATTTGCACCTTTCCTGAAGGGTACAACTCTAGCCACTGCACCTTAAAGGTACATTTTGCATCCTTAAGGGTGCTTGGTTGTACCCTTAAAGGTGCAAAGTGCTTTAGGGTGCAAAGTTGTACCCACAAAGGAGCTTCCACTGTTCCATTTGAAGGGTGTAAAATTGAACCCGTTTTTTCTTAGTGCAAGGAGTCGAAGGGCATGACCTAAAACAGAAAAAAAAAATTTCAAGAGATTATCGCTTATACTTAATTGCCTATTAAGGTCATACCAAATATGAGAAAGGAAAGTAAAAATACATTGCTAAGATAATGAGAATGAAGTAACAATACACTATAACCTGTTCTCATTATTTGAAAAACCATTTTTTTTCTCGTTCTGCTCGCTCTTAAAGTATAAATATTGTCGAACACCAGGCACTCCTGTTCCCTCAGCAAGATGTCCGGATATTACAGTAGTTTTGCAGAGGTGTGCAAGCATTCTCGAATTCTGTGGGAGGAGTGCGTCATACAGTCATCTATTTCATTTTGGTAAAAGATCGTTTCTATCGCTTATAAAACATGATAAATAATAGTTTCGGGTGCCAAACAATTACCCAAATAGCCACATATTTGGCAATTAGGTGATCATATACCACACGTATTCAGATTTCTTTGAGGCCCATGGAAGAGTATAAATTTTTCTTTGCTTGCTGCGCTCACTTGAATAAAATTTAGACACACAATAGTATGGAGGGCAATTTGGACATGTACGTGAGTTGACTAATAGATAATTTACGTATTATAGACAGGCCTATAGTGCATTTTGAAGACAAAATTTATTTCCTCGCTTGCTTGGATCGCTCATATTTCTAATCGGGGTTATATTGAATAGAAAAAAAATTGGACCATTGAGGTGTTAGAATAGAGTTATATTTGAAAGGGAGGCGACCGATTATACCATTGAAGACAAAATGCCAGTTTTTCATCAAATTAGTGTTTTTTTTTTGTTTTTTTTTATAGATTTTTTTGTTGTTTTGTTTGTTTGTTTGTTTGTTTGTTTGTTTTCTTTTTTTTTTTTTTTTTTTTTTTTTGGGGGGGGGGGGGGGGGGTTAGCTCGTTTCGCTGGTTCGTTTAAAGAGTATGGTTTAGACAGTAACAAAGTACCGAAAAGTCATAATTGGCAGTCAGGTTGCCAAAGTCCTCATATGTGAATTTGATGACAACCATTTGCCAGACCCTTTCCCAGCTTGGTCGCTTCGCTTCCTCGCCAAGAATATTCCATAACTGGCAGTCAGAGAATATTCCATCATCCACGACCGCGAACACAAATCAACACCCCTGCGGTGTTAATGCAAGGGAACACAACATGGCGGCCATTTTGAATTGGCTTAAGGATGAATTCTATGCAAATGTATGCAAATAAGGAGTTTAGGAATAGTTGTAAGCTGTTAATAATGATATAAGCATGTTCCTTGGGTCCTTAAACATACGTAGAGACACTGAAATTAGCTTTCTATGAGTCTCAGATCTATAGATGTATGCTAAATGGGTTTTGCTTGTCTACTGTATTCAACATGGTAGCGCATAATCCTTAAGGTTTATGTTTTTCCCCTCATTTCCCCCCTTGTTTTCTTTCTCTCTTTTGCTTTTTTTTGCGCCCCCTCAAAGTGCCGCCCGGGGCACTTGCCCCCCTTTGCACCCCCTTGCACCCCCTTGCACCCCCTAGATACGCCAATGATTTTATGCAAATTTATGCAAATTAAGAGTCAGTGGATAGTTGCTAGTAATGCTATGATAAACCTCTTTCATCCCCTACCCTTGGATAAGCACACTGAAATTAATTTTCTATGAGTATCAATTGAGGTAGAGTTTTAAAATGCAACTTGGCAGCCATTTTGAATGAGAAAAAGGCAAATCTTATGCAAATTTATGCAAATTAAGAGTCAGCAGATATTTGATAGTAATGCTGTGATAAATCTCTTTCATCCCCTAACCTTGGACACTGAAATTAACTTTTCATGACTATCAATTGAAGTAGAGTTTCAAAATTCAACTTGGCAGCCATTTTTTAATTTTAAAAGGCTAATTTTATGCACATTTATGCAAATTAGTAGTAAAGGAGTAGTAAGCTGGTAATAATGCCATAATCATGTTCCTTGACCCTGAAAAGACACTATAATTAGCTTCTTATGTGTCTCAGATCTAGAGATATCAGTTAAAATAAGTTCTGCGTATCTAATGTGGTCTAATATGGCGGCCATTTAAAAGTGAAATCAGGGTTAATTATATGCATATTTATGCAAATTAAGAGTCAGTGGATAGTTATAACTTGCTAGTAATAATACTATAACAATTTTCGCTCATCCCCTAACCATGGAAAAGGACAATGAAATTAACATTACATGAGTATCATATGAGATAAAGTTTTAGAACATGCAAAATGGCAGCTAATTTAGTATGAAAAAGGCTAATTCTATGCAAATTTATTCAAATAAAGAGTTAAGGAGCAGCTGTAAGCCTGTAAGTATGCCACAATCATGATCCTTGGCCCCAAAACATGGGTAAAGACATTACATTTAGCTATCTTTTTGTCTCAGATCTAGAGATATTGGCTAAATTGTAAGTTCTGCAAGACATTATGTACTGTGGTCTGATATGGCGGCCGTTTAAAAGTGAAAAGGAATTAATAATATGAAAATTTATGCAAATTGAGAGTCAGTGAAGAGTTATAACATATTGCAATGATAAATCTTCTTCATCTTCTAACCAAAGATAAGGACACTAACAATGATTTTCCATGAGAATCAATTAAGATACAGGTTTAAACATGCAACATGGCAGACATTTTGGATTGAAAAAAGGCTAATCTTAAGTAAATTCATGCATATTATTAGTTAAGGAATAGTTCTAAGCTGCTAATAATGCTATAAACATCTTCCTTGTCCGCTAAAACATAGGTAAGAACACCAAAATGTGTTTTCTATTATTTTGTCTGATATCTGAAGATATAGGCTAAAATATTGTCTTTATAGCAGCAATTTGGAATTGTTAAGGATTAATAATAATGGATACTATAATAAATCTCCCTCATCCCCTTCTAACCAAGGGCAGGGACACTGATATTGACTTTCTGTGAGTATCAGATGAGACAAAGTTTTAAGCATGCGGCACGGCACCCATTTCGAATTGAAAAAAGGGGTTAATATTATGCATACTTATGCAAATTAGGAGATATGGAGTATTCATTTGGTGGTGATATTGACAGAATCATGTTCCTTGACCCCCCAGACATAGGTAAAGACACTAAATTTAGCTCTCTGTATGTCTCAGATCTGGAGATATAGGCTAAAATAGGTTATCCGTGTATACCGTGGTCTGCAATGGCGGCCATTTAGAAGTGAAAGGGGTTAAAATTTTATGCAAATTTATGCAAATTAAGAGTAAGTGGATAGTTGTAACTTGCTAGTAATGCTGATAAATTTTCTTCATCCCCTACGCACGGATATAAGGACACTGAAATTAACTTTCCATGAGTATCAATTGAGGAAGAGTTTTAAAATGCAACCTGGCAGCTATTTTGAATTTTAAAAAACCTTAATTTTATGCAAATTTATGCAGATTAGGAGTTAAAGAGTAGATGTCAGCTGGTAATAATGCCATAATCGTGTTCCTTGACCCCCAGAACATAGGTAAAGACACTAGAATTAGCTTTCTGCTTGTCTCGTATCTAGAGATATTGGCTAAAATAGGTTCTGCGTGTTTACTCTGATATGGCCGCCATTTAGAAGTGCAAAGGGGTTAATTGTATGCAAATTTATGTAAATTGAGAATCAGTGGATAGTTACAAATTGCTCTCAATCCCATGATAAATCTCTTTCATCCCCTAACCATGGGTAAGGATACTGAAATTAACTTTCCATGCGTATCAATTGAGTTAGAGTTTTAAAATGCAATTTGGGAGCCATTTTGAATTGAAAAAAGGCTAAAATTATGCAAATTTATGCAAATTAGGAGTTAAGAAGTAGTTGTAAGCTGGTAATAATGTCATAATCATCTTCCCTGACCCCGAAAACAGGTAAAGACACTAAAATTAGCTTTCTACATGTCTCGGATCTAGAGATATAGGCTAAAATGCAACTTGGTAGCCATTTTGAATTTCAAAAAGCTAATTTTATGCAAATGTATGCAAATTAGGAGTTAAGGAGCAGTTGTAAGCTGGTAATAAAGCCGTAATCATGTTCCTTGACCCCAGAAACATAGGTAAAGACACTAAATTTAGCTTTCTACGTGTCTCGGATGTAGAGATATAGGCTAAAGTATGTTCTGCGTGTTTAATTTGGTCTGAAATTTCCCCCATTTAGATGTGGAAAGGGGTTAATTGTATGCAAATTTATGCAAATTAAGAGTGAGTGGATAGGTATAGCTTGCTAGTAATGCTTATAAATCTTCTTCATCCCCAAACGATGGATATAAGGACATTGAAATTAACTTTCCATGAGTATCAGATGAGATTTAGTTTTTAAAATGCAACTTGGGAGCCATTTTGAATTTTTAAAAAGGCTAATTTTATGCAAATTTATGCAAATTAGGAGTTAAGGAGTAGTTGTAAGCTGGTAATAATGCCATAATCATGTTTCTTGACCCCGAAAACATAGGTAAAGACACTAAAATTAGCTCTCTACGTGTCTCATATCTAGAGATATAGGCTAAAATAGGTTCTCTGTGTCTCACCATGTGTACTGAAGTCTGATATGGCGGCCATTTTGAATTTATGCAAATTAGACATTGATCCACCACTTCAATTTTTGTTAATTTTTAGTATGTTGTTTTTATGGCTATTCCAGATTATATGCAAGTGGAATCGTTTCTGTTGCAATTAGTTCTGTTTTTTTTTCATATTTTGACTGTACTATATACCAAAAGTAATATTTTGGTACACAAAGAAGCCTAGAAATCAGTGTCTGGGTAATTTCTGTCTTTATATAGAAATAAGAGCACATGGCCTTCTTATGTCCTCAACTTTGACGACTTAAGCAGACTTAATCATGACAGGACACCCCATACAAGGAGCCAGGGATCTTCAGTAGATGTTAAATAAGTATTTTTTGATGATGCCCCGGATGAATTAACGACAGAATCGTGGCAGCACCCTTCATCAATGGAAAAATAAACGTATTGCTTTCTGTAAAATATGACCATCAAGGTCGTTAAGTCATGCAGCGACATGGCATGGATGCGGACGAAGCGACGGAAGGGTAATCGCTGAGTTTATATCACCCCTTGGTTGTGATGGGAGAGGGGGAGGGGGAAGGGGGATACATTACAAAAGGCATGTCTTCTTTAATGTATCCTCGTGTATGATGGAACATTCATTGCAGACATTAAAGGCTAATAAAATGGGCATTATGAAACTCAATTCCCACAATGGGCTCTCAGTGAAAAATACAAAGATGTAGGGGATTAATGATCTCCTCACCAGCGGATAATAAATTGATAACGATCAACATCTCATCAAGTTTCATAATGAGGTCGATTATATTCAATGATTTTGAATGCTCATACTGCTACATCTTGTGACCCACTGAGTTTAATTATCACATTCACAGTCATCAGTCCTGCCTTTTTCCTTAATATTTTGTATGCATACTGTTATTTTTCAGGACCATTTACTTCAGGTCAACACTGTTTTGTATATTTAGATCAAAATTGCTCTGTACATTGATTTGCCGGAATATTGATACGGGAATAAATAAATCAAACCAAATCAAATCTTTTCCAAAAAAACCCTTTATTTCATTTTTGATAACCACTCGACAATGTTTTGTCCTACTTTGTCCTACTGATAACCGCCTGGGTAATATAAAGAAATCATTGATGAAGTGATCGAACCATCGATTTATAAGTTTCAAATATCGCTCAAATTATACGCACCAGTGTTGTAAATCGGTGGGTTTGTCCTCAGCAATTAACCCGTTATACCTACTGATTATTTTTTCGTCTCTATAGATTTAATACAGAAACCACGAAATTACAGTAGGCAGTGGGCTAAACAAGAGTCATCTAAGATAGCTCAAATTGATGTTTTAATCAATTCCAAGAGACTCGGGGGGGGGGGGGGGGAGTGGGTGTTTCATAAAGCTGTTCTAAAGTTATGAATGACTTTACGAAAGACTTGGAATATGGCAAGCCAAATTGGATTCTCAATCATTATAAGTCACTTCAGCTATAGGTGAAATATGCAAATGTATAATACTTTTGTTCTCAAACATTTTTATTGTGACGTTTCTTGCCACAGTTTAACTGAAGTCATGGTAAATGCAGTCACACTTTGTTAACACGTTGGGAGAAATTGTGGGCATCCCACTTGGCACTTCATATTCAAGTCGTTTGTAAAATCATGCCTAACTTTACGAGCAGCTTTATGAAAACCCCCTGAACGGCAAGACCGAATTTCCTAGTCTCTGACTTGTCATGCTTGTTGGAAGGTTCGCGTAACCCAAAGGCCGTTGAGAATGACGACTGACAGGACCGAATTTCTCGGTCTTGCAGACCTAATGAACATCTGAACTCCAGCCAGAAGGTCCATTAGACCGGAGGCCCTGTGAATGAAGATGTAAAAGACACAGTTTCTCGATTTCGTTGGCTTTCAGACAAATGCAAGTAAGGTTCACATGACGGAAAGGCTCAACCATGTATACGAGACCGAAGACACACATGACCCAACTTTTCGGCCTCGTGCATCTACTGAAAAAGAATCAGGTTTTCCAGACCGTCAACCAACCACAGTGACTATGACGAGACCGACTTTTTCGCTATCTTGGGCCTCCTGGAAACTTTTCAGAAGTTTTACATGACCGGGGACCTGGCAATACAGAAGACAGATATTCTCAGTCCGTGGATCTTCTGTGAATATGACTACCTCTTTCAGAAAACTGGGGACCGGCAATAACCCCTAGCAGCGAATAAACAATCATAACTTACACTTTTCTATAATGCAACAAGCGATGTCCGATGTTTTTCATTGAGAACGCCTACAAAAATAAGTTTGTAAATGAGAATGCAGAAATACCTCACAATCACTACAAAACTATAAGAGCTAGAACTACGGTAAGTCATAGAAAGCATAATTATACCGTCTTACTTACCTTTAAAAGAAATATTAAGAACCAGTATGACATGAAATCATTAAGTCTTCAGCCCTATTCCCCGCCTAAACTTCCATTTTAAATATTCAGAATGTCTCGTGGGCTGCCAACTCTATCATAGCTATTACCGCTAATCAAGACGAATGGTCGTTTATTAGGACATTAAATTGGCAATGAATATGATTGCTCGCTATCTTCAGCATAATACGGCGACTATGAGGCGCTGCATGGTGATTGGCGACAAGATTGTTTAAAAAACAATCGCAGGCCCATCGCTAGATTGATAAGACAAAGAGAGAAGATTAATTTGCATAGAAGGGATCAGTATACATGGAAACGCATTCTTGATGGTGACATATCAAACTTGGCAAGTGAACGGTAATTAATCTACGACAAATGGGAGAGATGGTAATGGAGGAGGAGGATGATATCCAGAATGATTATCTTATTAATGAAAAACGGGCCTGTTACGTAAATCGAAGAAGAGCTTTCGAATTGAAGAACTCTTAAAGTGATTACACAATGGTATTTTTTTTAAAAATATGATCGAGAATAGAATTCTAAGAAAAATTACATTAAAAATATGATGATTTTCAATCCAAATCAATGCATTTTGGCTAATTTTCTCATAAAAAAGTCGAGAGCTGACCAAAAAATTTGAGTATGAGGTATGACGTAAAAGTGGGTACCCAGCTTCGCGCATTGCAGTTGTGCTGCGCGCTAGACTGTACAATATGTATTTTACCTTGCGCGCATTTTGGTAGAAGTGCGCGACAAGGTAACCTCTTTGACGTCATTTTGACGTCAAAGTGGGTACCCAGTTGAAACTGGGTCACAGCTGAGGGGTCAAAAATACCCTGAAATCTTACCACATTTGGGGGTTTCCTTGGCAACACGACTTTTAAAAAAAATTTAGGCAGATGATTTTCTGCTAATAAAATCATGCTCTTTTAAATGAACTAACATTGTTTCAGCATTGGGTACCCCCTTTAAAAGTAACATGCAGCGCTTATTTTCACGTTCTGCGGTGGGTAAAACTGATTTTTGAAGGACATAAATAGCACCTTAATGGGTATGTTCTTTTTTGAAATTTTTATTGCAACGTTCATTTAAATGGATCTGAAAAAAAGAGGGGATAAGGGACCTCAATCATTTTAACGCCTTTACCACACTTCATAATCTTTTGGGAGAAAAATATATTCCTCCACTGGGACATTATCATGAAAGGGAGCCTGAGGATAAGAAATCAAGAAAAAGAAAGAGAATCCATATTACGATCTTGGTAAGTACATGTATATACCTTAGCAAACCACATACGTCCATGAGAGTCATCAAAAAAACAGACGGCATCTCGCATTGTGGGATATCATATACAATTGGCGCGCAAAAAAATAGTAAAAATTAAGCGTCCAGACGGCCAGCTGAGGCGCCGTGGATTCTCATCAAACAAACACATGGATATTTTTAAATTACAAGATTTTTTCCTCATTTTTTTTTTCATTGCTTCTGTTTCTCACTCTTTTCTACTTCCTTCATGCATTCTCTTTTTACTTCTCCGTCCTCTCATTCTGTTTTATGATACTTCCTTCGCCGATTTTTTTTCTCTTTTTCTCGCTATTTACCCAATATTCCTTCCTTTCATTTAACTTCTATCACTTTAAATTCGCATCTTTATTCTTTCTTAGTTACTCACTTTCATTTCCCCCTCGTCTACTTTTTGCCTTATTTTTTCTCTCCCTTTTTAATTTTCTCATTATTCCCTCACCGATGTTTCATTTATTTTTTTGTTCTGTATTCGTGTTAAACTTTAACATGATCATTCTTGAATTTAATGCTCCTTTCTAAAACTATATATTTTATGTCCCCATGCAGTCTAGACAAGATAAGTGTCTTTTTTCAATTATCTTTTTTTTTTGGAACAACTCTTTTCCCACTCTTCAAATATTTTCTCATCCTTCTTTCCATGCTGATTTTTCGTCTTCCTACTCATTTCTTCTCCTTCAGTCCACCACCTTCTCTCCTTCTTCTGCTTCGGATCACTAACGCATTTCGTGGATGTGATACCATGACGTAGTTTACTATGCCCCGCTGTGGCTTGAACCACTGACCTCTGCATCTTCAATGAGATGTTTACATCACTAAACTACGAAACCTACTCCTTCTTATATATATATATATATATATATATATATATATATATACATATATATATATATATGAGTGAAAGCAATGGAGAGAAAACATGTGAAAGCAATTGAGAGAATAATTTTATTGTTATTCTCTCCATTACTTTCACATGTATTTATTTCCACGAGAGTTGCCAAAGTTGTATCTTTTTATGTTGTACTTGCTTAAAATATATATGAATATATTTATACATAATTATATACATGCATTTTCCTTCTCTTCTTCTCCAGATATTTCTTCTTCCTCCCTTTTTTCTCTTTCCCTTTTTACCTTTCTTTGTAGGTGTCGAGATCAGGTTATGAGCTATAAATACGTGTTCTATAAATCATTCTCAAGGAGGAGGGTCTATATAATCTTTGAAGTATGAAATCATAAAATCTGCCGATATGAAACAGGATGTAGTTCCTATCAATACCAGCGTCTAATATTTCATTTCCTTATCTGTATCATGACATATTGATATTAATTCAATGCAACTATAGGTTGGACTTTCAAAAAATGGTTGACAATGTATAAAAATTACACATGTTGTATAAAATGAAACCACACACATAGAATTTATTTATATGTATATGTGACATATCTTTGTTATTCATTGTGCACTTGATGCAGTTTCACTTCCAGTATAATGCTTCACATTGTTCACACATATTTCACAATATTTTGTTTTACAAAAGAATGGTACACACAAAAGACCACAACGCTACGATTTAAAGTAATAGGTTTCAAAAAGACCTAAAAAAAATTAGCCACTTAAAAAATAAAGGAAACGACGGATACAAAATTACAGTAAAGTGGGTTTAAAATGCAGGCTCAATAGAACTCGCATTTGAAGAAAATGGCAGTGGATTTCGCGTCACTTTGGTGATTCACTTTATTTGAATAAATAAGCTTTTCCCTGTACGCCCATGTAATCTCCGATATACACCGAAGGGTTGACTTAACTAGCTATTTTTAAAGAACATTATGTCCCATATAGCTTTGCGCGATAAGTTGCATGGAAAAGATCTTGTAGTAGAAAGAGAGGAAAGGAGAGAGAGAGAGAGAGAGAGAGAGAGCAACAGATTAGTTACACTTGTAGTACCTGACACGAGTCAAACAGCCAAACCGATTCCAATGCAATCTATTCAGTGTTTATCATTATGGGTTATGTAAAATATTGTTCGGTCTGTTATCGCACTTTAATATATATATATATATATATATATTACATATATATTTAATTTAAGTATTTTTATATATATATTTCCATGAGAGTTGCCAAAGCTGTTGTATATGTTACCTGATAATAATAATGATGCTAAAAATGATGATAATAATGATGATTTCATAATTATGGGCTTATGCAGAAATGGAAATGCACACCTGAAAAACCACCTGAGGTCGGGACACTTGAGGTCGAGACACCTCAAGTCGACAACCATCCTCCGATTTATTTACCAACCCCCTTCCTGTTATCCACTGTACAAACTTTGAGTTGAAAAATGTTAAGGACTGAAACATAATTTATGTTAATGTCAGCTATTCTAAATGAAAATAAATAAGTGTGATATCATACGGGCGACAGCTAGAGAGGTTGAACAGATTATTTTTCACAATAAAGTTCAATAACATGCGGGCCGGTATATCAGGCACCCATACGTACAGTACGGACTCTATTTTGCTCGAAAATTTTCTAAGTCCCGGTGTCGACTTGAGGTGTCTCGACCTCAAGTGTCCCGACCTCAGGTGGTTTTTCAGGTGTGCATGTCGACTTGAGGTTGCCATGAAGTACGATAGTCCGCGCCCGGACCGAAACGTATACAGTATAGTACGGGCTCTATTCTGCTCAAAAGTTTTCTAAGTCCCGTTGTCGACTTGAGGTGTCTTGACCTTAAGTGTCCGACCTCAGGTGGTTTTTCAGGTGTGCATTTCCATTGCTGCATATATATATATATATATCTACATGTATATATACATGTATATATATATATATATATATATATATATATATATATGTATATAGAAACGGATTTTGATTTACATCTTTTTGTCACATCGTGGGCACTGACGAAGAGTGTGACTTCGCCTTTCATTTTTAAATGATTTTATTTTTTAATGGCATTATACGACCAACTCTGATTTTTATATACACGTATATATATATATATATATATATATATAATATATATATATATATATATATATATATATACTGAAATTAAATTGATTTTTATGCTTCATCCATAGTTGGATATTAATATATTTTGCATTGAGTAAGATCTATCGATGTAAAGCGCATGCAGAAACTTTTTTTTAAAAAGTCTCATGTGCTATAATTATGAAATCATCATTATTATCATCATTTTTAGCATCATTATTATTATCATTATCATTATCAATATTATTACTATTATTATTATCATTGTTATTATCATTATTATCATTATTGTTAATATTTTTATAATCTTTTTAAAATGAAAATCAAAAATTAGTCTTAATGAAAACTGGACAAAATTAACAGAAAAATTGCCAATTTGTACAGGAAAAATAGCGAATATAATATATTTCACACTGCGCTGCCAATTTTGCCTTTTGCGCTCATAATGCCATGGGTGATTTCTAGCATTCTGCATCAAAAGATACTGCAAAATGGTCACTTAAATGCGACACTGTACTGATATGGGTTAAACAGAAGGCGTGAATACAAGGTAAAATACAAGGTTCTTTTCTTTCTTTTCCCTTTCTCTGTTAACCATTACCTTCCTTGGTGTCATATTCCCTACCACCTCCTTCTCCTCTTCCTTCCCCCTCTTTCTCTCTCTCTCTCTCTCTCGCTCTGATATTTAACTTTGACCGACTTTTCTTCACGCTTAAAATGTCCCAGAAAAACAGGAAATCCTGAGAAAAAGATAAACTGATAAAGAAAATGCACTTAGAATGAACCCATATTTAGCATGCAATCTGGTCATAATGATTAGATAGTCACGGCAACGATATGACAACCTACGTACATGTATATACCACTCCTTTTCTCCAGATATAGTCATGAATTAATGATATTTTATAAATCCCCTGTATGAGCACAGGTAAGACCCATACCTATATATATGTAGTTCAGAGATATCTTGAAACTCATCCATAGAACGGACTTTTCTTTTCTCATTCTTCGCGATTTTTGTTTTTGTGTCAGAGAGGTTCCTTACCTTCGTAGCATTAGCGAGAAAATCTTCTTACCATCATGAGTTTTGAAAATAAAAAATAGTGAGCTCGAAGGATGACTTAGTATTTGTTTTCCCTTGGCGGCTTCATCTTCAAGACTTAATCTACGTCCCAACAACTATAGCCGGCGGTTTGTCTATAAATTGACAATCATGTTAAAAGCATTTCGGAATACTGACGAGATGGTAAAAGACAAATGGGAGGGAAACTGGGGAGAGGAAAAGTGAGCTGCGTGGGATGAAAAGGGGGATGAGGGGATCCACTTCATGGTAAAGTCTGTTAAACCAAGCTTGGGCATGTTGGGGTACTCGGAAATAATCCGACGAATTTTTGTATAGGTGGGGCTGTGCCGTCGTCGAATGAAATGTTAAAGATTTTGATAAATCCTACGAGACTGATTATGGACGCATCTTCTCGTTTTTTAAAAAGGAAATTTTTACTATTTATATCAATTTTACTAAAATGTGGAAATTTTTCCAAAAGTGTAATATGTCAATCAGTAAATTCGATGAAAGATTGTGTTCCTTGCGGAAAGAGACAGATTTCTTAGCAAAAGAGATTCCAGTAAAATACTCATTCTTTTTTTTAATAAAAATAATGCTGATATTTCACCTGGATTATTACTAGAAACTTTAACAATGGCATGTTGCCTACAACTGCCTATCATAATCTCTAGGCCACATTTTGACCAGCGTGTCAATACATTCAAATGGTGGTGTGGTGGTTCCTCGAGCATGGGATACAAAACCCCCCAAATCCAAATCGCAAATACTACTCTGCAACTGGTCCCTAAACACTTGAGGTTGCTTGGACGAGTGGGAAGGAACAATGACCGAAAGATGTTTCTCCTAATTTGCTCATTGGATTAGCAAACACAAGAGGGGAAACAGAGGTAGCGTTTCATCGTGAAGAAAATAGAAAATATGCAATCCCATTCCCCTTGCATACATAATTTGAAACAACGTTCCATATAAAGTAAAAGTTTGTTTATCAGTTTATAGAGGCCCTTTCTTCTATTATGTTTATTCGCTGTTTCACATTGTTTCCCTAAATGGCATTTTACAGTTCGAAAAAGGGGGGGGGGGGAAAAAAAAACCAAGTGATGCCCAACTGCAACAACGAATCTGCTAAACCTGCTAAACACCTTTTTGGGCGTGTCACAAGAATTTTGCTTAGTAATACGGGCGGGTATAGATAGTTCTTTTGAAATGTTTTTATCAAATTGACGTTCCAAATGAGAAAAAGGAGACTCTATAAAGTAATTTGCATCAAATTGGTTCAAATTAGTGGAAGGAGGCGCAATTCCTACTAACACGCTGTTATGGCTAAGGTAATCTGATGTGTGGTTTTATTCCTTATTAAATTAAGTGAGGTGTAATAGTATTCTACCAAAGCAAATCAAATCTTAGAACTCATGGCCTCACCCACAAACCCATACGTAACCCACCTACCATAATGCCCTCGGTCACTATTACTCAAGGACGAGACAGAGCGTGGGCAGAGGGGGCCGTCCGTCTTCTTTATCTCTTAGATGCAGCAAGAAATAGTATATTAATTTCGTATTGTTTTGTTTTGATGTTTGTGTCTTATAGCTTGCAAAATGTAAGAGAGATGCACCCCCTCTACAAAATACTCTGACACTGCCCTGTTTAGACTAAACATTTTCATTTGCATTCAATCACGGAAACACTTGGAGAAACAGCTCCCAGATATTACAAGACTACATCAATCAGAGCTCCCGACATCAGGACACGGTGTCATCCTAGCTACCCGAAGATGCGCTGATTACTCCACGAGTAAAGGATGCGTTGTCATGGTGACGACATGAAAAATATTTCCCTCTTCATAGATGAGAGATGGAGCGTAATTTTTGACACGCTAGTTGATTCTTCGTAGGATGAATGACCTACCAAACTAGGTCGCTTATTGATTTAGAGTACTGTACTGCATGATTAAGGATAATCCTATGTGGAAGTAATCATTTCAGTTTCCGTGCTGTCAGTCTAATTCAATAGCAACTGTATGATCATATGAGTGAAGGCTGCTAAATTCTCGAAACAAATTTGGACTTGACCTGATAATCAAACATAACATTCATATTTTATCACTTAGTGCTTTCCATGGCTTTGCATCAACAAAGCTTTTCAAATGTAATTTTGTGGGTCTTCTCATGACAATGCTCTTGGGCCTAATCTTAATTAGTGAATACCTATGGCTATATCACATCGTATGCAATAATTCTTACACATACGATTATTGTATAGAGAAGATCACTATTTCTTCCCTCGAGTTACATGCATCCAACATTCGAGCATCAGGAAGGTTCATGTAGCATTCACTCAGCACCATCTCTTGGCGCGACCCACCACCCACCAAGCTACGAAGTGATGGAAACGTGAACTGAGGGAGAATATCTTTTGTGATTACAAGCGTACATGACGGGTTAAAAGTTTGTAGAAACTGCGGAATGACTTGTTTATCAAAGTTTAATGCAGAAATAAGAAAACAAACACCTCCCGGTGGAAGGAGATAATGACATGCAGATTTCCAGGATTTGCACGTCTTCTGGCTAAGGTAATAGAATCAATGACATTCTCCAAATAGTTGTGCGTCTGATGAAATGATGAAAAAGGGAGAACAAGATATCATGAATTCAAAATTCTAAAATAACATGCTTAGTTGGGATCAACTAGGAAATAAGGGGCACCACGTATATCGAGGGTTTAGGGCAACAAAGGGCTATCTGCGTTTTTGGCCATTTTGAGAAAACTTGCAATGAGTTATGTTGTAAACACTGGTTTAATGCAGATGGCCATACATATCTCGGGTGATACCCTGCTGGAGCAAAGTTTACTATAGAAACCATTATTACCAATGGGTTCCCGTCTCTTACAGATCATTTTGATGTCAATAACCTATTTGACCCCAAAATGCAGATAGCCCTTTGTTGCACTAAACCCTCGAGATATATATATATATATATATATTATTGATCTTTCATCAAAGAACTCTCTTCATGAGGAACTCTAATCAGAAGGATCAATGAATTATTTTTTTAGAATAGGGTGGACGCAATTACTGGTTAATGCACTGAGGGTGATTAATACCCCCGCCGTAATGTGTGTACCAAATTTCATGAGCATTGCTCGAAAAATGAGGAAGTAGTTCGATCCGCAATAAATTCCCCTAATTTATTGCCATAATAATGCCGCTACCATGGCACGCTGTTTCCGACACATTAAAAATATATGTGTAGCACATCTTCACTACAAGACCAATTTATGTGCCAAATTTTATGAGCACTGCTGAAAAACAGAGGAAGTAGTTCCATCCGCAAGATTTGCAACGGACCGACCGACCGTCCGTACGCTGATTCCTATTATATACCCACTTCCAACTTCGTCTGACGGGGGTAGAAATATCGATGCTGTATACTAAAACCTTCATTACGTAAAACCAGCGACGAATTAAAGTTACAAAGAGACAGGTAAATGAAATTTGGCACTTCAAACTTCATTTGAAGGGGGTAGAAATATCGATGCTGTATACTAAAGTCTTCATTACGTAAAACCAGTCAATCAATGTTACAAAGAGACATATCAAATCATTGCAGTGAACTGATTTAACTCCATTTTGAAGATTGCCATATTGGAAAAAAAGAGTGGACGACAAAACCATCCTCCATAAAGTCATACGACAATAAGTTACATGTTTTTCAAAGCACATGAAAATGAATAACCCAACGAGGAAGGTTCAGTCTATACTTCGAAACGCCAAGTGATGCGTATCGCAGAAATAGCAGACAAAAGTCAAGGAACACTGAAACAGAGGGTTCCTATTAGAACCCAGTTTCACACCAGTGTTGTCTGGTAGCACCTTTTAAGCTAACACCACTTCATCTCTTTCAAGATGGATCCCACCTTACCGTTATCCCAAGGAAATGCGCAAATAAGCCCTGTTTACCCATCGCAGTGACTTTACTCAGCCCTTGGGGGTTCATGTATAAGGCCAGTGGCTTAGGAAAGCAAATATGATGAACCGAAAACAGTGAGCTAACGTTAAACAGTTATGTAGGACGGGAGATGACACAAAAAGACAATCTTAGAAACCCTTTCTCACGGACTTGATCTGGTTCGAATATGTCGAATATACAAAAGATTACCCTTCCTGTAAAACCATGATCATAGGGTGGGGACGCAAAAACTATATATTCAGCTATTTTCAAATGGCAAATCATTGTTAGGTTTAAGCATTTACCGACGTTATTCAAAGTAAGGGAAGGGCTTCATTATGCAACCATTCATCGAAGCCTAATATTTTTTATATCGTCTGCAAAATACTGAATGATTGAAGGTCAGTGTTTTTTCTGTTTCTGTAACGAGTACATTGATTAGAAATTGTGACGCACATTGATCATTATTTCAAAATTACGTACAAATAAACTTTGGCTTTCAAAGTTACAGTGGTTTTTTTTCTGTTTCTGTAACGAGTACATTGATTAGAAATTGTGACGCACATTGATCATTATTTCAAAATTACGTACAACTAAACTTTGGCTTTCAAAGTTACCCACGCATAAGGTTTTATTTGGAAAAAACAACAACAATAAAACATCATCAGATAAATTGTTATGATTGCAGTGATAAGGTTATCAAAAATGAAAATACATTATCATTCATTAATTTATTCTACAAAAGTGATAAACATGAAAAAGAAGATTTATGATATCAAGCAAGAGTTCAAGAAAAATGTTATCTTCATAAATACATTCATAAAAGCTTTCACATGCCACAAAATCTAGCTCTTTAGCTGTCCCTACATTTTTAACCTGATTTAGTTAATGTGAATGTTTTCACATTAATTGTAATGCCATAATGCTATATTATTTTGTATACGCAAATTATATGCAACTTTTTTCCTGGAAATAAATGAAATGAAATGAAATGAAGTATAGAAAAAAACATCATATTTACATAACAAATCAGTTTGCCTAGAAATCGTTGCAAAACTTCAAATGTTCCGATACTACTTATCAATATCATCAGCAAATGACTATGATTATGCAAAGCTTTAACCCACTTACTTCAGACTGTGTGGATCTAATAAGTCGGATATCTAATATCCAGGGTTCTCACTAGAAAAAAATCCACACATGGTTCCCACTCTGCGCGAAGCGTGGAAGTTTTCCGGGTTTAACACCTGAAGTTAGGTGTGGCGGCAGTATATGCTATAGTAAAAGGATAAAAAATAATTCTTGGTAAGCAGGAGTTGTCTACTAATGGCATACAAGTAAAAAGACATGGCCAAAAAGCAAAACAATCTGTGACATTTATCATTATTGTTAGGAATATATACTCCAATATTCTTTTACCCTTGTTGCCACGCATGGTGCAGCAATTTCACACATGGTTCCTCCTCGTCTGAAACCCTTTACGCATGGTATTGGAACCATTAGTGTTATGTACTGGCGAGAACCATGCTGATACCTTTTCCATGACATATGAAATATTTCCTTGACAAACAAAACTACTTGTCAATAACTAAGTAACAAAGCATCCATATATAGGAAGTCTAAATCCCTTATATTATTAAGGGCTAAGAGTGGATTAAGGAATAAAATAGGCTTTGTTGTCTTTATTTCACTTTATGTTTGGCTTACCGTGTCTGTTCTAAATCATGGAAATATGAATCACAACATCCTGTTCGAAATTCATTAGAAATTTCATGTATACGGTAATGGTAAACAGTGCATACAGCTTAAAGTTGTTGGTAAAGTAATGAAATAAACTGTTTGAAAATTTATATTAAAGGTTGGCGCAAAATCACTAACACTTAATATAGTGAAAGAGATATTTGCTTTTATTTGCATAATCTGGCTGCATTTTACGTATTTTACGGGGAAGAAACGAAAATAGCCTATAATATGTCTACTCGAGAGTAAAACCATCTTCCACGTTTCAAGAGGTTATGTCGAATGTTGGGCTTCAAAATGAAACCGGTTGTATCGTCAACAGGGCAAAAAACCTTTAAAGCAACCTGTTTTGACACGAACTTGTAAAACATCATTCGCTGTCAAAAAATTTTGGTCATCGCTTACGATTCATAAACCTAATCTTTTTTCTGTCGGTGTTGGATGCATGCTGTATCCGGGTGCAGCATCCATGGAGCATCCAGGGTTCTCTTAAAATAGTTTCGGCCTTCATAGAGAATGCATATGTGGGGTTAATCAGGTAGAATGCATAATCCCAGACTAATTCGCGCTCTGTTCACCACCCTGTCTTAAATTCATCAAAGCTAAGTGATGGGTAGTCTTGGCTCGAGTCTACACTTACCATAAAATAAACGTTTTGCCAATATCTGGTGCTAAAACAAAAAAGAAAATGACAAAAAGACAGAAAATTCAAATTTCGGTCACGAAATTTCGAAATTCATTGATAGGACATGACTTTGATGATGTCCCATTTTGAGTCGCTTTCTTTGAAAATTCCATCAATGAAATCTTAATTTCATCATTGTTAGAATGAGTTAATTTCTTTGAAATGTGGATAATCGGCATCACCATGGGTTCGATTATCACCATTATTAGCTGTATCTAGTCCTCTGTTATCTTTATATCCCATTATTTCTTTCTACAGTTCAATTTATTCAAAATTTCATGTCACAATGACAATATATTGCCTTTAAGGCTTGAATGGGGGGGGGGGGAGAAAATTTGTTTTGCACGTGGCAGTTGTTGTCACTCTTTTTGTTTTTTATAGTGATGCGGTGAATGTGTTGATGAGTAAAGTGCCATCTTTACCGGCACACTGAGTCAGGAGTTGCCTACAATGTGGAAATCATATTTGGACGCAATATTACATGCCGTTGTTACAATAAGCGAATAACTTGGTAGGAGTCTAATAGACTAATCGATATACTTTTTATTTCGGACGTGTGCAATAAGTACGCATTAGGGTCAATCGATCGCATAATATTAACACCTCCGGCCAATGATTACATACAATCATGGTCAAATGAAATGGCCATGCTTTTAAACTAGCTCCCTGGTCACTCTATGGGAAATTCTGAAAACTTGACAATGAGATGTAAGATTAACGAACGTGTACAGTAGATTGGGTTTAACCTTTTAACTGGGGATATACAGTTTCGTGGTGGTCTCGGAAATGTCATCCAATTCGCTTGAAGGATTTGGCGACTGTCGCGGTTTAAGTCATTGAGAACACAGAGGATGTTTCATAAAGCTATTCGTAAAGTTACGAATAACATTACGAACGACTTGAATATGGCAAGCAAAATGGGATGCTCAATCAATACAAATCGCATCAGCTAGCGGTGACATAGGCAGACGTAGATTAATATTACTTTTGTTTACAAATCTTTTTATTGTTAAGTATTTTTCCACTCGGAATTTAATTGAGATTATGTGAAATCCGGTCATACTTTCTTAAAACCTCGCAAAAAAAACTTTGGAAATCCCATTTGGCACTTCATATTCAAGTCGTGTGTAAAGTCATGCGTAACAGCTTAATGAAACACCCCCATAATTCGCCAGTCAGATACGGATATTTTCGCTCATCATTTTGCCCGACCATATTTATCATCATTAATTAATTAAAGGAGAATGAAACCCAGGCATCAGTGTCCTCTTTGCGAATGGAGATGACCAAGAAGAGTAAACAGTGAAAGTCTGAGCAAAATCGGGCAATCTGTTCAAGAGTTATGAATTTTGAAAGTTTCAGTAAATCCCTATTTGGGGATCCTTAAGTTGGCAACTTTGC
Source organism: Echinometra lucunter (assembly GCA_029962745.1). Classification (NCBI taxonomy): domain Eukaryota; kingdom Metazoa; phylum Echinodermata; class Echinoidea; order Camarodonta; family Echinometridae; genus Echinometra; species Echinometra lucunter. The sequence continues at coordinate 33,339,642 of CM057152.1, forward strand.
CAGCATCTGTGATGTCATCTTGGACAACTCTCCATTCATTTTGTGCATAAATTTTCAAAAAAATGGATTTATATAAAATTTCAAGTCAGGAATCAACATAATTCTTCCCAAAATGATTGCAGAATGGGTGTAGCCATGCAATACTCAAACAATAAATCAAACGAATTTCTGTTTTTCTTGAAAATAAAGAAAATGTGAAATTCTGTGTACAAAATGAATGGAGAGTTGTCCACTATGACATCACAGATGCTGGCAAAGTTGCCAACTCAAGGATCCCCATAATAAGGATTTACTTAAACTTTCAAAGTTCACAACTCTTGAACAAATTGTCCGATTTTGCTCGAACTTTCACTGTTTACTCTTCTTGTTCTTCTTCAAGTTCACTGGAAGCACACTGATGTCTGGGTTGCATTCTCCATTAATGATAACAAGAGTGACTTTGTCTTCTAATGTGCAACATCTTTAATTCAATCACAAACATGAACACATCGGAAATGTTGGCATGCAAGTCATAAAAAGCTTTAAAAACAAAAACAAAAACAAAACAAAAACAAAAAGGGAAAATGAAGGAGAAAGATTAAGAAGGTGGAGGACACGGAGGAGGAGGAGGAGAAAACGAAGAAGAAAGAGGAGGAGGAGGGGAAAACGAAGAAGAAGAAGAAAGAGGAGGAGAAACGAAGACGAAAGAGGGGAGGATGAAGGAGAAGATGAGGAAGAAGAAACAGAAAAAAAAGTATAAGAAGGAGGAGGAGGAGGAAAACATGATGTTTAAGCTTATTAAAGGAGTAGAGGAGTAAACTAACATCGTTTATGCAATTACAGTGATAGCCGAATCGTTAAAAGGTTATTGCTTTCCAAAGCGATTAAACCGGCGAGGCTCACAGACGGTCTGTTGTGTTTAATGGGTGGTGTTATCTAATACAAAACTGTTTCACGTGTTTGGATGATTTCATTTCAAAGTATGTTTCGCAAATTGGACATTTCATCCTAGTGGTTGGCAAATCGCAAACAGATATTAGGGTTTGGATTCTAATTGCAAATCAGAAGCTGATAGAAAAGAATTTTCAACGTTCCCTTGAGACGATCAATTAATTTCCATCTCCACCCCAAATCCTCCCACATTTGTTTTCCATATTTATCATAATTTTTGCCTCCATGTTTCGCCGTAGGCGGGACACCGTTATTTACCGATAAAAATAGCCACTCGCAGAATCAACTTTGGGCAGCTGAACGCGCAATTCTCCCGATAAATCAAATCAAACTACTTTAACGTGTTTTTATAGGGAGACCGGTTAAACGGACGAGGAACCACAAGCGCTTTTCCCCAAAGCATTTTTGAGCATCTTTCACAACAAATTTCGCTTGTAATGCCATTAAGGTGGGACTAAGCACTATTGGGGTTATTCACTCAATTCAACATTTTTGACCATTCTCTTCTTAGCAGTACCCTCGAGCAAATCCACAGAACAATAGTCTGTCTTCCTGTGAGGTTGCACTGGGGTTGAAGAGTTCATAATAATGACAATGAACTCCTCTACTCCCCATTTAATAGCGAATAATCTACAACTTATAAGACGTTATTATCTAAGGAGCAATGAAGGATCTTTATTCTCGAGAGGTCCTAGGTTCGATCCTCGCTTGGTGCTCACATCTTCGGAAGAGGTGTTTCTGTCCATATTTGCCCCTCTTGACATGCTTGGCCCATGCAGTCGAAAATGATTACCTAGCAACGCTGGCATTGGCGTAAATCCCGGGGGGATGGGGATATATCCCCCCACACTTTTTCGAGAGGGGGGGGGGGGATGGCGTGTACAATATCCCTCCCTAATTTTCAGGAAAAAATGATATTGTAATTAATCAGTTGGTGACTTTTGTATTAAAATGTCATAAATGACGGTCATATCGTGGAATTTTCATTTTGAAATGCTCTTAAAAAACATAAAGGTGCATGGTTATTTTTCGCTCGCTCGCAAAACAATACTAAAATGTGTGGGGGTCTGTGCGGGTGAATGAGGGTGTGTGTATATATTTAAGTGTGAATTCACGGGGAAAAAAATCGGTAAAAAAGGTGATCATTTCCCCCCCCCCCCCTCCTCAAAACGGATTTACGCCGGTGAACGCTAGGGTAATAATAACTGCAGGGCCCACATGAGAACAGTAATTAAACTAAATTGGCGTGGCTACCCTGGGTAAGACTCAATAAGTATTATCATTTTACTTTTCAGGAACCCACTGCCAATTGCACGGGATGCACACATCCAACATATTGCATGCATATCCCCACTTTCATGCGAATTTTTAACGCCAGCATCTTTCGAAGTGCATATTTTATAAATTCCCCAAACAATTTTCATGTCAGGCGTGCACTTTCATCACCTCTCGCGTTCTCCACTGATCTCCCTTCGATGCATGCTTTCATGACACGTCCTGCTGGAAGCCGATATCATCTCCGGGATCACAGATTATACTACTCCTGCATTCATCGCCGAATTCGACATGTATTTCTTGTTTATAAGCCGCTTGCGTCGGTCTAGAGAAACATGACAGGAATACATCTAAATATATATATGACCTGCCATTAACAAATTCTACTGTATCGTCAAATCATTATATGAAATCCGAAAGTAGAGACTATACACGAATTTATTTGACATTTTCGATTTCCATAGAACGGCGACTTTAAAACTAGAAATCTGCAGTTACTTTAAATGTAAACAAAATGAGGGGATACCGGAAAATGTTAACTTTGTCCAAAGGCTATCCATAACACTCGAAAAGCGAACAAAGCTATCCATAACACTCGAAAAGCAAACTTAAGAAATTCTCATTCTCATCAAAGTTTTAAGTGTGATGTTTTACAAAATTGGGACTGAGAAATTTTAGAGTCTCATTATACATCCCGATTTTCTTGCACAACCCTGTCACATTTGCAATATTAATTTTAATCTTGACACTCAAATTCCAATTTGGACAATACATTTCCAGCATAAAGAAAAAAATAAATACAGTGGTATCACTGTAACACTGTAACACATAATACATTTGCTTAATAAAACGAAACACTTCTTAATAACCAGGCTGTGATTTGTTTCACGAATAGATCAATGCTATCTTCTTTTCCTATTGGCGAAGCAATCTACAAAAGAAAAAAAAACACATGCGTCGTTTAAAGGAAAAGGGGGAGGAGGATTACAGGCAAGATCAGAGAAAGCGGTGGTTGCCAGTAATTGCCGGACAGAAGTTGGCAGAACAAACATAACGATGTATCATTCATTAGTCACTAACAACTGTACAACATCAAGGGCAAATTGCAGACGATTTCTGTCCGTCCAACCACACATAAATCAGTTCACTGAGGGGAAGGAAGTAACAAATATAAGGAAATTAGCAACATCTGAACACACTTCCCCCTCCATCGCTTTCCTTTATAGTGACATAAAACGTTTGTTTAATTCTGGTGGGAGCACGAATATTCTCACGATTAAATGTTATTCTTGTCAAATTTGGGAACCAATTAAGAGCCTTCCGATTAGATTCTAAATGCGTCCACTTACAAGGCCGATGGCAAAACAAAACCATTTTGACTCTTTATGATCGATATCGCAGCGTTAGATATTCACGACAGAAACTTAACCAAAAACATAATCTCTTAGAACGGTAAAGACTACTGTTCTTCGTGATGAAATTTCAGACGGCAGTAAGGTATACTTTGGGATCTTTTAGTAACATGAGTAAGCGATTCGCTGCCAGGATACGTGAATAGCTAGGTGACAAAATTAAAGACCATTTTAAACACTTCGATAAGCCCAATTTAAAATGCGTACTATGAAGGAAACCTGGAAGGCGGGTACCAGTGAAAGAGAATGTCGGTAAGGTGAATTGAAGCCTGATTATTTTTCTTTTTCTTCCGGATACAATATGTTTTACCGTAAGATCTAATATTCACCCCCCCCCCCCCCGCTCTCTCTCTCTCTCTCTCTCTCTCTTAATACCCTTTACTCTTCAAAACGTGCAAATCAACTAAACAATAACATTAGATAGTTACGGTTAGCTATGGTTGGTTATTTAACAGGACTGCTAAGAAAGCATAATTATGTATGCTTGTTAGTAAGCAACCAGGGGACCGACGGCTTTAATTTAAGTCCCCTCCGAAAGACTTCCATTCTCTATCTTTACTCTTTTCCTTCTCTTTTCTTCATCTTTTTCGATGGGAGAAGGGCATGTGCCCCATGCTCCCTGTAGCTATGCCACTGCAAACGTCCAATAAAAAAAGCTAGGTCATTGTAGACGTGAACGTATGTCTCGTTAATGGTATTCCCTGCAAGGTGAAAAATTTACGTAATATGTCACGATGCGCAGGTGCTTAAACGATGACATTGAAGGTCTAATGACCCATCGCATTGATTTAGGACTTATTAGTCTATACTTAAAAATGGATACAATGTGTTCATTAACTGCTGACGAAACATCGAAAGAAATCCTTACGCTTTGACTCTTTGTCGTTGACAATTTCATTTCTGTCGCATCTGCGTATTTCTTCAAGACAGTCAGGTACATACTCACAATGATTACGTAATAGCATAGCATGTCCTTCGGCCAGTAAAATTCGTATGTATTCGCATTCGACAGTCTATTCCATCCGCTCCTCCAAATGCTCAATTATTCGTTCATGGCATTCAGCACTGGGGATGCTTGTGTCTCATAAATTAATACACATCATATAAAGAAAATACATGGGTCAGAAGACTCCGTTTCATTAGACAAATCAATGACGAATCAGAAAAAGGGCGGTGGGGAGGGGGGGGGGGGGGTGGGCAAGGGTGACAAGGAGGGGAAACATTTGTTTGTTTGTTTTCGAAGTTTAAGAAACTCTGCAATCAAACATTCCAGTCTTGTTGGGAAAGTGGGTGAATTTCTTATCAAGTCGATGATTCTAAAATTCACACAAGATATCTGTTTTCAAATACAACTATCTTACTTTTCCCAGTTGCTAGGAGACAGATTCTTTCAAAATGTCATTGCATGACCAGAATAGGACCAGGGCCCCGTTTCATAAAACTTGTTATCAGTAACAAGTTACAATAACTGTTATAAGTTCTTGAAATCCTTGCATCTGATTGGCTGAGAGCAAATTTGTCATAGAAATGTGGCAGTTGTTACTGTAAACAAGTTTTATGAAACGGGGCCCAGAACTCATATTTATCTTAACTTACAAACGAAAGACCAATACAATACATGGATATACCAATTGGCGATGCATATACATGTACATCTATTTTTAATCACTCCACTTTCAAAGGAAGAAACCATAAAAAAAAATCAATCTACATCATTAACATTTCGACTGATCATTTTGTTGATCATAAAGACGGAACAACGCCTGATTGATCGCGCATAAAACGGTGCAAATTGAAATTCATAGGAGAGTAAGAGCGAGCATTACAGGAATGATCGAATAAAGGCAAGACATAATGGTGAATAAATTGAATAACTTTCTCATTTGTAATTTTACGATGACAGAATGGAAATGTTCGGAAAATTTCTGCTCCTGGGGTCAATTTTTATTTCAGAAAAAAGTATGTTTTTATGACTTTCATAAATGTAAAAAGTCATCATTTTGCATGATAAGAATGTTCTCTAATTTTTTCTCTGCAAATGTATTGTGACCTTTTTCGTAGTTGTGATATGGTCTCTCCATAACCATGACAACATTTTTGACTAGTTCTAAATGCGGTCATTTATATTTTTCGTTCAAACACTATGATGATAGTTCTGTTTGCATTCTATTTATACCCTGTATCCTGCTGTTTACACAATACGAGGAACAGATATTGTGGTGGATTTGGGGACTCGTCTCCCCTATGAATTCGCAACCTTTGGAGTTAAGTAGTAAAAGGGAATAAGAAGAAAACACAAACAAAGAACAAACAAACAAATTATGGGAGTCAAAAAGACACCCAAACAGCTGTGGACCATTTTTTTCGCTTGTCAGAAAATTCAGATGCGTCCCCCTCACACTTCAAGACAGATTTCCGCCTACATAAAATGATAAAAACTCTTCTCCATGCATAACCGATATTGGATAATAAACATATGTACAATCTAATTCCATTTAAATCCAATAAAAGCTTACCCCTTTTCGTTTCAATCCTTGTAGAGCTTATCCTATCCAATTTATTTAATGCATATTGATTCACTTCAATTCGAAAGCTGAACCTTTTACCGTGCTGTCCAACCCTGATTATCGAGTAATTTTATTCCCTCTGACGACACTCATCTTATTTCCCGCAATTTTAGAGCACAACAGGTTGTAGTTAAAGGCTTATAGTCACATTATGAAGCGGAAACCCCACTGGTAATAGCAAAAATTCAGTCTCACGCAATCAGAATAAATTTACAAAGGATATTACAAGAACAAGTAAACAATATCTATGCAGATTAAATCAAATTGATATGAAATAATAACTAAGTAATAATAGCAAAAGGGGGTTGCATTAGGGTTCTATTGAGACGAGAAACAAAACATTTAGGAATGAGCACATTAATTTTTGTGTTGGTACGCTTAGCTACACCAAGTAGTCTTCTAGCAATTGCATTTCTTGTTTGGTATTTTTATCTATATTTCCCAGGTCAAAACAGTGATTATGAACGCAAAGGACATTCAGACATTTTGTCCTGAAATACAAGTTTATCTCTACATTGTAAAAGGGCATTATTTATTTTCATATTTGTTCTGTTTTCGTGATTACGAGCCATAAAACATCTTTTAACGAGCAAGCTGTGACTAGACTGCATTGAGTGTCCTTCAAGTTGTTGGGTGTATACGCAGCTTCGTGAAGAGATTTCAGGATAGAACGTAGAAGGTTTCATGATCTTATCTGATATTAATGCCTATGTGATGAAAAACAGTGAAGACATCAATAACCTGTAAAAAAAAATACTGGTAGCAAGAAACGATAACAATTTGTTACTTTTTCCAGGTTAGTTCACTTGTCTGATTTCATACAGGTGATTGATAGAATATGAATTAAACAAGATTTCCTTCATAAAAAAATTGCTCATAAGCCTTTCGTCAAACTGTTATTAATACTATAAAACTATATACCAAAATGCTCTCTTTAATGCATATTTGCACAATAATTTATAGAAAGACTTTCTGACAAGGCCTCAAAATGTAATGACAATCGTATCTTCACTTGAACGGAAGACTGTGCAAAGAAGTGGGTACACTGATCCTTTAATATCTATGGTACGACAGGATCAGATGTCCGAATAAAATTTTGACTTGAATGCATGTACAGGTCTTCTGGCGAAGCAAAATCCTCGTGAAGTCAATCAGGGGAAGAGAGCCAAGAGAGTGAGAGACAGAGAGACAGAGACAGACAGACAGACAGAGAGGGAGAGAGAGAGAGAGAGAGATAGAGAGAGAGAAAGAGAGAGAGAAGTGGGGGCAGAAGTCAAACGGAAAGAGATGGGTAGAGCGAAATATCGGATGGAGCGAAAAAGGTACTGAATCAGGACATCTGCAAGCGTATTATAACAATTACAGGAGAATGACTCATTGCAACAGCACAAGAACAACATTTTTTTTACATGTAAGATGCCCTCTATGCTTAATAGAAAAGTAAATTATTCATCACTTAACCCAAACCCACAAGCTATTAGAGCAAATGTTCGTGTCTTCCCTTAGAAAAGAACCGTCTAACCTACGGCATAGAGATTAAGATCTACAGTAGATCGGTACCATGTTCACGTTTGCTCTACGTTCACCCTCCCCGGTCACCATGCCCCTCACACACACACATACGCACCCACGCATACATCTCCACCTATCCAATCCGATGAGCTTGACCGTAGATCATCAGAAGATGTGAGGTCTATATACCCATGATACCCTTACCACTGATCATCCTGTCTTCATATACCATAAGCAAGGAATGTGTTTTTATCCAGAAGAATATCCGGAGGAAAGCCTGAGGAATAACAAACCATGCTTCTCTTTCTCTCCCCGAATTATCTTGCTTTCGGAAGAAAGTTATCGTTTCACGAAACTGTCATAAAATATCTACCAGTTACAAGTGTTACGCTTGTATTTAAGGGGGATGTCGGCGAACTTGCACTTGTAAGTTGTTCGTAAAACAGGAGAAATCAAACATTTGATATCATGTACATACCATAATAAAGAGAGAGACATAACATACGAGGCAACTCAGTACACACTAAGAAAAGATTGCACCCTAAATGCAACACTGGCTACACCTTTTTGGGTGCAACCTTGCACCCCGGACGAAAAAGGTGCAAAAATGCACCGTTTTGTTCTTGTTTGCACCCTGAAATGCCCGTTTGCACCCCAAAAGGTGCAACTTTGCACCTTTTAGGGTGCAGAGATTTTTGCGTACAAAAAGGTGCAAATTTGCACCTTCTCTAAAAGGGTGCAACTCTGCACCCTTTAGGGTGCAAAATGCCGCTAATTGCACCTTTAAAGGTGCAAAAGGCTTGTAAAAGGTACAAATTTGCACCCTAAAAGATGCTCCCAGTGTTGCATTTGACGGGTGCAAGATCGCACCTTTTTTTCTTAGTGTGTATTAAACACTCCATTAAACGACTCAAAACAATGTAATAAGATTCACTTCAACCCCATAACAATTTTGTAAAGATCACAAACGTCAAAAACCTGATGCCTTTAAAAAACCGCATTCTTGGTCCTGATAAATTTAAAGATACTGTATTTTTTCTCCGAATTTCGTGCGGTGAGGGAAGGGGAGCATAATGAGCGAATTACCCATGCTTGATTCTAGCTGCGTGACATCTCATCCGTTTTCTATATCTGCTGATGATATGCACGTTCAAGTAGCGTTCGGTGTACATGAATTGCTTATGTTCCTCCCGCCATTACTACGACCCAGCTCCCTAAATCATGAAATCTACATCCAAATATGCTTCGCCTTTTTGTGGCAATATTCTAGCCCATCTCTTGCGAACATCGGGATTTTCTTAGCGGAGAATAAGCCTCAGAAAGGTCACGAAGCCCCTGCCTAATTCAAACAACGTTCATGGGGATTACAAGGTCCTTCACAAAAACAAGAGGACCGAGTAAGGGATATCCCTTTCAAAATTCCATCGCAAACTTGGTTGGGCTAATATTTGCAAAAGCTGAGTTTCAGCTCCACCAAGCTTCTGACTTTGTGCTTCACATGTGTTTCGTGTAACGTTGTTTTGTTTCTTCAAAATGGGTAGCAGATGAACGTCGCATATGAATTTCGTTTCCGTACCTTTTTGAAATCTTGGATCGACGCATGCAAGCCTATATATATAGGTGTACATAATTCATAGAAAAACACGGTACATTGTAAAAAGAAAAATGAACCCCCCCCCAAAAAAAAAAAAAAGAGGAAAATGTATACAAATTCTTGACAAACGACAATGATGTTTGAGACCGACTTGGGGCAATTTTCATGCTCAACTCAGAAACTATATTTCAAAGCATGATTACTTTTACAGCAGATAGGGAAAGTAATACGAGGGTTGGGCAATTTCATCTTTTTTTTTGGGGGGGGGGATAAATAAATGATAATGATGATAATTAAAACTAACCATTTCATTATCATCATTATCATTAAATTAACACTATTGTGAACATGAAAACTTGAGCATAGGTATAATATATAACTATTGGGGCAAACAAAATGCCTTTTCCTCTCGCTGATAAACAAGAAACCAAAACTAGATCAGTCAAAGCTTGCACTATTGTTGCAGGGCCCGTATCTAAATCAAAATGATTATCATTTCGCCCAATACGTGTAATACTAATACGTAATACTTCCTGTACAACAAGTGAGAGAGTATTTTTTACTTTCAAGAGGTAACTGTGGTATAAAAATCAATGTATTTTAAATCGAGGTCAATGCATTATACGTGTCCATACCTCCAGATGCTTGTCGTAAACTCTACTTTAACTGAGCAAGGCCGTGATTAAAGGACCGTATCTCTAAACATGCAATGTCAAACAAAATCGAGAAACACGATTAAACAAAATATCAACGAATTAGAGAGACAGATGTATCATTTCTCATCAGATGATGCACAACTTATAAAATAGGTGAATAATATTTAAAAAAGAAAGATGAAAATATCGAGGTTGGTTGTAAAGAATATACATACGTGTTGATATATTGCTCAATGTTTGTGTTTGTGTATGGTTTGTTAATTTTTTCCTTCAGTTCTTCAACTCCACTAGAAATTGCCTCCTAAAAGTAACACGGGACGTCCAAAAATTGAAAGAGATGGATCAAAACTGCATGATTTTCTTCTTCACGGTTTTCATGCTTTAGTATTTTTTCTTTATGAAGATGTATGCTACGTAACCCTTTTTTTCAGTAATTGCAGCTACCGGTGGTGTTGTCTGACGGTGGTGTTGATGATAATGATGTTGATACTAGAGCCACTTTTCGGTTAACAATGCTCATTCAAAGGCGCAGTAATTACACATCTGCTTCAGTATCATCAGCTTCTGTGGCAAGATTGTGAATGTTTCGTTTTAAAAAAAAAATGCTAGGAGAAAATAAATCAAGCAGGGAAGCAAACCTAATTTGAAAATGGGCATGATCGAAGTATTGGGGGCATTGGACATTATCTGAATGACCGTGCAGATGGGGGAAAAAAGGTAATACATTTAGGTCCGGGCGCCTTGCAAAATCGGGGCTGTACATGGGTGTCGATATGTATTCATGGCTGGGGGTGATTGGTGTCGAATATCCTCGGCGAGGGGGCGAAGCAACCGAGCGGGTGAAGGGTGTGGGAGGGGGTATCCCACGTTAGCAACTTTCAAAATTACCCTCAGTAAAAATAACATTTCAGAGCAATTGAGGGTGGGTTTTAGGAGATACTAACATGCTAAATTCCATAATTTCCTTTGAATTATTTGGATTCTTGATTCTAGTCATCACTGCAGTTCGTCATGATTAAGATCATTTATTTTAATTCCAAATTTAACAATTTACACAAGATTGTAAAAACAAAAGGGTATATGGCTCAAAATCGAATACGCCATACTCCGAGAAAGGTCATGTAACTAATTCTGGTGCAAATAATTTAGAAAGTACACAGTCATGAGCCCCTAGTATGCCGACAAAGAAACAGACCTTCCACTATTCCAAAACGATCATAAAACATGATGTTCGGGCAATAGAGTCGCACGGTTACATATTGTGATTTACAATTACCGTAACTATGCTTGTGTATAATTCCTCATAACTATCGACCACCTTGATTATGTTTAGCGATTAGTGTGGGCATCATTAATTTTTTGCAAATTGATATACATGAATATCGAGCGCTTGTGGCTAAGGCCGATATACCGGTAAAAGCGACCAACCATTAATTTATACCGTGACAAAAAGGTAGAAGATAGAGAGGGACAACAACAACAAAAAAATCGATTTTACACAGAACAACACGGATACGTGGAATCATAACATTATATGAATACAAATAGGTCAAGTAATATACGTAGGTAGCAAAAAATGAGTCATCTTAAGTCATCTGCCAATAAACAAGTTGATAGTCGAAAAGTCCATGGATCATATTAGAAAAGTGGGGCGGGGGGGGGGGGTCATAAAGCTGTTCGTAAAGTTACGAATGACTTTACGAACGACTTGAATATGGCAAGCCAAATGCGATTCTCAATCATTATAAATCGCATAGCTAAAAGTGAAACAGGCAGACATAGATTAACATTGGTATTGTTTCAAAATATTTTTTTATTGTAAAGTGTATTTTTTGCCACAATTTAATGAAGATTATTGGAAATGCAGTCACACTTTGCTATAACGTCAGGAAAAACTTTGGGCATCACATTTGGCACTTCATATCGTTCGTTAAGTCATGCGTAACTTTACGAACAGCATTATGAAACACCCCCTGGAGGAACAATCACTACAAGCAAATCATACTTTCTTTTATAAATTCAATTAACACTTTCATATCCGGGCTTGCAAATATAATCCATGCTGGCAAATATATATCAAAGTGGTCATTACGTAAGACGTACAATGTATAATCAGCGTTATGTAAACTATTGAAATGTAACTTCTAATTTATCTGCTTCACCTTCATTCACAATCATGAAGGCCAATATACACATTTCCAAGAAAATCTGCATAACAGAAGCGCCCAGTACAAGCATGGCAAGGATTATAATTGAAAAAAAATAAATAAATAAAAAGCTGGACGACACTAAGTGTTCGTACAATATTTCACCGTATATATTTTAAAGCATTTGTATTCTTTAAATACGAGATAAATCAATATTTCATACGCACCGATAGTAATTCCATGACCCAAGCAGTATACAGTTTGTTATCTTACATAAACCCTGACCAAATACTAGGGGGTAATATAATTCATAAACCTGCTGGCGAATAATTTCACGTTATGGAATGCTACTGGCATTAAAAGCGACTAGCTGTGGTTTGAAAGTCGCTGTCCACAGATACCACTTACATCATTTACATATTCTATTCGTGCAAAGCTTCGAATTTATATACTTGTAGAAGATGTACGCAACAAGATTATTACAATACTGATGATTTTGGGAAAGAAA
>CM057152.1:33352742-33391088 GCA_029962745.1 Echinometra lucunter
AGATAGAGAGAGAGAGAAGTGGGGGCAGAAGTCAAACGGAAAGAGATGGGTAGAGCGAAATATCGGATGGAGCGAAAAAAGTACTGAATCAGGACATTTGCAAGCGTATTATAACAATTACAGGAGAAAGACTCATTGCAACAGCACAAGAACAACATTTTTTTTTACCATGTAAGATGCCCTCTATGCTTAATAGAAAAGTAAATTATTCATCACTTAACCCAAACCCACAAGCTATTAGAGCAAATGTTCGTGTCTTCCCTTAGAAAAGAACCGTCTAACCTACGGCATAGAGATAAAGATCTACAGTAGATCGGTACCATGTTCACGTTTGCTCTACGTTCACCCTCCCCGGTCACCATGCCCCTCACACACACATACGCACCCACGCATACATCTCCACCTATCCAATCCGATGAGCTTGACCGTAGATCATCAGAAGATGTGAGGTCTATATACCCATGATACCCTTACCACTGATAATCCTGTCTTCATATACCATAAGCAAGGAATGTGTTTTTATCCAGAAGAATATCCGGAGGAAAGCCTGAGGAATAACAAACCATGCTTCTCTTTCTCTCCCCGAATTATCTTGCTTTCGGAACAAAGTTATCGTTTCACGAAACTGTCATAAAATATCTACCAGTTACAAGTGTTACGCTTGTATTTAAGGGGGATGTCGGCGAACTTGCACTTGTAAGTTGTTCGTAAAACAGGAGAAATCAAACATTTGATATCATGTACATACCATAATAAAGAGAGAGACATAACATACGAGGCAACTCAGAACACACTAAGAAAAGATTGCACCCTAAATGCAACACTGGCTGCACCTTTTTGGGTGTAACCTTGCACCCCGGACGAAAAAGGTGCAAAAATGCACCTTTTTGTTCTTGTTTGCACCCTAAAATGCCCGTTTGCACCCCAAAAGGTGCAACTTTGCACCCTTTAGGGTGCAGAGATTTTTGCGTACAAAAAGGTGCAAATTTGCACCTTCTCTAAAAGGGTGCAACTCTGCACCCTTTAGGGTGCAAAATGCCGCTAATTGCACCTTTAAAGGTGCAAAAGGCTTGTAAAAGGTACAAATTTGCACCCTAAAAGATGCTCCCAGTGTTGCATTTGACGGGTGCAAGATCGCACCTTTTTTTCTTAGTGTGTATTAAACACTCCATTAAACGACTCAAAACAATGTAATAAGATTCACTTCAACCCCAGAACATATTTTGTAAAGATCACAAACGTCAAAAACCTGATGCCTTTTAAAAAACCGCATTCTTGGTCCTAATAAATTCAAAGATACTGTATTTTTTCTCCGAATTTCGTGCGGTGAGGGAAGGGGAGCATAATGAGCGAATTACCCATGCTTGATTCTAGCTGCGTGACATCTCATCCGTTTTCTATATCTGCTGATGATATGCACGTTCAAGTAGCGTTCGGTGTACATGAATTGCTTATGTTCCTCCCGCCATTACTACGACCCAGCTCCCTAAATCATGAAATCTACATCCAAATATGCTTCGCCTTTTTGTGGCAATATTCTAGCCCATCTCTTGCGAACATCGGGATTTTCTTAGCGGAGAATAAGCCTCAGAAAGGTCACGAAGCCCCTGCCTAATTCAAACAACGTTCATGGGGATTACAAGGTCCTTCACAAAAACAAGAGGACCGAGTAAGGGATATCCCTTTCAAAATTCCATTGCAAACTTGGTTGGGCTAATATTTGCAAAAGCTGAGTTTCAGCTCCAGCAAGCTTCTGACTTTGTGCTTCACATGTGTTTCGTGTAACGTTGTTTTGTTTCTTCAAAATGAGTAGCAGGTGAACGTCGCACATGAATTTTCCATACCTTTTGAAATCTTGGATCGACGCATGCAAGCCTATATATAGGTGTACGTAATTCATAGAAAAAACACGGTACATTGTAAAAAGAAAAATGAACCCCCAAAAAGAAGAAAATGTATACAAATTCTTGACAAACGGCAATGATGTTTGAGACCGACTTGGGGCATTTTTCATGCTCAGCTCAGAAAATATATTTCAAAGCATGATTACTTTTACAGCAGATGGGGAAAGTAATACGAGGGTTGGGCAATTTCATCTTTTTTTTTTGTGGGGGGGGATAAATAAATGATGATGATGATGATGGTGATTAAAAACTAACAATTTCATTATCATCATTATGATTAAAGTAACACTATTGTGAGCAGACTTGAGCATAGGTATAATATATAACTATTGGGGCAAACAAAATGCCTTTTCCTCTCGCAGATAAACAAGAAACCAAAACTAGTTCAGTCAAAGCTTGCACTATTGTTGCAGGGCCCGTATCTAAATCAAGATGATTATCATTTCGCCCAATACGTGTAATACTAATACGTAATACTTCCTGTACAACAAGTGAGAGAGTATTTTTTGCTTTCAAGAGATAACTGTATAAAAGTCTATGTATTTTAAATCGAGGTCAGTGCATTAGACGTGTCCATACCTCCAGATGCTTGTCGTAAACTCTTCTTTAACTGAGCAAGGCCGTGATTAAAGGACCGTATCTCTAAACATGCAATGTCAAACAAAATCGAGAAACACGATTAAACAAAATATCAACGAATTAGAGAGACAGATGTATCATTTCTCATCAGATGATACACAACTTATAAAATAGGTGAATAATAATATTTAAAAAAGAAAGATGAAAATATCGAGGTTGGTTGTAAAGAATATACATACGTGTTGATATATTGCTCAATGTTTGTGTTTGTGTATGGTTTGTTATTTTTTTCCTTCAGTGCTTCAACTCCACTAGAAATTGCCTCCTAAAAGTAACACGGGACGTCCAAAAATTGAAAGAGATGGATCAAAACTGCATGATTTTCTTCTTCACGGTTTTCATGCTTTACTATTTTTTTCTTTATGAAGATGTTGCTACGTAACCCTTTTTTCAGTAATTGCAGCTACCGGTGGTGTTGTCTGACGGTGGTGTTGATGATAATGATGTTGATACTAGAGCCACTTTTCGGTTAACAATGCTCATTCAAAGGCGCAGTAATTACACATCTGCTTCAGTATCATCAGCTTCTGTGGCAAGATTGTGAATGTTTCGTTTTCCAAAAAAAAATGCTAGGATAAAATAAATCAAGCAGGGAAGCAAACCTATTTTGAAAATGGGCATGATCAAAGTATTGGGGGCATTGGACATTATCTGAATGACCGTGCAGATGGGGGAAAAAAGGTAGTACATTTAGGTCCGGGCGCCTTGCAAAAACGGGGCTGTACATGGGTGTCGATATGTATTCATGGCTGGGGGTGATTGGTGTCGAATATCCTCTGCGAGGGGGCGAAGCAACCGAGCGGGTGAAGGGTGTGGGAGGGGGTATCCCACGTTAGCAACTTTCAAAATTACCCTCAGTAAAAATAACATTTCAGAGCAATTGAGGGTGGGTTTTAGGAGATACTAACATGCTAAATTCCATAATTTCCTTTGAATTATTTGGATTCTTGATTCTAGTCATCACTGCAGTTCGTCATGATTAAGATCATTTATTTTAATTCCAAATTTAACAATTTACACAAGATTGTAAAAACAAAAGGGTATATGGCTCAAAATCGAATACGCCATACTCCGAGAAAGGTCATGTAACTAATTCTGGTGCAAATAATTTAGAAAGTACACAGTCATGAGCCCCTAGTATGCCGACAAAGAAACAGACCTTCCACTATTCCAAAACGATCATAAAACATGATGTTCGGGCAATAGAGTCGCACGGTTACATATTGTGATTTACAATTACCGTAACTATGCTTGTGTATAATTCCTCATAACTATCGACCACCTTGATTATGTTTAGCGATTAGTGTGGGCATCATTAATTTTTGCAAATTGATATACATGAATATCGAGCGCTTGTGGCTAAGGCCGATATACCGGTAAAAGCGACCAACCATTAATTTATACCGTGACAAAAAGGTAGAAGATAGAGAGGGACAACAACAACAAAAAAATCGATTTTACACAGAACAACACGGATACGTGGAATCATAACATTATATGAATACAAATAGGTCAAGTAATATACGTAGGTAGCAAAAAATGAGTCATCTTAAGTCATCTGCCAATAAACAAGTTGATAGTCGAAAAGTCCATGGATCATATTAGAAAAGTGGGGCGGGGGGGGGGGGGTCATAAAGCTGTTCGTAAAGTTACGAATGACTTTACGAACGACTTGAATATGGCAAGCCAAATGCGATTCTCAATCATTATAAATCGCATAGCTAAAAGTGAAACAGGCAGACATAGATTAACATTGGTATTGTTTCAAAATATTTTTTTATTGTACAGTGTATTTTTTGCCACAATTTAATGAAGATTATTGGAAATGCAGTCACACTTTGTTATAACGTCAGGAAAAACTGTGGGCATCACATTTGGCACTTCATATCGTTCGTTAAGTCATGCGTAACTTTACGAACAGCATTATGAAACACCCCCTGGAGGAACAATCACTACAAGCAAATCATACTTTCTTTTATAAATTCAATTAACACTTTCATATCCGGGCTTGCAAATATAATCCATGCTGGCAAATATATATCAAAGTGGTCATTACGTAAGACGTACAATGTATAATCAGCGTTATGTAAACTATTGAAATGTAACTTCTAATTTATCTGCTTCACCTTCATTCACAATCATGAAGGCCAATATACACATTTCCAAGAAAATCTGCATAACAGAAGCGCCCAGTACAAGCATGGCAAGGATTATAATTGAAAAAAAATAAATAAATAAAAAGCTGGACGACACTAAGTGTTCGTACAATATTTCACCGTATATATTTTAAAGCATTTGTATTCTTTGAATACGAGATAAATCAATATTTCATACGCACCGATAGTAATTCCATGACCCAAGCAGTATACAGTTTGTTATCTTACATAAACCCTGACCAAATACTAGGGGGTAATATAATTCATAAACCTGCTGGCGAATAATTTCACGTTATGGAATGCTACTGGCATTAAAAGCGACTAGCTGTGGTTTGAAAGTCGCTGTCCACAGATACCACTTACATCATTTACATATTCTATTCGTGCAAAGCTTCGAATTTATATACTTGTAGAAGATGTACGCAACAAGATTATTACAATACTGATGATTTTGGGAAAGAAAATGAATGAATAGAACTGAATTGAATTATTACTGAAATATCATGTAAGAAAAGATGCATTAAAGAACGAACACATACAGGGGCGGTGCCAGGGTATTTTGATTGGGGGGGGGGGGGCAAGATGACCCATATGTGAATTTATTGACATTTTAAATGAACAAATAGGGATATTTTATGTTACAAGCCCCAGGCCTCTCTTTTCCCACCCTCTTCTTTCTTCTTCCTCCTCTTTTTTCTTCTTTTTCTCCTTTCCCCCTTTTTTTAATCACTTGAAAAATCAGATGGAAGGCATTCGTCCCCCCTGCCGCCCCTGAACACATGTATATCTGCACCTAAGTCTGAATGTTTAAACACAGAAAACATGGACAGAAATGACGAAGATTACAAAACACGCAAAAATGACAACCTCCAACCAACACAGCAACAAGAATAGGAATACGCCAAAAGCATCTTCAGCAAAGTTCTGTTAAACAAATAAAGAAAACATAAAATATAAAAAAAAAGAACCCGAAAACCTGAGCAAGGAGCTGGAAAGAAAAGATGCTCCGGGTCAACAGACTGCTATCAAAACAAATACAGAGTTGTTATTGTCTATTTACAGCTTCCATGAAAGCGACACAAGGTCGGTATTTCTCCATCAAACATGCAGTGATTCAACCAGGGAGATGCTACCCGATTCAACAATCTAACGAACATGACATGACGAACCCAAGGCAGTGAGGATTATTAGCGGTAATTTCTCCACATGTATTTGAATGATCTAAATTATCGATCTCATTAGGGAATTTTGAAATTGAGAATTCAGCTGATAAAAGGCCTTCTATTCAACATAATTTACCATAATAATGATTTGTTTTTAATATATATAATCTTATATAATTATGTGCAATGTGCTTATGATCTTGTAAATGTTATTGCTTTTATGTTATCGCTTTTATATCCGGGAAGCAGACTTATAATGGGTTTATTCAAACCCCCTTTTTTGTCTTCCCGAGACATGTTTTTATACTGTCTGAATAAATTCAAATCAAATCAAATCAAATAATATGAATGATGTGTTCGATGAGTAAGATAAATGCAAAGAAATTCGAGAAATCAAACAGCATCAGACAACTTCAGTAGCATTGCTGATTAACATTTGGCATGTGCCAACACTCAGTGATAATGTATTACATAATCCAAACAGAATTTTTTTTAGGGGGGCGGGGCAGGGGGATTCAGTTCTGTTCCATTTTAACTCTTTGTGTGCTACTACAAAATTACACGCCTGCAATCGTATTTTTATTTCTCCTGCAGTACAGAATTCTGATGATGTTCAGTCATAGCAACTCATCGTCTGTTGTTCTCGTCGCTCTTTATCTGCTTTACCTTGTACATGTTTTTCAATTATTGCTTTCATTCATTCGTATCAATCTCATCCTATCACTTTCTCTCCCCCTCTCCTCTCATTTACATCCGTCGCGTGCCCACTTGAAGTCTCAGTGGCATTATATGTAAATTCTACTTCTTCGACTACCATATATTGATGTGGATCTTATGTCGTATTCTCTATCATCATAAACGTCGATACCATCCCCCCTCGACTTGCTCTAACCATCCATGGACTTACTA
The DNA here is from genome assembly GCA_029962745.1 of Echinometra lucunter. Lineage (NCBI taxonomy): Eukaryota > Metazoa > Echinodermata > Echinoidea > Camarodonta > Echinometridae > Echinometra > Echinometra lucunter. The sequence continues at coordinate 33,359,514 of CM057152.1, forward strand.
GTAAGTCCATGCTCTAACCATCTCCTAATAATTCTGTTATCCCACACCACTTCTGCATCGCGGCTCTCTGCATGTTTCTAGAGGTATGTTAGTGCTCTCTCCACGTCTCCCCACCTCTTCCGTCTATTTCTCTTGCCACTTGCCATCATCTCTTTAGCACTCATTTTCCCTTGCATTTTTCCTCTCTCTCTCTCTCTCTCTTGCGTTCTTTCTTTCTATTGCTTTCTCTCTGTCTCTCCCAATCAATCCCTTTTAAGATATTCACATCTTTCCCATTCTCTTTCAATTTTCTCTCTCATTCTCTCACTATTTTTGCATTTTTCTTTCTCTTTGTCCTTTCTTTCTATCTTTCTTTCTCTTCTCTCCCCCCCCCCCCTCTCTCTCTCCTTCTTCCTAGTGACTGCCCTTTCCACCCTTGCCAGTGTCATGACTGCACATGATGTATCAGAATGTAAAGTGAATTATGATAAAATTGCGTACAAATGTTTGTGCAGAATAACTTGCACTGATTATAGTAGTTAATGAAACTCATTTTTCATTAAAGAGGAATCGAATGGATTCATTCAAAGTATAATGCGCCTGTCAGGGGCACCAGACATGCGGAACGACTACAGCTTTAGACAGTCTAATTGATGTATTTCATTTTGTCATAGTTAACTATTCTTACATTCACTTTATTATTTCACCTTAACGAACGATCATCATTATCCTCTTTATCACCATATCATGTTCGTCACCTTGCATGTTTTTCATCACGATCAACATAATTATTATCAACATCACAATCAACATCACCATGTTTATCTTTATCATCGTCGTCGTCGTCGTCGTCACTATCATCATCATCATCATCATCTTGATCCTCCTCCTCCTCCTCCTTCTCCTCCTCATCATGAATGCTTTTAAAACAGATATGGCGCCATACAAATGCTGTGAATAATCATCATCATCATCATCATCATCATCATCATCATCATCATCACCATAATCAGTTATAATAACATCTTTGTCTTTGCAATGATCATTATTTTCGACTAAAAATGAAACTTGAGGTGTAAAATAACAAACTCTTCGAAATAAGTTGCGCTACCATCATACCTCAAAATTAATGAAGCCAGATATAGTTTACAACCTCAGCCATTATTTCCATTCTCACAAATGTCAAAGCATCTTGACTGCAATAACGGTCAACCATTACATTCATGTTGGGTCAGTCTCATACGCCATTTTCAAAAGGGTACCGCCGTATGAGGAGGAGGAGAAGGAGGAGGAGGACGAGGAGGAGGCTGCCCCCATTCAATAATATTTGCCGGCAACACTATAATCACGAACATGGGGACCCATTGTTTCACTTTCCATGAAAGTCCAGGCTATGTCCCTTAGGTTACTACTACAATGCATTACAGAACTACATGTATATTATAGAATATTGCAAACATTATTTGACAAGCACAATTATCATGTCAAGGGAAATACTTCATACAGTTGTCAGCTAATTAAAGCTGAAACCTTACATGTGGTATGACTGGTGGGTAATCAATGGTGGGTAATCAATTGGACAAAACAGCCTGGACGGTTCTAAGAAGAGACCCTCTCTACTAGTATATCCACGCTTGGACTTGGCAAACGTTCTCTACACTTTTAGTCGTATAGTGGGAAATGGATATTTGTCTAAAAGGCCCTATTCTTATTGTACTTTTATTCGAAAAAAAAGTAAAGCGGTTTCCCTGTGAATGAATGTGAACTCAAATTTAAAAAATCAACAAGCCGTTTTTTAAAAACCCTTTTCAACAGACAATTTGGAAATGAAGTGGTGTTTCGGTGGGAGACGTTATAACTTACCTACCATATTGTCGGAGATTTCGCCCGACATGCCCCCACCCCTTCAAAATTGTCTAACTACACCCCTGCCTCTTTTACAGTGGTGCCCCATTCATAATTATCATCATGCCGGTCACGTTCGACATCCATACTAGAAGCATAAATACTACATTCTTTAACGAGACCATCCATCACAAAAAAGAGATAGTCCTCCCACGCACCACCATTCAGCGCGCCAGTTAGCATGGTTAGGGTGAAAATTAGCAGACGACTCTCCCCCATTTTCGGCTGCTTTCTTCATATCAAGCACGAGTATTCTTACAGAGACATCGCTGAAGGTAGGGTGAGTGTGCGTGTGGGGTGGTGTAATGTGGCACTCCAATTTCTTATTTTTTCCAATGCAACAAAGTGTATCACTGGTGGACTGAATGCGACATTCCTCATTAAAATTGTTTTATGATTTTTTGGGGGTAAATGAAAAATTATGAGCACATCCTTCGGGATGATATTTTCCCCGACCCCCCCCCCCCCCCACACACACACACACACATTTAAAATCATCTAGAGAATTCCCCAACATCGTGGTCGATAAAGGAATCATATTTGTGCCCGAAACTCCACTCAGTTCGTTTCATTTGGCTGTCAATGTAATTCGCTACACAGTGACCCATTTTTGTCTGCAAAAAGCGCCAATTAATCAATCTACAATCGGGCAACAACACGAGTAATGGAAGCATATTTGCATTATAGTTCACCGTCTTAAAAGATCTGTCATTGTATGTTCTCCCGTTAGTGCCGTTATGACTTTACAGAAAAAAGTCACAATTAAATCAGATCAGAATATTTCACGTCATTACTGTATTCTTCTATTGAAAGTAGAATTAACAAGCGGTGGCGCGATTACTCTGAAATCCGGGGCTTGCTTAGATCAAAAACTAGATTCGGTTCGAAAACGTGTTTTCATCCATTTCCCTTTGAAATTTCCTTTGAAATGTTAACGATACTACAAGATTTTAACTTGATAATATCATTGCAGGGCCCTCTGGGAGAAAATTACTCAGTACTGAAAAGTCTACTCTGAGTAAACAAGACGTATCATTTTCAAACAACAGCAACAACTATCGATAATTTTCCGTCAGAAGCCAGGTCATTTTGTGCCCCCGTAATCCTTTTCATTTTAGGCCGTTCTTTAATATGTAATTAAATTCTCACATTTATCTAGCCCTTTCTGTACTGCCCGAATCGTACATGTTAAACTAAGGAACCTTTTAAAAAATTGCATTCATCGACTGTCGTATAGGTCTCATTTACAAACATCTCTGAAGTAAAAGAGGGGCCGTAGATTCACCATCTATATTCAAGAGCGTCTGCGGTTCACCAGATTCAGATAACGGAGGCTACATCATTATAGACCTTTGTAGACCAGAGCAAGAAACATATCTAGCAATCACGTATTGCTGCTACAACCGATTTGCTATACGTACAGATAGGGTAATCTACCCATCATTACCACCTCATCTCTCTCTTCTACATGAAAGATTAAATGTCTTATTCTGGAATCAGTCTGAAAACAACTTCGTGTGAAAAATGACACTCGTTGTGTGATCATCTTGAACATAATTACTAAGCTTTGATAAAGACGTGAAATCTAAATGGAAAGGGGGATCAGGAATATCAATATATCTTCGAGCTTCGAGTAATCAAGCGTGGAATTTGCAGATAATTGCAAAAGGCACTGAGAAGGAAGAAGAATCTATAAAAGAAACATTTTTTCTTCTTCGTCACACCAACCGATCATAATTTTGTCTCTAATTCTCCCTTATGATTTGTCATGCAGCTTGGGGTGGATTTATGCCTGATTCAAACCACTTTTGATCATACTCCAAAAGTATTAATCAGTACTAGTATGCAATCCAACAAATGGACAGGTGAAAGGAAAATGCAAACAGTGGGGAACAAGCTAGCGCTATGGAATATTTGGGCAGTAATGTGTTTGGGTAAAATTGTTTACTGGCTACGCACCAACCATCATATTTCGGCAATCGTTTGAGAAATAGCACTGCCAATGTTTATCTTGATTACGTAACATCCACTCTACTAGTAATGCATCGCTTGGTAGGTAATGAACGTTTTCATGAAATAAATCAAGCAGTACTTTCCTTCACCTGTGACACTTGTATATTACTAATGCTATTACCGCAAGATGATTTTTAAAGCACGTTGGATATTTGCATAATTGGCCTAGCATCGCTGGTGACATTCCGCGGGCGGCAGAAACAGTCGCGCTCATGAGCTCATGTACATATTATAACTGTTCGATTTATGACTCTGCTTGGTATAAAAAATTCCCTTTTCTTAGCTTTTAGTCCCCACCCTTCCCCTTCTACAAAAATCCTAGTGCCACCACTGACGACATAACGGTTACGGCTTTTTTCCTTTTCCTCCTTTTTTCTGGACCTAAAATCGTAAGCACGATAACGATTGTACTACTACTATTACTACCCCTACTACTACTACTACTACTACTACTACTACTACTACTGCTGCTGCTGCTGCTGCTGCTTCTGCTGCTGCCGCCGCTACTCCGTACTACAACTACAACAACTACGACTACTAATACTACACTACTATACTATTCCTACTTTACTATTTCCACTACCACTATAACTGCTACTACTACATGTAATACCACTATACTGCTGCTACTGCTACTACTACTACTACTACTACTACTACTACTACTACTACTACTACTATTACTACTACTACTACTACTACTACTACTACTACTACTACTACTATTACTACTACTACTACTACTGCTACTACTGCTACTACTACTACTAGTTCCTACGAGAACAGCATGAAATTTCGGTGCCATTACTTTTCATACTCCTTCACTTTCTATTCCTGTTTTTACTACTATATAGTTCCACCAGGGAACTGTCAGCTAGGAAGGAAACGAAAGTCGAGAATCTCTCTTTTCCTAGCGGACATTTCCCTGGTTTAAGTCCATGAGCATATATTGTAATGTGTCACTCAAGCTCAGAAAAATACTCAGCTTATCAAAATAGGAATCAAGAAATTAAAATCGGGTCACACAGCCTTTTCATGAATCACAAATGTGGAAAAGTAATCGACCATTTTCTCCCTTTTCTACATCTATGGAATTGTTAATAATGACAAAACAACCGCAAAAAATAACCATTTTCCAACGAGTGTTCGCTTATCATTTTTAGATGAAAAGATTGACGTTAGTTGATGAAAGACTGGTTGCACGATAACTTCAGCCTTTTAATGTTTACAACAGCTGTAAATTCAGGACATATAAAAACCACATGAAAAGCTTAAAGCACTGCATTTGTCCGTGAAGTCCCTGAAAAAGGTTTCTAAAACTTTAAAAAACTGTCGTTCCGTTTAAGATTTGCAACACGTCATATTTTGGAAAGATTGTTTTGCACAATGGGTAGTGCAAAGATTTATTTTTTAATGTTATTCATTTACTTATTATTTATTTATTTATGCATTCCTTCATTTTATGCGGCTAGTCATTTTTTATGCATGATGATATCATATAGACATGATAGATACCTTTCTCTGAACAAGACTGATGAATAATGAATTTATAGATGCATTTCATTTTTGGAGGGGAGGGATCTTTAGGAATGAGGAGAGAAAAGGGCTATCTCCTGAGCACCGTTTCATGAAAAGTTGCCAGCACTGACAAGTTGTCATTCTCTGACAATTTCAGTAAAATCCTTGGTTTAGATTTGCTAAGAAGCACTGGTCACTGACTGCTGGTAATTGTCTGAGAATGACAAACTTTCATGAAACGGTGCCCAGATGTGACCGATCCCCCTACAGATACGATTTAAAACTTTTGACTTTGTACACCACAAACACAAATATCACTGGAAAATGAAAACGGCATTTTGTTACTGTGGCGATGAAAGTTTTAAAGGTGGTCGACTTAAATTTTGCAAGTGACACCCAATCTGCACAAAAGTTTTACTTTAAATTGCTTTAAACCACAGAAAAACACTCGTAAAGTTTTAGATCCCAGTACATTCCCGTTTAGGATTTAGAAGGAAATATTCAACACAAATTTTCTTTGTTTTGTAAAGGCGTCATTCCTGACGCTTTAAGAGTAACACCATTCATTTTTCACTTTTTCTTTGGAATATTTTTGTAAATTTGATAACATGGTAGTTTTATAAAAAAAAACATCTGTCATTTTAAATTGAAATTGGTTTATTGCTCTTCAAATTCTAAAACAATGTTGTGCAAATGTGTTCTACTATCTTTAAAGGTTAGAACTTCTTGCTTTCGGGACAGATTTCTGAAATGCCTGCAAAAAAAAGGTTCTCTGTTGCCTTAAGGGAACGAGTTTTAGCTGAGCGAATTTCCACACAGATAGGCGTAAATAAGGAGGCTTATTTTCAATCGAGTAACACTGAGAATGGATGAGAACATTAATAGATGGAGTTCGGTTTTGGGGTGACCCCGCGGCATTTCATGCACCCGTGCCAAGACAAACACACATACCCATGCACTCATCCACGCAGAACAAAAAAGACACAAGTCTGAAAAATTTGACTTACAGATTCTGGGTGTTTGGATGCAAATTGAGTTGTGTCATCGATTTAATCTCTGTCCCCCGGCAAGTCGTGATGAGAGGCTGGCAGATGCAATATGTCGGGCAAGAACCCTTCTGGGATCCCCCTCCCTTTCCTCCTACTCCTCCTCCGCCCCCTTTTCCATCCCCTCCTCCTTGGACAGTGGGGCTGGGTACCAGGGGGCTAGGCCGATAAGGCTGCAAGGTACTGGTGACATTTACGGCTTCACAGTGGAGCACCACCCCGAACCACAGGGCGAGACCGAGGTGTAGAATCCAAACAAGGGCCCGGTGAGGATCCAAATTGCACATGTTGATCACACCCGATGTTCCCTCTATCAACGATGTGCATTCACTCCACAATGACAAACCCTTCTCTCTCTATGGAAATGAAATATCCAACGAAGGAGAACTGGCAGCAAATAACACAAAAGTCCAAAACAGTCAAGAAGTTAGCAGTCGTTATTATGGTCCGTACAACATCCGATCGACTCGAGCAATAAATGAGACAATCTGGTTCGCTGACACCGCGGCCCAATCAACCAATAACAATCGCGAAGTCCAAGCGAAAGTGGACGAGCAAGCGATCGTCCTTCTACGTTCGTGTACCAATCCTCGTATGCATGGTGCGGTGAGAAAGTTGTTGTCGACGTGATTCAGAAAAGCAAATAATTATTCTCCCCCCCCCCTTTTCCCTTTCTCTCCCTACAGTCGGCTTCTCTTGATACACACACACACAAACACACACTCTCTCTCCCCTCTCTCTCCCCTCTCTCTCTCTCCCCTCTCTCTCTCCCCTTTCTCCGTTTATAGTCCATATTTTCCCTCTCCTTCCCTTTTTCCTTCTCGTCGTCTTCTCCCTTCCCCTCCTCATGCTATCTCTCTCTCTTTCGCATTTTGCGCCCGTGGCGTCGCAATGAGCATGATGGGGGTGGGATGCAAGTTTGTAAGAATATCAAACACTATACTTTCTAACAGCTGGTGGATAATTCAAGCGCATTTCATACACAATGGCCCAATTTTCACCTCCCATAATCTCTCAACTCCAATTTTTTTTTGCTCTCTCTCTCTTGTATCCCATTTCCTTTCTCTATCCCATCTCCTTTTGTGTTTCTCTTTTTTTTACCTCTACCTCTATCGCTCTCAATTTCTCACCCCCATCTCCAACTTTATCCCTATACTTCTCTATATCTTCTTCGTGGTTCTATCTTTATTTTAAATCTCTCTCTCTCTCCCTCTCCCTTTCTACTCTTTATCTCTTTCTTTTTCTCTCTCTCTTCATCTCCGTCTCTTTCTTTGTCTGTATATAATTCTCAATATACTAGTATCCCCATTTAAACATGTATCCAACTCTCTCTCTCTCTCTTTCTCTCTAATTTGTGTCTATCTCCATCTCCGTCTCCGTCTCTTTATCTCCTTCTCAAATCTATCTCTATCCCTCTGTCTCTTTCTCTAACTCTTATCTCTTTCCATATTTTGCTTTGTCTTTCTCACTATCTTTATCTCGCTGCCTTTCTAATTCTCTATCTCCTTCTTTAGATCTATCTATCTCTCATTCTCTATCTCTCTCTCTCCCTCCCTTAATATTTTCTTTATTTTTCTCTTTCTATTTCCATATCTCTGTCTCGTTTCTAGTTCTTTCATCATCCAGCATTTCCATATCTCCGTACTATTTTGTTTTAAAGTTGTCTTTTGACAGCCTTATTCAGCTAAAGTCAAGTATACGTGTTGTCTTGTGTCTTCCGTCAGTAACATGCGTTGCCTTTTTCCCTCATTTTTTTTTATTTTTTTATTCACACTCATCAATGTCATATTTCATTACACTCTAACCTTTTACTCATTAGTTCTATCCCAATCATTGTTTCCAACCTGGGCACTATGACACTTCATTGATATTGATCTAGGTCTGCATATTTTTATGTCATTATGTGTAAAAAGTTTCTCCTTCCTTCATTAATTTCCTGGGGGGTTTTTATTTTCATTGCGCACCTTAAGGTCATTTCATGTTCATGATCTAATACCTTTACTTCTTGTACAATATTTTCAAATCTCCTTGCATTGAAATATTCTCATTTTCCTCCTCCTCTTCCTCCTCTGCTTCATTTTCCTCCTCTCCCTCTTCTCCTTTCCATTTCTCCCTTCTTCTTCTTCGTTTTCTTCTTCTTCCTTGTTCTTTGTCTTCTTCCTTCTCCTCCTCCTCGTCCTCCACATCCTCTTCGTCCTTCACATCCTCCTCTCCTCCTTCATCTCCTTAGAAATCCTGTTCTTAATGATTAATGGAGGTCTATAACCTAAGAGCATTGTATAAGGAGAGAGATATAGGCCCTATATTATGCAGATTGGCAAGCGATGTACACACCTGGTAAATTCAAGATCGTCCAAGATCGGGCTTGGGAAACCTGCCAAAGAAATGGGAGCTATCATGGGCAAGCACTGTTATGTCAGGTCAGTGAAGTCACTGACCAAAGTATCAACTGCATGAAAAGTCATCTGCGCACTTATGACTGACCCCTCCCCTGCTTTGATGAATACAAACTATGCTAAATACAGAGGGGAAAGAGAGAGATAGAGAGAAATGGGGGATGACAAAGGATGACGTGATGGCCAGACCCAAAGTCGGAAAACGAGTCCAGGTAAATAGGCCGACTCCTAAAACAGTGTATGAATATAGAGCCCTCATCGTTCATTGTGAGGCAGTGAGTACAAAATGCATGGGGAAATTTTGCAAAGTCGAACGATATATATATATATATATATATATATATATATTGAAAGAAATTTGACAAATGCAAACAACTTTGGCAACTCCCTTGTAAATAATAAACACTGAAAGAAATGAAAATGGGAGAATACAATTATTATTCTCCCATTTTCATTTCTTTCAGTATATATATATATATACATATTCTTAAAAATAATGCTGCGTGTCAATTACCTTCAAAATCCGTGAATGATTTGCCGTATAAAAAGATTTTCAAATGAAAAATATTCCAAATAAATATATCAGCGGCATTATTTTACAAAAATCAATAGCAGGTCGACATTGCAGAATTTTCCACATGCCTTTTGTACACAATGTCTCGCACTTAACGATGAGGGCTCTATAATCACCTTACTAGTAGAGTACCTACATAAAGAGAGTAGCGACAACCCAAGATTTGAACGCCATTTTGTTTCCCTGTTACGCAACATTTCTATTCAATTCCGATAAGCAAACGGGTGTTCGAAATAGAAAGAATTTGGACGCCATTTTGTTTCCCAAGAAGTAGGACGTCTATGTCGCTACTCTCTTTATGTAGGTACTCTACTTACTATAGTACACTATACGCCGTTTTCGGAGTATATACCATGTGCTCGGTTTTCCGAAGTTGGGTCTGACTGTAAAAGGAAAATAGGCAATACCATTCCAGTAGGAATAAAGTAAATTGAGAGATGAATAAAAAATAAAAGAGGGACTGGTTGAAACAGAAATAACTATAAAAGTAGGAAAAGGAGGGGTAGAGATAAAAAATAGCAATGCTGATTAAATATTTATGACAAAAACGATTTCTATCTAAAAAACTGATATGCTGTAAGGGCCTACTGAAATTCAAAATTGCCGACGAATTTGGGAAGACAGAAAAAAGTGATATGAAGGCTGTACGGCCCGTAACCCCCCCCCCCCCCCCCCCCCCATCATTTTAGACAAATGCCCGGTATTTAGAATGATAACATGCTTGAAAAACCAAAAATTCGAAATATCATACTAAGTCGGAACATTCGACTTCTCAATTATGCAAGAGTTCCAAAGTAGTATTAGCTTGAACCAAAATGTCATGTAACTACGATAACCTTCTGTATAAAACAGTACACCACAGCTTCATTCTGTAGGTGTGCAAATTATTGCTAATTTACCAATGTCATTTTTCTCATGCAAGCGAATAGCATGATTGTTGGGTTGTACGGTTGAAGTCCTTCTTTTGAAATTCATGTAAACTAGATTTTAACAGCAAATGAAAGAGTCTGCTTCAAAATAACCTTGCCGCTTTTTTCGAGCATCGTGAGCCTTCATGGAATGGGCATAATTGATTTTTGGTTTCCAAAAAGTCTTGATCTAGAGATTGAGAGTAGAATCCTTTCTAGATTAAGGGGGGGGGGGGGGGGAGGTAAGGAGTAATATTATGTCTGCGTGGAAAAAAGCAAGCGGGTGTTAACTGGTTTCACCTCATGCCATAGGTGCTTGCCAAGTATAAAAATAAAACAAAAATAGGGGCATATGCTTTTCAGTGGAATGACGAAAGGGAAAGGAAAACAATTCAAACGGGGAAAAGAAAGAAGTAAAGGGGAAAGGAGGCAGGATGCTGGCAAAAGCAGATGATACGACCACCCCATCATTTCCCGAAGCAATGGCCTTATTATTTTATCCTTCGTCTAGCATGTCTAAACCGCTGCCCCTTCCCTCATCCCAGTATGCCAATATCAAGACCCACTCACCCCCCCCCCCCCTCTTCTCTACAACGTCATGTTTGCAATCCCTGAACGAATCAGGTGCTTGTATTCCCAAATGTATATCCATCAACTGACTATTTTGATGCAACAGTTATTCATTCGTTTCACGGCTTTCACAATTAAATTGCAATTGCAAACACTTACTCAATAAACATTCAATAAACATGGCTTCGTTTAGATTTCTTCCATTGCCGAGTCAATTGAGCTAAACCTGCAAGGCAGATTCTATGTGCTTATCATTCATTGAGGAAAATTGATTGAATTTTGAGGAGTGACGTGATCCAATGGTGCTTCCTTTACAGTGGTGTATCCAAACACTGTTATACAGGGGGCGGCATGCAAATGAATAATGAAATTTTTAATATATGACGGATGTTATCAATGATGATTATTCTTTACTATTATTGCCTGAATTCCGTTCACATTGGTTAACCTAAATCAGAGAGATCAGACACATCTTTTTTTTTTGGGGGGGGGGGGGGGGGGTGGCTTGCAACTTAAATCATTAAGAAGACATGACGTAACACTGAAAACCTTGTCTGCATCAAACTGTAATTATGCTGACCATCTGCTATGTGCGTCTCATGAAACACCTCCGAGTCGGGCTCGAAAGGACATTATAAAAGGACTATCAGAAGTCTGCTAATAATGATTTTGACCCCATTTAAATCTGTGACCCCATTTAAATCTGGCCTTGAAACTGTTTACGGTACAGATGGATTCTCCAGTGGCGTAGCTTCGTGAGCGCTAGTCATACTTCATTTCTTCTAGCTTCGATTTCGAGTTCGACAGCTTTTGATAGCTCTCTTCCGGTATCTGATAGGATCTGATTAGATTTAGGTGTCATTTTGTCAACGGACAAAGGATTCGGCCTTTTTATGCATCAAAATATACCGGTAGCTACAAGCAATATATCGAGATAATGAATACAACTTCAACTCTAGTGTTGCTGCACGCAGTCAGATTCCAAACCTATTCTGGGTGCAAATAGGCAACTTTTTCGAGTGAAAAGGATGACAAAGTGTTAATATCATATTTTCTCTAAATACACAAAATGTATTACTGAGTTAGAATGAAAATTAAGAAATTTATGTTGCCAATTTGATGATTAAACAAAACAAAGGTTTATTGATCAAATAAATCATATCATTAAATAGAGAAATCGGAAGAATATTCACACATAATTTTGGCAGAGCAGATCATTGACACAAATATTGATGTCGAGCATGCAGTGACATCTTCCCTCCCTATCTCTGCTTCCATTTTCATTCTAACCATCTTTATCTACATGTATATTTCCTCTTGTTTTGCTTTGTATTATTCCTGCTTTCTATCATCTTCTCTTTCTTTCTCTATATTATTCCTTGTTTTCATTCTATCTCCATCTATCTATCTTTCCTTATTTCTCTCTCTTATTTTTCCAAAAAATATAGAGGATTTTTTAAAGGAAAATACACGAGACGGCAGGCACAGAAGTCGGGAAAACGTACAAAGTCATGTACATTATTACGGTTTAGCAGCTGTAGTGCACACGTAGCTTTTACACTCTCTGCTGTCTCATTTCAGACGCTCAAACATACCCAAATGAGCAATTTTACGCATTAGTGGTACGGTAAAAAAAAAAAAACACGCGCCCCGGGCGCCAGTTTTTAGGGGGCGCAAAAAGCAAAAGCAAAAAACAAAACAAAAACAAAAACAAAAAACAAAAAAAAAACCACACACACTCAAAAACAAAACATATCAAAACAAACCAGCCGCCCGATCCTGTTATTTCACATTCTGCCTGCATGTTTGGTTGCTATCGTACTCAAAAGTGACATATGATTCAGTATAAAAAGGCACCTTTTAGTTCTGCAAGTTTATTTTATCTTTTTCGTTGGCGTCAGAAGTTTAAATGGGTGCAATTTTGGCGCTTGACCCGGGACACGGTTTTACATAGATACGCCACTTCATTTCTCTGCATGTATCATCTTATTTATGCCTCCAGAATGTTTCAGGTTAACATTTGAAATGTCATGAAATATTAACATGTTAACATTTGAAATGTCATTTCTACGAAAAATCAGCCCGACAGGCTGAGGAAAAGCAAGAAATCTGGGGGCTGAAACTATTCCTCGACTTATGACCGTATTTCGTGGGGCGTTGCTATAGATGTGTAGGGATTAGGGGTGTGAAATGTTCAATTATTGCAGCCTGTTATATCACATCTTAAAAATCGATGAGCAACTAAAGATTCATGACTTTGTATAAAACACATACAATGAAAAGGAAAACCCTTGTCGACAGCCGATTTCTTGGATGTGTTTTGCATGCACACGACATCGATCGTGATATTTTTCTTGGCAATATTATCCGTGAGTGCAATTAATGTCTACCTTGAAAGGCGCTATTTTGGGGATGCCTTGTTGCATAATGTGGTGAGACTTGTAATCATTGCCATGCCCACGAGGAGGTAGCAGGGAAGGGGAAAGAGAAAAACGGCGTCACACTGGATCTCTTGAAATGTATCTTTGCGAACGTTTGCTCAATACAGCAAAGATTGTTTTTGTGGTTGTAGTTTGTTGTTGTTGTTGCTGCTGCTGCTGCTGCTGCTGCTGTTGTTGTTGTTGTTGCTGTAGGTCAAGATCTAGGCACGTTATTATATGCCGTCTGCCGAATAAAACCAATGATGATAATAACATTAAATATCTATGAGCGCTAAAAGCAATAAGTACCATAACGCCTTAAAAAACACATAAATGAATAGAGAACAGAAAGTAGACCAGGGGGTGTTTCATAAAGCTGTTTGTAAAGTTACGAATGACTTTAGAAACGACTTGAATATGAATTGCCAAATGGTATGCTCAAAGTTTTGTGTGTGTGTGTGTGTGTGTGTGTGTGTGTGTGTTTTCTACACTGCTACCCCAGGCAGAAATTCAGTAATCTATACACGTCTATATCATATGCTTACAAAGGGTATTTAGTAAAGTAGAATTTAATAATTTTCTTTTCAAAGTGAACGAGTTTTTGTAATCATTTGAGACTATAACTTTGAATATCCCATTTTAAGTTTTCTTGAATTTCAACACCTAAATATCGTATGGATTTAACTTGTTCAATTTCGATTCCATCACTACAGATTTTCATAATGGGAATGTGCCTAAAGCAATATGCTTTTTGCTCAGTCAACATTAATCTTTAAGTGGTTTTGTTTGTAATATTCATTAATAGAATTCATATTTGATTATTTTTTAGAAGTTATAGTTCGCACATCTTTTCCAGTTGTCATAACTCCAGGGGGGTGTTTCATAAAGCTGTTCGTAAAGTTACGAATGACTTAACGAACGACTTGAATATGGCAAGCCAAATGGGAATCTCAATCATTATAAATCGCATTAGCTAAAGGTGAATATGAAGACAAAGATTAACATTACTTTTGTTTACAAACATTTTTATTGCGAAGTTATTTTTTTTACCACAATTTAATCAAGATTATGGGAAATGCAGTAAGATTTTGTTAAAGCGTCAGGAAAAACTTTAGGCATCCCATTTGGTACTTCATATTCAAGTCGTTCGTAAAGTCATGTGTAACTATGAAACATGCCCCCCCCCCCTTCCCCCGATGTAGACTATGATATTTCATTTATGAATAGGAAAAATAACATCGGAGCGGGTAGGCCTACTTCTCCTTGCTCCCTGTGGTACTCCTACTGGCAGTTTCTTTATAGCAGAGAGTTTACCATGGGAGAGTACGACTTGTTTTCTTTCATTCGGGTAACTTGAAAACCATTTCATTATGTTTTCGTGAATACTATACGCCAATAGGTTTTATTGTCTTGTTCATTAATTGTAATTGTCGCCCCCTCTTACGTTAGAGGGTGCTCAATGCTTTTGCCATCATGGCCTGATTAAAGCCACTGATATCCCTTACATCTCTACCTGAGATCGTGAGATTTATCTTCGTTAATGGCGTGGTGGCTTACGCTAGGATAACGGACTCATTCCTTAATTTCAAGCGAAGATAACTAGCTCCAGAATGGGGGTCTCGGGGTCATAGGCAAAAAGGTGCCGTGGCCATGTTTCAGACGGGGACGTGACAGATTTCAGTTCTTTGCATCCTGGGGAGCGTTTCATGAAAGGACTCGTCGGATGTTTTATCCGACAAAGTCTGTTTTATCCGACAGTTGCCATAGTAACGATGCTTCTCAGCGAATCAAAATCAAGGAAAGATGTCAGACCTGACAACTTGTCAGACAACAAATGTTGATGAAACGCTCCCCCGGTCCCACTCACCCGAAATGGTGTTGTGACGAAGCCGACGCAGTGGTTACACCTCTCTGCCGGGTTTTCGCAGGTCGACGCAGTGACCTGTATTCTTCATTTGGGTGCCCCAGCCCTGTGCAGCAGGCCAGCAGCCCGTCTATCCTTCTCCTTACATGTGGGGTCCTAGATCAAGTCAGCGATGCAGGCAATGAAGCAACCTGATCCTGAGCCCGGTTCGTGACCCGAACTCGTCGTTATGTCATCGTTCATCTGTTCCTGTTTATCGTCTTGTTTTAATTTTGTGCCACGGTAAAACGCTACCCAAGCCTCTTGCCGCCGTTTGCTGTGTTCGGTTATGCTAGCTACGGGTCCTTGTCGTTGCCGTACCTGAGCCTCTAGCCGCTGTCTTGTGTGTCCTGTGTTCTCGTACTACAGTTAACGTTCCAGGTCTTTCAGTCCTCGTTATGCCACAGCCTTCGCCGCTTGTTCAGCTATGCAATCCAAGTTCTCCACTCATCTCCACCAACACAGCCATCTGCAAAGTGTTTGGCATCGCTTGGTCTTCATCTTTTGTACTGTTTTACTACTGAACCTTCTCTCATCGTTAGTCATTACTCATCCTCGGACGAGACCCCTACTTAACTTTTGAGCAGATTTCTCAGCTGTTCCTAGTCCACTGCCTGGACTGTTCTCTATGATTCTTACTCACACATCAGCAACACCATATGTATGTACACAAATTAAGTGCACGTACGGAAGGTGAATTCGTGGGGAGATACCACATCAGGGCGCGCACGCATGCTTGGGAATTAGTGACAGTTTAAAACGACCAGCAGCTGGTCTAAGCTGTTCCTGGACTGTAGTGTATATGTTTAATTTTAGTCATTTTTTTCTTTTGCTAGTGTTTACTGTTATCTTATTACCCAAAACCTTACAGTTGATCTGAAATTGTGTGTTTGTTTATTAGTGGCACAGTTGTCAAGTAATTTGTTTCCAATCGCTGTATTTTGGTCAGCTTTTTTTTTATGTAGATTTTTTTGTTTGATATATTTCTCATTTTAAATTTTTATCTCCTTTTCGTAGGCAAAGGGAGAAGAGAAAGGAGAAGATGTTGGGGATAGGTAAATGATAATAATAATTGTAGTGGGTTATGATAACTGAAAAGGAGTTTGCCTCGTGTAATGTAGATTTATATGGAATGGTCTAGATGAGTAGTTAGGTTATGAAAAGTGTTAAGGAATTTACTCGTATGGAATGGAGTAAATGAGCAGTAGGATTATGATCATCGTTTGGGAGTTAAAGATACAGTGTAACTCAGTTTTATGTGGAATTGAGTTGATGTCTGGGATAAAGGCATGCACTGGTATGGATTCAATATCATAATTGTATTGTGATGATGGTTTTATGATGTGGTTCGGCTCTATAATCCAAAGAAGATGTAGAGTTACTGTATCTTCACTAGAGCTACATGCATTTGTTTTAGTTTATATTGTATGCTCGATGATTGTATATTATTCTGATCCACAGTTATCATTGTTTGTTGTTTATTGTTTGCTTATTTGCACTAATTAGTTTTTAATTCAAGAGAAACAGCAAGTATGTGGGGATTTCTATAGTTTTATAATGTTGTAATCTGTTGTGATTTAGACAGAAATTGATCTGTTATAGATGTAATGGCATTGTCCGTTGTTACAAATTATGCGGAAGTGCCTGGTCACTCGCTCAGTCTAGTCTGATTACCTGTGTGTTTGGGGTATTTTGAATTATTAATCTGATACATGTACCAATTTTTATTTCCTATCATAGACCTAGTGTTTTATGAATACAAACGGGTAAATTTTCACTGTTACATTGTGGAGTCATGACCCTCTAGGCTACTAGAAGTTAGAATTAGGGAACATGGTGTAGAATTGTATTTGAAAGTTTGCTTTTTGTGTATCTAATGGTTTATACTCTAGTTGTGTATTTGCTTTTATTGTTTTAGAGTAAATTTAGGAAGGTCTGGGTTTTTCAATTTTAAACCTGGGTCTTATTTCATTATTATGAATTGTTGGGTACTCATGCATACATTGCATGTTGGGGTAATTTTTGTTTGTCTATGTTAGGTTGTAGTACAAACAGGTATTAGTTTTAAGTTTTCGGACTAATGTTTTATAAGTAACAGCCTAACTGCGTTAATGTTGATACTATTGTTTTGCAGTGATTAGTGGGAATATCATTATCCTTTTAGTCCAGGTGTGTATTTTAGTTCATAACCTGTCCGATGAGCATGTTATTAAAATTTTAAACTGTATTTTTATATGTATGAATATTTTATCTGCAAGATTTGTAGATATTTTATGTTTATCTTTTATAACAGTCATTTATATCTAGTTATTTATATGCCTGTACCTAGTTCAGTTTTGTCTAGAATTATGTTGGGGGTCATTATTGTTTTCTGATTAAAGAGTTTTTGATTGAGAGTAGCTAGTGCAAGAAATTTTAGTGAATAGTTGCTGCATGTTTTTTCTGATTATTAGTAGGTTGACTAGGACATTGATACAGTTATTGATACAGTTACAGCTCATCATCAGTTTTAAATCCTTAGAGCCTGCAGTTTGGTATCTTTATTGATAAGTCTGGATTGCGGATCTAGATTTGTCGTCATAGCTTTATTTGTATGTATGTATGTATAACGTACTAGTCTATATTTACGAGTGGTCAATGTCTTGTAAATTATATACTATCACAGCGTTTTATACGTAATCCCCATGATGCATAGCTGTGATTATGTTTGTTTTTATCGTGTTTACAGTGTTATATTGCATTTACATGATTTTTTTTTTAATGCGGTGGAGCTGAGATAGGGGGATAAGAAGGGGCCAGAGAGTAAATTGGGGTTCAAATGTAATTTAATTCAGTGTATATTCAGCTATACCATTGAGAGGGATGGATATTTTAGTTTTGTTGATATTGATATTTAACTGAGCAGCTAAAGAGGAAGTGTTTGTTTTATGTGACTGATTAGCCCAAACCAGTGAGGATTTGAAAATTTGTAAATGTTTTATTACTCGACAAAAAGGTCATCCTGATTGCCAATCTGATTCGTATGACTGCCAGTGGTTGTCTGGATATATCACATATGCATATTGTTTTTTTTTTTTTTTTTTTGTATTTATTTTGTTTTAGGATGCTGAGTAATAATGCAGAAAATGAGGGAAAGAAGAAAAGCAGTCACGCCAATAGGTTTTATTGTCTTGTGTATTAATTGTAATTGTCGCCCTCTTATGTCAGAGGTTGCTCAATGCCTTTGCCATCATGGCCTGATTAAAGCCACTGATATCCCTTATAGCTCTGCCTGAGATCGTGTAATTTATCTTCGTTAATGACGATACTGCTGCAATCTAAAAAATAAGATATCATGGTCTTCACAATAGAAACATTTCGATATATCTAAGAAATTTATAATTAAAACAAAAGTGATGAAACCTAATTTGACATGAAGGTTCATGATTCCGAAAATGAAAAAAAAAAAACAACAAACAAAAATTTATTACTGAGGAAAGGTAAAAGAGTCCGAAAATTAATGTGGGCACATGATTTCGAAAATTAGAAAAAAGGCGGTTCCGAAAATCATATTTTACATGATTTAAAAAAAGGATGTGGAGTTATACTGCACTTTTATAATTACGAACCTTCGGAATGATTAACTCTTTTTCCTATCCGAAATTGTGAAACTTCGTTTACGGGAAATTTGTGTTTCTGAATAATAAGCCTTCGGAAAACGAGTGCTGCCCACATCGCAATCATGATCACCGAAATCGACAAATTTGGATCCAGTGAAGTCTATCCATTTTGATCATTATCACCTATAAAGGTCATGGTCAATTTTACCGTATGAGCTTGCTTTCATGTAGGTCCCATCATATTTCTCTGACTTGCATGACTTACATGTATATCATTACTTAGAGTAATTCTACTTCTCTGCTTTGACTTATTGTAATTATGTTATTTATGCAGTTTCTTTAGTTTAGTCCGACATAATTATAGACATACAGTGCACACGCCAAGATCGAGTCACTTTTTTTTTTTCTCTTCATATTATTGATTCTACAACTAAGGAGTATATACGACAATTTCTTTCACGATGTTATTGCATATTAACAAGGACTCGATTTTTTTTTATTTAAACCTTCCGATTTTTGTTTCTTTTTTTCGGTAACGTTAACTTCGAAATTGTAACAAAGCAAAGTTTAAAAAAAAAAGTTGCAGCAACAGCAAAACCAAAATTCACTCAACTGAAATATTCATAAAACAACATTCTTCTTATAAAACAGCGCTTTCTCTTTTTTTTTTTTTTTATTAATATCCAAATAACATAAAACAACAAATGAATTTGCGAGGCAGCATTTGAAGAAACAATGAATACTTCAGAGTTCAGAAAGTTAAGCCCCTAGCTGAATGTCGGTGTTCGACAAACGTTCAGAGATTGTGTGGGGTTGTGTTTTTTGCAGACGTGTGCTAGTCAGATATGATTTATTTCAAAATACGTCTGGGGACTGACCCTTAACATCATCATCCGAAAGACGTGACTCAAACTCAAACCTGGGTCCGATCAGAGTCAGTTTGTACACACTAAGAAAAAAAGGTGCAATTGTGCACCCTTCAAATGCAACACTGGGAGCTCCTTTTTGGGTGCAACTTTGCACCCTAAGAAGCTTTTTGCACCTTCAAGGGTGCAGTTAGCGACATTTTGAACCCTAAAGGGTGCGAAGGTGCAAATTTGCACCTTTTTGAACGCAAAAATGTCTGCACCTTTTTCATGTAGGGTGCAAAACCCCAAAAAGGTGCTGCCAGTGTTGCATTTAGGGTACAAATTTGAACCTTTTTTTTCTTAGTGTGTAGGCGAAGACAAAGAGGTGATTGCGGACGTTATCGCTAGACCAATTCCTGCTCTCCTAGATTTATCAGTGAATGGTCGGTTATTGCCATTCACTCAGTTGCCAACCCTTTTCCCGACGAAGATGCCCTGGGCGATAGTCTGTGAACTCCTCAGATCAGTCGGGAACCAGTCGGCGATCAGTCTGAGAACTATCGCCCACCCAAATCAAGCAAACCAAAAAATTTCTTTAATCAAACGACCAGTTTGGTGGGCAAAAGATAATCGATGCAGCAGCGTAAGCCTGCAGCCTATTTTCCGAAAACCATTCGCAGACTACTGACAACGAACTCCCACCAGTGATTGTCGAAGTTATAGCAACCTGTCTTACTTCTGGTGAGACTGATACCGGTCGCTAACTAGCAACAACCAGTTGGTCGTCAGTGGTCGAATGCGTGGAAAGTTTTTAGCAGTCTTCTAAACAGTTGTTATTTGTTCATGGCTGCTTGCTTGACGTTTTTGCTTGACAGGAGGTTTTCGAGTTGCATCAAAAATTATTTTGCCGACCAAGCTTTCTCCCCCCCCCCCTTTTCTCATACTTTAGCCAAGCAATTCCTGCTCTCCGTGACTTTCAGCCGCCAATCGTCAACCGGCCAGCAACTTGTTGGTGACCTGCAGACCACCGATCATCGTCATGATGCCAAACGGACCATCGCAATGTTCTTCGTTTACCGACAGTGTACCATGCACAAAACACTGCTTCCCGGTCATTAATTTTCATTATCCTCCTTATTAAAACCAATCCAAGCACATTCGCTGAGTAAAATTTCTTTCAATTTCAGGGGTTAGATGAACAGTTGTTGTCGATAGTTGAAGCTTTTTATCGATCGTCGCTGGCAATAAACCAGTCGCCACTCTCTTGAGGCTTAAGCCCACCGCACACTATACGATCCGACTGCGACCAGATTTTCGAACAAATGCATTAATATGTAAGATGCCATATGAAGTTTAAACAGGTAAAATTATCTTATTCAAAGTTCGAAATAATGATATAAAATAATGAAATACTAAATCGAAATTTTGAGTAACTGCAAGCCTTTTGGTTGGAGTAAAGGCCAAATCGGCTTCAAATCGTAGCCGATCTCAAGATTGCTATGACGTCACTACGATTCGTAATTGAGTTCGCTTTGATTCCTATAGGGAGACTCGCTATAGCTCAGAATTTCGATTTAGTATTCATACGAATATTCGGAACTTTGATCACTAAGATTTTACATGTTTGAATGTTAACAAATCTTTTTCTAAAATCGGATCGCAGACGGATCGTATAGTGTGTGGTGGGCATTACGAAGCTGGGCCAATGTTTTGGAGTGAGCAGTACGTGGATATGAGGATAGGGATATGAGTATACGTGGAAACCATTATTATAGATGTTTGTTTGTATGGTAGGAAGTTATTCAGTCATGATTGGCGCACCATGGGAATATTATCAGTTTTGTTGAAATGAGAAATGTTACGGACTTAACTTTCTTCACCACCGTCAAAGCCTTCACAAGAATTAAATGATTTTTTTTTAAAAGGAGAGGGAGGGAGAGAGAAGAAGAAGTAACTATGGCAAGTGACAGCGTTCTTTCCCTTTTTAAAGATAACACCTTTATATACTTCTAAATAATCAGTCATGCAATTATGGCCATGTCATGATGAACCTAGCCCCCCCCCCCCCCCCCCTCTCAAATTGGTTTCAATGTTATGCATATGAAGAGTATAGACGCATGATGGCGCTATATCTTTACACGCGAATGCACAAGACAGGGTTCTTTCTATATATCAATAATTGTATTAATAGCACCTTCTGTACCTAGGTGAATGTAATGTTGTGCATTAGGCCAAATAAAAAGAATTCCTGGTTTCTCGATCCCTCCTCCTTCCTTTTGTTCGGTGAGCCTCAAAAAAACTGTTGTTATTTTGCTATTTTTGTTCTGAAATGAAACTGATTTTAATCTGAGTACATCTACACGATGAGGTTACAAAGAAATCATCAATACCATTCGTTTTCACATTGCTTTGAGACTTTTCAGTACTTATATCAATGAAAAAAAATTAATGAAATATCCAAACAATGAATAATAATAATGAAAGGAGGAAGTATGTGTTAAAATTGTCTGAGCAGTATTTCGTGAAAAAAAAAATAGATATCAAATAACATGGAACCCCCTCTTCCTCAATTTGAAAATTTCCGCACGAGAAACTAGGAATCGATTTTACTCGGCCTTATGGGCAAGTGATATTGTAAGGGCAATAGAAAGCAGAGTAGGATTCTCGGCCAAGAATAAATATGAAACCATCATCACTTAAAACATCAATATTTTCAACACTATACGTAATTATCATCAGCAGCACCATCAACAACAACTACAACAACCACATCATCATATGCATTCTTATCATTGTTTCTGTCACTTCCAAAATCAGCTCGCGACCATTAATACTCCTGCCTACTCCAAATTTTACCCATGAATTGAATGCATTGATAGTACACCCTCTTTTTAGTCACACAAAGCACATAGTATTGCGGCATTATCTTCTATGACCTAGAAATTAATTCAGGAATGATAAATATTAAGATATTGGAACAAATGAAACAAGGGAAAAGTCACATTTATCAATCGCCCTTTCAAGTTTTACAACTTTATTGGTAAAATGTCACAAATTTCGAAAGCTTATAGTAAGTTTGAATAAAAAGTACGGCATTTCAATATAATCTGCTTAAATACAGTGCGTATAGAAAAAAGGTAATCCAAATTTAGAGGATTATTATTCCAAGGTTATTTACTTTTATATTTTGCATGTAGCATATTTAGAAAGGGCAACTTCTCTTCTTTCCATTGATGCCTCACTTACATCACTGCCTTCACGCTTGAGTGAGTATATTAGGGAGCTTTAGATATGCTACGCGAGGAAAGAGGAGAACGTAAGTCAACCCAGGAAGATTCCGTGACATGGGACTCGCGTCGCGTATCTAAAGCTCCCCATTTGTAAAAGAAGACAACAGGTACAAATTCCATTTTAAAATGAATGAAGTGAACGTTTTCAGCTAGTTCACACATGATTACATATGTTTACAATCCTGTTAAAGTTGACAAGTTAAATTACTTTTTCCTAACAATCATTTAAAAGATTATGCTCTTCTCGTTTGTCTCTGGCGGTTCTAGGACAACTCCCCCGATACGATTCCCACCTGACAACTCCTCCTGGAGCACAGCTCCCCTTGTGGACAGCTTCCCCGAGAGCAACTCTCCCCGGACTACACTTTTCCCGGATGACAACTCCCCAAGGACAACTCCCCCAGTCCCCCCGGGGGGGGGGGGGGGGAGTTGTCCTGATACGGTCTCTGGCATATTGCCTTCGTTTTGGGGTAATATCCTGGGGAAGAGTGTGCCTTGACTGATGCTTTGTCACAGCAGAGTTCTCCCTTACCACTTAGGGCACTTTCTACCAAGACTACCTTGGGTTCTAGATAAGGCTGGTACCACGCTTAGGTGTTTCCTAACATTTTTCCACTTAAAATTTAAAAACAAAACTGCAGGAGACTTTTCGGAAGATGTTCTCTGAAATCCTCATGAGTTCTCCGCAAGTCCCTTCTTTCTGGTGAAATGATGCAGCCTTCAAAGATGAAAGTGTTATTTCTCCAGTCAACTAAGCCATTTTCCCAAGGATCATTGATGATAGCGAATGATTATCATACCTATTAAAAGGTATGAGCATAATGCAGTGAAAATGTGAGTTTTTAGTCTTGCGTCCATTAACATTTCAAAAACTCTACCGAAGTTGGTCACAATCAATAAGAAAGCAATTGATTATGTGTGGATCCATTGAAAGAGGTGAGTTCAGGCTTATGTCCATTTTCCAAAACTTGCAAAAAATGGAATTTGTACCTGTTATCTTCGATGACAATGAGCCTAGTCATGCATAGCATAAATGATGCAACTGAGGTATCGATGGAAAGAGGACGAGTTCCTCTTTTAATCTAAGCTACCTATGAATTGTCAAAGTCAGTAATCTTGAAATAGGAATCCTGTGAAGTTGGATTACCTTTTTTTGATACGCACTGTATTATAGTGAAATGGAATGAATAACGTCTTTTGCCCTGGTGGTAATTATTTTATCGATGCCTGTTTTTCTTTGTCATAGTTCAGGGTGTTGTAATAAAGCGAGAATTGTAACACGCTCCTCACTGAGTGCACCACCAAGTATCTCAAGCTTTTTAAAAAAACTGCCACAGGAATTCTGGATGGTGGAACAAAAAGAAAACATAAAACAAGTGATAGCAGGATCATGCAGAATAAACATTTTGACGACATTGATCCTAAGTAATTAACATCATTGTGAAAAATGAAATATCGTTGAGGAATCATGCTATAATCAGTAACCGTAATCCACAATCGTTCTAAACAACATTTTTGCTTTGACTCTAAAATTGCTCGGAGAGTTCTGCTTTTTTTTTTTTTACCACCAGAACTCTTCACAAAGTTGTCCAGACATTACAAGAACTTTCAGTTTAGCATGAATGATTTTTTTGGCGCTGTAAAGGCAAAGAATAATGATTAGAATAGTGATTATAGCGACACTATAAGTCTGTTTGCAGATGAAAAACAGAAGGCTTATTTCAATTCAGTGGCTGCTTTACGTGTTAATATGGTAGCCCTGCAGTACGCTCGACAACAGGTCATGTGAGACGTGAACTTCGCATCTCGGGTCAGAATTTCGCATCCCAGGTCATGAATTTCGGATCCCGGGTCCTGGACTTCGCGTCAGGGGTCATGAATTTCGCGTCACTGGTCGCGAATTTCGCAACTGGGACGCAAGTTGGCCGCAAAATTCACGTCGCACATGACCTGTTGTCGAACGTACTTCACGGCCACCATATGTTAACATGCAGCATCCCATAGCTATAGAGGAAAATCATGGTAGTGAAGATTCAGCTATCCCCGAAGATTAACGACCAATTATCCTCCTATATGCAGCACCTAGCCTATGCATGTACTATGGTGGCCCTGAAGTACGCTCGATGACAGATCATGTTGCCGTGAAGTTCGCGACCAAAAGTCGCAAAGCTCAAGACTAAAATCGTCCAATTCGCGAAGACAAGTCGCAAAGTTCGCGTCCAAAGTCGTCAACTTTGCGGCCAAGTCGCAAAGTTCGCCTCCAGTGGTCACGAATTTCACGACGTGGCCGCGAAATTCACGGCGCACATGACCTGTCGTCGAGTGTACTTCAGGGCCACCATAAATCATACAGTCCTTTGAAATATACAGTGACCAACTCCTCGCTTCAACGAAATGACCCCTTCGCGAAGGAGCTCTCCTTTCCCTCTTTTCCTGAGCAGGCAGCTTCGGGGAAGGAAAAACTTACAATGGTCAACTGTTGAACCCACCGGCGTAAATCCACTTTGAGGAATGGGGGGGGGGGGGAATGATTGACTTTTTCGCCGATTTTTTTCTGTCGAACTCACACTTAAGTATAAATACACGCCCTCACCCACCTGCACAGACCCCCTTACACACATTTTGATTTTTATCTTGCGAGCGAGCCAAAAATTACCATTTTTCTGGATTTCAATCGCATTTTCAAATAGAAATTCTAAAATATGATGAGCGAACGAAGCGAGTTAGCCAAAAATAATCACTTTTCTGGTTTTCAATAGCATTTTCAAATGAAAATTCTAAAATATGAGCGAGCGAAGCGAGCGAGCCTAAAAAAATGCTTTTCTGGTTTTCAATCACATTTTCAAACAGAAATTCCATGGTTGTTTATAGATTATCAAAAATTTTATTAACTGATTCATTCAAATACTATTTCTTCCTTAAAAAGTGGGGGGGGGGGGGCATATTTATCCACGCCATTCCCCCTCTCAAAAAAGTGGGGATATATCCCCCCGATCCCCCCCCCCCGGATTTACGCCAATGGTTGAACCCCAAGCAGTACGCAGAAGATAGAAATAAACAAAGGCTATTATCCTTTTTCGATAACTCTGCAACCATGGAGGTAAGAGGCGCTGCAACGTACGAAAAATTTACATCAGGAATAAGTAAGGACGAAAGATTGTGTGCAGTGATCCGAAAAGTCTTATATGGTGGCCCTGAAGTACGCTCAACAACAGGTCATGTGCGACGTGAATTTCGCATCCCAGGTCCTGAACTTTGCATCCCAAGTCCTGAAATTCACGACCCGCGATGCGAAATTCATGACCCATGGCGCAAACTTTGCATCCCAAGTCGTGAAATTCAAAACCCACGGTGCGAAATTCAGGACTGAGATGCAAAGTTCGTGCCACGGGTCCTGAATTTCGCACCGCGGGTCGTGAATTTCACGACTTCGGATGCAAAGTTTGCGCCACGGGTCATGAATTTCGCATCACGGGTCGTGAATTTCACGACTTGGGATGCAAAGTTCAGGACCTGGGATGCGAAATTCACGTCGCACATGACCTCTTGTCGAGCGTACTTCAGGGCCACCATACTTATACCTATAAAAGGAAAACCTTTGTCTCGTTTGCATTAGACGTTATTTTCATTGCGTCATTCAGAAACACTCGAACATTAATTGGATTGGAAAGGTCAAGACAAAATCTCGGTGCACACTGACAACTCTTAGCTCAAGGGCCGAAAGGGCCTTGTGCAAAGTTTCGGATTATTCCGAGCATGGCCTGGAAATGTAAAAGGGATCTTACCTTGAAAACTGAGTTTACCGTCTCCATTAGGATCCATATCTTTGATGACTTTATCAAATAGATCATCTGGAAGAGCCCATCCGTTAGCCTTCAGGTATTGACGCAATTCATCGGGACTGTGAAGACATTGGCAATAACTAATTAAGTACTATGCAGTAGTAGTCAAAAATGTATACCACGTTGTGTTTTTTGGTAAATTCCTTTTATGACATTCATAGAGATGACTGAAAGTGTATAACACTGCTTGTACTTCTTTCTTGGTGAACACAGCGCATGTGTGAGGGTGAGGGTGAGGGTGAGGGTGTGTGTGTGTGTGTGTGTGTGCATGATTCACTGTGGCCCTATTGACTTACAAGTGCATGGACATGCTTATCAATATATATGTATATACACACACAATATGAAGGTTCTGCGTCGGTGTATAACAGATATCGAAGAAAGAGTCAAACAATAACACGGCAGGAGCCAAAAATTGACTGAGGTTTCGGTCAAACACCTTTATCAAAGTCATATGTACGTGTGATCAAATAAGATATACAACAGCTTTGGCAACTCTCGTGGAGATTAATTGAAAGAATAGCGTAGCATGAATCAAAGTTCCCCAGGGCTGGCCTACCATGTTTGGCGGAGACATGTTTACAACCTTTGCAAAAATTCCAAATATGGTAGGCCAGCTCTGGGGAAGTTTGATTCATGCTACGCTATTATTATTCTTTCAATTGATCTTATATATTCATATATATATATATATATAAATATATATATATACTGTATATATATATATTTCCTATTCCTCCATGTAGCTCAAATTCGACATTACCTATGGCCTACAAATTAATTTAGCAATCCATTTTCTTCCTGATAAAATCAAGCCCCGCCAGTTTCCTGGATCTCTTTGCTAACTTTGCCTACTCTACCCAAATGTCTAACTTACGTTAGGAATCCACTGCCATCCTTGTCCGTCTTTCTGAAATCGTCTCGCGCTTTTATGATGTTAGTTTCTTTCTTCATAACCTTACAGAACTCGTTAAAGTCTAGGGTTCCGCTACCTAAGCAAAACGAAGAAATTTCTTTTAAATGATAATGATAATAATGAAATAATAATAATGATAATGATAATAATAATAACAACAATAACAGCAACATCAACAACAACAAATATAGTGGGTTTTTGCTTTATAGCTCTTACGTCCGTCAGAAGTGATATTTTGTGTATATTCAGTTTTTTTTTACTTCTCTAAAGCCCACGTACTGCAAATTATACGATCCGTCTGCGATACGATTTCGGAAAATTCTGTTGTAATATTTGATATGAACATTCAAACATGTAAAACATTTATGATCAAAGTTCCGAATAGTCATATAAATGCTAAAACCGAAATTTCGGTCTACTGCGAGCCTCGGATCTCTGTAGGAATAAAAGCGAACTCAATACCGAATTTTATCTGGCGATAGGCTACTATTTGAAGCCAATTAGGCCTTTACTCCTACCACAAGGTTTGCAGTTAACAAAAATTTCGATATCAGTAGTCCTATCATTATTGTAAGTAGAGGTGCGGTATCGAGTTGTTTAAGGCGCTTAACTAGAGACGCGAAGGTCCGGGGTTCGATCCTCGGCACGGCACTTATGTTCTTGAGTAAGGCATTTTATCTAAATTGCTGTTTTATCGTCTATCAAATAAAGTGATGTGCTATATGCATATTGACCAACGTGTGCATGTGTTGTTTTAAAAAAATACGAACTTCAAATAAGATAATTGTACTTGTAAGTTTTATATCAAATGCTAAGTGTCAATTTGTTCGAAAATTGGGTCGCAGTCGGATCGCATAGTGTGCAGTGGTCTACAGTAACGACAGCAGGAAAGGCGAGTGATATCAATAAATTTTACTCTTGTCTTACTTTGGGTAATATGAAAATAAAATGTGCATTTGTATAGCGCATTAAAACTTTCGACGCACTTTGCAATATTATATAGAAAATCAACGGGATTAATTACATCATTACCATACATTACGATCAGACAGTACAGTACTATAGGAAACAAACCTATGGAATACATGCAAAACTAGAAATACAGGTACAAGGATTGAGGGACACATGAAATGCTTCAATTTAATCTCATGAGCCCCAATTTCATATTCCAAATTTCCTATATAAACCTACCATCAGAATCCAAGGTCTTCATCATGTATTCAAAGTCCTCCTCGGTATAATTCAATCCTACTTGTTTAAAGGCATCACCCAACTCCTTAGTACAGATGGTACCATCACCATTCTTGTCAAAACTGTTGAATGCCTCCTGGAAATCTGTAGAAGAGATGAAAACAGAGAAGAATAGACAACGTATTCGTTCTGGTCTTTAAAAATCATGTACAGTAATGCATTGTGATCTTTCGTTCAATGCTTTGCATGAGGATCTGTGATGGAGTAATATAAAAAAAATCTCAGGAAGGGGGTCATATATCCATCCTTTTATTAAAGTAAAAAAAAATGATATGAAAATGAAATAAAGGAAAATGGAATGATGTGCATAAAATGTGAAAACATCTCTATTACCGAAAAAGTCTCATCTCTCTCATCTATTCTTCTTGACAATGATGTGCTATCATAAATGACCAGACGTCCCGTATTTTACAGGGCAAAAGCACAAAGGTTTCACAATTTTTGCTCCCTCGCGACGAAAGCAAAAAATTCATTGGCGGGGCAAACATCACAGCCCGCTGCATGCTAAGAATAAAAAGTTCACTTCTGCAGCCAAAATGCAACAATAGCAGCACTTTTGGGAGTGTAATCTTGCACATGAAAAAGGTGCAAACATGCACCCTTTTGTACTTTTTTGCACTCAGAAATGCCCATCTGCACCCTTAAACATGTTAAAGGTGTAATTTTGCACTTTAAAGAATGCACCATTTGTTGCATTCAAAAGGGGGAAATTTTGCACCCTCCCTATCAAGGGTATAACTCTGCACCTTTAAGGGGTGCAAAATGTAGCTCACTGCATCCTTAATGGTGCATAATGCTTCTTTGAGTGCAATATTGTACCATAAAGGAGCTCCTAGTGTTGCATTTGAAGGATGCAAAATTTAACCTTTTATTCTTAGTGTGTAGCTAATTTGCACTTTTTACTAGGAGAGAAACAGTATAGCAATTTATCAAAATATGAATGATCTGAGATGGTGAACTTCTACTTAAATTCAAGCTCCGATGAATGGCTTGAGCGTATTGTGAGAACAGTGATAGCGGATCCTTGATTTTTATTTTTTTAAAAGGCGAGGACGAAACATATAATGAATGCCACCGAAATCCACTATCAATGGGAGGAGTACTTCGGAAAAGAAAATCTCCCGGGTCTGATTGACCCGGAAAGAAGTCTGTTGGAGCCACACCCCGTTCCGGGTCAAAAAATGACCTGGAATAAGGCTATTTCGGCAAACCCGGAGAATAGGGGAACGGGTGCGCGCGCGTGCCATTTATTCAGCGCAGAGACCGGCAGAGACAGCCGACAATCTATTTATGGGACAAGTCCATAATCGAGATAAAAATTATTTTAGAATATGTTTTTGTCAGGTAATTATGTTCAAACATTATTACATTTTTTTATCAGGTAATTATGTTCAAACACTATTACATTGTCCTCTCGGCTCTCTGATCCCCAGTTATTTGATAAAAATAAGTTTGATTTTGGCCAGAAATGTTGTCAAACTCACAAATGTTTCACCGCTGAATCTTGTGCAGATCATCGACGCCGCCGTGCGCCGCTGGGCAACATTGCTACAGTGGGTGAGGGTGTGTGTTTATACTTAAGAGTGAGTTCGACAGAAAAAAAAAATCGGCAAAAAGGTCGATTATCCCCCCCCCCCCCCACTCCTCAAAGTGGATTTACGCCGGTGATTCCAAGTAATTTTTGACCCGGAACGGAGGGTGGCCCTAATGGACTCTTTTTCTTAGTAAATCTGACCCGGGAGTTTTTAGAGTGTACGTCTTTTCTAAAGAGAAGGGCATCCACTGAATGGTAAAGGAAATCGGCTAGGAATTATATTATTTTCATTCTCTCTATTAAGCCTACGCCACCCCCCCCCCCCCTCGATTTACGCCAGTGAACAGGAGGCATCGTTAACAGGAGAGTAGAAAAATCAACTTGCGCCAACTTACTGCTTGTCTGATGTTTGTTTGAACAAAACAATTTTTCCCTATTGATATAGGAAGAACGGTAGAAGACATTAATGTCTTCCCAAATCTTCCCATATTTTTTTATCATCATTGCATTAATACAGCATACGCGCAAAACAACAACAACAACAATACAGTACAGGCGCCAGAGACACGTGTAGGCCAAATCGGGATGGGAAGGGGGAGGAGCTACAACTCGCCCCTAAGTTTTGAAAGTTGGTTTAGGAAAACTTCAATTCAAGGAATGTCCATGCTAAATTTTGGAATATATTTTAAAAACTCGCTAGCAAGAGAGCGAGGAGTTTTTGCAGTTTGAAACTATGCATCTTATAGAGAACAGCTTTTGATCGCACAAGCAAATCGATGTTTGAGTTTTAAAAACATATCCCCCTTTGCTCTGTCCTTATGTGGGGATGGAAACGTTCCTTTTAAACAGTTTACGGGAAGAAAGTCCCTTATCCCTTTGAATATCATATACCCTACGGGTTTTTTTTTTTAAGAAAAGCTTATGTCTTCTTCCTTAGTAGCTCTTATAAACACAGAGAGGTAACACCACTTCCAAACATAAATGAATTCAGCGAATGTTTATTTCAACTGATAATCAAGCCCGTAATGAGTATCCATTTTGGTATTTTAAAAGACGCACTCCC
>CM057152.1:33391588-33417242 GCA_029962745.1 Echinometra lucunter
TAAACGGCCCGTGAAATACAGGACATTCGGAAGACATTAATGTCTTCTACCGTTCTTCCTATATCAATAGGGAAAAATTGTTTTGTTCAAACAAACATCAGACAAGCAGTAAGTTGGCGCAAGTTGATTTTTCCACTCTCCTGTTAACGATGCCTCCTGTTCACTGGCGTAAATCGAGGGGGGGGGGGGGTGACGTAGGCTTAATAGAGAGAATGAAAATAATATAATTCCTAGCCGATTTCCTTTACCATTCAGTGGATGCCCTTCTCTTTAGAAAAGACGTACACTCTAAAAACTCCCGGGTCAGATTTACTAAGAAAAAGAGTCCATTAGGTCCACCCTCCGTTCCGGGTCAAAAATTACTTGGAATCACCGGCGTAAATCCACTTTGAGGAGTGGGGGGGGGGGGGGATAATCGACCTTTTTGCCGATTTTTTTTTCTGTCGAACTCACTCTTAAGTATAAACACACACCCTCACCCACTGTAGCAATGTTGCCCAGCGGCGCACGGCGGCGTCGATGATCTGCACAAGATTCAGCGGTGAAACATTTGTGAGTTTGACAACATTTCTGGCCAAAATCAAACTTATTTTTATCAAATAACTGGGGATCAGAGAGCCGAGAGGACAATGTAATAGTGTTTGAACATAATTACCTGATAAAAAAAAATGTAATAATGTTTGAACATAATTACCTGACAAAAACATATTTTAAAATAATTTTTATCTCGATTATGGACTTGTCCCATAAATTGATTGTCGGCTGTCTCTGCCGGTCTCTGCGCTGAATAAATGGCACGCGCGCGCACCCGTTCCCCTATTCTCCGGGTTTGCCGAAATAGCCTTATTCCAGGTCATTTTTTGACCCGGAACGGGGTGTGGCTCCAACAGACTTCTTTCCGGGTCAATCGGACCCGGGAGATTTTCTTTTCCGAAGTACTCCTCCCATTGATAGTGGATTTCGGTGGCATTCATTATATGTTTCGTCCTCGCCTTTTTAAAAAATAAAAATCAAGGATCCGCTATCACTGTTCTCACAATACGCTCAAGCCATTCATCGGAGCTTGAATTTAAATAGAAGTTCACCATCTCAGCTCATTCATATTTTGATAAATTGCTATACTGTATCTCTCCTAGTAAAAAGTGCAAATTAGCTACACACTAAGAATAAAAGGTTAAATTTTGCATCCTTCAAATGCAACACTAGGAGCTCCTTTATGGTACAATATTGCACTCAAAGAAGCATTATGCACCATTAAGGATGCAGTGAGCTACATTTTGCACCCCTTAAAGGTTCAGAGTTATACCCTTGATAGGGAGGGTGCAAAATTTCCCCCTTTTGAATGCAACAAATGGTGCATTCTTTAAAGTGCAAAATTACACCTTTAACATGTTTAAGGGTGCAGATGGGCATTTCTGAGTGCAAAAAAGTACAAAAGGGTGCATGTTTGCACCTTTTTCATGTGCAAGATTACACTCCCAAAAGTGCTGCTATTGTTGCATTTTAGCTGCAGAAGTGAACTTTTTATTCTTAGCATGCAGCGGGCTGTGATGTTTGCCCCGCCAATGAATTTTTTGCTTTCGTCGCTAGGGAGCAAAAATTGTGAAACCTTTGTACTTTTGCCCTGTAAAATACGGGACGTCTGGTCATTTATGATAGCACATCATTGTCAAGAAGAATAGATGAGAGAGATGAGACTTTTTCGGTAATAGAGATGTTTTCACATTTTATGCACATCATTCCATTTTCCTTTATTTCATTTTCATATCATTTTTTTTTTTTACTTTAATAAAAAGATGGATATATGACCCCCTTCCTGAGATTTTTTTTATATTACTCCATCACAGATCCTCATGCAAAGCATTGAACGAAAGATCACAGTGCATTATTGTACATGATTTTTAAAGACCAGAACGAATACGTTGTCTATTCTTCTCTGTTTTCATCTCTTCTACAGATTTCCAGGAGGCATTCAACAGTTTTGACAAGAATGGTGATGGTACCATCTGTACTAAGGAGTTGGGTGATGCCTTTAAACAAGTAGGATTGAATTATACCGAGGAGGACTTTGAATACATGATGAAGACCTTGGATTCTGATGGTAGGTTTATATAGGAAATTTGGAATATGAAATTGGGGCTCATGAGATTAAATTGAAGCATTTCATGTGTCCCTCAATCCTTGTACCTGTATTTCTAGTTTTGTATGTATTCCATAGGTTTGTTTCCTATAGTACTGTACTGTCTGATCGTAATGTATGGTAATGATGTAATTAATCCCGTTGATTTTCTATATAATATTGCAAAGTGCGTCGAAAGTTTTAATGCGCTATACAAAAGCACATTTTATTTTCATATTACCCAAAGTAAGACAAGAGTAAAATTTTTTGATATCACTCGCCTTTCCTGCTGTCATTACTGTAGACCACTGCACACTATGCGATCCGACTGCGACCCAATTTTCGAACAAATTGACACTTAGCATTTGATATAAAACTTACAACAAGTAAAATTATCTTATTTGAAGTTCGTATTTTTTTAAAACAACACATGCACACGTTGGTCAATATGCATATAGCACATCACTTTATTTGATAGACGATAAAACAGCAATGTAGATAAAATGCCTTACTCAAGAACATAAGTGCCGTGCCGAGGATCGAACCCCGGACCTTCGCGTCTCTAGTTAAGCGCCTTAAACAACTCGATACCGCACCTCTATTTACAATAATGATAGGACTACTGATATCGAAATTTTTGTTAACTGCAAACCTTGTGGTAGGAGTAAAGGCCTAATTGGCTTCAAATAGTAGCCTATCGCCAGATACAATTCGGTATTTATTCCTACAGAGATCCGAGGCTCGCAGTAGACCGAAATTTCGGTTTTAGCATTTATATGACTATTCGGAACTTTGATCATAAATGTTTTACATGTTTGAATGTTCATATCAAATATTACAACAGAATTTTCCGAAATCGTATCGCAGAGGGATCGTATGATTTGCAGTACGTGGGCTTTAGAGAAGTAAAAAAAACTGAATATACACAAAATATCACTTCTGACGGACGTAAGAGCTATAAAGCATGAACCCACTATAATTGTTGTTGTTGATGTTGCTGTTATTGTTGTTATTATTATTATCATTATCATTATTATTATTTCATTATTATCATTATCATTTAAAAGAAATTTCTTCGTTTTGCTTAGGTAGCGGAACCCTAGACTTTAACGAGTTCTGTAAGGTTATGAAGAAAGAAAGTAACATCATAAAAGCGCGAGACGATTTCAGAAAGACGGACAAGGATGGCAGTGGATTCCTAACGTAAGTTAGACATTTGGGTAGAGTAGGCAAAGTTAGCAAAGAGATCCAGGAAACTGGCGGGACTTGATTTTATCAGGAAGAAAATGGATTGCTAAATTAATTTGTAGGCCAGAGGTAATGTCGAATTTGAGCTACATGGAGGAATAGGAAATATATATATATATATATAAGATCAATTGAAAGAATGATAATAGCGTAGCATGAATCAAAGTTCCCCAGAGCTGGCCTTCCATATTTGGAATTTTTGCAAAGGTTGTAAACATGTCTCCGCCAAACATGGTAGGCCAGCTCTGGGGAACTTTGATTCATGCTACGCTATTCTTTCAATTAATCTCCACGAGAGTTGCCAAAGCTGTTGTATATCTTATTTGATCACACGCACATATGACTTTGATAAAGGTGTTTGACCGAAACCTCAGTCAATTTTTGGCTCCTGCCGTGTTATTGTTTGACTCTTTCTTCGATATCTGTTATACACCGACGCAGAACCTTCATATTGTGTGTGTATATACATATATATTGATAAACATGTCCATGCACTTGTAAGTCAATAGGGCCACAGTGAATCATGCACACACACACACACACACACACACACACACACACACACACACACGCACCCTCACCCTCACCCTCACCCTCACACATGCGCTGTGTTCACCAAGAAAGGAGTACAAGCAGTGTTATACACTTTCAGTCATCTCTATGAATGTCATAAAAGGAATTTACCAATTAAGGAACACAACGTGGTATACATTTTTGAGTACTACTGCATAGTACTTAATTAGTTATTGCCAATGTCTTCACAGTCCCGATGAATTGCGTCAATACCTGAAGGCTAACGGATGGGCTCTTTCAGATGATCTATTTGATCAAGTCATCAAAGATATGGATCCTAATGGAGACGGTAAACTCAGTTTTCAAGGTAAGATCCCTTTTACATTTCCAGGCCATGCTCGGAATAATCCGAAACTTTGCACCAGGCCCTTTCGGCCCTTGAGCTAAGAGTTGTCAATGTGCACCGAGATTTTGTCTTGACCTTTCCAATCCAATTAATGTTCGAGTGTTTCTGAATGACGCAATGAAAATAACGTCTAATGCAAACGAGACAAAGGTTTTCCTTTTATAGGTATAAGTATGGTGGCCCTGAAGTACGCTCGACAAGAGGTCATGTGCGACGTGAATTTCGCATCCCAGGTCCTGAACTTTGCATCCCAAGTCGTGAAATTCACGACCCGTGATGCGAAATTCATGACCCGTGGCGCAAACTTTGCATCCCAAGTCGTGAAATTCACGACCCGCGGTGCGAAATTCAGGACCCGTGGCACGAACTTTGCATCTCAGTCCTGAATTTCGCACCGTGGGTTTTGAATTTCACGACTTGGGATGCAAAGTTTGCGCCACGGGTCATGAATTTTGCATCGCGGGTCGTGAATTTCAGGACTTGGGATGCAAAGTTCAGGACCTGGGATGCGAAATGTTGTTGAGCGTACTTCAGGGCCACCATATATAAGACTTTTCGGATCACTGCACACAATCTTTCGTCCTTACTTATTCCTGATGTAAATTTTTCGTACGTTGCAGCGCCTCTTACCTCCATGGTTGCAGAGTTATCGAAAAAGGATAATAGCCTTTGTTTATTTCTATCTTCTACGTACTGCTTGGGGTTCAACCATTGGCGTAAATCCGGGGGGGGGGGGGGGGGTCGGGGGGATATATCCCCACTTTTTTGAGAGGGGGGATGGCGTGTATAAATATCCCCCACCCCCACTTTTTAAGGAAGAAATAGTATTTGAATGAATCAGTTAATAAAATTTTTGATAATCTGTCATAAACAACCAGCATTTTTTGGAATTTCTGTTTGAAAATGTGATTGAAAACCAGAAAAGCATTTTTTTGGCTCGCTCGCTTCGCTCGCTCATGTTTTAGAATTTTCATTTGAAAATGCTATTGAAAACCAGGAAAGTGATTATTTTGGGCTCGCTCGCTTCGCTCGCTCATCATATTTTAGAATTTCTATTTGAAAATGCGATTGAAATCCAGAAAAATGGTAATTTTTGGCTCGCTCGCAAGATAAAAATCAAAATGTGTGTAAGGGGGTCTGTGCAGGTGGGTGAGGGCGTGTATTTATACTTGAGTGTGAGTTCGACAGAAAAAAATAGGCGAAAAAGTCGATCATCCCCCCCCCCCCCCCATTCCTCAAAATGGATTTACGCCGGTGGGTTCAACAGTTGAGGGGTCATTTCGTTGGAGCGAGGAGTTGGTCACTGTATATTTCAAAGGACTGTACATTATGATTTATGGTGGCCCTGAAGTACACTCGACGACAGGTCATGTGCGCCGTGAATTTCGCGGCCACGTCGTGAAATTCGTGACCACTGGAGGCGAACTTTGCGACTTGGCCGCAAAGTTGACGACTTTGGACGCGAACTTTGCGACTTGTCTTCGCGAATTGGACGATTTTAGTCTTGAGCTTTGCGAATTTTGGTCGCGAACTTCACGGCAACATGATCTGTCATGTCTGTCATCGAGCGTACTTCAGGGCCACCATAGTACATGCATAGGCTAGGTGCTGCATAATTATAGGAGGATAATGGGTCGTTAATCTTCGGGGATAGCTGAATCTTCACTACCATGATTTTCCTCTATAGCTGTGGGATGTTGCATGTGAACATATGGTGGCCGTGAAGTACGTTCGACAGCAGGTCATGTGCGACGTGAATTTTGCGGCCAACTTGCGTCCCAGTTGCGAAATTCGCGACCAGTGATGCGAAATTCATGACCCGTGACGCGAAGTTCAGGACCCGGGATGCGAAATTCAGGACCTGGGATGCGAAATTCATGACCCCTGATGCGAAGTCCAGGACCCGGGATGCGAAATTCATGACCTGGGATGCGAAATTCTGACCCGAGATGCGAAGTTCACGTCTCACATGACCTGTTGTCGAGCGTACTCAGGGCCACCATATTAACATGTAAAGCAGCCACTGAATTGAAAGAAGCCTTCTGTTTTTCATCTGCAAACAGACTTACAGTGTCGGTATAATCACTATTCTCATCACTATTCTTTGCCTTTACAGCGCCAAATAGATCATTCATGCTAAACTGAAAGTTCTTGTAAATGTCTGGACAACTTTGTGAAGAGTTCTGGTGGTAAAAAAAAGCAGAACTCTCCGAGCAATTTTAGAGTCAAAGCAAAAATGTTGTTTAGAACGACAGGGGTTGGTCGTGGATTACGGTTATTGATTATAGCATGATTCCTCAACGATATTTCATTTTTCACAATAATGTTAATGACTTAGGATCAATGTCGTCAAAATGTTTATTCTGCATGATCCTGCTATCACTTGTTTTATGTTTTCTTTTTGTTCCACCATCCAGAATTCCTGTGGCAGTTTTTTTAAAAGGCTTGAGATACTTGGTGCTGCACTCAGTGAGGAGCGTGTTACAATTCTCGCTTTATTACAACACCCTGAACTATGACAAAGAAAAACAGGCATCGATAAAATAATTACCACCAGGGCAAACGACGTTATTCATTTCATTTCACTATAATACAGTGCGTATCAAAAAAAGGTAATCCAAATTCACAGGATTCCTATTTCAAGATTACTGACTTTGACAATTCATAGGTAGCTTAGATTAAAAGAGGAACTCGTCCTCTTTCCATCGATACCTCACTTGCATCATTTATGCTATGCATGACTAGGCTCATTGTCGTCGAAGATAACAGGTACAAATTCCATTTTTTGCAAGTTTTGGAAAATGGACGTAAGCCTGAACTCACCTCTTTCAGTGGATCCACACATAATCAATTGCTTTCTTATTGATTGTGACCAACTTCGGTAGAGTTTTTGAAATGTTAATGGACGCAAGACCTGCATTATGCTCATGATACGCTTTTAATAGGTATGATAATCGTTCGCTATCATCAGTGATCCTTGGGAAAATGGCTTAGTTGACTGGAGAAATAACACTTTCATCTTTGAAGGCTGCATCATTTCACCAGAAAGAAGGGACTTTGCGGAGAACTCATGAGGATTTCAGAGAACATCTTTCGAAAAGTCTCCAGAAGTTTTGTTTTTAAATTTTAAGTGGAAAAATGTTAGGAAACACCTAAGCGTGGTACCAGCCTTATCTAGAACCCAAGGTAGTCTTGGTAGAAAGTGCCCTAAGTGTTAAGGGAGAACTCTGCTGTGACAAAGCATCAGTCAAGGCACACTCTTCCCCAGGATATTACCCCAAAACGAGGGCAATATGCCAGAGACCGTATCAGGACAACTCCCCCCGGGGACTGGGGGAGTTGTCCTTGGGGAGTTGTCATCCGGGAAAAGTGTAGTCCGGGGAGAGTTGCTCTCGGGGAAGCTGTCCACAAGGGGAGCTGTGCTCCAGGAGGAGTTGTCAGGTGGGAATCGTATCGGGGGAGTTGTCCTCCCGGGGGAGTTGTCCTAGAACCGCCAGAGACAAACGAGAAGAGCATAATCTTTTAAATGATTGTTAGGAAAAAGTAATTTAACTTGTCAACTTTAACAGGATTGTAAACATACGTAATCATGTGTGAACTAGCTGAAAACGTTCACTTCATTCATTTTAAAATGGAATTTGTACCTGTTGTCTTCTTTTACAAATAGGGAGCTTTAGATACGCGACGCGAGTCCCATGTCACGGAATCTTCCTGGGTTGACTTACGTTCTCCTCTTTCCTCGCGTAGCGTATCTAAAGCTCCCTAATATACTCACTCAAGCGTGAAGGCAGTGATGTAAGTGAGGCATCAATGGAAAGAAGAGATTTGCCCTTTCTATATATGCTACATGTAAAATATAAAAGTAAAAAACCTTGGAATAATAATCCTCTAAATTTGGATTACCTTTTTTCTATACGCTCTGTATTTAGCAGATTATATTGAAACGCCGTACTTTTTATTCAAACTTACGATAAGCTTTCGAAATTTGTGACATTTTACCAATAAGGTTGTAAAACTTGAAAGGGCGATTGATAAATGTGACGTTTCCCTTGTTTCATTTGTTCCAATATCTTAATATTTATCATTCCTGAATTAATTTCTAGGTCATAGAAGATAATGCCGCAA
The DNA here is from genome assembly GCA_029962745.1 of Echinometra lucunter. Classification (NCBI taxonomy): domain Eukaryota; kingdom Metazoa; phylum Echinodermata; class Echinoidea; order Camarodonta; family Echinometridae; genus Echinometra; species Echinometra lucunter. The sequence goes on from CM057152.1 coordinate 33,400,000, forward strand.
TATCGTGTGCTTTGTGTGACTAAAAAGATGGTGTACTATCAATGCATTCAAATCATAGGTAAAATTTGGAGTAGACAGGAGTATTAATGGTCGCGAGCTGATTTTGGAAGTGACAGAAATAATGATAAGAATGCATATGATGATGTGGTTGTTGTAGTTGTTGTTGATGGTGCTGCTGATGATAATTACGTATAGTGTTGAAAATATTGATGTTTAAGTGATGATGGTTTCATATTTATTCTTGGCCGAGAATCCTACTCTGCTTTCTACTGCCCTTACAATATCACTTGCCCATAAGGCCGAATAAAATTGATTCCTAGTTTCTCGTGCGGAAATTTTCAAATTGAGGAAGAGGGGGCTCCATGTTATTTGATATCTTTTTTTTTTTACACGAAATACTGCTCAGACAATTTTAACACATATTCCCTCCTTTCATTATTTTTTTGTTATATTTCATTAATTTTTTTTTTCCATTGATATAAGAACTGAAAAGTCTAAAAAGCAATGTGAAAACGAATGGTATTGATGATTTCTTTGTAACCTCATTGTGTAGATGTACTCAGATTAAAATCAGTTTCATTTCAGAACAAAAATAGCAAAATAACAACAGTTTTTTTTAGGCTCACCGAAAAAAAGGAAGGAGGAGGGATCGAGAAACCAGGAATTATTTTTATTTGGCCTAATGCACAACATTACATTCACCTAGGTACAGAAGGTGCTATTAATACAATTGATATATAGAAAGAACCCTGTCTTGTGCATTCGCGTGTAAAGATATAGCGCCATCATGCGTCTATACTCTTCACATGCATAACAATGCAACCAATTTGAGAGGTGAGGCTCAGTTCATCATGACATGGCCATAATTGCATGACTGATTATTTAGAAGTATATAAAGGTGTTATCTTTAAAAAGGGAAAGAACGCTGTCACTTGCCATAGTTACTTCTTCTTCTCTCTCCCTCCCTCTCCTTTAAAAAAAAAAATCATTTAATTCTCGTGAAGGCTTTGACGGTGGTGAAGAAAGTTAAGTCCGTAACCTTTCTCATTTCAACAAAACTGATAATATTCCCATGGTGCGCCAATCATGACTGAATAACTTCCTACCATACAAACAAACATCTATAATAATGGTTTCCACGTATACTCATATCCCTATCCTCATATCCACGTACTGCTCACTCCAAAACATTGGCCCAGCTTCGTAATGCCCACCACACACTATACAATCCGTCTGCGATCCGATTTTAGAAAAAGATTTGTTAACATTCAAACATGTAAAATCTTAGTGATCAAAGTTCCGAATATTCGTATGAATACTAAATCGAAATTCTGAGCTATAGCGAGTCTCCCTATAGGAATCAAAGCGAACTCAATTCCGAATCGTAGTGACGTCATAGCAATCTTGAGATCGGCTACGATTTGAAGCCGATTTGGCCTTTACTCCGACCAAAAGGCTTGCAGTTACTCAAAATTTCGATTTAGTGTTTCATTATTTTATATCATTATTTCGAACTTTGAATAAGATAATTTTACCTGTTTAAACTTCATATGGCATCTTACATATTAATGCATTTGTTCGAAAATCTGGTCGCAGTCGGATCGTATAGTGTGCGGTGGGCTTAAGCCTCAAGAGAGTGGCGACTGGTTTATGACCAGCGACGGTCGATAAAAAGCTTCAACTATCGACAACAACTGTTCATCTAACCCCTGAAATTGAAAGAAATTTTACTCAGCGAATGTGCTTGGATTGGTTTTAATAAGGAGGATAATGAAAATTAATGACCGGGAAGCAGTGTTTTGTGTATGGTACAATGTCGGTAAACGAAGAACATTGCGATGGTCCGTTTGGCATCATGACGATGATCGGTGGTCTGCAGGTCACCAACAAGTTGCTGGCCGGTTGACGATTGGCGGCTGAAAGTCACGGAGAGCAGGAATTGCTTGGCTAAATTATGAGAAAAGGGGGGGGGAGAAAGCTTGGTCGGCAAAATAATTTTTGATGCAACTCGAAAACCTCCTGTCAAGCAAAAACGTCAAGCAAGCAGCCATCAACAAATAACAACTGTTTAGAAGACTGCTAAAAAACTTTCCAAGCATGACTGACGACCAACTGGTTGTTGCTAGTTAGCGACTGGTATCAGTCTCACCAGAAGTAAGACAGGTTGCTATAACTTCCGACAATCACTGGTGGGAGTTCGTTGTCAGTAGTCTGCGAATGGTTTTCGGAAAATAGGCTGCAGGCTTACGCTGCTGCATCGATTATCTTTTGCCCACCAAACTGGTCGTTTGATTGAAGAAATTTTTTGGTTTTGCTTGATTTGGGTGGGCGATAATTCTCAGACTGATCGCCGACTGGTTCCCGACTGATCTGAGGAGTTCACAGACTATCGCCCAGGGCATCTTCGTCGGGAAAAGGGTTGGCAACTGAGTGAATGGCAATAACCGACCATTCACTGATAAATCTAGGAGAGCAGGAATTGGTCTAGCGATAACGTCCGCAATCACCTCTTTGTCTTCGTCTACACACTAAGAAAAAAAAAGGTTCAAATTTGTACCCTAAATGCAACACTGGCAGCACCTTTTTTGGGTTTAATCTTGCACCCTACATGAAAAAGGTGCAGACATTTTTGCGTTCAAAAAGGTGCAAATTTGCACCTTTGCACCCTTTAGGGTTCAAAATGTCGCTAACTGCACCCTTGAAGGTGCAAAAAGCTTCTTAGGGTGCAAAGTTGCACCCAAAATGGAGCTCCCAGTGTTGCATTTGAAGGGTGCACAATTGCACCTTTTTTTCTTAGTGTGTACAAACTGACTCTGATCGGACCCAGGTTTGAGTTTGAGTCACGTCTTTCGGATGATGATGTTAAGGGTCAGTTCCCAGACGTATTTTGAAATAAATCATATCTGACTAGCACACGTCTGCAAAAAAACACAACCACACACAATCTCTGAACGTTTGTCGAACACCGACATTCAGCTAGGGGCTTAACTTTCTGAACTCTGAAGAATTCATTGTTTCTTCAAATGCTGCCTCGCAAATTCATTTGTTGTTTTATGTTATTTGGATATTAATAAAAAAAAAAAAAAAAAAGAGAAAGCGCTGTTTTATAAGAAGAATGTTGTTTTATGAATATTTCAGTTGAGAAGGAATTTTGGTTTTGCTGTTGCTGCAACTTTTTTTTTTAAACTTTACTTTGTAACAATTTCGAAGTTAACGTTACCGAAAAAAGGAAACAAAAATCGGAGGGTTTAAAGAAAAATAAAATCGAGTCCTTGTTAATATGCAATAACATCGTGAAAGAAATTGTCGTATATACTCCTTCCTAATAGTTCTAGAATCAATAATATGAAGAGAAAAAAAGTGACTCGATCTTGGCGTGTGCACTGTATGTCTATAATTATGCCGGACTAAACTAAAGAAACTACATAAATAACATAATTACAATGAGTCAAAGCAGAGAAGTAGAATTACTCTAAGTACTGATATATATGTAAGTCATGCAAGTCAGCAGAAATATGATGGGACCTACGTGAAAGCAAGCTCATACGGTAAAATTGACCACGACCTCTATAGGTGATAATGATCCAAAATGGATAGACTTCACTGGATCCAAATTTGTCAATTTCGGTGATCATGATTGCGATGTGGGCAGCACTCGTTTTCCGAAGGTTTATTATTCAAGAAAAACAAATTTCCCATAAACGAAGTTTCACAATTTCGGATAGGAAAAAATTCCGAAGGTTCGTAATTATAAAAGTGCAGTATAACTCCACATCCTTTTTTTAAATCATGTAAAATATGATTTTCGGAACCGCCTTTTTTTCTAATTTTCGAAATCATGAACCCACATTAATTTTCGGACCCTTTTCCCTTTCCTCAGTAATAATTTTTTTTTTCATTGTCGGAATCATGAACCTTTTCATATCAAATTAGGTTTCATCACTTTTGTTTTGATTATAAATTTGTTAGATATATATCGAAATGTTTCTATTGTGTAGACCATGATATCTTATTTTTTTAGATTGCAGCAGTATCGTCATTAACGAAGATAAATTACACGATCTCAGGCAGAGATGTAAGAAGGGATATCAGTGGCTTTAATCAGGCCATGATGGCAAAGGCATTGAGCAACCTCTGACATAAGAGGGCGACAATTACAATTAATACACAAGACAATAAAACCTATTGGCGCGACTGTTTTTCTTCTTTCCCTCATTTTCTGCATTATTACTCAGCATCCTAAAACAAAATAAATACAGAAAACAATATGCATATGTGATATATCCAGACACCCACTGGCAGTCATACGAATCGGATTAGTAATCAGGATGACCTTTTTGTCGAGTAATAAAACATTTACAAATTTTCAAATCGTCACTGGTTTGAGCTAATCAGTCACATCGTAAAACAAACACTTCCTCTTTAGCTGCTCAGTTAAATATCAATATTAACAAAACTAAAATATCCATCCCTCTCAGTTGCATAACTGAATATACACTGAATTAAATTACATTTGAACCCCAATTTACTCTCTGGCCCCTTCTTATCCCTTTATCTCAGCTCCACCGTATTTAAAAAAAAAAAAACTCATGTGAATGCAATATAACACTGTAAACACGATAAAAACAAACCATAATCACAGCTATGTACACATAATATGCATCATGGGGATTACGTATAAAACGCTGTGATAGTATATAATTTACAAGACACTGACCACTGTTAAATATAGACTAGTACGTTAAACATACACACATACATATTAATATAACGACAAATCTAGATCAGCAATCCAGACTTATCAATAAAGATACCAAACTGCAGGTTCTAAGGATTAAAAACTGATGATGAGCTATAACTCTATCAATGTCCTAGTCAACCTACTAATTAGCAGGGGGAAAATGCAGCAACTATTCACTGCACTTCTTTGCACTAGCTACTCTCAATCAAAAACTCTTTAATCAGAAAACAATAATGACCCCAACATAATTCTAGACAAAATTGAACTAGGTACAGGCGTATAAATAACTAGATATAAATGACTGTTATAAAAGATAAACATAAAAGATCTACAAATCTTGCAGATAAAATATTCATACATATAAAAATACAGTTTAAAATTTTAATAATATGCTCATCGAACAGGTTATGAACTAAAATACACACCTGGAATAAAGGAATAATAATATTCCCACTAATCACTGCAAAACAATAATATCAACATTAACGCAGTTAGGCTGTTACTTATAAAACATTAGTCCGAAAACTTAAAACTAAAACCTGTTTGTACTATAACCTTAACATAGACAAACAAAAATTATCCCAACATGCAATGTATGCATGAGTACCCAACAATTCATAATAATGAAATAAGACCCAGGTTTAAAATTGAAATACCCAGACCTTCCTGAATTTCCTCTAAAACAATAAAAGCAAATACACAATTAGAGTATAAACCATTAGATACACAAAAAGCAAACTTTCAAATACAATTCTACACCATGTTCCCTAATTCTAACTTGTAGTAGCCTAGAGGGTCATGACTCCACAATGTAACAGTGAAAATTTACCCGTTTGTATTCATAAAACACTAGGTCTATGATATGAAAATGAAAATTTGTACATGTATCAGATTAATAATTCAACATACCCCAAACACACAGGTAATCAGACTAGACTGAGCGAGTGACCATGCACTTCCGCATAATTTGTAACAACGGACAATGCCATTACATCTATAACAGATCAATTTTCTGTCTAAACCACAATAGAGTACAACATTTACATGTAAAACTATAGAAATCCCCTCATAATTGCTGTTTCTCTTGAATTAAAAACCAATTAGTGCAAATAAGCAAACAATAAACAACCAACAATGATAACTGTGGATCAGAATAATATACAATCATCGAGGATACAACATAAACTAAAACAAATGCATGTAGCTCTAGTGAAGATACAGTAACTCTACATCTTCTTTAGATTATAGAGCCGAACCACATCATAAAACCATCATCACAATACAATTATGATATTAACTCCATAACAGTGCATGCCTTTATCCCAGACATCAACTCAATTCCACATAAAACTGAGTTCCACTGTATCTTTAACTCCCAAACGATGATCATAATCCTACTGCTTATTTACTCCATTCCATACGAGTATTCCTTAACACTTTTCATAACCTAACTACTCATCTAGACCATTCCATATAAATCTACATTACACAAGGCAAACTCCTTTTCAGTTATCATAACCCACTACAATTATTATTATCATTTACCTATCCCCAACATCTTCTCCTTTCTCTTCTCCCTTTGCCTATGAAAAGGAGATAAAAATTTAAAATGAGAAATATATCAAACAAAAAAATGTACATAAAAAAGCTGACCAAAATACAGCGATTGGAAACAAATTACTTGAGAACTGTGCCACTAATAAACAAGCGCACAATTTCAGATCAACTTTAAGGTGTTGGGTAATAAGATAACAGTAAACACTAGCAAAAGAAAAAAATGACTAAAATTAAACATATACACTACAGTCCAGGAACAGCTTAGACCAGCTGCTGGTCGTTTTAAACTGTCACTAATTCCCAAGCATGCGTGCGCGCCCTGATGTGGTATCTCCCCACGAATTCACCTTCCGTACGTGCACTTAATTTGTGTACATACATATGGTGTTGCTGATGTGTGAGTAAGAATCATAGAGAACAGTCCAGGCAGTGGACTAGGAACAGCTGAGAAATCTGCTCAAAAGTTAAGTAGGGTCTCGTCCGAGGATGGGTAATGGCTAACGATGAGAGAAGGTTCAGTAGTAAAACAGTACAGAAGATGAAGACCAAGCGATGCCAAACACTTTGCAGATGGCTGTGTTGGTGGAGATGAGCGGAGAACTTGGATTGCATAGCTGAACAAGCGGCGAAGGCTGTGGCATAACGAGGATGCTGAAAGACCTGGAACTTTAACTGTAGTACGAGAACACAGGACACACAAGACAGCGGCTAGAGGCTCAGGTACGGCGACGACAAGGACCCGCAGCTAGCATAACCTAAGACAGCAAACGGCGGCAAGAGGCTCGGGTAGCGTTTTACCGTGGCACAAAATTAAAACAAGACGATAAACAGGAAGAGATGAACGATGACATAACGACGAGTTCGGGTCACGAACCGGGCTCAGGATCAGGTTGCTTCATTGCCTGCATCGCTGACTTGATCTAGGACCCCACATGTAAGGAGAAGGATAGACGGGCTGCTGGCCTGCTGCACAGGGCCGGGGCACCCAAATGAAGAATACAGGTCACTGCGTCGACCTACGAAAACCCGGCAGAGAGGTGTAACCACTTCGTCACAACACCATTTCGGGTGAGTGGGACCGGGGGAGCGTTTCATCAACATTTGTTGTCTGACAAGTTGTCAGGTCTGACATCTTTCCTTGATTTTGAATCGCTGAGAAGCATCGTTACTATGGCAACTGTCGGATAAAACAGACTTTGTCGGATAAAACATCCGACAAGTCCTTTCATGAAACGCTCCCCAGGATGGAAAGAACTGAAATCTGTCACGTCCCCGTCTGAAACATGGCCACGGCACCTTTTTGCCTATGACCCCCATTCTGGAGCTAGTTATCTTCGCTGGAAATGAATCCGTTATCCTAGCGTAAGCCACCACGCCATTAACGAAGATAAATCTCACGATCTCAGGTAGAGATGTAAGGGATATCAGTGGCTTTAATCAGGCCATGATGGCAAAAGCATTGAGCAACCTCTGACATAAGAGGGGGCGACAATTACAATTAATAAACAAGACAATAAAACCTATTGGCGTATAGTATTCACGGAAACATAATGAAATGGTTTTCAAGTTACCTGAATGAAAGAAAACAAGTCGTACTCTCCCATGGTAAACTCTCTGCTATAAAGAAACTGCCAGTAGGAGTACCACAGGGAGCAAGGAGAAGTAGGCCTACTCGCTCCGATGTTATTTTTCCTATTCATAAATGAAATATCACAGTCTACATCGGGGGAGGGGGGGGGGGGGGGCATGTTTCATAGTTACACATGACTTTACGAACGACTTGAATATGAAGTACCAAATGGGATGCCTAAAGTTTTTCCTGACGCTTCAACAAAATCTTACTGCATTTCCCATAATCTTGATTAAATTGTGGTAAAAAAAATAACTTCGCAATAAAAATGTTTGTAAACAATAGTAATGTTAATCTATGTCTTCATATTTCACGTTTAGCTAATGCGATTTATAATGATTGAGATTCCCATTTGGCTTGCCATATTCAAGTCGTTCGTAAAGTCATTCGTAACTTTACGAACAGCTTTATGAAACACCCCCCTGGAGTTATGACAACTGGAAAAGATGTGCGAACTATAACTTCTAAATAACAATCAAATATGTATTCTATTAATGAATATGACAAACAAAACCACTTAAAGATTAATGTTGACTGAGCAAAAAGCATATTGCTTTAGGCACATTCTCATTATGAAAATCTGTAGTGATGGAATCGAAATTGAACAAGTTAAATCCATACGATATTTAGGTGTTGAAATTCAAGAAAACTTAAAATGGGATATTCAAAGTTATAGTCTCAGTTGATTACAAAAACTCGTTCACTTTGAAAATTAAGAAAATTATTAAATTCTACTTTACTAAATACCCTTTGTAAGCATATAATATAGACGTGTATAGATTACTGAATTTCTGCCTGGGGTAGCAGTGTAGAAAACACACACACACACAAAAATAACTTTGAGCATACCATTTGGCAATTCATATTCAAGTCGTTTCTAAAGTCATTCGTAACTTTACAAACAGCTTTATGAAACACCCCCTGGTCTACTTTCTGTTCTCTATTCATTTATGTGTATTTGTAGGCGTTATGGTATTCATTGCTTTTAGCGCTCATAGATATTTAATGTTATTATCATCATTGGTTTTATTCGGCAGACGGCATATAATAACGTGCCTAGATATTGACCTACAACAACAACAACAACAACAACAAAAGCAGCAATAAACTACAACCACAAAAACAATCTTTGCTGTATTGGGCAAACGTTCGCAAAGAAACATTTCAAGAGATCCAACGTGACGCCGTTTTCCTCTGTCCCCTTCCCTGCTACTTCTTCGTGGGCACGGCAATGATTACAAGTCTCACCACATTATGCAACAAGGCATCCCCAAAATAGAGCCTTTCAAGGTAGACATTAATTGCACTCACGGATAAGATTGGCAAGAAAAATATAACGATCGATGTCGTGTGCATGCAAAACACATCCAAGAAATCGCCTGTCGACAAGGGTTTTCCTTTTCATTGTATGTGTTTTATACAAAGTCATGAATCTTTAGTTGCTCATCGATTGTTAAGTTGTGATATAACAGGCTGCAATAATTGAACATTTCACACCCCTAATCCCTATACATCTATAGCAACGCCCCACGAAATACGGTCATAAGTTGAGGAATAGTTTCAGCCCCCAGATTTCTTGCTTTTCCTCAACCTGTCGGGCTGATTTTTCGTAGAAATGACATTTCAAATGTTAACATGTTAATATTTCATGACATTTCAAATGTTAACCTGAAACATTCTGGAGGCATAAATAAGATGATACATGCAGAGAGAAGCAGGGGCGTATCTATGTAAAACCGTGTCCCGGGTCAAGCGCCAAAATTGCACCCATTTAAACTTCTGACGCTAACGAAAAAGATAAAATAAACTTGCAGAACTAAAAAGGTGCCTTTTTATACTGAATCACATGTCACTTTTGAATACGATAGCAACCAAACATGTAGGCAGAATGTGAAATAACAGGATCGGGCGGCTGGTTTGTTTTGATATGTTTTTTTTTTTGTGTGTGTGTGTTTTTTTTTTTTTTTTTTTTTGTTTAGTTTTGTTTTTTGCTTTTGCTTTTTGCGCCCCCTAAAAACTGGCGCCCGGGGCGCGTGTTTTTTTTTTTTTACCGTACCACTAATGCGTAAAATTGCTCATTTGGGTATGTTTGAGCGTCTGAAATGAGACAGCAGAGAGTGTAAAAGCTACGCGTGCACTACAGCTGCTAAACCGTAATAATGTACATGACTGTGTACGTTTTCCCGACTTCTGTGCCTGCCGTCTCGTGTATTTTCCTTTAAAAATCCTCTATATTTTTTGGACAAAAAAGAGAGAAAAATAAGGAAAGATAGATAGATGGAGATAGAATGAAAACAAGGAATAATATAGAGAAAGAAAGAGAAGATGATAGAAAGTAGGAATACTACAAAGCAAAACATGAGGAAATATACATGTAGATAGAGATGGTTAGAATGAAAATGGAAGCAGAGATAGAGAGGGAAGATGTCACTGCGTGCTCGACATTAATATTTGTGTCAATGATCTGCTCTGCCAAAATTATGTGTAAATATTCTTCCGATTTCTCTATTTAATGATATGATTTATTTGATCAATAAATCTTTGTTTTGTTTAATCATCAAATTGGCAACATAAATTTCTTAATTTTCATTCTAACTCAGTAATACACTTTGTGTATTTAGAGAAAATATGATATTAACACTTTGTCATCCTTTTCACTCGAAAACATTGCCTATTTGCACCCAGAATAGGTTTGGAATCTGACTGCATGCAGCAACACTAGAGTTGAAGTTGTATTCATTATCTCGATATTGCTTGTAGCTGCCGGTATATTTTGATGCATAAAAAGGCCGAATCCTTTGTCCGTTGACAAAATGACACCTAAATCTAATCAGATCCTATCAGATACCGGAAGAGAGCTATCAAAAGCTGTCGAACTCGAAGTCGAAGCTAGAAGAAATGAAGTATGACTAGCGCTCACGAAGCTACGCCACTGGAGAATCCATCTGTACCGTAAACAGTTTCAAGGCCAGATTTAAATGGGGTCACAGATTTAAATGGGGTCAAAATCATTATTAGCAGACTTCTGATAGTCCTTTTATAATGTCCTTTCGAGCCCGACTCGGAGGTGTTTCATGAGACGCACATAGCAGATGGTCAACATAATTACAGTTCGTTGCAGACAAGGTTTTCAGTGTTACGTCATGTCTTCTTAATGATTTAAGTTGCAAGCCACCCCCCCTCCCCCCCCCCCCAAAAAAAAGATGTGTCTGATCTCTCTGATTTAGGGTAACCAATGTGAATGGAATTCAGGCAATAATACAATGTTAACATTACCATTTTCATTTGCAAACAACATTACTCCTCGCGATTAAAGAATAATCATCATTGATAACATCCGTCATATATTAAAAATTTCATTATTCATTTGCATGCCGCCCCCTGTATAACAGTGTTTGGATACACCACTGTAAAGGAAGCACCATTGGATCACGTCACTCCTCAAAATTCAATCAATTTTCCTCAATGAATGATAAGCACATAGAATCTGCCTTGCAGGTTTAGCTCAATTGACTCGGCAATGGAAGAAATCTAAACGAAGCCATGTTTATTGAATGTTTATTGAGTAAGTGTTTGCAATTGCAATTTAATTGTGAAAGCCGTGAAACGAATGAATAACTGTTGCATCAAAATAGTCAGTTGATGGATATACATTTGGGAATACAAGCACCTGATTCGTTCAGGGATTGCAAACATGACGTTGTAGAGAAGAGGGGGGGGGGGGGGGGGGTGAGTGGGTCTTGATATTGGCATACTGGGATGAGGGAAGGGGCAGCGGTTTAGACATGCTAGACGAAGGATAAAATAATAAGGCCATTGCTTCGGGAAATGATGGGGTGGTCGTATCATCTGCTTTTGCCAGCATCCTGCCCCCTTTCCCCTTTACTTCTTTCTTTTCCCCGTTTGAATTGTTTTCCTTTCCCTTTCTTCATTCCACTGAAAAGCATATGCCCCTATTTTTGTTTTATTTTTATACTTGGCAAGCACCTATAGCATGAGGTGAAACCAGTTAACACCCGCTTCCTTCTTTCCACGCACACATAATATTACTCCTTACCCCCCCCCCCCCCTTAATCTAGAAAGGATTCTACTCTCAATCTCTAGATCAAGACTTTTGGGAAACCAAAAATCAATTATGCCCATTCCATGAAGGCTCACGATGCTCGAAAAAAGCGGCAAGGTTATTTTGAAGCAGACTCTTTCATTTGCTGTTAAAATCTAGTTTACATGAATTTCAAAAGAAGGACTTCAACCGTACAACCCAACAATCATGCTATTCGCTTGCATGAGAAAAATGACATTGGTATATTAGCAATAGTTGACAATGCACACCTACAGAATGAAGCTGTGGTGTACTGTTTTATACAGAAGGTTAACGTAGTTACATGACATTTTGGTTCAAGCTAATACTACTTTGGAACTCTTGCATAATTGAGAAGTCGAATGTTCCGACTTAGTATGATATTTCGAATTTTTGGTTTTTCAAGCATGTTATCATTCTAAATACCGGGCAATTGTCTAAAATGATGGGGGGGGGGGGGGGGGTTACGGGCCGTACAGCCTTCATATCACTTTTTCTGTCTTCCCAAATTCGTCGGCAATTTTGAATTTCAGTAGGCCCTTACAGCATATCAGTTTTTTAGATAGAAATCGTTTTTGTCATATTTAATCAGCATTGCGATTTTTTATCTCTACCCCTCCTTTTCCTACTTTTATAGTTATTTCTGTTTCAACCAGTCCCTCTTTTATTTTTTATTCATCTCTCAATTTACTTTATTCCTACTGGAATGGTATTTTCCTTTTACAGTCAGACCCAACTTCGGAAAACCGAGCACATGGTATATACTCCGAAAACGGCGTATAGTGTACTAGTAAGTAGAGTACCTACATAAAGAGAGTAGCGACATAGACGTCCTACTTCTTGGGAAACAAAATGGCGTTCAAATTCTTTCTATTTCGAACACCCGTTTGCTTATCGGAATTGAATAGAAATGTTGCGTAACAGGGAAACAAAATGGCGTTCAAATCTTGGGTTGTCGCTACTCTCTTTATGTAGGTACTCTACTAGTAAGGTGATTATAGAGCCCTCATCGTTAAGTGCGAGACATTGTGTACAAAAGGCATGTGGAAAATTCTGCAATGTCGACCTGCTATTGATTTTTGTAAAATAATGCCGCTGATATATTTATTTGGAATATTTTTCATTTGAAAATCTTTTTATACGGCAAATCATTCACGGATTTTGAAGGTAATTGACACGCAGCATTATTTTTAAGAATATGTATATATATATATATATATATATATATATATATATATATATATATCGTTCGACTTTGCAAAATTTCCCCATGCATTTTGTACTCACTGCCTCACAATGAACGATGAGGGCTCTATATTCATACACTGTTTTAGGAGTCGGCCTATTTACCTGGACTCGTTTTCCGACTTTGGGTCTGGCCATCACGTCATCCTTTGTCATCCCCCATTTCTCTCTATCTCTCTCTTTCCCCTCTGTATTTAGCATAGTTTGTATTCATCAAAGCAGGGGAGGGGTCAGTCATAAGTGCGCAGATGACTTTTCATGCAGTTGATACTTTGGTCAGTGACTTCACTGACCTGACATAACAGTGCTTGCCCATGATAGCTCCCATTTCTTTGGCAGGTTTCCCAAGCCCGATCTTGGACGATCTTGAATTTACCAGGTGTGTACATCGCTTGCCAATCTGCATAATATAGGGCCTATATCTCTCTCCTTATACAATGCTCTTAGGTTATAGACCTCCATTAATCATTAAGAACAGGATTTCTAAGGAGATGAAGGAGAAGAGGAGGATGTGAAGGACGAAGAGGATGTGGAGGACGAGGAGGAGGAGAAGGAAGAAGACAAAGAACAAGGAAGAAGAAGAAAACGAAGAAGAAGAAGGGAGAAATGGAAAGGAGAAGAGGGAGAGGAGGAAAATGAAGCAGAGGAGGAAGAGGAGGAGGAAAATGAGAATATTTCAATGCAAGGAGATTTGAAAATATTGTACAAGAAGTAAAGGTATTAGATCATGAACATGAAATGACCTTAAGGTGCGCAATGAAAATAAAAAAACCCCAGGAAATTAATGAAGGAAGGAGAAACTTTTTACACATAATGACATAAAAATATGCAGACCTAGATCAATATCAATGAAGTGTCATAGTGCCCAGGTTGGAAACAATGATTGGGATAGAACTACTGAGTAAAAGGTTAGAGTGTAATGAAATATGACATTGATGAGTGTGAATAAAAAAATAAAAAAAATGAGGGAAAAAGGCAACGCATGTTACTGACGGAAGACACAAGACAACACGTATACTTGACTTTAGCTGAATAAGGCTGTCAAAAGACAACTTTAAAACAAAATAGTACGGAGATATGGAAATGCTGGATGATGAAAGAACTAGAAACGAGACAGAGATATGGAAATAGAAAGAGAAAAATAAAGAAAATATTAAGGGAGGGAGAGAGAGAGATAGAGAATGAGAGATAGATAGATCTAAAGAAGGAGATAGAGAATTAGAAAGGCAGCGAGATAAAGATAGTGAGAAAGACAAAGCAAAATATGGAAAGAGATAAGAGTTAGAGAAAGAGACAGAGGGATAGAGATAGATTTGAGAAGGAGATAAAGAGACGGAGACGGAGATGGAGATAGACACAAATTAGAGAGAAAGAGAGAGAGAGAGTTGGATACATGTTTAAATGGGGATACTAGTATATTGAGAATTATATACAGACAAAGAAAGAGACGGAGATGAAGAGAGAGAGAAAAAGAAAGAGATAAAGAGTAGAAAGGGAGAGGGAGAGAGAGAGAGATTTAAAATAAAGATAGAACCACGAAGAAGATATAAAGAAGTATAGGGATAAAGTTGGAGATGGGGGTGAGAAATTGAGAGCGATAGAGGTAGAGGTAAAAAAAAGAGAAACACAAAAGGAGATGGGATAGAGAAAGGAAATGGGATACAAGAGAGAGAGAGCAAAAAAAAATTGGAGTTGAGAGATTATGGGAGGTGAAAATTGGGCCATTGTGTATGAAATGCGCTTGAATTATCCACCAGCTGTTAGAAAGTATAGTGTTTGATATTCTTACAAACTTGCATCCCACCCCCATCATGCTCATCGCGACGCCACGGGCGCAAAATGCGAAAGAGAGAGAGATAGCATGAGGAGGGGAAGGGAGAAGACGACGAGAAGGAAAAAGGGAAGGAGAGGGAAAATATGGACTATAAACGGAGAAAGGGGAGAGAGAGAGGGGGAGAGAGAGAGGGGGGGAGAGAGAGGGGAGAGAGAGTGTGTGTTTGTGTGTGTGTGTATCAAGAGAAGCCGACTGTAGGGAGAGAAAGGGAAAAGGGGGGGGGGGGGAGAATAATTATTTGCTTTTCTGAATCACGTCGACAACAACTTTCTCACCGCACCATGCATACGAGGATTGGTACACGAACGTAGAAGGACGATCGCTTGCCCGTCCACTTTCGCTTGGGACTTCGCGATTGTTATTGGTTGATTGGGCCGCGGTGTCAGCGAACCAGATTGTCTCATTTATTGCTCGAGTCGATCGGATGTTGTACGGACCATAATAACGACTGCTAACTTCTTGACTGTTTTGGACTTTTGTGTTATTTGCTGCCAGTTCTCCTTCGTTGGATATTTCATTTCCATAGAGAGAGAAGGGTTTGTCATTGTGGAGTGAATGCACATCGTTGATAGAGGGAACATCGGGTGTGATCAACATGTGCAATTTGGATCCTCACCGGGCCCTTGTTTGGATTCTACACCTCGGTCTCGCCTTGTGGTTCGGGGTGGTGCTCCACTGTGAAGCCGTAAATGTCACCAGTACCTTGCAGCCTTATCGGCCTAGCCCCCTGGTACCCAGCCCCACTGTCCAGGGAGGAGGGGATGGAAAAGGGGGCGGAGGAGGAGTAGGAGGAAAGGGAGGGGGATCCCAGAAGGGTTCTTGCCCGACATATTGCATCTGCCAGCCTCTCATCACGACTTGCCGGGGGACAGAGATTAAATCGATGACACAACTCAATTTGCATCCAAACACCCAGAATCTGTAAGTCAAATTTTTCAGACTTGTGTCTTTTTTGTTCTGCGTGGATGAGTGCATGGGTATGTGTGTTTGTCTTGGCACGGGTGCATGAAATGCCGCGGGGTCACCCCAAAACCGAACTCCATCTATTAATGTTCTCATCCATTCTCAGTGTTACTCGATTGAAAATAAGCCTCCTTATTTACGCCTATCTGTGCGGAAATTCGCTCAGCTAAAACTCGTTCCCTTGAGGCAACAGAGAACCTTTTTTTTTGCAGGCATTTCAGAAATCTGTCCCGAAAGCAAGAAGTTCTAACCTTTAAAGATAGTAGAACACATTTGCACAACATTGTTTTAGAATTTGAAGAGCAATAAACCAATTTCAATTTAAAATGACAGATGTTTTTTTTATAAAACTACCATGTTATCAAATTTACAAAAATATTCCAAAGAAAAAGTGAAAAATGAATGGTGTTACTCTTAAAGCGTCAGGAATGACGCCTTTACAAAACAAAGAAAATTTGTGTTGAATATTTCCTTCTAAATCCTAAACGGGAATGTACTGGGATCTAAAACTTTACGAGTGTTTTTCTGTGGTTTAAAGCAATTTAAAGTAAAACTTTTGTGCAGATTGGGTGTCACTTGCAAAATTTAAGTCGACCACCTTTAAAACTTTCATCGCCACAGTAACAAAATGCCGTTTTCATTTTCCAGTGATATTTGTGTTTGTGGTGTACAAAGTCAAAAGTTTTAAATCGTATCTGTAGGGGGGATCGGTCACATCTGGGCACCGTTTCATGAAAGTTTGTCATTCTCAGACAATTACCAACAGTCAGTGACCAGTGCTTCTTAGCAAATCTAAACCAAGGATTTTACTGAAATTGTCAGAGAATGACAACTTGTCAGTGCTGGCAACTTTTCATGAAACGGTGCTCAGGAGATAGCCCTTTTCTCTCCTCATTCCTAAAGATCCCTCCCCTCCAAAAATGAAATGCATCTATAAATTCATTATTCATCAGTCTTGTTCAGAGAAAGGTATCTATCATGTCTATATGATATCATCATGCATAAAAAATGACTAGCCGCATAAAATGAAGGAATGCATAAATAAATAAATAATAAGTAAATGAATAACATTAAAAAATAAATCTTTGCACTACCCATTGTGCAAAACAATCTTTCCAAAATATGACGTGTTGCAAATCTTAAACGGAACGACAGTTTTTTAAAGTTTTAGAAACCTTTTTCAGGGACTTCA
>CM057152.1:33417742-33569924 GCA_029962745.1 Echinometra lucunter
GTGCATTCCATTACGAAATCAGCTTCATGCACATCTTTAAGCAAGAAACTGAAAGGAAGATATTTGCAAGTGTATGCGCGTTCGTTGAATAACCCACCCTTTCGAGATCTCGACAAACATTAGGGGAAAAAAAGTTTTAAAATGCGCAAAAACAATGAATGTGACGTGCATTTTATCTTTTTTTTTTCTTTCTTTCTTTCTTTCTTTCTTCCTTCCTTCCTTTCATTCACACAGTTTTACTGCAGGAAAAAAAAAACAGCTGGTACATCAAACTACTAAACACACCATTTCGAGACAAGCCCCCCCCCCCCCCCCCCCCGTTTCCACGCTCTCAACCCACCCTTTGGAGACAACCGGGGGGGGGGGGGGGCTTCTCTCGAAAGGGTGCGTCCATCCCCGTTCCCTCCCCACTCCCACCCCGCTCCCACCCCGCTCTGCTCACCCACCCTTTCGACATAAGCCATTAAGGCTGCACTTACCTTTGGTTTCCTTTTCAGTTAATTGATCTGCGGCCTGTGTGTGTGAATAAAATGAATGAAATTAGTGTAAAGATAATGGAGAGCCAGGTATATTCATCCTTGAAATATTTTTTTCTTTTGCATACACACCAACACACTCCCTCTCACGCACACCCCCTCACACACACACACCCACACACACACACACATACGCACATACAGAGAGAGAGAGAGAGTTATTGATGTATTGATCAATAAAAAAAACAACATCGGACTACTTCATGTCTTAAACATGTTTAAATCAAATCTAATTTAAATCAAATAAAATTAAATAAAGAAAAAAGTGAAAAAAAAACATAATTTTCTTAAAATCAGTTGATTCAATTTCCAGGTTGTAAGCCTATAATATTGATCCGATAGACAGAATTTTGGTAAATCTATTATTTTTAATACAAATCCTGCGTTTAAATGAAATTCTAGCATAAAGGGAAAAATTATAAATCAAACAGTAATCTGAGGAATGCCTTTTGGTTGCATCAACAAATCAACAAACAGATTTTTGAAGTATTTCATTCCTTTTTTAAAACCGATTTAAATCAGGGATTAAAAAATCAAGGCTATTTTGACTTTAAAAAATCTAAAAGTGAATTTGCTTGGCTTACCATTCTAATAGTTTACTTGACTTACCATTTTTGTACAGTATGAGGTCAGGTTCGGTGAAAAACAAGAAAGACTAGCGATTTGAAAGTCCTCGTTGTCTGACTACTTTTGACAGACTGCAAGGTAGTGTAGATAATGCACCCGTTAAGAGAGTTCCTGACTCTATATATAGAGCAATAACGCATACCATGTGCGCTCATGCTATTAAGGCGTATTCGCATTCTCGAAATCCCTGCTTTACTATTCATTTTTAAAAGAAAGGAATAGAAAAGAGATGTTTTGTAGCATACTTTCTACTACTTCTCAACTGACTTCACAAACTATCAAAATAAAGTGACTTTATCATACTTATGCATCAATACTTCGGTATTGTGGTAGTAGAAAGGGCTCAATAAGTGTGTCCAATTCAAAGGAATTCCCAGGGAAATCTGATTATCTCTTCAGAGCTCCAGAGAAGCTTTCTTTAGAATTCCCCATTTTCCTTATTCAACCTTGCATAGTACCTCGATAGCCAGGGTACTTCGCTAACAACGAAAAAGTAGATCCAGGTTTGAAGTTCATTATTTTTTAAGGTAAATTAGCAATTTTATGGGGTTTCATGGCGCCTGAGTTGGTTACGAATGGCCTGTTGTTATAAGCTATAGATTAGTTCAAAGCTAATAATTCCTCTTAGAATCATACCTAAAGCCTGAATAAATGCGTCTTGTGTTTGGGAACACGATGGCAAATTCAATGAACCTAGCTCGTGCGTTACGAAGGCATAGTCATAATCGGGTACTGCATTTACTCGTGAGGTAAATTTCTCAAAGGTTTTGCGGTCGTGTTAGAGCAACTTCATTTAAAATGAAAAAACTTGTTATGCTTACAGGGGGGTGTTTCATAAAGCTGTTCGTAAAGTTACCAATGACTTTACGAACGACTTGAATATGAAGTGCCAAATGGAAGGCCTAAAGTTTTTCCCGATGTTTTAACAAAGTGTGACAGTATTCCCCCTAATCTCAATTAAATTGTGGCAAAATAATTTACTTTGCAATATAAATGTTCAATAACAAAAGTAATGTTAATCTACGTCTGCATATTTCACCTTAAGCTGATGCCAATTATAATGACTGAGAATTCCATTTGGCTTGCCATATTCAAGTCGTTCGTAAAGTCATTCGTAACTTTAGGAACAGCTTTATGAAACACCCCCAGGCCGGGTATAGTGGTGGATAGGCTTGAAGACTAAAATGCCCCCCCCCCGTAAAAGTAGAAAGATTCCACGCCTCCAAACAACAACAAAAAGAAAACATGGGGAAAGAAAGAAGAGAGAAGAAAAGCAATAGAAGGAGAACGAAAGGAATACTTCTTTTCAGTCTACAGTATGAGTCCAATATAAACTTAGAATATTGCTTCTCATGAATCTAGGCTTGAATGAAATGATATGACTTTGCATTGGCGGCGATTTCATGTAAAGAGTTGGAGGGGGCGGAAACATCAAAGGCCTCCGCCGAAAATCTGTTTCGAGAAGTGGAAGGGGGTTCTGCCTATGTGACTGTTTATTCAAAAAATATTATTTTATCCTGCGCCATTCTGTACCATTTTTTGTGGTATGTGTTCACGCTTGGATGAACAGGAGGCATAGTTTCGTGAGTGTGAAATTGACTTGCGCCAAAATGGAAAACGACGTGCATTGCATGTGATTTCCCCAGAAGCAGTGACACACACCACACACATGCGCTCGTACACCCCCCCCCTACACACACACACTTTTCCCATATTTTCATTGGATTTCATTAAAAATAAATCATTGCATTACACATCCACACCCACACCCACACCCACACTTTTTTCTCCATACTGTTTTACACTTCTTTGAAAACCCTTTTTTTTTGGGGGGGGGGGTCATTACTTTGAATGGTATTCTGGGTGCTGTTGCATAAAACTTACTATTATAGTAAGTTTGCCATTAATGGTAAGTTTTATGGAATACTGGATTTTGATTGGCTGTTGAGCAACGTTACCATGGTAGTTACCATTGATGGCAAAGTTACTATAATAGCAAGTCTTTATGCAACGGCACCCTGGTCATTTTGATTAGAAATAGTGCAAGTGTCCGGCTGATCGGGTAATCTACTCACATCTGAATATATTGTTTTTAGAGTAGAGTTTTTGAAATGTCAAAATGTGTGCATGGTAGATTTATTCATCCTTAATCAAAATAAAGTTTTGTAGAATAAATTTATTACTTTGGAAATGATTCCAATGAGTGTTTGCAAGAGTTGAATCAGACAAACCTTAGGCTTAGAGTATGTGATTCATGGGGGTGTGAGAGACTCCTCTCCCTTGAAATTTTAAAAGGATCGTCCCTCGGAAATTTTGCGAATGGTGTTTTAACTCTGCCTATTTCTAGAAGTGAGCAGAGCAAACAAGGGATATCAAGCTCAAGCTCTGCACTGGCTATGTGATCAAAA
The DNA here is from genome assembly GCA_029962745.1 of Echinometra lucunter. Lineage (NCBI taxonomy): Eukaryota > Metazoa > Echinodermata > Echinoidea > Camarodonta > Echinometridae > Echinometra > Echinometra lucunter. Next base: position 33,421,314 of record CM057152.1, read on the forward strand.
GTGCTCGAAAGTTCCAAACTTTCTGAAGGAAAGACACTAAAAAGATCATCAGGGTTTTTTACGTTTTCACTCCAAAATTTTCTACAAGGTCAACAAAAGGTCAATAACAGCAACACAACCGCAGAACAACAGAGACTATCAAACAAACAACCTTTGAAATTCACACAAACGTGGGAGGGGGTGGGAGATTAAAGGATTAGTATAATAATCAAGGCGACTGGGATGATCATGTAGATGGTACACATCTTCATTACGGGATAAGAAAAACGAGACATGTCTGGGTATAGGCTTCCATTTCATGCAGGTTGATAAAAGCAATAAGAACTAACGTCCTCCAGTTTTATTCATTCGAGTGGAACAAGAAATGAATGAAAAGTCATTCCCCGAAATTCCAAGGAGAGATGCATTTCTTGAATGATTTTGCCTATAGAAAACTTCCCCGGTACTTTTGTTGTGAAAGATCAGAATCTCGATCCTTAAGAGGGCTTTGGAGTTTTAAAATTGAGTAATTATGTAGACTTGTCTGACTTCACTCGGGGATATAAGCTTTGCACCACTGGTCAGTATCAAAAGATGTTCAGATTAAGAGCGAATTTTCCTTCTGACTGATACTTAGCCTGTAAACCTGGCCTACACAAAAAGAGAGTATTAAAATTCTCCATTTGAATCAACAAAAATATAATAGAATTATATAAAAAATAATTATAATAGTGGAGAGATTTTTGACATTTTCTGAGAAGAAAACATTCAAGAAAAATGTTTCTAGCATTTCAAATTCAAGATTTTTTCTTTCTTACTGGCGTAAACATGCCAACCCTTGGTTATTTTCCTATTAAACTGCAGTGATCTAAACACAACACAAAAAACAAGCTCCCTCCTGATATAAATCTCATTAATTTCTGAATCAGGAACCTCTGAGGTTACAGTTCGTTATTCCGAAGGTTCGTTTATTCCGAAGGTTCGTTATTCCGAAGGTTTCTTATTCCTAAGGTTCTTTAATCCGAAGGTTCGTTAGTCCAAAAGTGAAATAAGGTTCGTTATTCCGAAGGTTCGTTAATCCGAAAACGAAATAGCGTTCGTTAGTCCGAAAATGAGATAAGGCTCGTTAGTTCGCCAGTTATTTTCGGACTATCGAACCTTCGGAAAAACGAACATCACCCGCCTCGGTTCATATAAGGACCGCCAGTAATAACGGCAGCTGATAGTGAATGGATAGCGGTTCTTATGAATAATGGTCCTTATGATTTTATTATACTGAGTGTCCCCCCCCCCCCCAAAAAAAAAAAAAATACACTTTTAAAACGGAAATTTTTGGAATTTTTTTTTTGCAAAGGTTGAAAAAATGTCTCCGCCGGGAGTCGAACCCGGGCCTTTGGCTATGAACGCCAATGCCTTAACCACTAGACCACGGAGACGGGCCAGCGGTTTCGGCGACTCAAAATTCGCTTAACCGACAGATTGAAAAATCTTCAACCCTCACTAATTAATTCCTTTGTCGGTGGCAGATAAGTCTCGAACAATGAGTTGTTCATTTTTTCAACCTTTGCAAAAAAACAAAACAAAAAAATCCGAAATGGTAGGACAGCTCTGGGGAACTTTGATTCATGCTACGCTATTATTCTCTCAATTGTCTCATATATATGTATATATATATATATATATATATATATATATATATATATATATATATAATATTTCCCCCAAATTCATTAAAATGTTTTTATTTGGGGGCCGTTTTAAAAGTGTATCATTTTTGGGGGACACTCGGTATAATAAAATCATTGTATTGTCTTTTTAATCACAATTTAATTATGGAAGGTGTTTTGACGGTACCCTGTTGATGTCTGTAGTAATCGTAGCGGCAGAGGGGTACCGTGGGTCAACGCATGGGGAGGGGGGCACCGAGTGGAAAAGTATGTGTGTGGGTACGTGTGTGTGTGTGTGTGTGTGTGTGTGTCATATGATAGAAGAGACCTTCAGCTATCCATATATATAATTATATATATAGTGAAAGAAAACAAATGGAATGAAGCTGACGTAGCTCTCAATCTTGTCCTTTTATTGTATAGGCAAGCTTTCGGCCAACATGGCCTTCATCAGGTCTGAACAGATAAGAAACGAACAGGCAAAGTATTATACACTTAGAAGTGATATCAAAATAACGTCGAAATAATACATAATTGGAATAATGATACATAACTGAATAATTAAATATCAAAATAATATACCGAAATGATACGGAAATGATACTTAATCAACTTTAGGAATAATGATACATAACTGAACAATGAATGTCGAAATAACAAATGCGAGGGGACATCTTTCTTTATAATTATATATATATATATTGTGATCAGGTAACATATACAACAGCTTTGGCAATTCTCAGGAAATAAATACATGTGAGACAACTGAGAGAATAATAGCGTAGCATGAATCAAAGTTCCCCACTTTGATTCATGCTACACAATTATTCTCTCAATTGTCTCACACACACACACATATATATATATATATATATATATATATATAATATTTCCCCAAAATTCATTAAAATGTTTTTATTTGGGGGCCGTTTTAAAAGTGTGTCATTTTTTTGGGGGGGGGGGGGGGGACACTCGGTATAATAAAATCATTGTGTTGTCTTTTTAGTCACAATTTAATTATGAAAGTTGTTTTGACGGTATATATGTGAGACAATTGAGAGAATACTAGCGTAGCATGAATCAAAGTTCCCCAGAACTGTCCTACCATTTTGGAAATTTTGCAAAGGTTGAAAAAATGTCTCCGCTGGGAATCGAACCCGGGCCTTTGGCTATGAACGCCAATGCCTTAACCACTTGACCACGGAGACATGCCAGTGGTAGGACAGCTCTGGGGAACTTTGATTCATGCTACGCTATTATTCTCTCAATTGTCTCGCATGTATTTATTTCCATGAGAGTTGCCAAAGCTGTTGTATATGTTACCTGATCACAATATATATATATATATATATATATATATATAATTATATATATGGATAGTTGAAGGTCTCTTCTATCATATGACACACACTCACACACACACCCACACACGTACTTTTCCACTCGGTGCCCCCCCCCCCCATGCGTTGTCCCACGGTACCCCACTGCCGCTACAATTACCACAGACATCAACAGGGTACCGTCAAAACAACTTCCATAATTAAATTGTGATTAAAAAGACAACACAATGATCAATCATGCATAAACTTTTTAATTCATAAGCCATGTCATTCACTGCACAAACCCATATCTATCATGATTGATCATAAACTCATCAGACAATCAGCTATTTCTAAACTGGATAACTTTTCACTTCACCCAAAGTGGATAGCCAATTCCTGCGCAGCCAGAGGAAAATGGGAGGAAGAGAGAAAGAGGGAGGTTGAGGGGAATATAGAGATTGGAGGGAGAGAGAAACAGAGAAAAGGAAGATGAAGAAGAAGAAGAAGAAGAAGAAGAAGAGAAGAAGAAGAAGAAGAAGAAGAAGGAGAGAGGTGATACACGTCATGGAGTGTAATGGGGGAGGGTTATTCTTTAGAATATGTATGGAAAAGTATAGGAAGTGGACTACGAATGTGACAAATAATATTTCCGAAACTTTTTTTTTCTGTCAATCCATTTTGATATTCAAAACAAGTGCTCGAAAATGCTATTATTTTATGTTAAATAATAAAAAATGAGTAACGTATAAAAGCAACAAGTCAAAATATGCCAAACATTAATTTTTAGTGTCCGAAATCAACACTATAGCTTACTATATCACAGTAGTTCTCATCATCTTTAATTATCTTATTTGTCTAAACACCATAATCCATTTTGCAAAATTACCCCATGCAGTCATCGACGTCATCGTCAACCTCGTCCCCATCTCCACCTTCTTTTTATCATGATGATGATCAATGCCATTAGCGCATCATCAATATCATCATCATCATCATCATCATCATCATCATCATCATCATCGCTGTCAACATAACCGTACCGTTGTTATCATGATCATCATCACTTTCACCAATACCATCAACGACCACAATATCATTGCCAGCATCATCACCACCATCATTGTAATCACCGTCATTATTAGTATGCTCGTTTTTTGGTCGCCCGTTGAACACGATTTCATTTCCCATAGACCTTAGCCCGATTTATCTCTGGCATAGGGCTCAACGGGTCCTACAGCTTAATTTACAAAACATCTACACTTCAATCGCTCGTAAACTATAACAGAAAAAATGTAAATCGACACCATATGAAATGGAATAAATTATATAATCCTACTGAAACAATCAAATTTTTCATCTTGCATATTTTATAGCTCTCTATAATCTTAATATTTCAGGAATATTGCAGCATTATAAAAAGTGGATTCATGAGAATTATTAATTATTGTTTGCAGGCTCAATTATGATCCATTTTCAAAGCGATATAGGTTTATTTTCACGTTCTAAATTGTGGCAATTGTTTGGCTACTTTGGCAAGGACACTACATGTACATTTTTAAAAACTTTATTTAGATTAAGTCCTTTAGCTTGAATGAATAAGATAGCAGTTTCGACCAAATGCAATTTCAAAAGAAAAAAAACACACGCACACACACAAACCATTTCATTACCAAGGATCAGCTAACTGATAACATGAATATGTTTTCTAGAAGTTATACTAGTACTTAGGTAATCATGAAAAAACGGTCCGTATAAACGATATCTCCGGTTTAAAACGTTTCGACCAGAAATTCATTAAGTAATCAACCAATATTTTGTCAAAAAATAGGACTTATTTATACATGAATAAATATCATCCGAATACAACCGGAATCAGTGTAAACTTGTAAAGGAAACTTATAAAGGAAACCCCAAACCCTCAAATCAAGTAGTTTAAAATCAAAGCTAAGACGGCATAAACAGATATAACAAATCAAAGAACAATTGAACGAAATCGGATACGGAATAAGAATTTATGGCCATATGAAATTTTCTATATGACATTTTTTGACACTATTACCATAGCTATTGGTGCAATCATTTTGTGGACAACTCTCATTTGCACACGCATCATAAAACATTTTAATTTTGCTTAAGATAAGCACATTTTTCTTTAGCCAAACTCAAGACATATTATGCAGGAGTGTTTTCTCCACAACAGATTTGTGATAAGGACAATGAAAACACGTGTTCTTAAAGAAAATAAAGAGTATGTGAAATTCTCTGTACAAAACATATTGACAGTTGTCCGTGTCCGATTTCGTTTGAATATTCGCTGATCTGTTTTACCGTCTTAACTTAGATTTAAAAACTAGTTGTATTGGGGGTTTTGGTTTCCTTTAAAAACAAACTGTGAAAGATGACCACATCGTTCTAATCCAGGGAAGATAAAATGGAGAAGTAGTGTGCTGCTGCAGTTCAGTATAGGCGAAAATAACTCTCCTCATCATCCTTATCATGGTTGTCGTCATTGCCAAGTTTATCACTTGCTCGTCATCATGCTAACGAATTCTGGATGAATCGAAATACAAAATAGAACATAAAACACAATTATGCAAAATGATTTTAAACAAATTTGATAATAAATATCTCTGATTTCTTAAAGACTACATTCACAAAACAGCAGGGTTTTGACATCGAAAAAGTTGAATCAAAATAAGGAAGAAACTTGTCAATTGGTTAATTTGTATTGTAGCACTGGGGCCCATTTCATAAAACTTGTTATCAATAACAAGTTGCAATAACTGTTATAGGCTACTGAAATCCTTGCATCTGAGTGGATGAGGGCAAATTTGCCATAGAAATGTGGCAGTTGTTACAAATAAGTTTTATGAAACGGGGCCCTGCATGGCTTTAAACCTGGACCTTCAGGAAAGCGGAGGAAAGGATGCTTGAAATGTGCATATGGAAAATGATTTAAGGAATTTTCTAAGTGGAGGGATAAAGTCAATATTAATGAGGATTATTAAAAAAGAGAGTGAATGAAGAACGAAATCTGAGGGAAACGAGTGCAACTGCCTCACCCCTCCAATATAGAGAAAAAATTAATATTTCTTTAGTTATAAACAAATTTGTTAAAGACATCTAAACTGGTAAAAATGAATAAGGGAATTGATAATAATCATAAATGAAAACAGAAAATTTCACTGCAAGTCATGTGTAAACAGAGTTTGGAAAACGTTACAGAAACATTGGTACATCTATCTCGTTATAAGTTACATGTATCAAAGGAAGGGTATCGTCTAGGTTAGATCGATTTGACGTAAAATTTAGACATTTTTTATGGAGCAGGTAAAAATACTTTTCTTTTATTCCTTTTCTACCCGTCGCCGTCAGTTAGGAAATTTACCTTCATAGTTGACCTGACCGTCACCATCGACATCGGCTTCCCGGATCATTTCATCGACCTCTTCGTCTGTCAACTTCTCTCCAAGGTTTGTCATCACGTGACGAAGCTCAGCAGCACTATGATTGATTAAAATATCAAGGAATATATATCCATAACTTCTCTGTTCTTTGAGATATTGCCACTATACCATCGGTGAAAAATACAGACCACAATTTTTTTCCAGATTGATAAAACTTTTCGCCTGATTCAGAAATCCTTTGTCAGCATCAACTGTTCAAAGATTCTCGAAACATTGCTGATATCTCGTTTGCTCTTTTTAGACTTACTTACTACACTGCCTAACTTACCTGATGAATCCGTTGTGCCATCTTTGATTATTGAGGGTGATGAACAATTCGATGATCTCATCCCCGTCCCCTCTTCGGAATACCCCACCTCATTCAATAACTTAATGTCCTAGATGAAGACTCGGAAAGTTTTCTTGAACTTCATCTTCGTTTATCTACGTTAATAGCCACATTACCTGATGAATCCATTGCCATCCTTGTCGAAGACTCTGAAAGCTTCTCGGATCTCCTCTTCGCTGTCTGTATCCCTCATCTTTTTCGCCATCATCGTCAAGAACTCGGGGAAGTCGATGGTTCCGTTGCCTAGTTAAAAGCAGAAGAGAAGAAAAACATAGATTTCTTCTCTTCAAACACACCTCGTCAGCAAGGTTACTTATTATTCTTTCAAAGATACCAAAAGTTCCTACTTTTTACCATTTAATGCATGAACATTATTATGAAACAGATCTGTGTTTCCCTATGGACTTTTACGTGTTTGTTTCTCATTTGTTTGCTATTGTTTTATGCTAAAGTGAGAATGGATCCTTTCCAAGATATGCACTTTTCTCAAAAATTCCTATGGTAGCATATAATGACCGATATATATTCCAAATACTAGATTCATTCTGCAACCTTTGATATACTTCTATCACCATATACATCTTTCTAGGTGAAGTAACATTTTGATTAAACAATGCATGGTCTCTTTGTCACATATACGTACCGATGTAAGCGTTAAAGTGAACATGCATTTCCTTTGAAAAGAGGGCAGAGTACATGGAACAGCTCGATGGAAACACAAACCAACACACAAACAGACAGAAAGATGAGTAACAAGGACATTTGACTTCAAGGTTTGCTTGCTTGGGACAGTGAGGATGCTTTTTCGCAACAAGTAACCCTCAAACAACCATAATTTCAGATTTAGTATTCTCGAAGATTGTTCATGAGACTTCAAGGAAGGGCAACTTTCAGGAATAAAAAATGATTCTACTTCATTTATCTGCAGTTTGTAACGCCGAGGCCAAAAATATTAAATAAGATAATTTCAGAAGGGTGGAGTCAGGGGAAAGTTGTTTAATTAGTATAGTACTTCTTTGCTGAATCACTTAGTCATTTATAATTTCTTTATATAACTTACCATCAGCATCCACTTCATTGATCATGTCTTGAAGCTCAGCCTCTGTAGGATTCTGACCCAGTGATCTCATCACAGTACCAAGCTCTTTAGTGGTGATGGTGCCATCACCATCCTTGTCAAAAAGGGAGAAAGCCTCCTTGAATTCTGCAGAGATGGAAAAGTACAAGGAGAGACTGCGTCCAGAGGGTCGAATTGTCAAGTTTGTGATGGAATTTGGTATTCTTCAAGTTTCCTACAAAGTAAGCCAAATGTTTTAGTACAGAAAGGATTATCCGCAGATGCTTTGCTCGGGCTTGTTGTTTCGTGTTTTTTGTCTGTTTGTTTGTTTGTTTGTTTTTTAAAGATGATTGCTACCAACACATGTGTAAATTTGCTCATCAGTGTCATTGTCATGTTTTGGCATATAGCGCAGGGGTGGCGCTACAGGGGGGGCAGGGGGCGAATGCCCCTATGATTTTTCAAGTGATATTCAAAAAAAAAAAAAAGGAAAAAAGGGGGGAAAAAGAAGAAAAAAGGAAGAAGAAAGAGGAGGAAGAAGAAAAAAGAAGGTGGGAAAAGAGAGGCCTCTGGCTTGCAACTATATAATACCCCTATTTCTTTATCTAAAACGTCAATAAATTGACATATGGGTCATCTTGCCCCCCTATCAAAATACCCTGGCGCCGCCCCTGATAATAGCGACATGTCACTGTCAGAAGTTGATTATGATAATTATCCTTTCATTGTTCTAGTTTAAACTCTGGAAAATTGCTGAACTAACCCCTTCATAAAACTGAAATCAAACCTTGTTAGCAATTAGACAGAAAGATAATTCATACCTGCTATTTGCTCTTCGGTGAGTTGGTCTGCCTATGAAAAAAGAAAAGGAAATCGAATTCTTCAAGGTATACTATTTGGGGGTACGGCACAATATCCATTGATAGTGCTCGGTGCCATAATGAAAACAATGGAAACAGACTATGATCAAATCTATGACTGAAAAAATGGCATCTCTTGGTACTAAAGTTTGAGAGATTTGCATACAAGACATTCACAAAAAACTGCAAAAAAAAGGGAAGGACATTGTCTTCAGACAAACGAAATGGTGAGCATTTTGGTAGAAACTGTGCTGAATCTTCATTAAAGCAGACCTGGGGGTGTTTCATAAAGCTGCTCGTAAGTTACGAACAACTTTACGAACGACTGGTGATACCTTCTTGGGTGCTAATCAGTTTCTCACTCATTTACATGTAGCACAAGAAGGTATCACCAGTCGTGCGTAAAGTCGTTCGTAACTTACGAACAGCTTTATGAAACACCCCCTCCCCCTGATGGTGCTTTCGCACATTTTAAAAATATAATGCCGAGATAAGGTCAACCAACAAAAGCAGCAATATGAGAAAATAGAAGGGACGTTTATTCCACTGGCGTAGATAGGGGGGCACAAAGGGCACAAAAAATAGAAAAGAAAAAGAAAAGAAAGAAAGAAAGAAAGAAAAAAGAAAAACATTCACATTCCATTTCACATGACTTACCCTACCCCTATACCCTGCGAAATGAAAGTAAACTGTAAATCTGCCACTTCTCATATAAGCAATCCCTAATACTGAATTATAGTGTGCAGAAAATGCCATTTTCATGCAAGAATTTTCAAAAATCTCCCTTCCGTGGGAGGGGGGATAACCCCCTCCCACACCCTCTCCCCGCTCGGTCGCTTTGCTCCTTCGCATTGGCCCCCCTACATGCCACTTCTCATATAAGTTATCCCTAATACTGAATTTTAGTGTGCAGAAAATACTATTTTCATGCAGGAGTTTTCAAAAATCTTCCTACCGTGGGAGGGGGGGATAAATCTCCCTACCGTGGCACACCTTCCCCGCGCTCGGTCGCTTCGCTCCCCCGCCTTGCCCCCCCCCCCCCCTGTTGAAAATTCTTGGCTACGCCAGTGGTTTATTCAATTCATACATTCTCTCTACAGTTCGCTAAACTTATCGGTTCTTTCAGACAAGGCTCCTACCACAGTATTATATTCTCAAGCCAGTTAAAAATGTCCCGATTACCGTCCATTGGATATGTTATTTTACTTTCATGTAACGGTTTTTGAACTGTCAACGACCCACTCTATCTCAAATTCAAGCGTACTGCCATCTTTTGTCAAAAGCGTGGGAGAACTGGAGTGTTTTTGTTTTTGTTTTGTTTTGGGTTTCTTTGCCGAAGGGTTTTCTCTTGCCCTAGAACGGTGTTTAATCTATTTATTCCAGTTACAGAAGCCGACTAAATGAGAGTTTTAAAATGGAAAAATCCAAACATTTATACCATATACAAAGTAAAGTGAATAAATAAAATCCTACATGCAATACATTCCTCGAGTTCTATAAAATAATGGCTTGTCTCACGCTGAAAGCGATCACCCTTTACATTAAGTGAAGACCATAATCAGATACAGGAATTATCATGTAATACTTTCATACAAATTCACTGCCATATTACCACTGGGCATTCTTATACCCCTATATCATTAATAATCTTTATAATCAATATGTGTCTTTGAAATAAGCATAAACCTCGTCAAAAACTGCACGTGATAATTTTACAGCTAGTGAATTCAGCTAGCGAGACAAATAAATTCTTTGCGGTCATACGTCAACTAAAAGCTTTTCAATCATGTACATGTAATCTTTCTGTTGTAGTTTAGATATCTTAGTATTCAGCGTTTTAATCGTGCTAATGCACTTTATCCAATGAAGTATATCAAAGAAGATACGCTTATTACCAGACACCTCGATGAATATTTATGAGGTGATGTCTACCTGAATATTTGGTGATGAGGGAGAGGGGTGGTTGCAGTACATCCTACCTTCCCTCTCCGTTCACCGAGAGAGGTAAGATTAAGAATTGTTCCTTACAGGCGTAATGACTTTCAGCATGACATTCCTATATATACATGTACATGCAAACAGCATTCCACGTTGTGGGTCGCATGTACATGTAGTTAGGCAGGCTAAGTACCATCAGGACACAATCCCTGCTGGGCCACTATTGTGGAGCCAGGGATCAAATCTCTGGTGGAACACATCTTATAGATACCGTGATTAGGGGGGAAAAAAGATTTTTTTTCTCGAAACTTTACTTACCATATTTATTTGATGCTACGTCAGTTGTATAACGATGATGTTTCTGACTGTGTGCCTGCAAGAGCCCTCCCCCGTGGTCTAGTCGTCGTTGACAGTGGCTTCTATAGATCGTGCGTGCACACTGGGCGCCGATTTAGAGAGATAACCATGTATCACACGGTACATTGATTCAATATAATGCGGTCATGCATTCACTCCCCCTATTCATCCATAGATTATCACAATTCATCAATAATGATCAATCATTACTTGCACGCTTGGCCGTCACAAAAGGCACATAAAAATGAGTTGCTTTAAAATATACATAAATGTACATCATCTGACCCCTTTTGATATTTTATCCACCAATGCTTTTGTTCTTTTATTGTCTAAAAACGGTTTATTGCTGGTCTACGTTCTTGTTATTGGTAAACATTCAAATCAAATCATTCAATCAATAATTAAGTTTCCAATATTTTGCCAGGTTTAATTCAACAAAATAATACAGGCTATTAACAAAGCGGGGGTGACGAACTGACTCTTCGCTTCTTTGTCAATCAGGAATGCGTAGTGCATATGGCATGTATGGTAGAAGTATTTTTCAGTTAATTCATATATTGTTGATGATGACCTACACGTTATATATTTCATATGACTTCATTAGAACGCAAGATTCAAATCATGTAAGATGCGAATACACCCGGGGAGCGTTTCATGAAAGGACTTGTCGGATGTTTTATCCGACAAAGTCTGTTTTATCCGACAGTTGCTATAGTAACGATGCTTCTCAGCCAATCAAAATCAAAGAAAGATGTCAGATCTGACAACTTGTCAGGCAACAAATGTTGATGAAACGCTACCCTGACTGATCGATTTGCTCTTGGGCCTAAATTAGGCATTGTTATAGGCGTCAAGGGCAATTAAGACGATTTGACAGAGCTCCCGATTTATCCTGGAGCTTTCGCTTCTCGCTCTGCCTACTTCAGATAATTTAAATGTCTACACGGTATTTTTTATTATTAAGGTAGTATTATTATGATGCCAATCAAAACTGAATAAATGGACTGACTATAACCAGAAAGGGTGATGTTCGTTATTCCGAAGGTTCGTTATTCCGAAGGTTCATTATTCCAAAGGTTTGTTATTCTGAAACACGCAAATTGCGTATACCTAGTTGTTCGTTAGTCCGAAAATGAAAAAGGGTTCGTTAATCCGAACATTTGTGGCGTTATTGCGAAGGTTCGTCATTCCGGAGGTTCGTTAGTCCGAAGGTTCGATAGTCGGAAAATGAAATAAGGTCCATTAGTCCGAAAATAACTAAGGAACTAACGAACCTTATTTCATTTTCGGACTAACGAACCTTCGGAATACCGAACCTTATTTCGTTTTCGGACTTACGAACCTTCGGAATAATGAACCTTTTTTTCATTTTCGGACTTACGAACCTTCGGACTAATGAATCTTATTTTATTTTCGGACTATCGAACCTTCGGACTAACGAACCTTCGGTATAAACGAACCTTCAGAATAACGAACCCTTGGAATAAACGAACCTTCGGAATAACGAACTGTAACAACAGAAAGACATTTTCATCATCGTTATTGGAGTCATGATCCATCATTCCTTTCGGGAATTTAAGAATGATAACCATCTCAGTCATCATCATCATCATCACCATCATCGTCATTGTCATCATCTTCATCTCCATCGCCATCGTAGTCTTCATTATCACTTCATCGCCATTTCCATGTCAGAGAGAATCGAATTATATTTCGAAAAAGTACCTTTTAGAATAATTTTAAAGAAACATACGAACAGAATGTAACAATAACAAAATATTATTTATTGAATCTGTAATTGGACGATCGTGAATTGTATATACATGTACATTGCTTTACACATCATTTCCACTAGCTGCGTATAATTGACCACGTCATGTACCATTACCAGATTGAAGATAATGTTTTTATTGCCTTTCAGCGATCAAGAAAGATATCTTCTCCCTGTTGAATTGTGGCACTCTGAAATAGTGTAAAAGCCTTTAGCGTAATACAGTGACAGTCGCAATGACCACAAAACAAAACAAAAAAAATCAAAAAATTAAATGAAAAGATAAGAGAATACACTTTTTTAAAAAAGATGATGATCACAAGGATATTAAGGTTACGATCATAACGATGGTTAGCTGTTAGAATTAAAAAAAAAAAAAAAAAAAAAACCCTTCAAGTGTATTCTCAGAAAGAGTTTAGTGTATCAAGAAATCTTGAGTAAAAAGACATTTTTATTTTCAAAGAAAAAAAAAATATCACTGAGTAAGATTCAGATGAGTACAAAACCCATCGGAATATTTTGAAATAAAGACCAGGTTTAAGAAACGATCCGAGACGATTTTATCTTTCTTCTCAAAAGAATCGGCACGGAGAATAAAAGGAGATGCTGTTGATGTTGCAGGAGGAAGTTCATCATCCTCATCGAGGCTTTCAGTTACCTGTCATCATGGAAACGAACTCTGAATGGTCGAAAAAACAAAGAAAATGATATAATCATTAGAACATAGTGTACGAGTTTCCTTCGAGAGCTTCGAGAGATTCGAGAAAGTCCACTAGTCAATTGCATCTATCTTAGGCAGAAATCTGGGGGAGCGAGGTCCCCCATGATTTGTTATCTTCTCTATGTCAAATATGATTTTCGATTCTTACGAGTAAAGGTGATGATTTAATCATCTACTAGTATTTTTGTTTACATTTTATCCTTCATTTTTTGCTTGTCAGAGAATATTAAAGCAGACACCCTATAAAAGCCGAGGACCCTTTTTCTGCTTGTCAGAATATTCATTCCCCTCATATTTAAACATATTTCCACCCTTGCCACCTACCCCTACCCTCTTAGAATTAAAGGTTCAAGTTTGCACCCTAAATGCAACACTGGCGGCACATTTGGGTTGCAATCTTACACCCTACATGAAAAAGGTAAAAAGATGCACCCTTTCGTACTTGTACTTGCATCCGAAAATGCCCGTCTGGTGCAACTTTGGCACCTATAAGGGTGCAGAAATTTTTGCATTCAAAAGGGTGCAAATTTGCACCTTCCCTAAAGGGTACAACTCTACACCCTTAAGGATGCAAAATGTAGCTCACTGCACCCTTAAAGGTGCAAAATGCTTCTTAGGGTGCAAAGTTGTACCTATAAAGGAGCTTCCAGGGTTGCATTTGAAGGGTGCAAAATTGAACCTTTTTCCCTTAGTGTATATGTACATTGCAAAAGCTAGCATGGCTAGTGCATGATTTTACAAAAGCTTCCGCAGAATATTAGAGTTTTTGCAATATTCTTATAGCAACATCAAAAAATATTTTTTAATAACTTCATTTATCACCAAAAACGCTACAGATTCAGAAATTTTTGTAAGAGAGTGCGTTATAGCTGATGTATGTTACTCGAATCGTTGATTCGCCACCAGTGAAGAGTTTGTCTTTATTGATTTTTTTTTTCATTATTTATCTCGTCATCAATTTTGCGTCGAAAATAAACCATGTGGCTTGGATTTTGAACTGAAAAATAAGCAAAAACTATATCTATGTACGTCATCATTCCATAAATACCTTCATAGTTGACTTGTCCGTCACCATCGACATCGGCTTCCCTGATCATTTCATCGACCTCCTCGTCAGTGAGCTTCTCACCAAGGTTCGTCATCACGTGACGCAACTCAGCAGCACTGAGATAATAGAGGAAGTAGGAATTACATCCTATTTAAATCAAGTTCAATTCATTCTCCTTAGATCAGGTTCTCGCTTTAACTATTACACCATGACAATCATCTTTTATTATTCTTTGTGCAGGGATGAGGATGATTTTGGAGTTAATCAGCACGAATGGGAAAATAAAATCATCTAAAATGATCCACCTGTCGTGAGAATTTCCTCACATCTTTGCTATGCTTTAGTTAAACTTGAGCAACAACTTTTAAAGGCAATATAAGCTTCCTCCAGCAGAGTTCAGTGAAGTAAAACAGTTGAACAGCAGCTCTTTAAACATGGTCAAACTTACCTGATGAATCCATTGCCATCCTTGTCGAAAACTCTGAAAGCTTCTCGGATCTCCTCTTCGCTGTCTGTATCCTTCATTTTTCTCGCCATCATCGTCAAAAACTCAGGAAAGTCAATGGTTCCGTTACCTAAACCGATGGGAAAAAATTATTATCATAGTCTACCCAGTCACTTTTTGTGAATGGCGATTTGTTTTCCATTAAGTCATTCATATTCAAATGAAAAGGTATCCATTTTTGGCATGAATGGCTACAAAATGTCGTTCGGCTGATGAGGATTAGGCTCAGTTTAGATGTAAAACCTCAATTATCCATAATTACCTTTTTTAGAAATTGGCAAATGAGAAGGGGTGGGGTTTTACCACACATTGTTATAACGCCATGATCTGAATATATTCAAAAATTCGAACCGTATTTTGCGTTGAAAATTATAAGAAAACAAATCTAATAACAACATCCCAATCCATGGGGAGTAGACCTCCTTCCCAAGGATCTTGATGTTGTTACTGAGTTTTTTAATATTCATATAAATCAAGCTTCTAGACATTATTTCTCTCCTTTTCTTTCCAATGTTAAAGGTGGACATCAGTGTGACTCCATAGAACTGCATGGGACAATTTTGTCAAAAACTGTTTGACTTCACTTTTATTTTGATGAGAAATGATATTTTCAACCTCTCATTATTTTTTCTCGTAATCAACATACCATCAGCATCCACTTCATTGATCATGTCTTGAAGCTCAGCCTCAGTAGGATTCTGACCCAGTGATCTCATCACAGTACCAAGCTCTTTAGTGGTGATGGTGCCATCACCATCCTTGTCAAAAAGGGAAAACGCCTCCTTGAATTCTGCAGAACAGATGGAAATAAGATAATGAATTAAGAAGGTATACATCCTCAGAAAGAGGGAAAAGAAAAAGGCATGGGAAAATAGTTTGATTTTCAAATTAAAAAAAACCGACCAAACAAACAACAAACAGTTAGCATTATTTCAACAAATCAACCATCACTTCATGGAATCAATTACCAAAATCTTCAAAGAGTTTGAGTTGAAATATGTCAGCAAAAAGTTGGAATATACAGTAATTACCATGGACCGTACTACAAATTTGTAGTAGGGTCCATACAAATCTCCTGTAAATGGAACATGATCGATCATGATTTAGGTATTTGCCCTTCAGAAAAGATCCAGCATACTCTCATGTCTGGCACATGTGCCTTTCCCGGCGCCTCATTATTTGTTACCCCGGCTTTAGCCAAGTTGCTATCACAGTGCTCAAGCCGGCATTTCTTCGTATCAGGTACCCATTACTACACCTAAGTGGGGATTGGCAAACGTAGATAAATGTCTTGCCGAAAGACATTAGTAGGAGCGGGACTCGAACCGCGAACCATGTGATCCAGTCCAGTTACGTATCCACCACACCACGACACCTCTGTCCAGATAATAAGCAACATTATTTTGGCTTTCCATACTTACTTGATCATCTGAAGATATCAATGCCGATGATATAGGGCGATAATCAGTTGTTTCGTAACACCATCTTACTTCTTTTTTTCTACCCCCCCCCCCCCCCATTTAAAAAAAAACGACAAATCAACAAATCAACCATCACTTCATCCCTCATTTAATCTGGTATTAGAACTCATCAAAATGGTTAGCATACATATTCTATCGGTTCATACCTGCAATTTGTTCTTCGGTAAGTTGATCGGCCTGTAAATGTAGTGATATATTAAATGAGATAAATGGATTTATATACATATAATCATCGTAAATGTTATGATCATTATTCTAGCTTCACATTTTCAAGGTTACTCACAGTGATTATACGTAAAAGGACATGGACACAAATCTGCAAAATTCTGCATCTTCGAGTATTCAAATGGAGCATCTTACCTAAGTAAGCCTTTCTGAGATTTGTGAAAGTCTTTCTACAAACAAAGTTGTGAAGTACAGCAATGTTTATCCAAGCGATGTTTGCCGCCATTTGAATAACAATCATTGTTTAACTGAGCTACTTGTCTCGTTCCTTGTAATCTCGTTGTACCTGAATTTCTTGGGGAGAAACGGTTATTACGTGCAAAACATCATGTTCAGTGTATAATTATGTACTAGTATAAAAATGCGAGGGTCAGAATGTATGTAGATTAAAATGACCCCCCCCCCCCCCAAAAAAAAAAAAAAAAAAAAAAAAGAGGAAGAAGTAATAACACGCCGTCTTTGACAACAGCATGTCCTATGAATTATTAAGTTGTTTTGGTTTTTTTTTTAAACGCAATATACAGTTTTCAAAAGTCCTCCATTCTGATAACAGCATAAAATTGGAATGTTGAAACACAGAGCTAGAGCCATATTACACTAGAGACCCTGTCCATATTTGTGTCACCCGGGAAGAAATGGCGGTCAGCCACTCTGTGTAATTGAAACATTTTGTGCTTTAGTATTAAAGGTTCATTTCTAATAGTCTTATCTTTAAAAGCCACTTGATAATATTTCAGTTTTATAGGCCCGGTTCACATTACGCGTCATTATTCACGCTAATGGAGCAAATTCTTATATTTTTTCTTTCTCCGTTCATTTTGCAACCACTTCTGAATGGTATAACTCTTTCAAGATGCTCCAAAGATCGTATCAGTAACTAACGCGGTCTATACAGTTAGCAAAATGATACCTCGTTTGAGCCATGCTTTAGTAACTTACACTCACATCTGTACGAGGTTATCTGAGTTATATATTGGGTTGCATGGTATACTATTCGCAACAATCTTCGATTCATAATTATTTGTAACAAGCTCCATGGCTGTTTGAAGATTTTTCTAAATCCTCAAGATTATCGTAATGGTACACCTCTAAATTAATTAGGCCTTCGGCTTCGTCCAAATTCAGCAGTATCACATAAACAGAAGGGCAACTTGAAAGAAACTTTTGAATCTGCTATTGCACCTTACCATTTTATGAAGTTTGATTTAGATCTGGCGGGATGAAAGACAAGAATTAGAGATCTGTCTGGCTTTTTGGTCCTTCTCGTCAGGTCGACCTGCCCATATAGTTGGCTGCTTGGGTTAGAGCGCTTGTTGATGAAGCAAGAGAAGGACCTTCTGCAGCTTGTCACAGACCAACGAGACACTCGCCACTGCTGCCTCAAGTAAGGTAAGAAATGATGTGCAATCATGCCTTCTACACCCTTTGTTCCCGATAGTGTAGACAGATTCATCAATAATTCATAAACTTGACGTAAGAATGCCCGAAGACAGCGATACAATGATTGAAGAAAGGGTCCCATTACGTAAGAGCTAATAATGCATTAATTACATCGGCTATTGATATATCTCTCAAAGTTGAGAGAGATAGAAGCAGTCTGAAAGTGATTATGCTTTGTGAAATCGATTTTCAGATTTTAAATCCTTTGCCAGATTTTACAACTAGAAGCAAAGATGAATGAGGAAAACGAATCTTTTCGCAAAGTTTTTTTTATTTCGGGGGTGGGGTGGGGTGGGGTGGGGTGGGGGATGGGTATTACTTGTATTACCTTTCTTTTTCAAGAGGAAAGATGGTCAGGAATGACGGATCAAAAGAAATCTGATAGGCCCTAAGTTTAACCTAGCATTAGATAATGCAATAACTTCTATAGGTTTTCCCGCCCGTTTTCGTCACCTCTTCATTTATTTATTTTTTTTAAAATGTTCTTTCAATTTCGTCTCTGGCCCTGTGGAATGTGCGAATACTTGTTTCAATTTTGTCTTTGGTCGATAATATCGAAGCATTGTCATTCAATTTCTTGCTTTGTAATCCATCTTCGTGAATTGCAATTCGAATTCGTCGGTCACAGTAGCTGGGCACGAAACAGCAAAATCAATTATGTCTGTTGGGCCTATTGGCATTCATTTTCGTCAAAGATTCATTCAAATTCGTCTCCCAGATATACGATCTACTGACGGACAACGATCCAGTCACAATAACGCCTGGCGTATGGGTGGTGTATAAATGGAAATTACTTCTAATTCCACATTTATATTTTTCAAAGAAAAGCAGCAAAATTCAAAATATTCACGAGAAAGTAAAATGGCTAAAGACCTAGTTAAGCCCCCCCCCCCCCCCCCCATTTAGAGGCCCATATAACATTTGACGAATTTGAATGACAAAGTTATGAATTTGCTTGAAAAAAAGGACATGCATTCTTTACTCGCTTAGCGGCAGAAACAAATTTCAGTAACTTTTACGAATTTGAATGCTCAATCTTTAACTCTGATTTACAAAAGACACATATGAATAGCATTTTGACGAAATCAAACTTACTTGAATGCATTTAGCTTCTGCGGACGAAATTGAATTGAAAATTAATGAAATTGAATGAATAGGTGACGAAAATGGGCGGGAAAACTTATATCATTCACCTTGGAAAGAAGATTTCGTAGAATTATTGATAGATCTCTAACAATGTCTAAAGGCAAAGCCCCTACAATTAATTATATGTATTGTAAAGCGCAGTAGAGTATATGCATATAGTAGCTGCGCTATGTAAATGGACAATATCATTATCATTATTATTATTATATATAAGAACTATAGGAAAAGTTTTCTTTTAACCCACCTACTATTTAAAAAACCCACCCTTCCTCCCCCCCTTTTTTTACATCGAGGTTTAGTTCTTATTCCTGTTTTATGCTACATGTTTATAGGGACTTGTAACAATCTTCTTACAAAATGAGGAATATGTATCTTCATATTATGCATTCAGAGAGAGAGAGAGAGAGAGAAAGAGAGTGGGTGATCTTGGAAGAGATCGGTTTGTGTGTGTGTGTGTGTGTGTGTGAGGGTGTATGTGGGTATGTGTGTGCAGACGCGCCGGAAGGGTCCCAGCTTGGGGGGTGGGGGTAGGGGTGGGGGAAAACACTCTTGGCGGGGCCCACGTCAAACCTAAGATAATGTCATTTTTTTGTCATGTATACCATATGCTCCAATCATGTCTTCTTTATATAATCTGTCCTTGTTTTGTTATATTTCGTTATTATTATGTTTCCGTTAAAATTTTTGTTTTGTTGTGTTTCGATTTTCGATGATAATCCTTAAATGTCAGGATTTTATTGCAATAAATTATGAATTTGAATTTGAATGTTTACTTGGAGCGTACAGCCCTATACCCCCCCCCCCCCGAAAAGGCACATACCTCCTCCTTTATACATATTTATTTATATTTCAAAAGTGTAAAGTTTGGAATTTCATTATGAAAATAAAAAAAGAAATTGCTTTATTTGATCATTTATCTTGTTTTCCATCCTTTCTCATCATTAGTACTGAAACAGGATTAATTGTTCACAACTTTTTTTTTACACTTTCGGTGGTGAAAGACCTACAGGAAATTAATATTCCAGCACTGCCCAAATATATGAGAAAATTCGGGCGCCAATATACGAGAATACTCAGGCGGGGGTGGGAAGGGGGGGGGGTAGGAATTTTTTTTACCTATTACAATACTTTGCAATACTTCTGGAACGCTTGTAAATGTATGGATAATCTCAGCCTTCATTACTAAAGACTAAAGACTCTCCTAGACTTCAGATCATGCAGGGTATATCTGTGCTTAAGAAAACTGAATTATGTGGGCCCCATTAATATGCAAGAGAGCATAGCGACCAAGCGGGAAAGGGTTTTGAAATATTGAAATTTAAACATCGGTCATGTCGCTGTAGAAGTAGGCTAGATCACTACATCTTTCTCTTGTGAGAGCTACTGAGAAGGTGGCGAAAAATGACTCGCCCCAACACATTTACAAAGGGAAGCATCTATCCGCCCTCCCCAGCTTGTGGTGCCTTTGGGTTTGTGTAATATTAAGAAACACCACTTTTATAGATATACAACTCGGAAACACTGCACCCAGTTGAAAACTTTTAGTAAAATGGAATCCATTATGATAATGAATTTTTTTTATATCCAATAACCTTGCGAGGGGCAAGAACAAAACGAACCTTCCCTTATTCCTTTAAAGAGGAAAACCCATGCCCCACGGCATTTTATTAAAATACCCCCTCTTTTGCAGAGAGAAGCAGTTGCCCCGTCACATCGCGCTTTCTAAATTCTATAAGAAACGTTTTCCTTAATCTACGAGGGAGCGTAGCGACCGAGCGAAATAAATGGAATGGGGAGGCCTGTATTTTAGAGCAAAGGAAGGCTCATTAGACACCATTTTGCATCACAATGAATCCTTATTGTCTAAAGAGGGGGCCCCACTGACATGACTGAGGGGGCAAAATAGAGCTTTTCAACTTTGCAAGCATGAAAATTCATATCATTTCGTGCTGAAAACTTGCATTTCTCAACACTACGGGATATACAGCTTCTATATCTGCATGTGCATAATGTAGAAAAATGTGAGAAACTAAAGGTGTTAGAATTAACCTGCTCTTTTACACGACTAGAAAGCTGATCGAAACACCGCAAATTGTATTGTCATGGGAGGGGGCATCCCCCACCCCACCCCACCTCCCCCCCCCCCCCGCCCGAATGGAGAAAGCATTTGCCCCCTTTTCATAGATGATAGGCGGAATTTTTTAAACTGAGAAAAGTAGCATCTGATTTAAAAAAAAAAAAAAAACAAGGGAGCGTAGGGACCGAGTAAGAAAATTTTGATATTTGAATGCTGAAAGTTTGCATTTCGAAGCACTAATATGATTACTTTACATGGTTGTAGTGCAATCTTATGATCCGAATTTTTTTTTTTTAAATCTTGGGAGGGGGCTCATGGGGGGGGGGGGGGGTGCAAAATCGATTTTGGAAGTAATTCTCTCGTTTAAAACTTAAATCTAAAAATGTAAGGGGTATGTATTGAGAGATCTATCATTAATTCTACTACCATTTTATCTCTAAAATGATTTATTTTATCTTTAAAACAAATCAATATGCTGAGACCCCCATTATCATCCATGGTGAAGCTCATGATAATCATCATGTTGCTAAAAAATTATTTTGGGGAGAGCAAGCATTAGGGAGATTCAAGGAGGGGATCAATTAGACAGCGACGGAGAGAGGGAAAAGAGAAATAGAGGAGGTTGAAAAGAGACAAAGAGATGGGACGGAAGATAATAGCACACACAAAAAGGGCAATTAATTAAGAACCTCTTACCTGGTAATCAATATTTTGATTGGAGACACATCACTTTTGCGCATTGCGACATATTACTACGCCAAAACTCTACTGGACAGTACTTGTGAATGCAATGCATTTTATAAATAGATCTGTTAATCAAAGTCTGGTGAAGCATGAAGGTAATGTCTGGGGAATCTGCCATTTTTCGTCCATCCGAATGCAGTACACAACCACAGTTTGTTTGCGCACATTACCATTCTGTAATGTACAAAACTCTGTACTGAAACGTGCAGGCAGGACACATCTGAAATTATCTGACAAGAAGTAACGATAAAAAACAAATACAAAAAACACCCCCCCCCCAAAAAAAAAAAAAAAAAAAAAAAACCCACACACATAACAACCACAACAACAACAGGTGGTACGTCCTTAGAGTTTTTTTACCCGGAAATTAGATGAAAAACATTTGAAAAAATACAACAACTACAACAAAACATACACCAATCGAACAAAAGATGTACGCCTTCTCAATACTCCTGAATTCTATGTGATGTCAAAGATGAAATAAAACCGGGGATTGGATGGGGGACAGTCCTCCTAGATAAACGCTTGGGGGGGGGGGGGGTGTTGCATAAAATAATGAGCTATTGTATGCAACAATTTATCATAGACGAAATGTTATAATCCCATCTTATCATACACGAAATGTAATAATGTCAAGAACTAGGTAATACAGAAACACTTTAACCTATTAGCTACTGGAACCGGTGGTCCCTTTATAAAGCCTATGGGAATGCAAGAATTCAGTAGTCAACGGATTAAACAGACATCCCACTGACCTGACTGACGGAATCGAGTCAGTATTAAGGTGCCCGAAATAATTCTCGGGGGAGGGGGAGGGCTGAAGCCCCTCTTTTGGAAATATCCTGGCCAATGGTGATCCAGGAAGAAAAGGGGTGAGGACTTCGAATTTTTTCATTACCCAACTTTTCCACCTTTTTAACAATGATTCATTGCTATACGACTGCAGTACGTTTTGATATACAGTTATAAGCATTTGTTCTCTGTAACTCAATAACTCAGGCGTAAGCTGCTGATTTGTATGCTGCGATCGAGTGAGTAAAATATCTTGCAAGTTATGCACAATTTGTGAGGTTTTATGAACAGTTTGATAGCAATTTTATTTGGAAAATATCTTCACGGTAATTGAGAAGTCATTCATAATTTTTTTCTTTTATCTTTTATTATTATTATTATTTTACTCTTGATGATTTAAAAAAAAAAAGAAAAAAAAGCTTGTCAGGGCAAGGTGCCCCTTTCTCCTCTTAAAATACCTTAGTGCCCTCTCCACAGCTTCTGTAAGCCCAGTGCATCTCATATAAAACTGCGAAATCAATATCAATGGCACAACTCCCTGTAATCATCATTATGAGCGAATGCAAAGGCATGGTCGAGAGGGATGCGAAACGAATTAATTACAGCCGATTGTAATGAACATTTTATTGGATATTGTCCGACCTAACCACCCAACAGCCTATTTGTCTTCATACACCGAGGACACATGGTAAAGTAGCACTCTAACAGGCGTCCATGGCAACGTATTTACTGCTGTGTTGAAGAATTTGCTCCCTCTTCCACCTCCCATGCTGATACTGGTATCCATGTGCAACATTCGACTGGCTTCATTATTGATGTACCATACTCTACATGATGGCATCATACAGTCAGCAATCTCTCTCTCTCTCTCTCTCTCTCTCTCTTGCATTCACTCGTGCTGACTTTATGAAAAAATGGCATAAGTAATTTTTTAAAGAAATAATCAGTGTATAAATAAATAATAAATAAATACTCATTATTATTTATAATATAAATGATCACCATGTACCATCTCCACCACCACCATCACCACCACCATCACCACCACCACCACCATCACCACCACCACCACCACCAAAACCATCAGCTCTACTCACCACCACTACTTCCACTAAAACTACCAACACCATTAACATCACCATCGCCGCCACCACCACCACCACCACCATCACCACCACCATTATCACAATTACTATCACGTCGACTCTGTTCTCTTGGAAGAGGACCTTCTGCAGTTATTCCTTATAATGATTGTCGAAAGTAGTGTAAAAGAGAGGAAAGGTAAATCATAAGTATTTGCATCCCCTTCCCTCCTTGTATTTTATTTATTATTTTCTTTTGTTGTTGACCTTTTTCAACATCTGAAGTTCTTATATGAATTTTTTTTGTGATATAGACCTTGGGTGTTTCATAAAGCTGTTCGTAAAGTTACCAATGACTTTACGAACGACTTGAATATGGCAAGCCAAATGGGATTCTCAATCATTATAAATCGCATCAGCTAAAGGTGAAATATGCAGACATAGATTAACATTACTATTGTTTACAAACATTTTTATTGCAAGGTATATTTTTTGTCACAGTTTAATCGAGATTATGGGGAATGCAGTATCATTTTGTTAAAGCAACTTTGGGCATCCCATTTGGTACTTCATATTCAAGTCGTTCGTAAAGTCCTGCGTAACTTTACGAACAGCTTTATGAAACACACCCCCCCCCCCCCTGTTTACTAATGTATTTCAATATGTGCAGGTTTCTCTCCAGAATCCTTAGTTACCAACTATTTAGTGCAACTGCTATGTATGCACAATGGCATGTATATGGTTGGAATCCATTTTGCATACATTAGTTGTTACTATGTCAGGTCATCTTCTGGCAAGCTTTTGAGTCGTCAAGAGAAACTTTTGTTCAAGAAGTGTGCATAAAATTAGTAAACAGGTCTATTGTATTAAATCTTGACCATGCGTTATCAGGGATAGATTCTTTTCAAAGTACATAATTATATTACGATTCTTGCTACAGAGGGCGAATGACATGTATGACATGCACTTTGGGAAACATTAGAAAGTTTTCATTCTTGAAGGTCCGTTAGTTTTCAAGAAATTTATATGGCAATGTTTTCAAAATCTATCACTTTCTCTTTTTTTCAAAATCCTTCTCAACTTCTAAACCTTGCTGTATTCTACATAACGAACGATGATATATATATATATATATATATATATATATATATATATATATATGTGTGTGTACAAGACGAATGTAGAAGAAAAAACCGTAGAGATGTAATTATTTCCAACATTTCGGGCATAGCCCTTATATATACATATATATATATATATATATATATGTCAGAGACAATTGAGACAATAATAGGGTAGCATGAATCAAAGTTCCCCAGAGCTGTCCTACCATTTTGGAAATTTTTGCAAGGGTCGAAAAAAATGTCTCCGCCGGGAATCGAACCCGGGCCTTTGGCTATGAACGCCAATGCCTTAACCACTAGACCACGGAGACGGGCCAGTGGTTTCGGCGACTCCAAATTCGCTTAACCGACAGATTGACAAATCTTCAACCCTCACTAATTAATTCTTTTGTCGGTGGCAGATGAGTTTCGAACAATGACCTGCCGCACACCTCAGCTGGATCCGAGCGAATGCTTTAGGATACAGTATATGTTGGAATAATTAACAAATTTTGTGATCAGGTAACATATACAACATATACACGAGAGTTGCCAAAGCTGTTGTATATGTTACCTGATCTCAAATATATATATAGTTTTACTTTAGTTAATTGATTGCATAAGGCCTAAATTGATGGTATTTTTGTTATTGCCGAAATTCTGATTAAAGATTATGAATGCATATTATTCATCTACTATCTACTTTTTTTTTATAATAATAACACAGAAAGAGAAATAATATAATAATTGAGTGAAATTAAATCTCACTTGGAATGATTCAAATCGAGGTACAAATAGAATGATCCCGAAATGCACCAAACCCCTGACATTGCAAATGTGATATCGCAAAATGCAAAATCCTTCACAATAACAATAATAATAAATACCAAATCAATATTACCTCGTTGGGGCATATCACTTTTGCGCATTGCATCATATCGTTACGCCGCCATCTTTCGAGGTGTTTTTTTTTTTTTTCACTTTCACTGGAGAACAAGGAAACACAAAACTGAATACATTAATAAAATTAATTTGTGGCGATATTATAGCATTATCACTTTTGCCTGATTCAAACCGTGTGTGAATATAATTACGTTGATTATACTCACCGCAGTTTGTAGTTTCTGTGAGTGACTTTACATAATATACATCTAGCCTCATAGAGTTAGCTAACTGATGCATAATTTGTATTATGATAAACCCTTAACTGAATATGACGAGAAATTACAAAAGGGGAAAATAATACTTGAAAGATGACGCATAACAATAACAAGGATCCGCATTGACGATAATTTTGGTATTTTATGCTTTCAATGGGTTATAAGCTATATTTCCATGGAAGGCCGGTATTCCCAGTCAATATCCTTCATTACAGGATGACTCTATTGATGGAAGTAGTCTGAAGGCTAATGAAGCCAAGCAATTAGATTTCGACTGAAGTTGCAGTGGATTGCAAAATACATGTATCCCACTATGTATTTAACATCCTCCTATACTACAGCGTAATGTGTCTCTTTTTCTTCCTCTCTCTTCTGTTCTAACCCTCTCTAACTCTCTCTCTCTCTCTCTCTCTCTCCCTCAACACTCCATCTCTTTATACATCTCCCTTTTTATTGCTCTTTCACTTTCCCCTTTCTTATCTTCTCGCTCCTTGTCACTTATCCACTTCTCCATCCTTGTTCTTTCAGTCATAACCATCATCTCCATCAGCAAGGTGATACAAATATTTCTCAATGAATTACCCCCAACCTTAGGTTTATGAACATTTTCACTGTCAACATTGCTGAAAACCATAATTAAATCAGTTTTAAAACAAGCTTCATCATAATTATACACATCATCATCATCGATGTCATCATCATCCTTACCCTGATGATGGTCATGATCATGCTCATATCATCATCATCGTCATCATCTGTGCCATCATCCTTACGATCACCCCCACCACCATCGCTTCTATCATTATCATCATCACTATGGCAAATTAAAAAAGAAAATTTTTCATCAAACGAAGCTTCCCATTCTCTCCTATCAATGTTTTTGTCATCCGTATTAATTACACTATCTTATATCATCATTTCCCATATTTTATCAGAGAACCATCATTACTTTCACTTCGATGAAATTCATCACAAGTACAGACATCATGGAGACAGATTAATCTTTGTAGAATTATATACAACATTTATTACTTTGAATACATGAGCATATGATTGTTCATTTTCAGAGGAATGTAAAAGAAAAAAAACAAGCAGGAAAGGACATGTATACAACAATGAAGCATGATTAATAAGTATGAAGGTCGAAATTTCTTCCTATTTTCAATTGCAAATCTAACAGGTACTACATCATGCCAAATGAGAAATATAGGCCTACGACTTTCACTTTCTGCATAGATATTTTGGCCAACTTGAGATTTCATCTAAAAGATTGGATATAATATCTCCAATCACTGGTACTTCTTAGAAATACATGCAGATTACATGAAGCATTTAATTAAGTTCAGGGCCCTGTCTCATAAAGAGTTGCATTTTATTCAAACCCATCGTGACTTTAAATCAATCCCCACCAGTAATAAAGAGACAGGAGTTGTGATCGACATGGCCATATACGTACATTACAGGGGTAGGGGGCAGTTGCCCCCCTAAAATTTTCAACAACCCAAGGTTTTTTTATATTTTTATCCTTACTTTTTTGTTGAGAATTTTCCCACATTTCACCCTAAATGTGCACCAGATCGTTCAATTTCAATTCGAACAATGCAAAAGCTCCCGTTCCGTCGCTTCGCTCCCTCGCTTGTGTGCTCCCTCAAATACTGAGTATATTCTTGCCCTCCTATAGGAAAAAAAATCCTGCGTACGGCCTTGGTGATCGATATAAGTTACGAATGATTTGAATCAATCGCAACGCTTTATAAGACGGGACTTGGACAAGGAGATGGAAAAGACAAAGTTGTAACTCATTTTGGCATCAGAAAATCGATATTAATCCATGGTACAGCCGATGTGTTATTCCAAGTGGACTAAGTGACGCTAGCAACAATCGTCTCGACTTTCGGACGCAAGTGCAAGTCAAGGTGTAAAAGGAAACCATTTCAAGTGACGTCGCAATCGCGGTTCAAATGGTAGGGTTTTTTTTCAAGGTGTCAGTAAGGTATTGTTCTTTCAAGGTTATCATCGCCAACGTTTTTAATCCTTGGTCATCATGGATACGAATTCTGGAAGAGGTAAATGAAATTTTAAAAAAAGGTAACATCGTGGGGTATTGTCTGGTATTATCGACGAAGTCTCAGAATGATAATGCGGGATAATATTAAACCCCTCTTTATATTCATTACAAGAATAGTGATTTTAACAACTTTCATAAGAACATAGGGAATGTGATCTCAGAAATGTTCCCCTCCTCAACCCCCTCCCCCCCCCCCTCTAAATTCCTACTCTTGCATTTTAAAGTCACATATAAATTGTTTGAAATAAAGTCATTTCAAAACTAATATAAACACGACTGACTAATCATTTCTATATTTGTCATCGTTATTGGGGGAAAAAACTCACCTTCATAGTTGACTTGACCGTCACCATCGACATCGGCTTCCCTGATCATTTCATCGACCTCTTCGTCTGTCAACTTCTCTCCAAGGTTTGTCATCACGTGACGCAACTCCGCAGCACTGTGATGGTATTGAAAGTAAACTGTCTTACTTATATACTCTTTTTATACAGTGTGTCCCAGAATAAACGAAACCGAGATTGGTCGATGTTTAATCATAATCTTAATCACAGTTATGATTAATAAGTGGCACATTTTTGTAAAGCTTAGACCCTCTTCTTTCATGCGATGTAACTCATATGATTATATTTCACGCATGAGTGAATGAAGACAGTGTGAAGTTGGGTAACCAAAAATTCGTTTGGCCAACGATGTTTGAATTTCAAAGAGATAATTACATTTCTAGAAAGTCCACATTCTGCCCTTTCGTTTGACACCTCAATCGGGAAAAATGAACCAGGGATGGCAGAGATAACTTAAATTGAAATATTGATTGCATTTCCTTGATTTTTAAAATCATTTCTTTCTTAACTTCTCACCAATTATTGTTCCCACCAATTATTCGCATGAATGGATGCGGAGATGGTCACGCGTGATCTGAAAACTTTCGTGTAGAGACTCCTCCTATCCCACCCTCCTCATCCTCATTGCCAATCACCACCCCACCCCACCCCCACCCCTCCCGGAACCCAAACTACAATCCCCCAAGCTCCCTCCCCCTCCCTCGTTATGTGTGTGTGATCATGGTGATGGTGTGTGTATTGTGTTATGGTCGTTTGTTCATCTGATGGATAGATTTAGTGAAACAGCACTGCATAACCGATAAATTGCATGTTAACCCCCCCCCCACCCTCCTCCTCATCCCCACCCCATCCTTAACCCCACTCGGAACTCCAAACCAATAACTCTTCACCCCCTCACACTTCCTTTCGCTCCCTGTGCATGCGTGTTTGTGTGTTGATGTTATGGTCGTTTGTTCATCTAATAAATTCATTTAGTCAAACACCACTGCATAGCTGTCAACGCTTAAAGAATTAATTTCTTTCCATAAAAGCTATTCATAAATTGAACCAGACATGACACTGCTAGTCAGATTACAACATCAGCAACTTGCTGAAGGCTTTCGAGCTCTGAACGTCCCTATTTTGTTACTAGAAACACTCGTTGATCAATCTGTTGTTAACTGCCGGGTGAATTATATTAATGAAAATGTACTTCATTATTAATCAGCTGTTATCATTTTTGTAAGGTTTTACCACTCCATTTTCTTGATGATCAACCATGCATGAAGCCTTTTGTTTTCTTTGTTTACTGCTAGGACAGGCAGCGAGTGCAAACGGATTCATGTAACAAATCATGGAAATGCAAGCATCACTTTACACGAACAGAGCATAGTCATCACCGACTCATTTTCATCCATTGAGGAGTCATATTAAAGAGCAGAACATGAGCTATTCAGAAGTATTATTTTCATATCACAGTAACAGAAATATTTTCATATCAATCTCTTTGAATTTGAGGTATGGTTGTGCAAAGGACTTTTTGGTAGCCCTTCTTCATATTGTTCTAATTCACTCATGTGTGAAGTATGCATCATATGAGTGGTATCTAATGGAAGAAGAGGGCCTAAGCTTTACAAATATGTATTTGTTATTAATCATGATTGTGATTAAGATATGAATAAACATCGATACAAGTCGGTTTCGTTTTTTTCTGGGACACACTGTACAATAACAAGTTAAAATATCTTCGAATAAGACATTATCCTAATCTGGAATAGGCTCCTTTTTAATGATTGAAAAAATACTTTCAAAACTGAGGAATTTAGGAGAGCGGGACATGACACTTGTGTACAAGGGAATGAGCGGACCGTTAATTACTGATATATTTTCACACAATAGCCATAATCATCACGAGTTGGTTATTAGCAATCAACAATGAAAACCGAAATGGAAATCTTCTATTAACGTTGAATGATTTTTATACCACTTATAAATCCTTACATATCACTATTGGTTTGTTTTATCCCTATGAGGAGCCATTTCAACAACAAAAAAAGAGCCCACATAAAGGAGGTATAAAACGTAAAAACGATTGATTTGAGGCACATTCCGTCTTTCCTGCAAATAATCTTTGAACTGAATTTGAATTGAAATGGTTTTGGTTTTGAAATGGCTTGATTTACAATGATAAAAAACACAATAACACAAGAAATAAACTATGCACAAAAAACATTTTTAAAAACAATATTCAAAAGATAATTGACATGCACAGCAGTATGGAAAGTGGAAGGTAGGTTCCTTTTTTGTGTGCTTGTTTTTCAATTTTTTTTCCTTTTGTCTCTTAAGAATCCAGTAAAAGCAAATTATTTTCTGCAGTACAAGAAAATAGTCCCTGCAATATGATTAAGTAGTTCCAGCCTGCAACATGTGTCATTTAACGTCTTAGTGCTAAACAAGGAGGTACTACAGGTCAGATTATATGCTACTAAGGTCAGACGTTAATATCCTCTTCAAAACATTATTGATCGGTCATCGATTTCTTAGAATAGATAGAGAAGATCTTTGGATAGGAGCTCAGCTTCTTCCCTTAGGGCAGATGAATAATGCTTGTCGATGATTATTCGTAAAAAAAAAAAAAAAAAAAAAAAAAAAAAAAAAAAAAAAACAGATTCGAGTACATCAGACAATGAATGAAAAGTTTATGGACTGAAGTAAAAATGTGTTTTAATCAATTTCAATCATCTTATCAGACAGCACCTCTTGTGAAAACCCTAGACCCAAGAATCGAATAGTGTATTACTCAAGCTAATAATGGATTCATTTTACCTCTGAAAAGATATAAGCCTCCTGTTGAAAAATACTAGCAATCTCTCCTACTGTTATTCCTTGTTCCATTCGAAGAAAAGAAAGAAATTGTGAGAAAGTGGATGGCTGTTCATAATGCATACAAGAAGTCTCCTTGTCTTTTTCTTTTGTTATCTTTTTTTGAGCAACCAACCACTGATTTATCTTTCCAGCCTGTGTCTCAACCCTCCCGTTCCTCCTTTTGAACGACAAGTGACTGTATCCTCAACACTGTCAAATTTACCTGATGAATCCATTGCCATCCTTGTCGAAGACTCTGAAAGCTTCTCGGATCTCCTCCTCGCTGTCTGTGTCCTTCATCTTCTTTGCCATCATCGTCAAGAACTCAGGGAAGTCAATGTTGCCGTTACCTATGAGAAAGAGAGAAAAACGGAAGAACGAGATTATTGGTACATTAATGTATTGCATCTTTTACCATCAACCCTATACTGGAATGGAGATTAGAGTTTTCCACAGTGTTTAAACACGGTGAAGTTAGCTTGTCAACAGTGTGAATACTGTGAACGTGTTCCTAGATCCTCTCTCTTTTGCGGCGTGTACACTGTGGTTTTCCATTGTGTTTATTTTTTGCAACAATTATGAAACAAAGAATGTAAAAGAGTGCGATAAATGAGTGTTTACATTGCTAATGATAGTTTGCTGAATCTACGTTCATTATGGTGAGTAAATCGAGAGGTCCTCTTTGTGGCTAACGTTAATGTGCCCAAAACTGTGAAAACAGGTGACCACATGGTGTTCACATTGAAATACTATGCAGATGTTTCAAATCCACTCTGTTCACAATGTACTGTATAATAAAGTGTGGAACTTTCTTCGGTCAAAGTATCACAGTGAGAACACAGTGTATCACTGTGTGAAGGTGGTGTAAACACTGCAAACGTTGTCCATATCTATTTCGTGCATGGCTGCATAAAACCTGTGTGGTTCTCTCTTTACCCACAGAATGACATAGTGTGTTATAAAGTGTGGAACAGTATAAGCACATGTCTTTTCACTTTCCTTTTTATACTATGACAATGCTTCGAAAATGCTGTGTCTTAATAATTGTAGATTGTGCGCACCGAAGGAAATGTTCACTGTGGGTCAGACAACATGTTGTCATTGCTAACAGGCTAATGAAAGTCTTTAAATGTCCGCCATGTGGTGACAATGTGTTATGCACATACTATGGCTACGTATATTATATTTGTGATCAGGTAACATATACAACAGCTTTGGCAACTCTCGTGGAAATTAAGCGAATTTGGAGTCGCCGAAACCACCGGCCCGTCTCCGTGGTCTAGTGGTTAAGGCATTGGCGTTCATATAGCCAAAGGCCCGGGTTCGATTCCCGGCGGAGACATTTTTTCAACCTTTGCAAAATTTCCAAAATGGTAGGACAGCTCTGGGGAACTTTGATTCATGCTACCTATTATTCTCTCAATTGATCTCATATATATATTTTCTTCTTCTTCTTCTTCTTCTTCTTCTTTTAATGATACTATAAGGGAAATGGTTCTTTCATTCACCAACCGAATTTACATTCAAAGTTTCATTCTCTAAAGGAAATGTCTCAATAACTCTTATCTCAAATTGTGATAAAGATACCCATACAAAACTCTGTTTGAAGACACATCTCCATAATTATGGAGATATTAAATGTATATACCATGGTTATTATCTTTTCTGTGTTAATATGTCGGTTTTCAGCGATAACATACCATCAGCATCCACTTCATTGATCATGTCTTGAAGCTCAGCCTCTGTAGGATTCTGACCCAGTGATCTCATCACAGTACCCAACTCTTTAGTGGTGATGGTGCCATCACCATCCTTGTCAAAAAGGGAGAAAGCTTCCTTGAATTCTGCAAAACAGAACAAAGATGTAAAAATGTACATCGCAATAACCATAGTCTCTCCACGGAGGCACGTGAATATTGGACTTAATCAAGTCGGTCCATATTCATTAGTATTATGCCAATAACTCGTATTTTCTCTCTGCAAGACTATCAATAATTACAGTCATAATATTCTCTTCAGTTCTATAGAGGTTACTGTTTAGTTGGTTGGTCTATGACACCGACACGATGGGTGAAAGAATTAAAACTTTTTTATGAAAGCCTCGTCCAAGAGAGGGCATTATATTTATAATGGGTCCATATGGATTTTAAAAAAAAAAAAAAAAAAAAAAAACCTTCATCAAAGCCTTTGCGCAATTTATATCGTTATTTCGGCGGGTAGCAAATTAGCATCCATGTGTGAAGGACACCCGTCAATGATATTACAAAATGCCAATACAATTATCTTGATTATCGATCTTACCTGCAATTTGCTCCTCTGTGAGTTCAGCAGCCTGTATGGAACAATCACGGAGGAAAAAAAGAAAAAAAAAAGATGAAACGTATGACTTATAAAGATGTGAGAACATAACTACACATTTATTTTCAGAAATAAATTCCTTTAAAAACCTCATTCTGTATTCGTGATATAGGAATATGACGGATATATTAAATCATCTACACTAAATTTCTTCGACTTGAATCGCGGACAAATCCACAATTTGATTAAAAATCTTAATCTAATAGATTTAGAAATCAGCCTTATTGATGATAATTTCTTAATCTAATGTTGGATTTGTCCCCAAGTACAATCTTTTAGATTGATTTCTAATCTAAGAAATTTAGGGAGTAACGTATAATGAAAACAAGATAAGAATAAGAATGAGAATGAAGGTGAAAATGATAATAATCATAATAATGACAATAGTATCAAGAATACTATTTTATGATTATGACAATGATGATAATAACGACAATAATAATGATGATAATAATAACAACAATAATAATAATAATAATAATAATAATAATAATAATAATAATAATAATGATAAACAAAATGGTAATAAAAAAATTACAATGATGAAGATGATGATAATGATGATGATGGTCTAAAGATGTAGTATCCCCCCCCCCAAAAGGGCGCTTAATCGATGATAATGGTTATGATTATTGCCAAGGATAAAATAAAACGTTATTAAAGTTACAATAACCCATTCATGAGAGAGGGTCCATATTGTGTGTTTTGGCCCAATAAAAAAAGAGCCAAAAAATCTACACATTATCAAATGAGCCCATTCTGGTTGCGTCAGTATTTGTCGTTTGATGCTGAAAATTTCAAAGGAAAATAAACACTAAGGTCCTTAAATTGGCAACGCGATGGTTAGTTAAAAAATCACTGTTTTCCATGCAGTTTGGCAACTTTTTGACTTCTCAACAAATTTTCTGTCAATTTACTTGTATATTCATTTCAGATACATCACTGACTTTTAAAAAGAAAAATGTAGCATCAAAATAAAAATGTGGTGTTGCCAATCTAAAGAATAAAAGCTGACGAAATAATCATGGCTTAAAATAATTCCTGTCATGCATGGTTAAAACACAGAAACAGAAGACGTCATCAGATTCTATTTCTGAGGGTTAAAAGCAAAAGGTAAAACTTGTATACTAGTATATTTTATGCCGATTAATACATTCATTCGCTTGGCCTTGTATGAAATATTTATATGTGGCGTAAAAAATACAATATTGAATATCATATCATGATATAGCCTACATAATCACATGAAAAGTGACAAACTCGAAAGCATCTTAATCTTTCGGACAAATTGGCATGCAGGTACCTCACTAGTTGCTGTGCTGTGGTATAGGATGCTCCATAGTACTGATCAATGTGTACTCCAAAACACTTTCTACTCCAGCCTGCCTAGCTACCAGCTAACACTGGAAAATACAAGTATTTCACTTACCATTTTTCGTGAGGTACAAACTCAAATGATTGTGATTGCAAATAGAAGATGAAGATCCCGAAAGAAGGCACAGGTAAATTGTGGAAAATATATGTCCTCTCACCAACTGCTTCCCTGAGAGAATGCGGTAGTGAGGCAGGAGTAATCCCTGTATTATCCCGGGAGCAACGGTTGTGACTCGTGGCTTTATCCTGATCAGTCTCCAATAAAAGAAATCGATCAATGCTTTCCCTCCATTCACCGGACTATAGAACCGTCAATTATTCATCAGCCGCAATGCGCATGGCATTCATATATTAGGTGTGTTGTGTGTTTTAGAAGAAACAAAAGTTGTATGCACAGGAATGGGTTACGTAACAGCTATTAAGGTGAGCGAAAGATTGACAGCCCCGAAAATACAAGAAATTGGTAGAAATACGTCATAATCGTGATTTTATTAACTCTGTTCCCCTTGGACAGGTTGGAATTTCGTCAGAAGAGTTTTCGGGGAGAAGCTTAGGCTACCCCAAACTAGTTTCGAGTTTGGGGTAGCCTAAGCTTCTCCCCGAAAATGAAATATTTCGGGCGACGGCGGGGGATTAGAAAAGGCCAAGCACAAAGCTCAGTTCTAGAAATATTTTGTTATTTTCTCAACAATGACAATCATTTCACTAAGAAGAACTCAGTCTCTCACGGTTTTGTATACTTGCTCAGGTCGATTATGTATGAGATGCGCAATATTTTTCCCTCAGTGAAAGGCGTAGGACTATAAGTTGTATATTTTAACACAATATTATACAAAGTGAGCGAATTACTTTTTAAAATGTATTTCCTTTAGGAACACGGTGACATTATCGTTGCCGCTTTAGCTTTTACGACACTTGGCATTAACTTTTGAATACCATTTTTGTATTTCTTGTAGGCTCCTTTCCAGATATATACCATCTCCTTTACTTAATATTTTTTGAAAATCGTTTTTTACAAAGACCGTAAGAATTCAAGATAATAACGTACACAAGCATACATCACAAATAGCCCCCTCTTTTCTCATATTTTGTAATCAGACTTCCGTATATTAAGTATAATTAGGGAAGAGTTTTTAAGATACAAACAGGAAACTAACCTTGATAGGGCGACATCATTTCAAAATGTTAACAGTCTTATAACAGGGCAAAATGATAAGGGAGAACTTCCTATGACAAAAAGGAAGGAGAGGGGGAGGGGGCGGGGGTAACCTAAGTATTCGGGACTTCTCTAACCATTATTCGAGGTACCCTTTACCGCTAATCAATATTTGTCTTGCAGTGACACATCACTGTTGCGCATTGCGGCATATCGCTACGCCACAGGCTTACAGAACACTGGGTCCCTGTCGTAAATGAATGAAATAATCTCGAGTTTATGAATGGATCTATGAATTGAAGCTTGGTGAAGCATGAAGCTGGTTAATAATACCGCGCGCCAAACGAGAGTGACTTTTTTGTGTGTGAACGCGCGCAGACGTGATGCGAGGTAGTCGTCTGCATAATATACATGTCTGCATATGACACCCGCGAGTTAATCCCGGAGTTAATTGCCGGCCCATGGCAATATCAGAATTCAATATAGATATCGATGGAATCGGATGGATTTTACATCATTTTCTTGTAGTCTTCTTCTCGGTCGAATTTTTAAATATTTCTTAATCAAAGCAATAAAAAAAAAATAATAATAATAAAAAAAAAAAAAAAACGCAGTGGAAAGTTATTTTTGAAATGGTGCGCCATATGAAAACGATTTTTTTTTTCAATATAATTTTAATACAGATCTCTGCAGGAATCTCCATAATCGAGGTATTCGTACAGTATCAATTTGAGCCCGAAATTGACCGTCTTTCCATAATGCTTTTAAATGAAGATGGTAATTATCGTAATCTACACTCTGGGTATACGCTACCCTATTATGTTATCGGCATATGCGCATAATTTTGGGGAGGGGAGGGGGGGGGGGGGAAGCTGACGTCTAAATAACACACCTCTGCCACGAATATTCTGGTTTTATAAATAACACTGCAAGTAAGCCAGTTGACGATACGAAATGACATTTTATCCGAAACACAGGGCGCCTTGAAATTTGATTGATTTAAAATTCCGAACTGTTGTGTGCACCCCCCCCCCCGCTCATTAGCATAAACTTTCTTTCTCTTTTTCTTTTTGGATTAAAAATCGAAAACTAAAGACGAACTACTTCATTTCCGAAGCTGTATTATCAAAGGCATGACAGTTTCTCGAAAGGGTGATACTTAAGCCCACCGCACACTAAACGATCTGAGTGCGTCCAGATTTTCGAACAAATTAATGGCATTTTGCATTAGATATGAAAATTTAAACTAGTAAAATTAGTATTGATATTTCTAAGTTCACAATATTGATAGGAATCCTGGAATCGAAAGTTTGGTTAACTGCAAGCCTTTTGGTCAGAGTAAAGGCCAAATCGGCTTCAAATCGTAGCCGATCGCAAGATTGCTATGACGTCACCACGATTCGGGATTGAGTTCGCTTTTATTCCTACAGGGAGGCTCGTAATAGCCCGAAAATTCGATTTGAGTATTCATACGACCATTCGGAACTTTGATCGTTAAGATTTTACGATTGAATGTTCATATCAAATGCTATAACAAATTTTTCCAAAATAGGATCGCAGAGAGATCGTGTAGTGTGCGGTAGGCATTAGAGTAGAGTGGGAGGCACATGCATGGATCGAAACACCAGAGCGAGGGGGGGGGGGGGATACAAATTCCCCAGTCTCCCGTCTCTTAATTAACGCCCTTGTTTGATGGAGACTAATTGCAAGTAAACTTACACAGTCAACCCCCCCCCCCCCCCCCCCCGGCATTTCATTCATCATACTACAGGAAAGAGATCATAATTATCAACGAAGCCTAGCTTTAGATTACAAAAATTACAGTAACAGTATATCCACTACCACAGTCATTCGAATCCGGAGGGGGGGGGGGGGGGTGGTATGAACCACACTTTTTATCGACTGTTCATTTCTCTCTTCCCAGGTCAGCCTGATACAGTACGTCAAGTCTGGCTTCCCATCTCAATTAAGCTGTGAAATCTGATATGCCATGCATAACTCCCAATATCAATGCGTGGCAAGTGGCAGGCAGGCAAGGGAGCATAACGAATTAATGCCAGCCGACTTCAGTAATGAACCTTTCCTCTTTCTCTCTCTCTCTTTTCTTTAATCAAGCCAGGCCAGCCGTCCTGACCTAAGCACCACGGAGTTGAACTGTCTTCCTACACGAAAGGACACAGAAAAAAAAAATAGTACCAAGAATGTGAAGCCAATGTAGGTACATGTGTTATGATTATCATGGTGATTATTCCAGGGAAATATAACACTTTCCCTGATTATTCCCTTTTAAGCAGTGTACATGTACAGGGGCCTTATGTAGACCTTAATGGGTCCCTTGCACCCATTCATGAAATTGAAAATTACACAAAATGTACAGCCAATCAAAATATAATATCCTGCAAACTCAGCAACGTGAAATCCTTCCTTTTATCAAATTCACTGTATTATTTCAAGGACTGCAGTTCTCAAAACCGTCAGAAGTTCAAGGACATCCTACTGAAACACCTGTTAATTCGACAGCACACATTTCAGTGGGATGTCCAAGAAGTTCGACTTAACGACTGTTTCAAGAAATGGCCCTCAGGTACCAAACTAAAGTTCTCTCTCTCTCTCTCTCTCTCTCGTTTCCTCCATTCACTCCCATTTAAGCATGAACTAATCACTGCAAAATGCAGATTACGTTACACATACAAGGATTCCCTTTAAACCGGGTCTTCACTTGATAACTTTATAAGGGGAAGGGGGCATCCCTAAAATCCCTCCAAAACCTTTTAGAAGTGTAGAATGAAGCAAATTCGGAAGAGAAAATGGATGTCTACCTCACACAGAGCCAATAGAAGGTAAAAGGCAGGTACAAATGAAAAGTCAAATACTGCTAGGTTTTGCAGGGATGCCAACCTTGTAAAAAGCACTGCAGTATTCTGAGGGATGAACAAGGGCATATATGCGTAGTAATACAATTTTGGAAATGAGTGTTTTCCGTGAAACTGTTATTTAAAAAAACAGTAAAAAATATTGAAAACAAGGGAAAAGTTTTTTTTGATACCCTCTCCTCCATGACTACCCCATACTCCCACAGAAACAGTGGCCCGATGGTGCCCCTGACTGCATATTACAGAACTGCATTTGTACAGTGAGAAAACGCATGAACCCATTCAGTTACAAACCCGGGATAAATATCAGGCTGGAGCGTATGGAAAATGTGTTATATCAAAATTGTATCCAACAGGTGAACAAAAAATCTTAAAATCACAAATGACAACAAAAAACACATTTGTACATTTCAATAATATATGATTAGTATTGTCAAGCTGCTTCTAATCATACATGTACCTGTATAATAATACCAACTTTTCTTATAATTGAAAAATTGATAATAAAACTGCTGAACTACAAATTCCTTCCCTCTTAATTAGTAATCATGCATATCAACTGTTCTTTTTTATCATTATCATTAATTTGCTGATTAGTCTGTAGAGTAGAATAGAGAATGTGTTTTCATACAGATAATTTGAGTTGTGAGCTGAGCCTATGTTTTCATGACTTTGAAAATCACCCACTGCTAATGTTCATATGTACATCAACTGTACACTATGCATGTTTGTCAATACACATGCATTTACATGTAATACATTGTATGTACTTTGTATGTTAAAGCAATATAATCAAGGAAAGACTGTTCAGGAAGTCTTGGAAAAAATATCAAAGCAGAAATAGGATACATCAAAGAATTCAAAAGTACAAAACCCATTGAGAAATAAAATCTTGGCTGGTTTGTGCTCAACTCGTCTTTTTTTCTTCTTCAGAAAATCAAATGCTGTCATTAATAAACAAGGGAGTCATCATCAAGCTTCTTGCTTTTGTTTATCACCTTCTGCTGCATAAATCATGCATTTCATGTTACAATGGCACATTTTACATAATATAAAATCATTTCATTCTTTACTTGAAGGGAAATTATTCCTTTCTCAATGGTTTATAAGTTATCTACATGAACAACCACATGATCACGCTACTTGCATACTTAAAAACTTTCTGCAGAAGGCCTGCCAAAAGGCTTACAACATATATATTTCATTTTCTTCCTCAATTCAAGGTTTATGTCTTATTAAACAAGTTTGAACAATTGCAAACAATTATGGAACACAACATAAAAGTATGAAATTATGGAATGCGAAAAATCTCTCCCATTTGAAACTCACAAACTCCTTAGGGAAACAAAACACAAATTGCAGAAAAACTGGTTATTACAATTGCCAAGGCAACAACCAGAAATAAAACAACCAAAAAAATAAACAAACAAAAACCCTGTTAGTTTCAATTTTGAGAACATCATGAAATCACTGAAAAGAAAGAGGCAATGACTAAAGCACTCTGCATTATAATTGAGCCCTCTATATACAGGAGAGTATAATTACAAAACCTAAACATTAATATTGCTGCCATTCCAACTGTACATAGTGCGCGCGCATTGTTTGAAGGGTTCAGGTTGCTACAAGG
Organism: Echinometra lucunter; assembly: GCA_029962745.1. Lineage (NCBI taxonomy): Eukaryota > Metazoa > Echinodermata > Echinoidea > Camarodonta > Echinometridae > Echinometra > Echinometra lucunter. The sequence goes on from CM057152.1 coordinate 33,462,228, forward strand.
CACAAGGGAAAGCATCTGATAGGGACATCCGGGAATGTTCACATGGTACAAGAATGACGAGTAGCAGGATGATGAATGCCAGTGGGAACAGCGAGGAGAGCCTGACGAAATGGAAAGCGCTGGTAAAAAGCATATATTTGACACAACTGAAGAGATGTCACTGCCATGCTACATGTAACGTAGAAAAGAGAGTGGGGCGATTGGTCGAAGTGAAGAGCAGGAAGAGAGTAGGATGAAAAGTTCATAATGGGTGGCAATGTTGAAGTAGGAGGTGGCACGCACGTGAATAATGAAAGACCTTGTGTACTGTATTCACTTTGAAGTCATCATTGCTACAAATTCTGCAAATAGAAGAGACAAAAAAAGGCTTATTTATTATTATAACGAATAAAATTTGTTTACAGTCGAGAAAAGTCGAACAGGAAGGGCTAATAATCCATAAAATGTTGTGATAATTATTTGAGAGAATAAACACAAATACCTTTCCACAACTGCCCTTTTCTACTGTTTATGGGAAAAACCACTGTGTGGACAATCATCCAAGTGAACTTCAGAAATCAACCCAAATCAAATGGAAATACAGTGACCTAGTTCATCTGTTAACAGTACAATGATTACTGGTAAAATTTTTGTGGAAGGGACAATGTCACTCCCCACCCTCCCCTTCACCATTTTCTGATAAATTATGAATATGCCTACAAATTTTTAAATCTATACGTCAAATGCAGCAAGAACAAATACTTTCAAAGGCCCTTTCAGTTTTAACAACCATTCATTTGAAAGACAAAAAGAAGGAAATCTTTAAAATGTGGCTCAGTTTTTGAGTGGCAAAAAACATGTATGCTGCATTCAGCAGCAATAAAATCAGATTGGTAGAATTGTAAATATATGCTCAAAAGACAGAAGTCATACCTGCAAAGGTACTCTCATTTCTTACACAAAATTTCATTAATTAGCTAATTTCTAAAGGACAAAACCATGAGACTGCATAGTATAATGTTCACCTAAAACTCATGAAGTCTTCAGAATATGATTTAAACAAGATGAATGCCAATGCATTGTGATACATACTAGCAAACAGTTAGAAAATTCCTTCCTCAAATAGATATTGAGATATCACCTTGACATTTCTAATAAGCCCGAGTCGATTCAGTATCGAAACCGGTGCTCAATCATCGCTATCGACACCGGTGTTCGACCAGAGCAAAGCCGTCGAGCCCCGGTTTACAAAAGAATCGAAATTACTCAGGCTTAATTTCTAAACCCTGAAATTTAAAAAATAACCTCTACGGCGTTTGACATATGTACCTCAAATCCAATCAGACTGTCTTCCTATAGTGACCTATAATAGCACCAAGTTTGAAGCTCATAACTCAAATAGTTCTTGAGATATCATGTTAAAGAGGAAGTGTGACAGATGGACAACCCCAAAACATAATACTGTTGGCATCAAGGTTGGCACCACCTTCAATGGGCATCTAGGCATTAAAAAAATCTATATATGATTCTACATAACAACACTGTCATTTCCCTTGAATCCTAGGTTACCTTCATAGTTGACTTGGCCATCACCATCAATATCTGCTTCCCTGATCATTTCATCGACCTCCTCGTCTGTCAGCTTCTCCCCAAGGTTCGTCATCACATGGCGCAGTTCAGCAGCACTGTAAAATTACACGAAATGGAGGATGATAACAATAGAGTGATAAATCGGAGGATTGTAGTCTGGCATGAGGAATGAAGGATACCAGAAATTACCTTTGTATACAAAAATTTCAGTTTCATTATACCGTGATACTCATTATAGTTTTGATATAACAAGGTGAATTTGCTGGTCACAGTTCCTTTTGTTTTGTTTTTTACCCTGATACAAGGTAATTTTCATGGTCCTAAAGTCCTCTCTGCAGTCAATTTCTACTCTTTATTAATTATAAATTATTGTTGTTAATGTTAGTAGTATTAGTAGTAGTATCACTATCATTATCATTACTATCACCATTATTATCATTATGTATAATTATCTTCCAGTTCTTCTTTCCTTAGCAGCTAGACAATAAACAAAAAACAACAAAGCTGGCATTAAACACTATCATATATAGAGGCATTATGTACAGTAATTTGAACAAATTATGGACCATCTGAACTTTGGTTCAGATTTTTGTCATTGGACTTACATTACATTTTTGCCATGAATGATTACATAATAAGAATTTTGCAGTGCTTCAAATCATTGATGTAATGATAATCCCATCTGCATGATTCTTTTTTTTTTTCGAAGGCAGGTCTTGTATGACATTTCGTCTGTAATTCATCAGGACAACAAGAAAAAAAAATGAGTAAAGGGCCCTAAAGGGCTCTAAAAGTTTAACTGTCAAAATCACAAAGAGGACTGGAAGAAGGAAGACTGCTCTGCAAAATACTGTTTCACAATTATACGATGGCTCATTTGAAACTCCAAAGGTCAGCGCAAGCAAGATTTCTGCTCACCAATTGAGCTTATAAGTCCCTGCATATTGATTAAGAGGTTTAAATTTGGCTAAAGTTTGGTTACTCTGTCAATAAAAGCATTGCTAAGGGAACTAAAGGGCAGTACACTATGATTTAAAGAAACTATACAGGTACCCCAGTATGCATTTTTCAAAAATAGTTTTAAAATATTCAAACTTGGTACAGCTGGTACTCATTCTTGTGAGGTATTATGCAAGATCTTCTTTGTTTATGCTAAGCTCTAGCAACTGTTATGTCTAGCAGGACAAGGTTATCATGATTTTAAGCAATAAAAGATCTTAACATCAAAACTCTTTAATTTTGTGGAGACTATTCAAGAACATTGTTGCATTCTATTTTGCTGAAAATTTCAACATAAAATATACCGGTATAGGGTTTCCTCTTGTGACTCTGAACTTTAGACAAGGATGCATTTGCTGCCCACTGAAACTTTGCAATGAAGAACAATATTCCTGGATATAAAGTGATGGTTTACTATCACACTAGAAAAACAATTACCTGATGAAACCATTGCCATCCTTGTCAAATACTCGGAAAGCCTCCCTGATTTCCTCCTCGCTGTCCGTTTCCTTCATTTTCCTTGCCATCATTGTCAGGAATTCTGGGAAATCTATCGTTCCATTTCCTACAGGCACAGGAAGGAAATGATGATGAGTCCAAAAGGATTTACTCAGATGAAACAGGTTAGAGCAGACAAACATTGCATATGATCTGCATCATACAGCAAGTCATTGGTGAATGGTTACTTGGTAAATAATACATGTACACTTCCATTAATCTTCAGATGAGAAGCTAATTTTGCAATTTTGCTATCAACAAATCAATATATTAAAGGCGAGTTTCCTTTTCAACTAATGGTTAAACAATACTTTTGCTTCGGCTATTTTCCAGTTTTCTGTAGAGGCTATAAAATTTTAAAGTAAAAGCTCAGTCAAATATTCACACCTTTCTACAAGTTTTTGAAACATAAATTGCTGTTCACTTCCATTATCTAAGTATTGAAAGTTCTAAAGTTCAGGCAGTCCTTCTTTTAATATGCTTCTCATATATGAGAGCAAACTAGCACAAACTTTTCTAATGCAATATTGCCACATACTGACACAGACTTATTTATAAATACTTTTAACTTACCATCAGCATCCACTTCATTGATCATGTCTTGAAGCTCAGCCTCTGTAGGATTCTGACCCAGTGATCTCATCACAGTACCCAGCTCTTTAGTTGTGATGGTGCCATCACCATCCTTGTCAAAAAGGGAGAAAGCCTCCTTGAATTCTGCAAAAGAGAAAGAAAATGTGATATGAGAGTTGTTATCAAGTTGCCCCATTACCGTACTGATAGTCAACAAAAGCTTCAATCACGCACTGTGAACTATCATTTAAAACTGAGAAAACTACACTGAATTCCTCACAAAGAAAGAGAATGAAAGTCAAGAAAGAAAAGTCCACTGTAGCAAATTTTAGCAAACTACATGTAAAAACTAATATGCCACTATTGTGGCATGATGGCACATACACATTATGATGCAGCATGTTGTTAGAGTACTCATACTTCAATATGCCAGAGGTGTAAGCAAGATTATTTCAACCCACTGAAAAATACCAAGCCCTGTGTTAACCATGGCTGGGGTCTATGGAAAATGCATGCCAAAATCAAATTGTACTCAACAGGTTAATCAATATGAAATAGTTCAAAGTAACAACACTCAAATAAATATGTACTACATGATTAAACTGTCCTACAAATATTAAAACAGCATGACATACAAATCTGCTGCTTAACTGTCCCATTAAGCAGCCCCCTTTTTTTTAATAAAATGCAAGCAGCATTCACAATTCGATGAAAACTCACATGACCTTACCTGCAATTTGCTCTTCAGTAAGTTGATCTGCCTGTATAACAAAAATAAACAAAATGAGACTAAATAGTAGGTAGACAAATCTTCAAATTATTTTCTTTTGGTGTATCTTTTTTTCCCCTTCTATTTTTGTTGATACTTGAAGCAGTTGGTAAATGACTAAAGATCAAAACATGCATTACATTTTTGTTGTAACACAAATCTTTATGTATATTTTGATCAAAATAATCATGGAGCAAATAAAACTTGTGTTTCATCAGTTCTACCTTTCATAAAGTGACCAAAACCTCATTGTATGTATTATTGTATGTTCAAAAGGTTTCAGTAGTTGGTCATTGTGGGAATTTCTGTGCGAGTCTTTGAAAAATTTGTAACCTGTCGCTCATGATCTTAAACCTGTCGTTTATTTTTAAACATGTCTGGCCAAACACCAAACCTATCGGTGTTACATGTTAAAAGCACTTGTGGAAAACCCTGGTCTGCTGGCTGTACTACATGTTTGAAGTGGGTGTATATACTGGTACTGTATACGTGTGGGTATATACATCCAAGGGGGAATCACTCCCCCCCCCCCCCCCCCCCCCAGTAATAAGGATCTGTCTACTCCACTGGTACTTCTAGGTGCTTAAAAAAAAAGTATCTTGATCATTAATAGATCAAAAGTTAAAAGTCATTAAGGTTTTCTGTGACCTTTACCTTGACCCACATACACCAAAATCTAATCATATTGTCTACCTATGGTTATACATACTAGGTCAAAGTTTGAAGCTCATAACTCATACTGTTCTTGAGATCTCAAATGCCACATCAAGTGAATTTTTTAGACGGTTTTAAGTCGGCAATCATGCACATTTGAAACTCACACAAGTGCAGAAACACTGCTGGCCTATTGTTGGCAGTGCGCCTGTGCTGGTGCTGGGTTAGATCAAGCATCTATAGATAGTGAATGGCTAGGCAGAGCAGTGGCAGAGCCCGGACTATTTCCAATTATAAAATAGTTACATTATTTTAATCATTGTGATTGGTCAAAACATGCCACATAACATTCAACTTTTGTGCAAGTATGCATGAAAGTGCAGAAGGTGTGCACAAAAGGTGACACTGCACGCTTGAGCACTGGAGTGGAAGAAAACAAAATCTGCTAAAATTTTGTCTATGGATGCAAAGTTTGAAAGTCAAGTACATGTAAGAGCTGTGATCAGCTGAAATCGCCAAAATGGCAAGTATTGAGCTTGCTAATGTGGAATCCTATGGACTTTTCATATTAGCAACATCTTAGTTTTCATAATCTAGAAGTAGAACTAAAACTTCAAGAGACTGCAGTTTGTATTGATTTTCACGTGTCGCTATTTTATGAAACAAAGAACGCACTTGACTAAATTGTGCATAATGCAAATGCAGTGGATGCTCGGTATCTTTAGATCATGCGCACTGAGCACTCGCCGCAGTGGCACCAATCTAGAGAAACCTCGCATGTACATTTACGTTGTATACCACTCACACTAGTGCTCGGTTATGCTAACCTCACAAAACAGACGTGCTTGTAACATGCAAATTGCTGACAAAAGAAAGTAGTGTTCTCTGTCCAATTTTTTTTTTTTTTTGGGGGGGGGGGCACTCGACCCCAAAAGTGACGAGGATGCGCCGCGGGCGAGACAAAAAACGGGGGCTTTGGAACGGGCTTATTGTGAAAAGGAGGGTCTACGTGCGAAACGGTGCGGGCTGCTTTTCACCAAAAATGAAGCCCATTAAATGGAGCAATGCGGCCGGAACGGCGAAACAAAAAACATGCTGCTTTGGAAAAGATTTTCTTTTTTCCTTGATAAAAAGAAAATGCTGTGCCTTGGAACGGAAATCAACGTCTGAAAAAGGGGGTCATCAAAGCGGCACCTCCCCATACACCAATATATGTGAGTGCCCCCCCCCCCCCCTCAGGATTGCACAAAGGAGCAAGAGCTGTGTCACCAGTGATCAGAAAAATATTTTTCACAATTTACTTGATCAAGATAATATATATCCAGTCGGAGGAATGGAATGGAAATTTATTTTATTTTCCTATGTGTAAAAAGCAAATATTTTACATGAATGCAAGATGCATCCCCCCCCACGAGTTTGGGACTGCTATTTGGCAAGATGCATCCCCCCCCCCCCCCCCCCCCCCCCGGTGGAACTTGAAGCCATGAGAAGCTAATAACAAGGATTAGGATTACGGTTAGGGGACATCAAAGAATGTTTAAAGAAGTGCCTATTGTCGCCCATTGGTCGCATTAACCTCGAGCTCCTGGAGGCTAGGTCGCATGTAACACTACAGTTGACATGGTCGAGTAAGATCTTAGACACATCTCAGTGCAAGATTAGTCTGAGGGGGGACCTAAAGCTACGCATTTTGTTTTGCTTTGTTTTGTACTCGGTCAATGAATTGACCTCATCTCCCAAATGTGATAAGTCTGTACCAAAACTACATAACATGCTTTTCTATTGGTTACTCAACGACATGCTGTCGAACTATGAGTATGATAAGCGTCAGTTTTCTTCTTAAAATTCACCATTTTCAGTTCATTCATCCGATATGAAGCAGGAAGGCGAAAATTGAGAGCCTCAGGAACATTGCTAGTAAGTAAAATCAAAACTTTTCTTCTCTTTTATAGAAAATCTAAGTCAATGTAGTCTATTTTGCGTTCACGTCAGCAATTTGTTTCGCTATTCAAAATGCCGTTTTGACCTACGGGTGGGTGTGTATGTTACCCCGATTTTAATGCATTGCATTGCGCCTGCATGTATTTGCAGAACCCGCGTAGCTTTAGGACCCTCGACCATTACCATAATCCCGCATTCATGTTCTCATTGTTTTCTCATCAACATCACATTCCCTTTCCTCTCTGTTTGGGTCTTAATACACTAACGTTGATGTTAGCATTAGGGCCTAGGCAAAATCAAAATGATAATTTATCAAAAACAGTTCTAATCCAGCACTGTCCTGCTGATGCCACAATTACAAAACAAAGCATTCTGTTGAGAACCACAAACTCAACAGTTAACCTGGTTAGATCTAAAGCGAAATATGAGTTGAATTTGAAGCCTTTGAAGGAGAAAAGGAGTAAGAAAAAATGCATTAAATACTCTAACGTTAACTGTTTAAGTCTGAAGATCTAACTGTTAAAGGTGAATTTTTCATATCAAAAATCATCAACGAGGTGTTACAAAAACTAACGTTAGAGACGTAAAAATAGCAGGCACCATGTCCATGGGTTAGCATGCAATGACCTTTGTGCAAAAATGGGGCGGGGAAACCATGACCAAGATTTTAAGAAATCTCACATTTCAACATTCTGCCTACAAAAAAAACCACCAAGATATCTCCAAATGGTAAACATTACGGAACTCATTTAAATGTACAAAAAAGTCGAACAGTTACTCACCATTTTCCTGACTCGGTGTCAACTGGACAGTTAAAAAGACGATATGCAATTTGCAAAAGAATGCTTCGACTTTTCTTGCATTCACGTACAAAATCGGTACGGTATACAGCAGTTGAACGCCCGCACAATAATAATGCAAAGCCCAATTTCTTCACGTGTAAAGAATGCAGTGAAAATTTGTGTGTGGAGTTTTTGTGTGTGGAATTTTCGCTTGTTGATTGGCGCTACAGCTCAAATCAAATTCATCAGTCGAGTCTTTCAATGGACCGCTTTACTGAGCCGCACTGCGACATATCCATGCGCGGAACGATACTTCTGCATTACGTTTTTACACGCATGGCGTCTTTTACGTCATGCACACTACTTGCGTGAAAGAAAAAGTTATGTTAAAAATATTCATTTTTTTCCAATAATACACTCAAAGCTCGTATCTTAGTGATGAATCGTTGAAAAATAAGCTAATTGATATGAATGTATAGTGGATTGAAAGAAAAAGAACTAAATTTCAAATTATTCAAATAAAACTGAAATTCAACAGGTGTCTGTATCATGCAATGCAACGTAATAGAGGGCACTTGCTCTAGTCGCGCACAGTGGCGAAGTTATACCTACGCCGGGCGCCATTACTGAAGCAGTTTTTTGGTGTGGGTTCTTGATTAACTGAAGTTTATTTTAGTTGGACCTAGAATTCCCGTCAACATTCTCAGGTTCGAAGTCAGTATATATAACGTGAAAGTGACAAGACGCAATATAACCGCTCACTCCATCCCCCCCCCCCCCCCCCCCCCCCCCCCCCCCCCGCTGCATGCCATGAAGAAAGAAAAATGCACAACTGGGGAAAATGCAGTGTATCATGTCTTCAGAGGCCTACGAGCAGAAATTTACAGAAATATGCAGATTTATGTAGACCGAGGCAACAATCAAATCATAATTATGTTTGAATTCGGAAAAGTGTCAAAACTTTGAACAGACCTACATTGTAATCATTCATATTTTCTTTAACTGAGTTGTAGGCCTACAATATTTTTTTATTCAAGGGCCTCAAAGAAGATTCAATTCAATTTCAATTCAGTGGTTTTATTTATATTGTAATCGAGACAGTTGATACTGTCGAATTATATTTACAGGATAAAAATGATAAAAATGACATGAACTTTACATGCATGCAGATGCAGTAAAAAACATAGCACTATGTACGGCGAAGTACGGAATACTATAAATCACATTATAATTACACATGACAATACGTGAACTAATGTACACACAACTATTGCACCAATAAGTTTTGTGAGCTATATGATAAAATAAAATTACTTGAAACTGAATTAAAATCGAGAATTCTAGAGACTCATTAACTTTGAACATGTATTGCGCAATGATACGACAATAATAAGGTCTGAATCATGCTGCATATGACAGTTCCCCTGTGTAGAAAGTGAGAAATACAAGAAAATTATAGCAAGTGAAACAGAAGAAGAGAGAAGGAGAGAGAGGAAAATTGGGACAAAGGAGAGAAAGGGAGAAGAAGGAGAGGGGTAGTGAGTTAGGGAGGAGTGAGAGTAGGAAGAAAGGAAGGAAGAAGGAAAAGGAGATACAGGAGAAAAAGTAGAGGGAAAGTAGGGGCAATGCATTTTTAAGTACATGCATATTAGAATTAAAAATATGAGAATTGAACACAATAACAAGATTTGAACATAACACCAATGTAATTTTTTTATTTTTTTTTATTTTTGTGTTTTATTAAGGATTAATTGACCGTGATTGTGCTATCCCTTTTGGAGTGTTTTGACTGTGCTACCCTGATACCGAAATCTGAATAGATATAAGTAAAGGATAAAACCGCAGACTTACAGGAGTTTCAAACTCTTCAGTTGAATAATGGGCCTATTCATGACAAAAATTATGTCAACATCTTCCGGGAACAAAGTTTTTGTTGAAATGAAAGAAAAAGAAAATCTTTTTGTGATACATGTAGAAACTACCTTGGGGTCGGGGGGGGGGGTGTGCCTGTGAGTGTGAGTGTATATGCATCACGTCTATATAAAGACCGTCTCTCAGTGGTATATTGAGCAAATTTGTTTAAGGGGGCAGAGGCAACCTTGGCCCCCCCCCCCCCCCACCTGGCCCTCCCGCCCTTTACTAAGAAGAAGACTTAACATTTTGCTGAGTAAAAACTTTTTATTATATTTTTATATGTTTTATTAAGGAATCAAAACATAATACAATCTTCACAGACAGAAATAAACTGATCGGTTACAAAAAAAAATTACTGCATAATATTCACAAATGATTGGGATAATCAGTGGGAAAAAAAGAAAAAGAAAAAATAAGAAATAAGAAAAAGGCAGAATACATGCAAGAATAGTGATGTATACATAATTATGTCAAGTACATGAGCAAGAGCCCCCGAAATGAGAGTACAACTATCCCCGAGATCCCCATCGGCCCCAAAATAAACAGAAGAGGAAGGACACAATTTCGAATAAAGTCTAGACAAAAGAAATACCAGACACAAGTATTTGTCCAAGGGAGCGAAAATCAGACTTAGAATTTCGAACTGTAATTCTATTTTGTTTGATAAAATATGACAGAGAGCTTAACTCCCCCTTTCTAGTGTTTGCTTTTATTTTTTTATTTCATTTGTTTTATGTTTTGATAGTAATGTAAAAACGTATTTCAGGGGCGGACTGCAGGCAGCGGAGAGTTATAGGGGGGGGGGGGGAGTTCCTAACTTGCCACAGGGCTATGGGTCGATTTTGGTGTAACGGCGGGTTCATCTCAAATTAGCGCATTATGATGAGAATATTACCAAATTAAGCATAATCCTCCAGCCTGAAACCCATTTTCTGCACTTATCGTATTGCAAGCGGTTATACGGAAAATTAAAATAGGTCTTAATCAAAATCGCCACTGAAAATTGCTTCAAAACACCCCAGAAGGGATACCGTTCCTTCATTCATAATCTTCCTTTATTATTATCACCGTTCTTTCATTATCTTCCCTAAAATTAAAATTGATCATTGCTTTATCCGGGAAAGTTCAAGCTATTTTGTCCAATAAATTATACGTTACGTGCCACATCTAAAGATGATTTGCATTTCTGATGAAGAAAATAACCATACAAGAGCTGGGAACTAGATGAAATATAATATATACTTTCGTGAGACATCGAAAGTGACCAAATCCCTTGCCCAATTTCCCGACGTCCTTGCGGCCCAAAGAGTATATAAATATTTTTTTTCTATAATATTAAAAGAAATTGAAATACAAAGCATTATCGGGGGGGGGGGGGGAGGCGTTTCCTCAACATTATTTTGTTGTCTGGCAAGTTGTCTGATCTGACATCTTTCCTTGATTTTGATTGGCTGAGATGCATCGTTACTATGGCAACTGTCGGGTAAAACAGACTTTGTCGGATAAAACATCCGACAAGTCCTAACGCTCCCCAGGGGGCGGGAAGCGGGGGAGCTGGGGGTTGCAGCCCACTGCACCATACACACACACGATTTCGGATGAAAATGAAAACAAAAAAACATAGTAGCAAGAAAAATATTCCTATAAATTGTACAACCTTATAATATTGAAATTACTCAAAGGCTCGCAAAACCTTGAATTTGCCTTGAACCTGAACCTCGCAAAACCGCCTGCATGTTTGGGCGTCAGCTCCCGCTCCCCAAAAACGTTCCGAGGCCCGCCGTTGAGATCCTGGAGACAACTGAATTTTAATAAAGAGAGGATAGAGAGAAGCAATGTGTTTTTTTAAAGTTAAATCAAAATCGGTATACGAAAGTGAGAAAGTTGTGAAAGTTTGAAAAGTCTTGATTTACTTTCTATTATAATATCGATCCTTGGTAAAATTGCTTCAAAAGGTTTAGAAGGACAACACTGTAAAAAATTACCGTAAAATTACGGTGGAAAGTCGTGCAGCAAGTTGCCACCCAATTACTGTATTTTTAACGGCTGGACTGTACTGTAAATTACGGCTAATCAATGTACATTACGTAATAATTACCGTTATTTTAAAGGTAAAATAAAATAAAATGGGCCAACCGTTAAAATAACGATAATTATTACGTAATATGCAGTGGTTAGCCGTAATTTACAATACAGTCCAACCGTAAAAATTACGGTGGAAAGTCGTCGCAAGTTGCCTCCAATCACTCCTAATTTTTACGAGTAATTTTTTACAGTGAACTCTCCATAATGTTTTATAGACAAAATTTCAGATTTCTCCATTATAAGGTGTAGCTTGTCTCCTTGTGAGCTCAGCATATGTCAAAAACATTTTTCAGTATAATTATGTTTGGCTTTTCCTCCTAGTCCCATGTGTATAGTTTCTACCTATATAATGAGGTTATTATTATATAGCTTTTATTAGATATATTACAGTGCGTATCAAAATAAAGGTAATCCAAATTCACAGGATTCCTATTTCAAGTTATTGATTTTGATAATTTATATGTAGCTCAGATTAAAAGAGGAACTCTTCCTCCTTCCAATGATATATCACTTGCATCACTTATCTTATACGCATGACCAGGTATATTGTTATTAAAGATAACAGGTATGAATTCCATTTTTTACAAGTTTTGGAAAATAGACGTAAGTCTGAACTCTCCTCTTTCACTGGAGCCACATGTTTGCTCTTATTGATTATTCACAGTTTAGCATTTTCGCAATTTTAATGCATGGATGCAAAACTCACATTTTTCAAGGCATTATGTGCACAATACGCTTTCAGTAGGTCTGATATGGTGGCCCTGAAGTACGCTCGACAACAGGTCATGTGCGACGTGAATTTCGCATCCCAGGTCCTGAATTTCGCATCGCAGGTCGTGATGAACTTCGCATCCTAGGTCACGAATTTCGCGCCGCAGGTCGTGAATTTCACGACTGGGATGCAAAGTTCGCGCCACGGGTCATGAATTTCACGACTGGGATGCAAAGTTCGCGCCTCGGGTCCTGAATTTCGCATCCGAGGTCCTGAATTTCGCATCGCGGGTCGTGAAATTCATGACCTGGGACGCGAAGTTCACGACCCTCGATGCGAAATTCAGGACCTGGGATGCGAAATTCACATGACCTGTTGTCGAGCGTGCTTCAGGCTACCATAGTCTGATGATCATGAAAAATGGTCCAATCGACTGCATTCAAGGTTGCATCATTTCACCACAAAGAAGGGAGTTTGCGGAGAACTCAAGAGGCCTGGATTTTAGAAGACATCTTCCAAAAAGTCTCCAGCAGTTTTGATTTTTTTTTTAAACGGGACGATTGCATGGTGTATACTAGTCTTATCCAAAACCAACGTAGTCTGGTAGAAAGTGCACTGAGTGTACAGAGCGAAGTCTGTTGCCACGTACCGTGCATCAATCAATTTCCAGAAATAAAGGCAATATGCAAAAGACTAACGAGAAGAGCATAACCTTTTAAATAATTGTTAAGAAAAAAAAAAATTGACTCGTCAAACTGAACGGGAATGTAAACATCGCTAAAAGCGTTCACTTCATTCATTTTCCGAAATTTCAAAAAAATGAAATTTGTTCCTGTCGACTTCATTAACAATATACTCACTCAAGCATGACAGCAGTGATGCAAGTGAGGCATCAACAGAAAGAGGAAGAGTTTTCCTTATTAAGCATGCTACATGCAAACACGAGAATATTTTTAGACTTGGAATAAAAATCCTCTAAATTTAGATTACCTTTTTTTTCTTTTGATACGCTCTGTATAGCAGCAGCTGGGAATGCATTATTATAATAGAGCTTACTTGATGCCCGCGGACTGATGATCATTATTTGTAAGTTACTCATATTCGAAGTGTACAAATCACATCTTTAAAAAAATGTTTACAACCACCAGAAAGCTTTGCCTGTTATTCTGAGTTTTCTCAGAGTAAGCGGTTAACGATTTTGAAGAAAATGAAAAATATCATAAGACCACAACGCGCGGATTCGAAGGGCAGTCCGATTTTGAAAAAGCCCTCAGGTGCTTATGTCGACTGGCCTATGCCTTTCGTTATTATTTTGAACTTGCAATATCCGTTTACAGAATTATTATTTGAAGCTCTTGTAAACAATCGCATTGAATCCCATACATGCAGAGTATTTTTTTAATGATTGGTACAGTTTCTGAAAGTCTGAACATGTTTTAAAGATTTTCTCAAACATTATTGAATGAATACTGTGCATCTGCTAAATGGATGGAGGGGAAAGGATGGAAATGAAAACCACTGGAAATTCACGGCGCACATGACCTGCTGTTGAGCGTACTTCAGGGCCACCATAAATGCTTCAAGCTTGGATGAAACACATTCTGTTTGAACATGGTTTTATACATAACAAAAAAAATGACAAGTCAGGGACTTGCATCATTATCCGATCATTAATCTTGCACCTGAAGGGGACGCAGGTGACTTCGGAAATGGAAGCGACAGTGCATTATCCGAATATCTGAATTATAGCTGTACATTTTTTCCATATTTCCTATATTAGATCCCCCCCCCCACACACACACACACACACACATCAACACAGAGTATACAGTCATGTAGTACTTCTGTGGAGTTTTGCCTGCAACGAAAGGGCGACAAAAGATGTGATTTAGTGGATTTTTCAAAAATGTTCAATAATGTTTTAAAGAAGAACTTTGCGGATAGGTCCTGTTTCATTACAAATTACCCAAATCTCATATTGATTTTTTCAAATGTAAATTATGCGGATAAAACTCGGTGATTAGTAACAAGGTAGTGACGGTCATGAATAAATGATTTTGATAATGATGGTTATAGTGGATGATATTGATGAAGAAGACGGTGGTGGTGTTGATAGATGATGACGGTGATAACATCTCGTACGACCACCACGACGACGACAGCGATGATGATGATGATGATGATGATGATGATGATGATGACGAGGATGGTGGTCAGATTATGATTCGTGCCGGGGGAACTTAGGGGCTTCCGCCCACCCAGTAACAACCCCCCCCCAAAAAAAAATTAAAAAAATTAAAAAAAATAAATACAAAATCTATGATCAAGGCAAAACAAGGAATATTGAAATAAAACACAATGACATGCAGGGAATGAAGTAAATAAAGGAAGGAAAGGGAAAATGCAAAATGGTGTAAGGAATAGGCCAGAAGCCTATCCAAAAATAGTTATCCCATTTTACATATCATTATAATTTTTTTCGGGGGGGGGGGGGGGCCTTGGGCCTATAATTTCATAATGATTTAAGGCTACAGAACTCAAGAAACCGTAAAGGCTGTATAATGTTAAATAATGAAATAAAGCAAATAGGCTAAAAGCCCTATTAAAAAATGGTCATCCTATAATTTTGAGAGGAAAAAAACTTTAGGCCTACTATTTATGAATAGTGCCACATACCTCAAAAAACGTAAAAGGCTCTAATTATACCAATGCTACTGTGCTCCAGAATGAAAAGTTTTACCATTCAAAATGAAAAGTCTCTTTCAAGCTATGCTCTCACTCGGATGATGTCTGACGTTGAAAGAAAGAGACTCTGTACTCATGCAGGGCGTGCATTCATCTGTTCATAAAGCAAAGGAAGTCCTCACTCGAAATTTTCAGTCTACAAAAATGCCTAAATGATAGTTTTGCGCTGCCTACCCCGAAGAGATTCAATTTTAAGTGCTCGGAAATTCAAAGTTTCACACTACAAATTTATGTTTATCTCATATATTCGGTCGCATCGGCTACACAAAATGACATACAAAATTTTACCACGGGCATACCCCTCCCACGGTTGGGAGATTTTCGCAAATTCGTGCATGAAAATAGCAATTTCTGCACACCAAAATTCAGTATTTGGGGTAACTTATGAGAAGTGGCATATTTACGTTCTACTTCATTTCGCAGGGTATAGGGCTAGGGTAAGTTATGTGAAATGGAATGTGAATGTGAAGTTTGTTTGTTTTTTCAATTGATTTCTTTTTTCTTTCTTTTTTTTTTTTTGCTCACCGATCAACCGGGGGGGGGGGGCATGGCTTCCTTGTGCCACCCCCCCCCGGCTGCGCCAGTGCCTGGTATTGCTTCTTCTTTATAAATTATATGCACTGAGCACTACGGTTGCTGTGCTATAAAGCCGGGTGATATAGGGCCCTATATGGGAGAATACTACTGTAGGACTGAAGATGCTTTACCCTGCATGGGTAAACAAAGACATGTTATTATCATTATTTCTATCATTGATGACAGAGGCTGTTGAGTTGCGGTAATGATGTACATAATTATGAAAAATTAAAGATATTGATGATCATGATAATGATGCTGATGGTGGTAGTGGTGATGATAGTGGTGGTGGTGATAAGGGATCACTGGCGTAGCTAGAGGGAGGGGGCACAAGGGGGCCATAGGCCCCCTGTTGATCGGCGAGCAAAAAAAAATATATTTTTTTTTAAAGCTTTCATCGAGTCCACTTCACATAACTTACCCTACCCCTATACCCTCCGAAATGAAAGTAAAACGTAAATATGCCACTTCCAATATAAGTTACCCCTAATTTCAGTGTGCAAAAAATGTTATTTTTATGCACAAATTTTCAAATATCTCCCTACTGTGGGAGGGGGAATACCCCCCTCCAACACCTTCCCCCGCTTGGTCACTTCGCTCCCTCGCCTTGCCCCCCCCCCCCCCCATATGCCACTTCTCATATAAGTTACCAGTTAATACTGAATTTTAGTGTGCAATGAATGCCATTTTCATGCACTATTTTTCAAAAATCTCCCTACCACGGGAGGGGGGATCCCCCTCCCACACCCTCCCCCCGCTCAGTCGCTTCGCTCCCTTGCCTTGCCCCCTCCCCATATGCCACTTGTCATATAAGTTATCGGTTAATATTGGATTTTAGTGTGCAGAAACTACCATTTTCATGCACGAATTTTCAAAAATCTCAAGGCCCCCACTCCTATATGCCACTTCTCATATAAGTTACCGCCTAATAATGAATTTTAGTATGCAGAAAATGCCATCTTCATGCACGAATTTTCAAAAATCTCCCTACTGTGGGAGGGGCCCCCCTTCCCCCCCCCCCCCCCCGCTTGGTCGTTTCACTCCCTCGCCTTTGCCCCCCCCCCCCCCCCCATATGCCACTTCTTCTCGTATAAGTTACCGGCTAATGCTGAATTTTAGCTTGCAATGAATGCCATTTTCATGCACGAATTTTCAAAAATCTCCTTACCATGGGAGGGGGAATACCACCCTCCCACACCCTCTCCTCCCCCCCCCCCTTCCGTTGAAAATTCCTAGCTACGCCAGTTTAAGGGATTACTAAACGGTTTTGATTGTAGTGACAGATAATAATATTCATAATGGAGCTGATGATCACCGGGTGGTGGTATTGGTGGAGATGGTGCCTATATCGTTTCGGATAATCAGATGATGGTCAGGATAGTAGACTATGATGATGTTGCAATGGGGTGATGACGAAAATGACGATGATAGATATAATAGTATTCTTGATTAGATTACAGATTTCAGTTTTCAGATTTCAGATTCAATACTGCAGTGTATGACATAAAATGAATACAATATTATAACAAAAATATAACAATTGTGATTTTCCGTAGATCTAGGTGCATAATCAAACATGATCCACAAGTATTGACCTACATGTACATGATATTTTGTTGAGAATAGCTGGATATAATTAAAAGCAGAGCTTGTATTTACATGTCCAGGAACTTATGTTAATAACTTGATCATGAGGTCATTAAATAGTCTAAATTTCTTGAAAAAGGGGGTAGAGGGGTTGAGGAAGATGGGAATTATTGCCTCAACCCACATGAAAGAAAATAATGAAGTGTGAAAGTAAAGTGAATTAAAACAAAAAGATAATGAAGAGGGGAGGAGAATCGAGGATGAAAGATGAAGGAGGTCAAAGAAAGCAGGTGTGTCTGTGTGTAGGGGAATTAAGTGGGAGAGGGGAAGAATAAGAAAAAGAAGAAGAGAGGAGAATGGGAGAGAGGGAATGAGAGAAGGAGAGAGAGAAAGAGAGAGAGAGAGAGAGAGAGAGAGAGAGAGAGAGAGAGAGAAAGTTGGGTCCTGCTTGCTCAGTTTAAGTTTACTCTATTATGTAAGACCACGAATACGACAATGATGATGTAAAGATACACCATGATGGTGATCTAATATCCATATTAACGGTAGTGATGTTGACGAAGTTCGATCGCAAAATTTGCTTCGCTTGATTTAAAGGAGAATGCAACCCAGGCATCAGTGTGCTTGTAGAGAATAGATATGAACAAGACAGATGAACAGTGAAAGTTTGAGCAAAATCGGACAATCTGTTCAAGAGTTATGAATTTTGAAAGTTTAAGCAATTCCCTATTATAGGGATCCTTGAGTTGGCAACTTTGCCAGCATCTGTGATGTCATCGTGGACAACTCTCCATACATTTTATGCACAGAATTTAACATTTTCTCCATTTTCAAGAAAAATAGAAATTCTTTTGATTTACGGTTAGAGTATGACATGGCTACATCAATTCTGCAAGCATTTTGGGAAGAATTATGTTGATTCCTGACTCGAAATTTCATATAAATCAATTTTTTTGAAAAATCATACACAAAATGAATAGAGAGTTGTCCACGATGACATCACAGATGCTGGCAAAGTTGCCAACTCAAGGATCACTATAACAGGGATTTGCTTAAACTTTCAAAATTCATAATTCTTGAACAGATTATCCGATTTTGCTCAAACTTTCACTGTTTATCTTTCTTGTTCATCTCTATTCACTAAAAGCACATTGATGCCTGGGTTGCATTCTCCTTTAACGAAGTAATGCATGATTGAATTTTTTGGTGGTGATGCATCTTTGCACCTTTTTCATGTAGGGTGCAAGACTGCACCCAAAAAGGTGCTGCTAGTGTTACATTTAGGGTGCAAATTGAACCTTTTTTTTTTCTTAGTGTGTGGGTGTCTCATGACCCTCACCGGCTCCCTGTGGCCCCTTTCAGTTTCATCTCAATACCCCGGGGCTTTAAACTGTTAGCGACTCCCAGGATTTAAGAAATGAATTTCCTATTCCTGTAATCTTCTGTTTCTATTCTTGCATCAACACTTATTTCTTCCACATTAAGTTTTCCCCTAAAAGCTTTCAAAACGAAGAGATTTATGATAGATTTATACATTTGAGAAAGTATTTTAGAAACCGAGCCTGCATCCGATAGAGGACGTCTCAGCTCCGATCCGTTCCTCGGCCAGAGCATTAGCAACAACGTGCACATGCACAGTGCAAGTCTAGAACAGAACGCGACACTGCTTTTTTAGTCTGTAAACGTGTCGAAGGATTCAGCCTCAGCTCAGCTCATTTTCCTCTAAATTCTTTTATTTTCCGCTGGAATAACATGTTTAGGCGAAAGCTGCAAGCTCTAGACCATCCACAGCCGAACTGTAATGTAAATGGTATGATATTCCATTTTTTTTAGTTGATCAATGCCGGTATGTTTGTCCCACATGTGTAATATTTTGTTGGTTATAGAATCTCCCCTAACAGTAACATGCCTAACTGCCCAATGGCAGTGTCAGTGATGCTTCTATCAGCATCAGCATCAGCATCTGCAATATACGGAAGAGAAGGTACTCCTGTTATTTTTCTGGTCATTCCTTCTTAGAGGGTTGACAGACGAAATTACTTTGAGGGCACGCTAGAGAGTGACTGTCGAATCGCGTGCTAAATTCCCGGGGGGGGGGGGGGGGGCACTCAGTATGTAATGCGTGGTGGGTATGTGCCGCGGAGAAGACCCCCATTTTTACACTCAAATTTCCATTCCAAAGCATAGCATTTTTATCTTATTGAGAAAAAGAACAAAGAAAGCCGTTCCAAAGCATAGCATTTTCTTCTTATTGAGAAAAAAGAAGAAAGAAATCCGTTCCAAAGCTTCGCATGTTTTTCGTTCGCCGTTCCGGCCGCATTGATCCGCACAATGAGCTGCATTTTTTATGAAAAGCGGCCCGCAGAGCGCTGTCTGACCATCGCCTCTGCGCGAGCGCACCCAGCGGGCGTGCCGCCGGGCTAGCTGCATGCACGTATGCCCGTTCCATAGGGATACATACGCACTCACACGCAGGCGAACCGTTCCAAAGACCCCTGTTTTTCACAAACATTTGTAGTTCCGAAGCCCGTTCCGAAGACCCTCCTTTTCACAATAAGCCCGTTCCAAAGCCCCCGTTTTTTGTCTCGCCAGCGGCACATACCTACCACTTTTGGGGTCGAGTACCCCCCCCCCCCCCCCCCCCCCCCCCCCGGGGCTAAATTACTAATTAGATCTAGAGACTAGACCATGATTATCCAGAAATCTCAAACTTGGTGGAGTGACCACTGAACAAGGAAGGTTGTTCCAGATAACTGTTTGACTAAAAAAGTGTCCTCGCTCTAGGTTTATTCATTCTGTATTGTTGCTTGAAGATCCTCAACGAGTGACCTCTAGTCTAGTTTCACAGGAAGGATGCATTGTGAAGAACCACACAGGGCTACATTGGTATGCTGAGCTTTGCAAATTTATGTGACAAGCTGCCATCTATAGTCGAAGATTGAAATCACTAAAATAATCGACAAATTCATATTATATGTGTTTACACCTAGGATAATAAAATATCCTATTTCCATTCCATTCCTCCAACTGGATGTAAATTTTTATCTTGATCAAATAAATTTTGAAAAATATTTTTCTGATCACTGGTGACACAGTTCTTGCTCCTCTGTCCCCAAAAATTTGTTAGTAGAACGCTACTTTCCTATTGTCAGCAATCTTCATGCTACAGCACGTCTGTTGTGTGAGGTTAGTATAACCGAGCACTAGTGTGAGTGGTGAAGAACTGGTCTGGTTGGCAAAAGTCAGTACTGGCAGGAATTTATAAACTTGGATCACCACGCTTTTGTCTACAACTTAGACACAAGTGAATGTTATTTCAGATGTTTGAGTCTGTTTTCGTAGTGTTACATGTTATGGAACACTTGAGTCTTAATGGCATTTTATCCTTCAATAAAACGTTTTGAAAAGTTGCTGATGTATAGAAAAAAAACCCAACTGATTGATAAAGCCCACTGTTTTTGAAGTTGTTAATATGCTTCATTTTGCAATTGCCATCAGAACAACAGTACCTTGCAAAAAAAAAAAGAAGAAATTTCTGAATTAGGAATCTTTGAGGAAATCTAATTACATAGACATTTAATTTTACTACTCATCACATCCAGACATCACATCACATCATGTATGGAAATGAAGGATTTCTCCTGTAGATTTTGCAGTGTCCACTTCAAAGTTTGTAATTGAATTTAACTGTTTGAAACTTTAGAATTACACAGATTTTACATGTGCTGAGGAACAGAAGTTTTAAATGTTTCCCCCCATGAGTGCTTGTCCAATAACTCCTTGGTTTCCACTGTTTTTGCTTCGACTACATTGTTAGGTAGCCTGGTCTGTTCCAGTCTGACACTACCCTCTGGTTAAAAAATTTACTTCTGACTCTGACTCCTTATCATGAGCGTTTAGTGAAGAGTATGAACCTATGTCCTCGTATTGATGAATGAATGGCAGGCGCAAACAGCTTTTCACTAAAAATCCCCAACATTCCATTAAGCAATTTATAAACTTTAATCATTTCCCCACTTTGTCTTTTGTAGAATAGTGACTGCAGATTGAGTCTTTCTGGGCGTTGTTCATATGATAAGCTCTGGAGACAGGAATCATACAAGTA
The DNA here is from genome assembly GCA_029962745.1 of Echinometra lucunter. NCBI lineage: Eukaryota > Metazoa > Echinodermata > Echinoidea > Camarodonta > Echinometridae > Echinometra > Echinometra lucunter. The sequence continues at coordinate 33,483,737 of CM057152.1, forward strand.
GCTCTCCTTTGCACATTTTCCTCTTTATCTGCATCAAGTTTGAATCTCAAATGCCACAAAATGCCATATTCCACATGAGATCGAACCAGATTAACAACAAGATGGGAAGAATTTCAGAAATCATTTGTGGAAAAGTCTTATATGATTCTGAGCATTTGATCTGCCTTTTGAACAGCACAAGTAAGATCTGCTTGAAGAGGCTCCTGTTTGACAGCAGAACTGACATCGCCAACAATTTTTTTATCAGCAAAAATGAAGTTATGCACGATATTTGGTCAATCATTTGTGAAGATAACAAAGAGAATCAGGCCTAATGCACTCCCTTGCAGAATTCCACTGTTTATGTGATTCCTATCTGAACTTTCACTATTGACGACAACTCGCTGCTCTCTTCCTGTTGCAAAAGCTTTAATCCAAGCAATACAAATATCTTGATTTGTTTTGATTTGTATGTATTGCCCCAAATAATATTGCAGTGATTTAAATGTGGAAGAATTGTAGCATTACAAATATTGACATTTTACTAGGTAGGAAATTCTTCAGCCTAGACAAGACACCAATACTTTTAGAAATCTTTGAACAAATCACATCAATATGACATTTTCAATCTGAAGTTTCATCCATATTAATACCGGTACTTTAAAAATTTGTACTTTCTATGACTACATTTGCTATATGATCAAGCATATATGGAACTTTTTTTTTCTTTGTGTGAAAAATTAGATACTTAGTTTTTTCATAATTCAATCATTATTTATTACACTTAAAACATTTCTAATCTTATCAATTCTTCATTTAAAATAGAAACCAACTGTGTTTGGTTAAATTGAGAATAATATACATCCGTGTCATCAGCAAATAATGAAAATGTGAGCAATTTGGATGAAATGACAATGTCATTAATGTGTATAATAATAATAATTAGGAACTCCAGTATTTATCACCATATGATCAGATTCGACACCATTGACCACCACGTTGAGAACCAAGTGATTCCTGACTGTGTTAAGGTGGTATGAATCCAACATCTATTAGTTAATTTCTGTCCATTTCATAATTTATTTTCCAACTTTTCCTTACAGATGAGAATGTGTGGCGGAATCTAGTGGAATGGTTGGAAGACCAGAAAATCAGATTGTACAAGATTGAGGACAGGGCTGACCTAAGAAACAAGAGCAGTACACAATGGCCCAAAGCATTCAACAAGGTAGGGCAATCTCCATTACATTTTTCCTAAATTGCTTAAAAAGTCATCTCAGCAAGAGATTTAGCTGTCTGGAAGAGTTGTAAACAGCTATACAAACACAAGAAATAATTGAATAGAAACCCAAGCTCATTATCTTCTATGATACAAGACAATAGTACCTTTTGAGATCAATGTACTGAGTCATTCTGTTTTTATTTCTTTCAATTAAAAGATGTCATTTATTTGAAAAGTTTGGCTTGTAGTCAACTGTATTTAAGACTTCAATCAAGCAATATTTAGGCAAGAAAAAAAAAAGAAGAAAAGAAATAGTTATCTCATACAACTGTGAAAGTCAGATAACAGGCATTTACAATAAAAAAGAGGCATTTAGAACTTGCTGGACTTTATGTAATTGTCTGAAGGTTATTCATGTATCATGTGAAATTCTTGAAGAATAAGTAAACCATGTGGGGGGGGGGGATATAGGGAAATCAATTCTTTTTCCACTTTTCCCTCTCTATAAAGTCAAGTTGCATCCTTAGTTCGTATCACTTTGTAAGATGGGGGTAGAGAATCAACCACTGATTTTCAGTTTAGCTGTTGGGTCATCCTCAGTCATGTTTATGACCAAAATCTTGAAAAAGACTTGATACAACGGTAATTTGCCGGTATTTATATTGTTGTAGAAGCCTCTCATTGTGGAAGTTTAGATATATTGATCTTACGCCCAATAGACAGTATAATCATTTTAAATGAGAGTCAATGATTTCTATCAGAGGGCATTTTTTTATGTATATATAAAAAGTAAAGTTGAGAAATTATTATACACCATGTAACTATTACAGTTGTCAAAATTTTATTCATGCAAGAAACTGGTGACTTTCAAAAAAAATCAGTAACATGCATTGTGATTATCTGGCATAGAGACAAAAATTTGATGGTCGTGTGCCTGCCTGTTTGTTTCTTGTATTTATATAAAGAATAGCCCTGTTGTGAATTGACATTTTTTATGATGGATATTTCTTCATGTACTACCTGTATTCAACCTTCTCTCTTCTCAGTATATCCAAGACCTGGAATGTCCCCTCGATGCCAGTGATAGATTAGCTGTGTGTGATTGGCTGCTAGGTCATGCTGTCAGGCTGGAGTTTGGAGAGAAAGGTAACCTTCCTTTTGTTCTATTCTGTGCTCTCTTATAACATTGAGAGTAAAGAATCCATTGGGTTGGAGCTTGTTTTCCTCCGAGTGTCATGTAATGTCTACAGTTGTTTCCTAGCTCCACAGTGTGTTAACCAGTTAAGCACAGTTTGATTTCAGTATAACAAGTATTCTCCGCAGACCTCAGCCTGAATTCTCTTTGGCTTAGTATTCAACAAGTTAAAAAATATCCATCATTATACTGTCTCATTCTTAGAAAACATAATATTTTATACTTTATTGTGATTGCCATCCTATATCTGATTCATTCAATCTTTACCCCAAATAGGTTAGGGAGAAATGTTAGGTTCAGGTTTGTTTGGCAAAGAAAAAATTTCAGTGTAGTCTTATTACATGTCCTTGTTGTAGCAGCCCCATCCCTGCATTTGAACCTGCACTGTCCAAATTTTCCGTGGGCCAAATAAACTTTGGGTCTTCTCTTGAAGTCTCGCTGATCTGAACTTGCTTTCGGTCGGACCATGCGAGAAGAAATGCTGGTTGCTTGTCAACAGAATGTTCCTGAACACAAGGAAGAAAATTATTTTGTAGTGTCTGAGTGATTTTGCGTTTGGCTGTAGTGTCTAGTCTCTGCCTTCCACATTCGCTTCTCGTCATCTGAAGCTTGTGCGAAATGGTTAGGCTTGTGTTTGGATACAGTCAACCAGCCTAATGAAGACTGATCAACGAGCTTCAACTTTCTGTCTGTGCTCTGCCCTGTGCAATTTCTTTGTGTGCAGCTGTAAATGCTACGTTTAAGTCTACGTCATGTTTTAGCACTGAATCAAAGAGAGAGAGGAAAATATGAGACGACACTATGAACATTGCAGACAAAGAAAGCGGACAAAATAAACAACCTCTCATTCTACCGTTCACAATGGTTCTGGTAGTCAAAAGAATATCCCTTCACAGCTATTATGTTTAATCGCGTAGTTCCAGGTGAATATGCATGTGACACCTGTTCCACATATTTTAGACAATAGCAGTGAAGGGATGTTCTTTTGACTACCAGAACCATTGTGAAGGGTAGAACGAAGGGTTGTTTATTTTGTCCGCTTTCTTTGTCCGCCATGTTCATAGTGCAATCATACACTGCTTGACAGCATTTATACCTTACTTTGAAGGGTTGCTTAGTTATGTCACATTCAGAATTCAGTACCTTATGTCAGCTTTGTTGGTATAATATATATATTTTTTCTTGTAGTGCAAACCTACAGAGGAATAGGAGCAGCACCCCAGAGGCCTTCAGGACCTGCTGCCGAGGACCCTTTTGCAAGTATTGATGGTAGGTATCAGGGATTCAGAGAGAGACCAGCTTTGACATGGGATATTTTATTTTAAGGTCTTGGCCTTTATGATGTCTCTGCCTTGGTCTTGACCCAAGCCCTGGAGATCTGATGCTACTTGAGGGTTCTGCAGGTAGTTTCAGTTATGGAAAGCTAGTTTGATTAAGGACTGTAGGAAGAATTTGGCATCCAGGAAATCTTGAGTTTGTAAAGGTATCAGTAATGTAATATTTCATCATGATAAGTGGGAGCTCTGTGGTATTTTGGGAAGAATCTTCCTTCTACTACCAATTTACTTCACATGGGTTGAGTGTAGCAAATGTCAATTAATGCCTCACCAAAGGATGGTTATCCTTTATTAGGGATTTTAACCTTGCATCTTGTGATCCACAGTCCAGTCACTTATCCACAAGACCAAAACATTTCTAATTATATGCGTACGAATGTATAAGTTCTTTTTATTCCCTGCAGTATCTAGTCCGGATGTGAAGGCTGGCCTGGTCTCGCTGTGTTCCCTTCTCAAGATTCCAAGACATGTTGATCCTGTCGTCACACTGAAAGCCATTGCTCTTCTCATCAAAGACAGATTGTCTGAGGATGCACAGGAGGGTGAACTTGAGGAGGTAAGTGCCTTAAAAAGGAATTTCCCAGTATATATAGTGAAAGCTGAAAGGGAACATCATTTTAAAAATGTTGTTGAATTTTCTGATTTTTATGCCTCCACCCACCATAGGTGGTTGCCGGAGGTATTATGTTTTCGGGTCGTCCGTCCGTCCATCCCGTTTTCGTTCTCGCGATAACTTAAGAACCGTTTGACAGATCAACTTCAAACTTGGCTCTTGTATGCATATGGGAGGGACAATGATCTGATTAGATTTTGGAGTCTCAAGGTCAAAGGTCAAGGTCATAGAGGTAATAATACACATAAAAATGGCTCGTTCTCGCGATAACTTAAGGACCATTTGACAGATTGGCTTCAAACTTGGCTCATGTATGCACATGGAAGGGACAATGATCTGATTAGATTTGGGGTTCACAAGGTCAAAGGTCAAAGGTCATAGAGGTCATTATGTACATAGAAATGGTTCGTTTTCACCATAACTCAACAACAATTTGAACGATCAACCTCAAACTTGGCACAGGTATGCATATGGGAGGGACAATTATCGGATTAGATTTTGGGGTCTCAAGGTCAAAGGTCAAAGGTCATAGAGGTCATTATGTACATAGAAATGGTTCGTTCTTGTGATAACTCAGTAACCATTTGACGGTTCAGCAAACTTGGCTCATGTATGCATATGGAAAGGGCAATGCTCTCAGTAGATTTGGGGGTCACAAGGTCAAAGGTCAAGGTCAAAGATATTGTATAAATGAAAATAAATCAACATGAAGTGCCATTTCTTTCTGATTTGGTAATGGCGGAGGCATAAAGTTCGACCACGCGTGGTCGAAGATTCATCTAGTTTAATGTAGTGCTGAGGTTAGAACACAGCTCCTAACTTTTTCTCTTTTTTTGCTTGAAAAGTCTTACAATTTGAGAAAATGTATTTTCATTGTGTAATGTTTGTGTGGATTTAATGCTCACCCACAATAAACATATGGCATACCTGCCAACTGTTCCTATTAAATAGGATATTCCTATTAAGGGAAAAAGAAAATTGCCGTGTTAACCCGTGTATTCCTATTTCTGTAAAAATTTGTCTGTGTATTGAATAGGAAATTTAGGAATGTTCCAATTTTTGAAAATTTCTTAATAATTTGTTCTTATTTCTTGGCTGTCAGGGTTGGCAGGTATGATATGTTACAACTGATTTGGTCAATTATGAATGACTGAAAGATGAAATTCTTTCAGAACTTCCAATTACAGGATATGCTTTTATGTAGTAGTGAGTTCAAAGGAACTCAGCAAACATGTACTTGCTGGGTAAGTTTATTCAGCTTGTCAGCTCTGAATAACCTCGGTGTATGTTGTCTTGTTAGAGTTGTCAGAGCTGCATTGAAGAAAACTTATTAATTTCATCTTAGATTAGCAGTTATGCAAGAATCATAGAATGCCTTTACTAAAATTGCACTAGTAGTTTAAGCTTCTACCAACCTCAGTTTTGTAGGCAAGCTTAAACTACTAGTGTATGATTACCCCCAACCGATGAAAGTTTTCTGTATACTAAAGTTGTAATTTTGACCAACGCCCTGCATTCTCTTCAAATTTGGTCTTAAATATTCCATTAAGAATCAAAAGATTTTTTTTTCAGAAGTAAGCTGTCATGGCAGTTTTTGTTATTTGCTGAATGTAATGAGCCCATTTTGGTGGATAGTATGTTTATCACCCCCTGCTGGAGCCTACACTTTAAAAAGTAGGAAATGCATGACTAGGATGCAACTGTTCTATACTGTTTGAGAAATTAAAGTTCCTTGCCAGCTGCAGCCAGAATCCTACCAGAGCAAGATTAAGCCTACCAAGTAACATTCCACTCTGTGATATCTGCAGTGTAATGCTAACAATATTGTTCATGTAATACCCAACTAAAAGGAACTGCATTGCCACCAGGATCAGAATATGTGAAATGTGAGCAAGACCAATTTGATCTTGCTGTCTATTTCAAACTAGAAACACTTTTTTATAAGTGAGTTTGCTGAAAGAAAAAAACATTTGTCTCGAATGATGATTTTTTTTTATGCCTCCGCACACCGAAGGTGGGTGCCGGAGGCATTACATTTTCGGGTTGTACGTCCGTCCGTCCCGTTTTCATTCTCGCGATAACTGAAGAACCGTTTGACGGATCAACTTCAAACTTGGCTCATACATGCATATTGGAGTTACAATGATCTGATTAGATTTTGGGGTCATGAGATCAAAGGTCATTGAGGTCAATATATATATATATATATATATATACATACATGAAAATGGCTCGTTCTTGTGATAACTTAAGAACCATTTAACGGATCAACTTTAAACTTGGATCATGTATGCATATGGGAGAGACAATGATCTGATTAGATTTTGGGGTCACATAGTCAAAATTCAAAGGTCATAGAGGTCATTATATACATGAAAATGGCTTGTTCTCACGATAACTTTAAGAACCATTTGATGGATCAACTTCAAACTTGGCTCATGTATGCATATGGGAGTTACAATGATCTGATTAGATTTTGCGGTCACGTGGTCAGAGGTCAAAGATCATAGAGATCATATACATGAAAACGGCTTGTTCTCGTGATAACTTAAGAACCATTAGACGGATCAACTTTAAACTTGGCTCATGATGCATATGGGAGGGACAATGATCTTATTAGGTTTTGGGGTCAGAAGGTCAAAGGTCATAGAGGTCATTATATGTACATGAAAATGACTCGTTCTCGTGGTAACTTAAGAACCATTTGATCGATAAACTTCAAACTTGGCTCATGTATGCATATGAGAGTTACAATGATCTGATTATATTTTGGGGTCATGTGGTCAAAGGTCAAAGATCATAGAGATCATATACATGAAAATGGCTCATTCTCGTGATAACTCGAGAACCATTTGACAGATCAACTTCAAATTTGGGTGATGTATGCACATGGGAGGGACATTGATCTGATTAGAATTTGGGGTCACGAGGTGAAAGGTCAAAAGTCATAGATGTCATTGCTCGTTCTCACAATAACTTAAGAACCAAGTGATGGATCAACTTCAAATGTGGCTGACACAATGTCATTTCATTAGAACATTTTTCCAGTTTTATACTCTAAATGTATCCTAACACATTTCCCATAATTAACAGTGATATTTTTAGGCGGAGGCATAGATTTGGACCATGCGCGGTCAAGGATTCATCTAGTTTTTTTTACAAGTTGCAATCAATGACTGTTCTAGGTTATACCGTGTGAGTGAAAAAAAAATTTACATGTACAAAATTGTCATTTAAAAAAAACTAAGTTATCAAAGCAAAATTATTATGGATATTTGGTACCATTTTTGTGTGGTATGTTTTTACGCTTGGATAGACATGGGGCATTGTTTAACAATGTAAAAATCAACTTGCACCATTGTACTCCTTATGTGACGTCTGAATAATCATTTGTCACCTTTATATGGCTATGTTCACTTGTTTTCTAAAAGTCTACATGGTCTTTTTGTTGTACAGGGAGTGGAGGTGGACCTAAGTGAATATGAATTAGGATTTGATGCAAAAGGTATGTGCCCTTCTTCAGACTATTCACAGAATTTGCAGGGAAAATGTAATGCTTACATTTAGTACTACTTACATTGTTACTGAAAATTCATTTCACAATTTTAGAGAATGTTTGCCTTATTATGAATCATTGGTTCTTTTAGTTTTGCAAGTAATTCTCAATAAGAGATATCTGAAAGTGTCCTTGTATTGTTTCATTGCTGATGTTAATTTTTAATGCCATTTCATCATTTAGAATGCTAGTAATATGTAAAACTAATATTATTTATTACAGTCTCTGTCAGTGAGAAAATTCATACTCTGTATATGCTGACATCCTGTTGGTATCATACATCATATTATGCTATAAGTTTGAAGACATCCACTTGAAATGCATGTTTTAGAATTAAAAGGCATTTGAAGGTGACGTTCATGAACTCTGAATTATGAATATTTGGTGCGAAAATCCTCTTAATACACTAATGCGCATGAAGCCATTGCTATTAAAGTTTATTTTGAAATCTTGATGCCTTTAGTAGGAAGGCATTTACTTCAAATGATGTTTTCCTTATTTCTTTTGTTCCCTTTGCAGATCAAATATTAAATGATGCTGGAAGGATTTTACGACTTCTACACATCAATGAGTTACGAGACCTTCAAACTAAGATCAATGAAACTATTGTTGCGGTCCAGACACTGACTGCTAATCCAAAGACTGATCAAAGACTTGGTAAAGTGGGGCGGTAACATCCTCTCCAGCCTGCAAAGTTATTTAATTCAACGTCATGATTTAGGAACAACAACATAGAAGATGGAAATTATGCTCCTTGTGGCTTTTGGATGATGCAGCTTTCTCTCAAATTATAATTGTCATTAGACTTCCATCATTTTTGACCAGTAATGATAGGTATGCCTATCCAGTCAGGCTTTTTTATGCAGTGATGCTGACTGCTCTTTTTTTGCATTATTTTACTGTGTGTTTTAGGAAAAATACTGCAGGTTTAAAGCAAAATGCTGTTTTTCCTGAACTTTATTTACTGTACAGTCTTTGGCTGTAGGTACTCTTTTTTTTTCTCACAAAATATTTCTTTTCAGACATAAGAATACTGCAAAACTTGATAAAAGGTTGGCATCACTGTTTATATGGAAAATGAATAAGAATTCGATATAATGATAATAATAATATGCCGTTCTTGTATAGCGCTTATCACATTATGATAAAACGTCTCTATGCGCTTCCAAAGGATATAGTAGGCAGAGGTGGCTGATACATGCTAATGAGCCTCCCTCACTGATTTTATTGTCTTGGATTTACTCGGCCACCAAGTTTTTTCAGCATAGATCCCACCTATAACATCTGTGAGCCAGTCATTTTCCTCCCGGATGTTCTGTCAGTTAAGAAAAGATAATGTGGGCAGTGTAAGTTATGCTTGATTTACAGAAGCCCACCACTTTTGTTTTTGTCATTATATGTAAATGACATATACGCATACTTTATCGTTACTGTAAATTTGGAATATTTTGCGGTGTGGAAATTTTTGCACACTTCGCATGGCACGACAACATGAAACTTGCGCAAAATATTTTTCTTATTCTGCATGTGAATGCAGTAATCCTAACTTCACTCAAAAATTAAAAATGCGCAATTATGTTTAATTCAACGAAATATTACAAAATATTAATTGCGCTAAAATTTCCACATTTACAGTATTGGTCATATGTGATGGAGGCCTTACTGAGGTTCTTGTGTCTCTAATTTCCAGGAACAATTTTTATTTGCTTGATCTTTGTTAATACCTGGACAATGAATTTCACAAAGAGAGAAGTGGCAACATGGCTATCGACAATTCAAAGCTGCAGAGAAGAGAAATTGTGTCATGAGAGCAAAGAAACATATCTTTTTCTTTTGTAGCAAAGATATTGTTACTTGCTATTAAGAGTACAGCAGTGGTTACTGAAGTTGCTTTACTGCTGAGCTGAAAGCTTATGTTATTATTTCCAAGAATAGGTTATCCAACATTCAAAGAAACTTTATTGCCATTTGACTTAGATGGGAAATGATTTGGGCTGTATTCTCAACACAGATTTCATTTGATATTTGAAAATTTTTGCTTTGAATCTTGTTCAAATTTACCATTGCTATGGAATGCAGTTTGCTGTTCATAAAGTGTACTGCCAAAACTGAAACTTTTCCATGAAAGAAATTGATGTGAATTTCACTAGTGGCCCAAAAAGTTTTAGCAGTGAAATTGATTTTTCATTTTCATAACAGTGAAATTATGTAATTCTTGAAAATTTCTTACTGCAAAAACAACCATGATTAGCAATTTGTGGATCTTTCATGTTGCATAATTTTTTGGTTTTACTGCAATGAGTAACACTACAAATGATCTCATACCATAGAGACAGCAAACCAGATTGAATAAAAACTTGATAAGCATCGCTGATTGAAGTAAGGGGCTGTCCCTCCAGAATCAGCAGTAGGCAAATAGACATGGACATTTTAAATGGTGTCAAAGGGAAATTGTTCTTCATTATTTTCAATAGGTTACCCGATAACGTACTGTAAAATGTAAATGTTAATATGCCATCTGTTGAATTAAACTTATTGGGCTCTGTTTCCCTCAGATTGTTCAATTTCTTTTATACAGTTAACTCCCTGTGCACACTTTTGTCATGCTACAACATGACTATCACAAAACTCTGAAGCTCTAGTCTTTCTGTGGAGTAGAGAAGGTTTTTTGCCATGCTGTCAGTTGACCGTCATGTGCCTTGAGTGTCAGTTGGCACAATCACTGGCATGACAAGAGTGCTGACTTGCTCAGTCGTAGGAACCACCTAAAAATTTGCACTGTTCATTGCAAAACTTTGCATAATGTTCCATTTCTGGGTCTTAATTTGAGAAATGATGATACCTTTGATCCCGGTATGTGGTAATTCTCATACTGGAAGTAAATGGAAAGTGGCATAGAGATATGTTGTGAACAAGTGCAGATTGAAAGTCAATTTGGCAAGCCCTTTGGCAATCCCTTCAAAGACAATAGTAACAGGGGAAAATGTATTGTGATCTAATTTTGAACACTGTACAGCACAGTTTCATTGAGAGTACGGAAAACCCAGTCCACCACAAGCAGAGTAGAGCTTGGTAGCTACTATTTATCATCTGCACTATAGCTTTTTCAACACTGTAAAAGTGGTCCAGTTGTATTAATATAATGATCAAGATCATGTTAAAGACAGTCAGTCGTGGGCTTTCATGGGGAGTGGATCATAATTTGCTGACACCAGACTTTTGTGAAAAGCACTGGAAATACCTGTAATGAAGCTAAATTTCTGGAGCACAGCAAAACAAGCTGTCCCACCATAAACATTCTTCGGCCTGCTTCGGGCATTGTCGGGCCAGGGAAGTGAGATAATGAGTTTTCCAAATGGGGCGAAGGGTGGAATATACAGAGCAATACATAAGGTCTATTGGTCATAAAGCTCATGGTGATGGACAACACCTGTTACTAAGTAAGCACACATGGTGTCAAATTCCCTATGGAAGCCCACGACCAACTGTCTTTGATTGTTTTATGGTTGCAATCGTCATGTTTTACCTCAAAGCACAAATACCACAGTTTACTTCCATTTTCTGCCAATTTCAAACATCAACTCACATTTGCAGTTTTTGTCAAGCAATCAAACCATACAAGATGATATCCCTGTATTGTCTTTTTTGTAAAACTGTAAATTTTGTTGACTCTATTTCTTTAGTACAATTGATTTGACTAGTGAATACACTGGTATTTTGTTTGTGCCTTTATGTTAACCATATATGATCTGGAAAAGGTCAAGAGGGCATTACACTGAACACAGGATGAAAGCCCTTCTTGTCTTCAATGTACAAAATGTGACACTGTGATGTGAACTTGTGTCTACAAGAAGAGGATGTGTTCCATATCAAATATATGTATTGCTCTTGTTGCTTTTGTACTGTTATCTGCTTTAACCATTTCTCTCATTGCGTTGAATTCTTGCAATCGCAAAGTCATACTTGATATTTGAATAGCAATATTGCTTTATTATTCTGAGGCTATTAGTGATATACAAATAGTGATTTCTATATTTCATTGCTGAGTAATTTCCTTGATTAAAGCAAGCAAAAGATGATAATGTAATTATCCTTCATTTGAATAATCAAAATGTTGCTGAAAGATGAAGTAATGCTGAACTTTACTTATTCAACCATATGTTGTACTCATGGTTATTACACATAAGTCTGTTTTATTTTTCAGGGAATATCAAATCGCTGTCATTGCTGATTAATGGATTTGCTTATCTCAGAATTTGTGTTTATACTCTTTAATGGCTGATTTCATACTACTACCAACAGTATTTTGGGTTATACCAAGAATTCATGTATATTGTCTAACATCTGCTTATACGTACTGCACAATTAAACATACTGCAATAACTATGCTTTTTTTTCCTCTTTACCATCAGTATTATTGTAGAATAAATTGGCATACTGGTACATATTTCATTGGCAAGTGTCCATCAGTATGTTACAGAATACTATACTTTGATTTTTTTTTTTTTTTATTAGTTTTTGTTATATTTTGCTACTGTGAAAAATATCATTTTGAGATCCTGCAAGCCACATCACAGCTTTGTATAATAGTGGATGCTTTTCAAAAGGAAACTGCTTCAGCTTTTATGATTAGCAAAGATCTTTTGTAGCAGTCAAGATAAATTTCACATTTAGATTTGATTTCTTTTACTGATACCTGGTATCTAACGAGACCACCTAAAATATTTGCATACATGTATTGTATGTAAACATTCAGCAAAATTTTATTTTCCATTTTGTTTCATGAGCTGTATATTGATCGTAAAGCTCACAGACAATACCAATCTGATTGATCTTTGGTATTAATCCTCTGAAGCTTAATAGAACTGTCAGGTTGTTTTTTTTTTCTGTTTTGTTTTTGTTTGTTTGTTTGTTTGTTTGTTTGTTTTTTTGGCAGGAGGGGGGGGGGAGGTAGTCATACAATATCTCCCAGCCTTTCCCAAGTCCACCTTCATGTTGTTAAATGACATTTTTTTTAATCAATTTGAAAGATTTTTCTGTTTCATGACATTTTAAACCAATGGATGGCAATACCCTTCATGCTTCTTTAGTTTATTTGTTGTTGCTTATTTCTGGGCATGTCCATAGTCCAAAGAATTTTGACCCACAGGACACTGTCTAGCTATATCAAATTTCTTGCAATATTTTTGTTGATTGTATTCATTCTAGTAGCCCTATTGTAGCTGTGACCATATGAAATACTAGGATGAAGATACATTAGCTGTTCATTCATAGTGCTATGGATTCTGTGAAATTCAGTAACATGTTCAGGGTTTCCACAGTCCTTGTTTTGTTTGTTTGTTTGTTTTGTTATGTACATAAATCATACACTTTCTTTGATTCTTGGAGAATTTTTTTTGCCAATAAAATTGTTGGAAAATGAAAATGTGTTTATATGTGTCATTGTACTTAAAAAATTTTTTTACCTAAGTATATGCAAATGACAATGTGAATGTAATAACAAAAAAAAAAAAATGTAGAGAACTAGAGATATGCAATATTTCAGGCAGGCATGCATTTTTTTGTCATAATTGTTGACTGGAAAATGCAAAGTAGAAATGCATGCATGCCCGAAATATTAGATTTCTGTTAAGTTTTCTACGGTTTGTTTATTTACATTTATCTTTTCATTCTCATAACCAGCACAATAACTTTTTAATATCCCATATTGCAGATATATGAATAAGAAATATGTTATCTTTAACTGTAAGAATTATGAGGGGGGTTGGAATATAAAATGGTGTTTGGATATTAAGATTTGGTGTAGGCAAAATCCCTCGAGTAACTATTATCAGCAACATTTGGAAATCCACCATTTCAAAAAGTAACAGATGGTGAAAAGAATGATATGGTTTTGGCTATCAAAAAATAGCATACTAAACATTACATATACAGAGGGCATTAGAATTACCCACCCAATTGTAACTTTGGAAGAGTCTGAAACACAGGTGAAGCCAAGACTGGTCATGTGATAGATCTCAGCCAACCATTTGATTAGGATCCATATCACCATTTTACAATGTTATTAACTTCATCAAGCTGGGGATAGAACAAAAATGTGTATCGTAATAATATAAGGTCAGGACTAGAATATTTTAAGATCCTATTGGATTTGATTTTTCATGACCAAGCTCATATCACATAATTATAAAAAGAAAATATATACAATGTTTATAATTATATAGACACATAGAGCTTTATAAAAAGAACTAACAAAAAGGTATAACGCTAATTAGGGTTATGCCGTACACTTATACACAATGATCTGATTCAATTTACATTAAAAATAGGATAGATAGAATATTCAAATAGAACAGAATAGAATACTAGTAGATATAGTATATATGTATATATATATATATATATAATGATAAACACATAGCTTCGTAAAAGGAACCAAATAACATAATACTAATCAGGGTTACATGGCATAATTGTATACACAATTCATTTTTTAAGAATAGAAAAAATAGAATATTCAAATATAATAGAACAGAATAGAATAGATTCAGTAGATATAGTATACATTTAAAATAAGAGCAGGACCATATTTTGCTTCTTTAGATGTCTCCTTCCAGCCAGATCTCGAAGCAGTATTTTTTTTTCTCAATTATTTGTAGATCATTTGATTTTGATATAGAAATGTATATGATGTTAGTATTGCAACTATGATCCCAAACAGGCCTTTTAGGGAAAGCTTAGGCTTTGCTATGATGAATGACCAGTAAGAAGTAGTGTTTTTTGTTGTGGTGGTGGTGGCTGATGTTTGTTTTTTTGTATTTGTTTTTTGTTGTTTTTTTCATATTTTTTTAGTCTGTGGTCATTTGGTGTCTAGGCATTATGGGGCTGTCCCTGTTCTTTTGCCCAAATATTACATTTTCCAGTCCCCAAGATTTAGAGAGCAATTCAAAATATGTAACCCTTTATTATGGTGAAACTCACATAGATTTTGTCATCATACAAGTTTGGAAATGTTTTCTGAAATGTTCAAAGGAAAGGCTTGAGTCTGAAATCTGAAGACCGGCCTTTTCTCTCCCATTTGATAAATGTGCTAATAAAAAGATTATTTAGACATTTATGGAGTTAAACAAGTGTTTTTTTCCCCTCTGTTCTTCATTGATATAATTCTTACACTTTGCAGGGAAAGAAATATTTTGAACATGCTGTAGGTTGAAGGAAATAATTATCTTGAAGACACCATACACTTGTAATCCGTCAATCTAGCTAGCTAGATAACTAGCTAGCTAGCTATAATATAGAGATCGATGTTGTTTCATGTAAGCTGGAGCTGTGTCGGCATTTTTGACGTTTGTGTTTACTTCATGTTCTAGGTAAGAATTGTTATTTTGTTCATGATTCTCGGAGAAAAATGTGATATTTTAATTTCGTGTGTATCTTTCATCCTTTATTAAAGTGTGTAGTTACTTGGAATGTTTGTCAAATCAAGGCTCGAGAGCGAATTCTGCCCTCGTGAAACTAGGCCTAAACCTACGTGTATACATTGCCGTGCAGTCGTACCCGGTACCGTATGTATAGCGGCACGTCGTCCGTTGGTGAAGCGCTAGGCCTAGCTAGCGCTAGTGTGACTGTGAGTGAGAGCGAGAATGCAGTGCTGGGCCTGGGATTGCATTTAAGAGACACTTTCAACAGTACCTATTGGCAATTCTTCCTTTTGCGACAGCCATTCAACATGCAAGGTGTGCTTTATTCTGTTACTATAAAGGCCTAGTGTTAGCATGTTTGGGTGGCTGTCGCAAAAGGAAGTCTTTCCTACCTACATGACCTATTTACCGACATCTTACTAGTTTTCCCATCCTACTACAGAAAATCTTCTAAATAAATTTCTTGAAAAGTTACTGACATATCCTAGAGAAAATATTGCTTCGTTCCCCCTAAACCTACGGGGATCCGCCGCAAAGCGGCGGAGCCCTACGCTCATCTATTGACAGCGCCGCAAACCGTCAGTTTGGTTCGCTTATGTTTTTAAATATAGGGGTCTATGTCTAAAAAGAAAAATTTGTCGCGACATGGATTGAGCCTGAGCCACACCTGCACATGCTACCTAGCGCGCTCTGCACTTTGAGATATGCATATTTAGTGATACGTGAATATTCATGTTATCTCTAAGTGCAGGGCGCGCTAGACCGAAGTGTTCTGTCTCTAACAGTCGTTGTTAGCCTCGTATTTAGGTAGGATCAGCACTCCTCCTTTTTAGAGACAGAAGCGCCCCGGTGCGTTGTGTATGCAATCTCATTGTGATGGGCAAGACAATGAAAAACTACCTCAATTCAGCAATTTTCCCCCTTTATTCATGAATATAACAATATCATTATACACTACAGAGTAGACCTATACAATGTAGCTTACCGATTTTATGATTAATTCCTTTTAACTCTCCATTTTCAGGTAAATCCAGGGTCCTAACGTTAGGTCCTCTCGGTTGAAAATCTTGCAGCAGCCAACCTCTATCTCTGTTCGCGCTCGCCTCTGCGCTTTTCACAGGGAGATCAGCGAATTTGCTACTCCTCGCATTTCAACCGGCCGTATTCAAACGATAGACCACGTACGTACGTTTGGGCATATACGTACGAACGATGTTTTTGTTGTTGTTGTTTCGTATTGGTAGCTCGTTAATACGGTTGAAATGCGAGTCGCAAAACTATTATGTTTAATCATGTAGTTCCAGGTGAATATGCATGTGGCACCTGTTCAACATATTTTAGACAATAGCAGGGAAGGGATGTTCTTTTGACTACCAGAACCATTGTGAAGGGTAGAATGAGGGGTTGTTTATTTTGTCCGCTTTCTTTGTCCGTCATGTTCATAGTGGGATGCTACAACACGGATTATTTTCATAGGACAAGAAAATCGTGTCTTTTTTCTTCCAAAACATTTTCAGAAGAGGATTTCAGAGGGTTTGCTGGTTGGCCAAAGAGTTGGTGAGACCATATAAGCACAAATTTTTCTTTTTAAACATATATTTAGAAAAATAAGCGTACCAAACTGACGGTTTGCGGCGCCAAGCCAAGCTCTTGGTGAGAACATTTGGCTTACCCCTCCATGCCAAGTGCTATAAGTTTATATGAAATATAATATAAATCTTTATAGGTTGAAAATTGCAAATCAAGTATAAACATGTAATCATTAATATTCAAATGATATGTAGATATTTATGAGCATCAGATACGAAAATATACGAGCACCTCTGTATCTGTATACACACCTTTATTAATTAGTGATTGCACTAGTACAGTACATGGAGGTGTATGAATATTCATGAATCTGATGTGAATATTCATTAGCTCCTCTATCTACTGTGATAGTGCAATCACCATAACCATTAAAAGATGTGAATCATTTTTCTATATAAAGTATTACTGTAAAAGCAGAAATATTCGTGGTACATTAATTTTTGCGGATTTCGCGTTATTTTCAGTGGGAGCAAATTCTAGAACACGCGAAAATATGAGCATGATTTCTTTTGAACGCACGCTCTGCACAGCTGATTTTTAGAGTGTGTGTGTGTGTGTGTGTGTGTACGGTACTAGTAGTTGTGTCTGCATCTGAATGAGCCTGCGTGTGTGTGAAGCAATAAATGGAGGGGCACTGCTGTGTACAGTTGTGTGCTTAAAGTGACCATTTTAGATCTAAAGTTATAGCTAGGGCAGAAAAATACTTGTCACGCATTGAAATATGAAATTATATCTTGCAGTTGCGCTTCAGTTTTGCAAATAAACAATTCTGCAGCGTGAATTCAAGAACCCGCGAATATGTTTTGGGGTCGCTCAGCGCGAAAAATTAATCCCAAAAAAATAACAGCGTTTACAGTAACTCTTCCTCAATCACGTATACGGAGGTGCTCATAAATATTCATTATACTTGATGCTCATAAATATTCATATCTGATTTGAATATTTATGAGTACCTTGTACTTGATTTGCAATTTCCAACCAAGAAAGATTGAACACAATTTTTCATATAAAGTAGTGGCACTACCAAAGAAGAGATAAAGGCAAATGGTTCCCACTGAGAACTCTGCTGCATCAAAGCTCTCGTTTGAAGGTGGTTGGCTTAACCCCCTTGCACCCCATCCGGCGCTTGGCCCCAGCCCCACCGCGTGGCCCCGGCCCCAGACGTCCGATAGTTTCCTACTTTTTGGAGCAGTTGTAGTGGCATCCCTGAATGTTAGACCTTGATACTTGTTTGTGAACAAGTAGGTGATGTGTTAGTGTTTGTTTATGTTTGTAGCTGGACTTGGGCCACACAGGGCTACATTGGTATGCTGAGCTGTGGAAATTTATGTGATATGCTGCCCTCTATACTATAGTCAAAGATTGGAATCACTAAAATAACAAATTCACATAAGATATCTGTTTTTTACGCCTAGGATAATAAAATATCCTATTTCCATTCCATTCCTCCAACTGGATGTAAATTATTTTGATGAAATGAATTTTGAAAAATATTTTTCTGATCACTGGTGACACAGCTCTTGCTCCTCTGTCCCCAAATATTCATTGGTAGAACACTACTTTCCTATTGTCAGCAATTTGCACGCTACAGCACATCTGTTGTGCGAAGTTAGTATAACCGAGCACCAGTGTGAGTGGACTTGGGCTAAGATAAGCTTTACACAGCGCTGTCGACAGCGCTGCTGTACAAGCAGGCATAGACAATCTTGCAAACTCATGACAAAAAGCGTGACTACATTGCATATGTGAGGAAGCTGAATTCTCTCAGCTACAAAAGTGACATTATTTTGAAATTGAATATTTGATTGATGATTTTTTACTTCTTATATTTAATTTGACAATGTACAACTTACCAAATTCTCGCTACCCCTAATAGGAACAAAAATCTCATAATGCGCGAGACGAGATAATTTTTACTCCGTCGGGTCGTCATCACCACTTCCGGTTCAGAGTCATGCTCACAAAAATAGAAGAAGATAATGCACACGATCAATTGGCTTATGAATAGGTAGGCCAACCTCAGAATGCATGGCCTCTTTGGAGAAAATTTCAAAACAGAAATTGGCAGTGTCATATACGGTCGAGTGGGGTTGCCGAAGAGACCGAGGACTAAGCAAGATGGCGGCGTGTGCACTCAAGCGAATCGCCCAGCGGGTTCGACGGCGATACCGCGATGCGTGCTTTGTGAATGGGTATGCGCCTTCTACGTCTTCTATTTCTGTGGTCATGCTCGCGCGAGGTTCGCGATACTTAGTTTCGAACCACGCTGAAATCGGTGCCAATCAGCGTAATATGTACAGATTATAATAAATTTTATTTAATTTGGTTAGTTTTAATTCAATTTGAATTATTAATAAAAATAAAAAATATATTTTATGCAAAAATATTTTTTTTAATGTTTAAATCTGGTTATGAAAAAATAAAAACAAAAAATAAATATCTTAAAATTTTCATTTAGCGACCAGCCTGACATCACGATCATTCGACTAGACGCTAAACATATACACTACTGCATTCATTCCGTTCAATCTTTCGTCGACCACAAAATGGATAAAAAATCAGTTTCTGAACTTAAAAAAATCTTAACTGACAGAGGAATACCGTGCAATGGAAAGCGTCGGGCAGAATTAGTGACTTTAGCACTTTTTGTCAGATTAACTTTGTCCTTGCGGCGAATCAACCGCAGCCATATCGCTCGTGTGCTGGCATCGGTGGGAAACTTCACCCAGGTCACGTCCTTCATCCATCCCCATTTGTCAGGGTTCTTGCGCGTCGAATCATGAGCCCAGCACTGTGCAGCCTCACAAAAGAAGACCATCGTAACTGATAATCAACAGACGTAATAATACTAATAAACAATCAACGAAATGTTCAAATAAACATTAAAATCTTTGCAACAGCAGGAGAGTGTAGCTATGTAGCGAGTTCGAGCAGACGATATATGCATGTGCGACGATCGGCGTGCGGCGCGCGGCTTCCGAACAGGAAGTTGTAATACCGAAAAGCTATCCCATAATGCAATGCGCGTTACAGGGATTTTTCCCGGATCTCGGCGAAAGCGCTATTTGGGGTAGCGAGAATTTATTGCTTCATGTGCGCTCGGAAATTTGTTCTCTCCGCTGAGGGTCAACTGGAAGCTTGACTTCTCATACATAAAGTCTATTTATGCAAAGTGCGATTACCGGTACCTTCTGGGATACCGAACGGGTTCGCAAAGATTTTCTGTGTGTCCTTGCATGGCGTCAGATCTGGCTAGGCTAGGATTAAAACATCTGATCAAGAAGTACATGTAAATGCTCACAAAAGTTATCATTTTTATGGTGTGGGTGGGGCATGTGGATGTGGCATTTGGATGTAGATTTAGTTTTTGTGAAGGTACTGTTGGGAAGAAAGCTGTTATTATAGTTTGTGGAGGTATGTATTATCATTTTTAGAAGTAAGTTAGTTGGGGGTACGAGATGCGATATTGGAAAGTTTGAGAAGCATAACATTGCGAAGAAGTTGTTAAGTTTGTATATGCTGGAATATTTGTAGCATTTTATCATCAAAATAAGTTTGTACAGAATGTATGGGTTTTTCTTTGACTTTTTTGTATTTTAATGTTCAGAGCCATTTTAGAAATGCATGTTTTTATACTGTAAAAGGTTTTCTTTTTATACTGTAAATAACATACTAATGGCAAAGACTCCTCTTATACTACCCTTCCACACTCCAATCCAAGCCTGCTAGTTTCCCGTCTTCATTGCTGATCTATACACATTTATACATATGCATCATCATGCGCACAAGTGAATTACACACTCCTTCATACATGACGCAGTTCCTCGTACATTCACTGTGTTCTTTTCTTAAACTAAGCTGGTCACGATCTTTTTAGATCATAGAAGGCAGGTTGTGTTCAGCGCTACAGTCGGTTAATTTTTCCTTTCTCGTTGTAACGTGACACATTTATTATTTTCTTTGTCTTGCGGTGAACAACAACAGGATTAGCTCACAACGAAATCTTGTTGTAAGCGGGTTGGTACACCAATGGGTTGCATGTAAAATCTTTTGGGACCAAGAAAATATCCTCGTAACGAAATCTTGTTGCACAATGGCAAATTGCTTTGTACAAATCGGAAGTGCTCTAATGGGTTTTATAATACACATCAAGGGCTTCTTTTAGCTATAACTTTCATGTTACTTATAAGTGGACGATATATCACTTGGTAGGTTTTGACTTACAGGTAACTTTGATATAGGTCTAATTTCAGTTTTTTTGTGTGGAAAAATCGACGCTCTGTTCAACCTTTCCATTAGTGCTGTAATGCGCCTGTCAATTGTTTCTCCGGCCCCCGGTACCCGGGCACTACCGGGGTACTCGCCGTGTATCGTCGGGGGTTGTGGAGGCAGACGTCCCTGCCGGCGGGGAATATGTATGGGGTTGTGGCGGTGGCTCGAGCGCAAACGTCCCGGCCTGGCGGGGACCATGTATGGTGGTGCGGCGGTGGCTCGATGGTGTTCATTTGGGCCGGGAATTTCTTGCCTCGTTGTTTGTATTCGTCAGGTAGGCCTACACTTGCCTTAAATTGTTATTATCGTACCTGTATCATATATCGAAGGGGTATACGATTTAGAAGAAATTATGTTTTGATAATTGATATTGAAGAGAATTACCATGCGAAGTAGAAGTACTAGCAGATATTCTTCAGTTCATTCCAGCATTCTTTTCATCTCATGCCGATGTCGAGTGTCGATCGTAGCAGTAGCGATTGTACCAGACCCTTTCCATTTCCTGGCTTGTTTGTTGTTTGTTTCTCATTATTTTAATTTTCATTCTTTGTGATTGAAATGATGATAAATGGTTATTACAGTGTATTTCTTCTATTGTTTTTCATATTACTATTATTAAGGGTACTTTCCCCTGACATTAGAAGTATGGGGGCCGGGACTTCGTCCGCAATTTGAGAAATTTCCCCATGGTATGGGGGACTTCGTCGGTGATTCGCTGCCGAAGATGCCCTGCCCGGCGGGGAAGTCGGCGGGGGTTTGTCAGCTTAGAAAGGCCGAAGTCCCTGGTAGTGCCCGGGTACCTGGGGGCTGGAGAAACAATTGACAGCCGCATAACATCACGGTTATTTTCAATTCTGTTTAACGGGGAGTCAAAACCGAATGGTTTTCGGATAAAAAAAAACATCACACCTTTGCCAAAGTTTCCGCCTATTGAAAGTAGTGTTGTAAGCTGGTCCGGGATCGAGATCAAATCCCAGCGGTCTCAGGCCCCGAGACAGTTCCGGTATCAATCGATTGAGACCGTATCCCGGCAGAATAACATAAATAGACAACTTATTTATTTAGGTTGTAAACTTTAGCAATTGTACTTACAAAATACTGTGCGAGAGAGCTAATGCATAGATCTATTTGGCTTTCACTGCGATTGTATTGCGCAATGATTCGCTGCGCCGTATTCGTGTTCGCTTTCTACACGTAGCTGAAGACACTAGCAAATATAATGGTACTACGAAATTGTTGCTTATTTCAGTTATTAGTGAAAAGTTACACAGACGAAATCCCATAGACTAGTACAGCATTTTCTCTCGCGGAACCATTCTTTTATACATGCTGAAGGTATCGATCATTTTTTAATTTTCAGTTTGAAGAGTGTGTACTTTTGCTGCACATCGAAAGTACATGTACCGAGAGGACATATCAATGATTAACGAGGCGATCTCTATGGGCGATTCCCGATCTTCAAATTGGCTTCGAAAGCTCTGCTCATGGTGCTTTTGCGGAACGTACATATTTTTGTGTTGGCGGGCGATCGCGAGCTAGTACGTGCAGGGTGCGCGCAGCAGAGTTGACGTGACTTGTTTGCTCTTTTACCACATTTCAAATGAATGTTTACAGTTTGCTGTGGTGGCACTCTTTAATTTGATAAACAAATGAAGTTCGCGTTTAATACATCCGAGTGTATCGTTTGCGAAATACAGTACGGAGGTGCTGCATCTGTGCATCACCCGCCCGCGCCGCGACATATGAGTGAGATGAGGGACCAATTTCCCGGTGAGCTTATCAATGGTTAGCTGACGTAGTTTAAGAACTTTGCCTGAAGAAAGATCACGAGTAAAGACAGAATATCGGAAGTCTTGGATTTGATTTATGATGACAATAAAGTCAGAAAAACTTGAAATATTACATGTGGCTACACAAAAATGTGTAATCCCTGGCTGAGAGTAAATCTGCGTTTATCCGAAACCATCAAATTGAAAACGGTTAGTGGCATGGGCGGTCGTTTACTGGATGGAAAAACGTTTGACTACAGCACTACTCTCCATAGGCATTTGCTGTAGTGTGTTGCATCCGTGCTCATTATTGAGAGTAGCCTTACAGACTTTGCGATTTGTCAATGAAAGTAATTTGAAAATTAAGATAAGAATATGTCATATTTTAAATCAATTTTAATTCTGATTAATGATGCTTATAGTAGAGCGGCATAGCTGAAATATTGTGCACCTTTGTCTAAAAGCACCAAATTTGGCACATTGGTCAAGAAACCAGTGCTAATCAATATCTGATATGGTAGCACTCTCAGAAATTTTTTTGGGGGGCAATTTTCCGTGATTTTAGGATTTATTCTTGACACTTCGACAATTACCTATTTCGTCCGTCAAAAAATTTCGAACCCAACCAATGCAGTCATAGAGGTCAGTTTAAAAGCTTCTCTATTCAGAACGTGACATTGTTGGGCAGCATTTGAAAGACGAGTCTATTGTGGAGTTAAGCAAATTCACTGGACAATGCAGCTCAACTGAACTGTAAACTTTGGCCAACTATTTTCTACCCCTTTGACAATAGCATATTGTGGGTCCAGCCGTTAATAGGGCCGGGCACCAAAATCATCGGAGGGGGGTGGGGCTGTAGCAGACAAAAATCCTGAGAACAATCGCATCGGGGGAGGGGGAATCATTTTCCTTCTTTCTTTGACTCTCATTATCCCATTTTAGGCTTATCATTGATCAGGGATAGGGAAGCGGTATAAGCCCAGTAAACTGTTGAGCATGGTTAAGATCCTTAGATTATATTATGACTGACATGGAATTTGTAACATAATTATCATAAAAGCATACAGTTTAAACTTTAAAGAGAAAAGAGCACACACTGTAATAGAATTTTAATGATTTTATTTGAAACAACGTTATGGATCAGTCAAGATGACATGATTTTAGTTTAATATTTGAGGGTTCAAGTGTACTTTGAATATGAGTAATATACTGTGCGTACATATTTGAAAAAGGGTATCTGCTTCAGTCATGGAAAGGAGAAATGCGATTTGGGGTATCGCAGGTATCAATCAGGAGTAGGGCACAGTCTTGCCATCATGGCAATAGTGAGACATATTTTGTAAATCTATGAAATATAGTGATGCGTATGTCCCTTTGTACCTGGCACAAATAATAAGGCAATAATTACTGGATAATTTCAACCAGGTGATATTTGTTTTTATTATGTGTTCATTCAACCGTGAATTGAGAGGTATCATTTGGAAAAGTTGCAAACACCCTTCCAAAACATAAATTCCTCCACATTAGATCAAATTCACTGCACAAAAGATGTCAAAACTGCAGTTTTTGCCATTTTCACCTGTTGCTCACTCAAGCATGAAATTTGGTGCACAACTCATTTGGCATGTTTGGTAACGAATAAAATTTATGTTGCATGCCTTCAAACGTAGAAAACGTAAAGCATGTTCTGATATCACTGCATCAAAGTCATAGCACGAGGCTTGTGAACTTGAAAAAATTATCATTTTGCATTTAGGTCGTGTTCACTGAAGTGTGACTGAAGGGTTTGCCCTGAATTTTCCAGGAAATGTAGCTGAGAAGTGTAGCTTCATGAGTCTGTATTCAGATTTCATCAAAGGTTCCTGATCGAAAAAATACAGGGATATGTTTTAGGGGGAACTTATTTTTTGTTTTGTGTTTAATAGTTCTAAATATTGGATACTTCTAAAGTGAAATTTAGACCAAAAAAAACTAGCTTAGGAAACCGGCTAAAAACTCACCACTTGATGTACGTAATTTTATTTTTTGTTATTTTTATATAACCCTCATATTTTTGCTCTTAGGAGCCATTTAAATGGTTTAAGGGGCAAATCGCCCTTTGCCCCTGTGCATTTTTTTCGCTATAATGTAGTGATGTTTTAGCGCCCTGGAATACACAAGGTTTAAAGTGTATCAGTCACCCAAACACATTTTGCTTTTTATGTTAAAGGTTCAATTCATTGTCACCATACTTTAATCAAAATATGAGCTTTAAATATTACTCTTACAAAGAGATATTGCCAGTGCAAATATATTCTTTAAAGAAAGGGACAGATGAGGCAGACCAGTCAACATACGCGTATGAGTAGATATCAATTGGAGCGTTCACAGAATCAAACAGCCATTCAATTCCATAAACATGCTAGCTGTGTGGTCTTATGTTATCCTTTATTTTCCTCAAACTTGTGACAGTTAACCTCTAGAATGCCAGGTAAAGTCATTTGGGGCTTATTTCTAGTTGTACATTTATTTTTTTTCAGGTGATTGTTATACACTTTAAATTCTTGTAATGCTGATTGATATAGAAGTTTGACTTGACTTGTTTTGATAGTAGTGTCAGCCTTACTTATCCAAATCAAAGTAGCACAACAATATCGCTTGTTACTGATGTTTTGGCTGCTATTTTTCATTTGTTTCTCTATAGGTTTGCTGCAAAAGATGTCAGGCACAGATCAAATGAATTCAAGATGCTAGGAATGAATGCATTCTCCTAGTTGTAGTCATTGCATTCAAAATGGCTGCTTCTGGCAGCAGTCTTTCACAGTTCCCTGGAGTTCACCATCATCTTAAGGTAAAATTCACTTTTTTTGCTCTCTTTGGTGCTTTGATTAAATTGTCTTTATATTTCTGTTGCTTCTGTGTTCATTTGTGGACATATTTTGTAGCATATAATTGTGGCAAAATAATCCAAACCATAGTTTTTTCTTCTTTTTTTTTTCAATTTTCTACATATATTCATTAAAATTTTGAAGTTTACAAATATGCACATTCTATTGCCCATTTATCATCAGGGGGCCTGCTGCAAGAAATATTCATATTCTAGGTTTCTTCTTCTTGGGTGTTCTGCCAAAGAGGCAGTTCCACACATAATGCGACAGTGTGGTACCACGCTGTGGCGCCATACTGTTTCGTCTTCACACATGGTGGGACTTTGTGTCACCACATATGCTAATGAACGCACATTAATGCGTCAACTCTCAATAAGAGAGCATATTATCAAAACTTGCGCAAGCAATCTCATGGCAAAAATTTTTGTGCTAACTTTTTAGAAATTTGATTGGTGCACATTTTTTGTGTATCTAGGCAGCAGAAAAAGTGTGTCCTGCCTCGGCGACATTTTTTTGTCGCCCTATACCCCATAGGCTTGTACACAAGAAAGTGTGGTGACACAGCGTGTTACCACACTGTCGCATCATGTGTGAAAGCACCTTAAGAGTCGAATTGTCACTTCCTTCTCCACCCCTCTCTATCTTCTCCCTTTCTCTTCATCATGTCATAAGTCAAGTCATCTTTCAGTTCAGTCACCATCCCAGTGCTTGGTCTACATACCTCTCCCATTTTTTCCATTCATTTTTCCTGCCAGTATGTGTCACAGCATATCGCATGCCCCTCAAATGTGGTCCCATCCAGTTTTCTTCCATCTTCTGATGGTTTCCCACCCATTTCTTTCTTCATTCACTCTCTCTGATACTTCCTCGTTAGTGACTATATCCTTCCGACTTTTGTGCAACATGCCTTAATTGAATTTCATTCTTCTTTAAGAAACATACAGTATCAATACAGAAGTATGTATTCTTTTAGCTTTCAAATGTTAGCCATGACTATATCAGATAAATCCCAAATGAACTTGGGGTGAACTGTACATGTAAATGTGTAAGCCTTCTGTATTAAGTATATAGTCTCATGTGTAACACATAGTCTGGTATTTGCATTTTCAAGGTGGAGCATCGTGACAGGGATCAGGATTCACCATCGAGTGTCATGACAAACAGTTTCATGCACAGCACCAACTGCATGGCAGACACGCCCTCCTCAGCATTGGTAGAACCAGACCCTCACTCTCTGCTCAGCTCCTCCTTAGCAGTACCTCAGTCCAGTCTGACGGTCAGCGACCATGACTCCACCATCGACTCCCTAAATGATGACAGCAGTGACCTGCATGGGGATGACTTTTCCCAGCAGCTAGGTGGATGCGGCGATGAGTCAGACACCTTGGATGCCTTGTCCAGTCTGGCTCTCCAGCAATCCAGTCTCTTCCTGGTCAACTTACCCACCAGGGCACAAGCACCGCTAGGGTCACTGGGTGGGGCTACTACCTCATTCATGCCCCTGCTGGTGATTGGAGGAGGCATGCAGAAGGGAGGGGAAGGTGCCCAGTTTCTGAGGCTGAGGGATATAGCCCATGCCAACTTGATCTGTGCAACTCAGGAGAGCATCGCTAGGACGTACAATGCACCCACGCCAAAGCAAGTTGGTGAGTTATGTTTTGGATATGAAAGGATTTGGACTTTATTCATTCTACAGAGAAAAATGCTTATAATCAGTTTTGGTATTCAGATGAGATTTTGGTTAGTAAACATAGTTATGTTTCGTATGTCAGCCCAAATGGCTTAGTATAACAAATCCAAACACATTTTGAATGTTCAAAATGCAAATGGAAATATTGATTATTATATGATGTAAAATATGGAATGTATCAATGATGACTTTCTCATCATTGATTATTTTGTATTGTAGCCCATTTTGTGCATGTGGATGAAAGATTTAGTTATTGCAATTATCTAAAAAATTTACAGATTTCAGTAGCACTTGAAAGTGAAGTAGAAGCGTGTATAATTGTGCTTTCAACTAAAATATTACATATGAAAAAAATTATAATAATGACTGTATTTGTTAATAAGATATCTATCTCATTGATCTTATTAGGAATTCATTTCTATTCTTAAAAAAAACAGAAAAACGAGAGCACAAGTGTGAGCAGTGTGGCAGGATCTTCAAGTCATCCAGTCACTTCCGCTACCACATGGAAACTCATAAGGGCAACAAGATGCTGAAGTGTCCTGTCAGTGGCTGCAACAGGAGCTTCTCCTGGCCTGCCAACCTCAAGTATCACGTCAGGACGCATGCGTAAGTTGCTCTCTTGCTTTCTGGAAAAGTTAATACTCATACCATTAATCAGGGCTCAAATGAAAGTTAACCTGCATTGGTATGACAATGTGAAAAGTTAAAACTTTTGATCCAAATGCATGAATTTAAGGTGAAATATTTACCCTTCTTACCTCTAACAGAAGTGTCGTAATGGCGTAGGATCGGGTCATAAACTCTTGGAAGTTTATGGCAGCCCCCGTCACGGTTCAGTGAAGGTTGTAGTGCCCTTATATAGATGGCTTCCTTTACACCTCTCCCGAAGTATCTGTCCTTCCTGTCTAGGATCTGGACTTTGTCAAAGTCAACATTGTGTCTCGTAAATTCATTATGAATATGTTGGGAGACTTCAGATGAGGACGAGTTGGGGCATCTATGTTCCAGAAACATAGTCTTTAGAGAAAGTTTGGTTTCTCCTGGGGAGCGATTCATGAAACGACTTGCCGGATGTTTTATCCGACAAAGTCTGTCTTATCCGACAGTTGCCATAGTAATGATGCTTCTCAGCCAATCAAAATCAAGGAAAGATGTCAGATCTGACAACTTGTCAGACAACAAATGTTGATGAAACGCCCCCCTATACAACCTTTCTTTCCTCTCGCAGTGATGGCCCTTACCCTGGTAGCATAGAAGGCAGTGGAAAGATGTTCTTCATTGTCCAAGCCTTGAATGTGCATAGTATAGGGATCAAACCAATAATGGTTTTATTCTATTTTCCTAAACTCTTGTCCCTGTAGCAATGATCGCCCTTACCCCTGTGGCATTGAGGGTTGCGGGAAGACGTTCTTCACTGTGCAGGCTTTGAATGTTCATAGCAGGATCCACACAGGGACAAAACCATTCAAGTGTACTCACGATGGCTGTGATAAAAGCTTCACTACGCAGGGGAATCTCAAGAATCATTTCAGGACACACACTGGTAAGTGAATGAACAATGATAATAAGCATGTAAAGATTTATGTGATTTTTCTGTGTGACTGTATTCTTAGGTGCCCTTTGCAAGCTATGTTAATATTGAACCAAGCGGTACCCAAGGACTTCAGTCTCTCTTGCCTCATGGTGTTCCTGAAGTAGGTTTTCAGTCATTTCAAGAAGCTGAAAGATCCTCCTTCACAGCAGGGAATGTGACAGGAAATGGTTGCTAATAATACAGCCAACTTTGAGAAAATAAGAATGATGGTGTTGAATCGTTGACCATATAAAGAAAGGAAGCAAGTTCCTTATAGCTTTTGTGGAGGTCGCTTCGGATCGCTGCTGCAAGGGTCTGCCTTTCAGCCTTCTGCAATGCTAGGTCTGCTCCAGTGTTGCAGTTAATTTTTTGTTATGGGAGCCATTTGGACAAAAAATCACCATTGCTATTTTTCATTTTACCAGAGCTAATTCCTCACAATCCCAGGATGTAAGGAATAATTATCCTGTTTTTGCATCGCAATTTGCTACACATATACTCGTAGTACTACACATGATTTATTTTGTTCAGCACTTTTCCTATAAGTAGGCCTGTGAAATCTCTACTTTTTTTATTTTTCTGCCCCATTTCAAATTCCGCTTTTTTCCCTTGTGCTACGTCCACTATTTTATCGGTTGTTCATCACGGGTATTGCGGCGCCCGTCAGTGCTCCCATTTCGCTCGAATAAATGCTAGTCGGGACCTGCATTCAACTTTGTACATGAAGTCAATGCTTCTGCGGGTACAGGGGGTCTGGTTTTTCATTTGTTTTTTTGCAGATATCATCACACTAGCTTGCAATAAGTGAAAAAACTTGCCACAAAACTGCTTATTTCTTGATTACTAACCCTATTTTGGCGACCCTGTTTCTTAACATTGGACCCAACTCCCGGGTGCTTTGGAAATATGCCGCTGATTCCGCATTTTTGACAGCGAAATTAGGGACTTTAGACAGATTTTTGGAGGTGACTGTGGGACTTGTGGTGAGTGACAGTGCCTGTGTTGACATTGATGTGATTTGAATGTGTTGTGGCATTAGAATTGGCTATTTTGTGATCATATTAGGCATCATATGGCCGTGGAAATTTTCAGCTTTTTTCCACTCTTTTTGAGAAACCCCACTCACAAGCCTGTATAAGAGGTGTACAGAAATCAATTTGAAATATTTGTCCATCTTATGATACTGCTAATTAAATTTTAGGACAGTATCTTGCCCAAAATGAATTTTAACTAGCCAAAGTCTAGACTAATAAATCCTTTTCTGCTATTAATTATTTAGATTATGTTTTGTCAATTTTCTTGTAAAAGGCATGTTAGGAAATTTTAAAAAGGTATAAACCTGCCACAGGCAGATTTATGGCTTTCACTTTTGCCATGTCAGGTAGCTGAATACTTCTTGATTTGTATACAGGGCCCCCTGGAAAACAGTACTGTGATTACTGATGGGGCCACCCTGTTTCAATGAAACGAGTTAAATAAATAAATAAATAAATGATGTGTGTGCTGCCCATGCAAATGGGTCAGTTGACTCAGTATTGACAGCACCAGAATTCATATGGGAAGATGGCAGTTGATCATGGCATCCCTTGCAAAGCTGCCCATCTCTCTTCTCCACCCCAAGTCAGTCACTGTTCCAAGAAGAGATAATACTCTCCTTGCAAACTGGCTTCCTCTTTTTCTTGGCGGACTCTGTACATGGAGTTGGAGTAGACTTGGAAGCGGTTCCTGAGATAGGTCTGCTGGCAACAGCTGGATCTGGATGATCATCAGCATGCTTCAGTAATCTGAAGAGGTTTATTTGTCATAGCATGCAAACATACCTTCGTATCCAAATTCGAATGAAGCTCTCACTAGTACAGCACAGAAAAGCACAGTGCTCTACATATACTACTGCCCTGCACTACACTTACCATGCATGCAGTGTGATGCGTACATGGACTAAATGCCCGCAGTCCACATGCAGTGCACAGTGCATAGTGCGTGCAGCAGTGCTAGCTCAGGGTGGTCCACGAGGGGTTCTGGCGTGTCACTGCAACACACTAAGTGCCATGCCAAAAATAGATAGATACCGGTAGATAGATAAATTGTTTATTAAAAAGAATCAACAAACAAAAATCCATGCGTCATAGTTAAAAAACTAAATTGGGAAATGGGTTACATAAAATAACGTTAAAGACAAAGATTATACAATCATGAAAGAATATGAAAAAAAAAAAAAAACCCAGAAAGGTACATACAGACGTACATTCATACCCATGCACGCACACATTACATTCACACACATACATGCACCATCACTCACCAGTCACCATACACATAACCTAACACACATATCACGCATCTCACGCACACCTATTGAAGGAGAAAACAGTATACATTTAAATTGGCAACAAGCTAAAAACTAAGCCGGTGGATGAATTGCACAGCTTGGTTATTTCATTCCTTACAACCTGCACAATGTCCGGCTAAAGTTGGAAAGCTATACTTTGGCAAATGTAGGTCTTCTTGCAAAAAGTCTATTGCATCAGCTACTGATGAACTCAATGCCTGAACTGCCACTTTGACATTCATTTTGTGTTTCTCCCACTGAACATGCTTTGCCTTCAATTTGTTTGAAAGGTTTAAGGTGCTTTCACACATGATGCGACAGTGTGGTAACACACTGTGGCACCACACTGTGGCGCCACACATGATAGGACTTTGTATCACCACATATGTTAATGAACGCGCATTAACGCGTCAACTCTCCATAAGAGAGCATATTGTCAAAACTTGCGCAAGCAATCTCATGGCAACAATTTTTTGTGCTAACTTTTAAGAAATTTGATTGGTGCGCATTTTTTGTATCTAGGCAGCAAACAAAAGTGTGTCCTGCCTCGGCGACATTTTTTTGTCGCCCTATACCCCATAGGCTTGTACACAAAAAAAGTGTGGTGACACAGCGTGTTACCACACTATCGCACTATGTGTGAAAGCACCTTTAGACTGTCCTTTTGTTGTGCTTCATGGAGTTTTTCAATTTATGACCATGATATTGGTTCATTGTCATGGTAGATTGTACCCATCATTGCTAAGCAGTTCCTAACCAACTTGACAAGATGACATGCATCAAACACAAAGTACACTTTCTCGTCTGGAAGCAGGGGGTGATTGAAATGGGGCATCAGTGAATCTGCAGAGATAGTACATCCCAGTGATGATGCAGTTGTCTGATTAGCATATGAACTTTCAGTTCTGCTTCATTGATAGAGCAAATCAGCTGTTTGATGATTTCGGCTTGAGTTGTTCCAGACAGGTGATCAACTAGGTTGTTGAGGGCGCTGTTTAGCAGCTAGTACCTTTCTTATATTGCTCTGATCGACATGCTACTTTTTGCTTAAAATTTCACATTTTAGATCCGAATTGTGAACATTGGAATGAATGTTTATGTTTATTGGACAGTACGGATATGTTTAGGTAACTTTGATGTTTGTCCAGGTTTTTGTTTGGAACT
Organism: Echinometra lucunter; assembly: GCA_029962745.1. Lineage (NCBI taxonomy): Eukaryota > Metazoa > Echinodermata > Echinoidea > Camarodonta > Echinometridae > Echinometra > Echinometra lucunter. The sequence continues at coordinate 33,516,317 of CM057152.1, forward strand.
TTTCATCATTTCTTATATATTATCGTCGTTAAGTCATACTACAAATGGCAAAGTACAGTGACATGGTATATGTATATACACGCCAACATACAAGCTGGACATACACGTTCAGAATCCTGCTTCTGACGGTTATCGCTACCATTGTCTTGTTAGCGATAATCATGGCTGGGGACAATAGCCACCTCTCAGACAAAGGACTGCTTCGCTATTCTCGCGACGACCTTTTGACGTTACGTTCTCAACCGAAATGTCGTTTGCCGCAAGAGGTGATTAGAAACATACATACGCTTGGTATTGCCCGGACTAAGCGAGGATGTTGTGCTGGTCGGAAAACTCGACGTAGGATACAAATTGTTGATCCTTATCCTCGAGAGCAACAAAATCAGCCCATGAGAAGAAGCTTTCTCAGGTATGTTAACATTGACTCTGATCAATCTTCATCAACACTGCCTTCATTGTATCTGGTTAACGCAAGATCATTGAAGAATAAATTTGATGAATTCACCATGCTTGTTCAACATTTTGACATTGACATTGTATGTGTGACTGAGACTTGGCTTAGCGAAAATGTTCCTCAGACCGCATTTAACATTCCAAACTACAGCTTGTTCTCTTAGAATAGAAAAACTAGAATAGGCGGTGGAGTTGCTATCTTCATCAGATCTTCGATGAACCCGGTTGGTGCAGAGGTTGATGTGCCAGAAGAGCATGAAGTCGTTTGGACACATGTCAGACCGCAGAGGCTACCGAGAAGTGTCTCTTCTATATATGTTGCATCAGTGTATTCACCTCCAGGCAATGACCATGTTGATTCTTTGATCCAGTACCTGACAGTTGCTGCTGATGAAATCCTCTCTAGACACCCGTCGGCAGGCATCATGATCACGGGTGACTTCAACCGCGCCGACGTATCTCAACTCCTCGCTGGACACAGCCTCAAGCAGGTTGTGAATCGTCCAACGCGCGACCAATCTGTGTTAGACTTGATCATCACCAATGTAAAGAATTTGTACGGTGACGTACAGATTGTAGCGCCGGTTGGACAGAGCGACCACAATGGAGTTATCTGGAGGCCGAAACAACGTCATTCTCGAAAGAATTACTGCCGTCAGAAGACTTTAAGACCGATGCGACAATCCGATTTGCGTGACTTTGGCAGTTGGATAACGCATCATGATTGGAATAATGTCCGTGAGGAAATGGACGTAGAGCGTAAATGTGAAACGTTTTACAGTGAGCTGCATGCTGCCATCGACCTCCATTTCCCGACAAAGACAATTAAAATGCATATGACTGATAAACCATGGATGACACCAAGAATCAAAAGGCTTATACGCCAACGACAAAGTGCTTTCCATAGTGGCTCTAGGACATGGCGCAGCCTCCGAAATAGAGTACAACGAGCCATTAGACGTGCACAGAGAGCTTTTTACAAGGATCGCGTCCAACTTTTAAAACGCGAAAACCCCGGTTCTTGGTATCGCTACATAAAACTGATGACCTCGAATAAACAGCAGGAGATGGTCATCTCGTTGCCCGGAATCGATGCAGAGGACATGTTGGCAATCTCAAATGCCATAAATGATTACTTTGTAAGCATCGGAAAGGATACTCTACCCCTTGACATCAATGGGATTCCTGCTTTTAAACCAATTCCAGAGTCTACATTACCAACTGTACAACCATGGACAGTGTATAGAGAATTGTCCAAGACACCTGTTGGCAAGAGTGGTGGTCCTGATGGAATCTCTCCTAGGCTAATAAGAGAATTCGCAGTGGAACTCAGCTCTCCCCTTTGTGATATTTTCAATGCGTCTTTTGCACAGGGAATCGTTCCAAGTTGTTGGAAAAAGTCGATAATTGTTCCACTTCCAAAGGAAACTCCACCTACCTTACAGAAGTTGCGTCCTGTTGCCTTGACCGACTTCTTCGCAAAGCTCCTGGAATTGTTTGCATCGAAAATGATCATGGCTGATATCTCTAAAAATATCGACCCACAGCAGTTTGGTAATCGCATTGGGTTGTCGACAAGCCATTATCTTCTGCAACTACTGGATTATCTACAAGCAAACGCTGACAAGCCTGGATCAGTCACGACGGTAGTGCTAACGGATTTCACCAAAGCCTTTGATTTGGTTGACCACAGTATTGCCATCACAAAATTGTACTCTATGGGCACACGCCCATCTTTGTTGCCCTGGATATGCAGTTTTCTCAATGAGCGAACACAGCAAGTACGCTACAATGGTCAACTTTCTACGTCACTCAGGACTTCAGCTGGGGTTCCTCAGGGGACACGTTTGGGGCCCTTGATATTTCTAGCAATCGTCAACGATGCTCTTCAGACATCTCACTGTTCTAGGTGGAAATATGTTGACGACCTAACTATTGCTGAAACACACAAGTTGAATGGTCCGACTACTTTAGAAACCACGTTGTCTGGATTTGTGGATTGGTGCATCGAATCAAATATGCGCCTCAACCCTGCCAAGTGCCAGGTCATGAGAGTCTCTTTCAGTCGCCGTCAGCTTCCACCCACTGAAATTGCGATCAACCACGAGCTGATCCCGGAAAATGATAAAGTCAAACTTCTTGGTGTAATCATCAGTAAAGATCTGAAATGGACTGATCATGTCAAGTATATAACGTCGAAAGCTTCAAGAAAGCTGTACCTTCTACGAATGCTGAAACGATTCGCAATGCCTCAACAGGATCTTGTCACAGTATTCATTTTCTACATAAGGCCAATACTGGAATATTGTTGTGTGGTGTGGCATTCTTCGTTAACTCTCGGTCAAGAATCGCAAATCGAACAGATTCAAAAACGTGCCTTGCGATCAATTCTTGGACCAGAATACGAATCGTATCAACATGCCCTTACCGTTTGTAACTTGGTCTCTCTAAGGGACAGAAGAGGAGAGCTCTGTTTCAAGTTCGCCAAGTTGCTATCTCGCGACCATCGTGACTGGCTTCCGGAAAGACAGTCCTCGCGTAGAAACTTGAGATATAGCGATAGATTCCGTGAAATCAAGTGCAGAATGGAAAGATACAGAAAGAGTGCCTTGCCCTTTCTAGTGAGACTATTGAACAATAATTCATAGTAATTAGTCACTGGATGAGTCGTATTAATGTGCAATATAAATGGATATGACATATGTTTCAATGAATTTGATAATTTAATAAGTTGTAGAAATTATTTTTGTATTTTTTGTTAAATATACATTATAAATCACTTTTCTGTATACCCATTTCCAATCCAATATCCTATTCTAGGTAATAATACCATTTCTCAATTCAATTTGCATTCAAATGCTCTTGGAAATTGAATTTACAGCCGTCTTTTATTCTTTCATTCTTTCTTTTCAACTACACTACCAGTCACACTTCTTTGTATGGGGCCTGTTTGCCTGTTTCAGCCGGAGAGCAATAGTGTTAGCTGTTGTTCTCTGGTTGGGGGAGGTAGGCAGGTGTAATTGGGAAGGTGTGACTGGTACTGAATGTAAAGTGTAAAGTGTATGTGCAATATAAATTCAATGTAATATTCGATGAATTAATCATTTAGTAATTTGTAGATATCATTTTTGTAAATAATTATGTATAATAAATCAATTTTCTGTATATATCCAGTTTTAATACAACTTTCAATTCTAATTGGTAACCAGTCTCATTTCAATTTGCATGTAAATACTCTTATTTTGATATGGAAATCAAATGTACAACCGATTTTTAAATTTATATCCATCCGCTTTAATTTTTGAGGCAATTACGAGTTTACAATGAATTTTCACCATGTATCCCAATCAAGCCTAAATTTTTCTTAATATAAACTTCTTTCATAAATTTGGATGTACATTTCAGTTTTTAAAGTTTTTAAATTGTTGATGCATTATTTTCATATTTGTTTGAATTCATCTAATTATGTTAAATTACTAGAATTTTTCGAGGATACAAGGCTATTCAATTATGCACTCCGTGAAACCTTTTTTTTTTGTTGCAATTTTCCATAACTTTCTACACGATACTCAAATTGTTGCAATTTATTTCTTAAAACACTATTCTTTATACCAACAATTTCAACTTCAAGTAAAGTTTATACGCATTGGCTTATCATGTCTCTAAATTTTACTAGAATATTAATTGCTTATTGGACATTTCTTTCAAAAATATTTGTTTACTTTCAATGTTGTTGCGGTTATGATTTACATCAAATATTTCACGGTTAATGTTTATATATTATGTTTTTACTTTGTAAATCTTTCTCAATTCAGCCACTGGCTGCGATGAAATGATAATAAAACCTTCAATTCATAGGTAATAAGCAACTGGAAATTTCCAATTGTTGGTCAATCCCACGACCATAAAGACAAGGACTTCTGTAGCAAGTCTATATCATTGTCTGTTGGGACAAAATTGCCAGTCAACAAATCCACCATAGCTGCCCATCTTCTGTTCAAACACAACCTCTTTCTTGATGGCCATTGCATCAAGCATTAGCATGCAACGTTCTAACTGACATGTCAGTAAATTTTAGACAAGGTTTAAATATTGAAGAAAAATATCTTTGTGCAGCATTTGCTCAAGAAGACTTTTATTAATTAAGGTGTAAAATGCCAAATTAGATTGCTCAGCTGTGAGTAAGAGTGTTGGTGTATTACACCTTTGAATTCTGGATTCTCTAGTTCCCATGGGCATAATAAGAAGCAGCCCCTGACACATGGTATCAGAAGAGGATTAGTGAATGCTTTGATAAGTGCTTTAATAGTGTAATGCCATGTTGAGTACCACAGACAAGTGATATGAGCCTAAAACCTTATCAATAGACTGAATAGCTTTTTATGTTGAAAAATATTTTCCCCAGTTATTCAGATACTTTTGAATGTGGTGTGATGAAACATTGGCAAATATGTTTTCAATTCTAATTTTTGTGTTTCAGGGGAAAGGCCATTTAATTGTGACTTTGATGGATGTACTCAAAGATTTGCTGAGATGTCCAGTCTGAAAAAGCATAAACTTACTCACACAGGTAAGCAATGTTGCTGCAACATAATGCTCCAACAGTATATACTCCAGGCTCAATTATGTGAAAAGTGTAGGGTTTGATTCGGTGAGTTAGGCTTGAAATTAGGTTTTAGAGTTGATCGTTTTTTTAAGCATATTGTTGGTACTAGGTTTAAGTTTAAAATTCTGTTGGTATACAAACTGTACTCTGGGGCTATTGTAGATGTAGCATGTGTCATACAACTAAAATGGAGGCAAAGGGTGCATTGCTCTTCAAATAGGAGGGGGGGGGTGATGATCAAGAGAAAATTGAGGTCTGATAAAGATTTCATTATAATGAAAATGAGATCTTCTGCCTCTTATGCCTCTGCCCACTGGAGGTGGTGCCAGAGGCATTATGTTTTCAGGTTGTCCATCCGTCCGTCCATCCCCCTTTTTCGTTAACACAATATCTCGAGAATTGTTTGAGGTATGAACTTCAAATTTGGTCCTAGTATGTATCACCATAAGTAGAAGATCTGATTAGATTTTGGGGTATGTAGGTTGAAGGTCAAGGTCACAGGTCAAATATATGAAAGTTCAGGTGTTAGCCTCATTAACACAATATCTCAAGAACCATCTGAGGTATGAACTTCAAACTAGGTACTAGTATGCATCAACTTATGATCTGATTAGATTCTGGGGTATGTAGGTCAAACGTCAAGGTTACAGAGATCAAATATGTGAAATTGCATGTTTTAGCCTTGTTAACACACTATCTCAAGAACAATTTGAGGTATGAACTTCAAACTTGGTCCTAGTATGTATCACCATAAGTAGAAGATCTGATTAGATTTTGGGGTATGTAGGTTGAAGGTCAAGGTCACAAATCAAATATATGAAATTTCTGGTGTTAGCCTCGTTAACATGATATCTCAAGAACCATTTGAGGTATGAACTGCAAACTGGGTACTAGTATGCATCACCATAGGTGATTTGGGGGTATTCACTTTGTTGCCAATTTTCAAACTTTAAGGATTATTATAAAATGGGTTCAAGGATGTAGCCAATAGCAAGTGCGTATGCATGTCACGTGTTCATGCTTTAATTCTATGCAACCTTCCAGCCGTGCATTTTTTGTGCAGCACTGTGCATTTTGGATGCATCACTTTACCTCTAGCGCGTAAAGACTGAGACGCGCGCCATGAAATATGCGTTCTTTCTAGAAGTCTATCACAAGGATTTCGATGCGCTTAATTACTCAGGGGCGCATCACATTGGCTACGCTTGTGATGTCAAAAAGATGGGTCAAATGATAATACAAAAGTGTCACTGAAAGGAGACATTGTTTTGTTAAGGGTTGAAGGTACACCTACAGATGCTTTACCGTGAACATACAAGAGCATAGTATTATGTAGTCAAAACATAGTGGGAATACCTTCAATTTAGAAAGAAAAAAAAAATATGGTTATTGTTAGGTATGATGTCTAACCAGCCCCTTAAAGCTGCCAATTTTATTCCATGCTAGGTTGTCATTTTTATAACACACAGGCAAATAGAGAGATTTGTATGATATGAGTAGCACACTTATTTGTCTTGTTTAGGCTTGTTCAAATAGACAGCTGCAAACTGCTTCCAGAAAACCTTGGGGGGGGGGGGTTGATATGTATTGTGCTATACACTTTTGTGTCTTATCACACATACAAAGGAAAGAAATATGCGTAGGTCCTGTGTTGAAAAAAAAAAATCAACCCCACTTGCCATTTATTTAGAACATTAAAAAATTGGCATTGCTTCTTTTTTTTAATGTTGTTTAACGCCACTTGTCTGAATGAGTTTTTACAATGAATTTTCAGTTAAAAATATGTTTTCTTTTAATTCTACCACAGGTGAGAAACCATATGAATGTGAGATATGTGGACGGGTCTTCTCGCAGAGTGCAAGCCGAAATACTCATAAGCGGCGCCACCACAGTACGTTGACAGACAGCAAGATCTCTCCAGTCCTCGATGGGGATCAAGATGTTGCCAGTGAAAGGCTGGTGTCCAAGGGGCGTGGTAGCAGTCATGCCAATAAGAAATCCAAGTTTAGTATAGGTACGTTATAGTGCTGGCAGACTTACATAGCTTATCAACAGGTGCGTCTATTGGTTTTTATCGGCTTTTCTGTGCGCGGATATTCACTTCAGCGTTCCCTATTCCTATTGTTTTGTCAATACAGGGACAAGGGGATTAGAAGGGATTAGTGGAACAAAAGATGCTATGCAGTAATCCCGCTCTAAGCTGCGGTCAAATTGGGCTCTGACTTATAATAAGAAGCCTTATTTGGGGATGTGGATGTGTTAACCCTAAAAAGACTGGGAAGGGCCTTCAAGGCTTTGGCCCTAGACAATTTTTTGGCCCCACAATTCGATTGAGCAGCAATTTGATTAGGTGATAATCAAGAAACATAATGAAATGCAGTATCACATTCGTTTTGTACACAAAACTTAAAAATTCTCCCTTTTTGGGTGTGACATGAGGTCACAAAAGGTCACGTGACTCGGTAAAGCCCCTTTCACAATTGTTGCCAAACAGACTACAACAGCTTGCGACTCGAAATTTTTCCCGTTGTACGACTCGTTGTAGCCGTTGTACGACTCGTTGTAGCCGTTGTACCACTTATTGTACGATCCAGATGCGACAAAATGGTCGCATCTCGGTCGGGAAAAAAAACCGTGCTGCTCCGATATTTTGAGCGACTGACGCGATGAAAAATAATTGCACGACAGGCAGTACGAGTGTTGTGCGACTTTGCACGCACTCGTAAGACCCCGAACGAGTGTTGCACGAGTATTTTCATGTCGTACGATGATGCATCCTGTCGTACGAGTCCATTGTACCACCCTAAGACTATTGGAAGACCTGTCTTGCCCCCTTTGCAACGTTGTACGATTTTTTTTCACCCCCAATATAAGCTCGAGAACTCCTGAGCTTTCATCCCAAATGTCTGGACCATCCATACTGTAAACATGGCTGCTGCTCGACCAATAGCTCCTGGGAGGCTCTTGCATTTGCTAAGTCTGAGAAGGCAAATCCAAAACGTTCAAGACAGACATGTCATATTGATGGCCTTACTCATCCGTAGACGTCAAAGACATGCAAGGCAGAGAAGAAGGTGGTGGGTCAAACCCTGGATTGAGAGACGTGTGCTGTTTGGACAGTATGATAATCTGATGACGGAGTTGCAGAGAGAATGTCAGGGTGACTTCCTGAACTACATGAGGATGCCACCAGAAACATTCCTTGAACTGTTGCAGCGCATCACTCCGAGGATAGAGAAGTCCTATCGCTACCGGCAGCCACTGGATCCTGGGCTCAAACTGGCCATCACCTTGAGATATCTTGCGACCGGCAACAGCTACAAAACCCTGCAGTATGCCTTCCGTGTTGCCCATAATACCATCTCTCTGTTTATACCAGAGGTGTGCCAGGCCATCATCAGTGAATACCAAAATGAAGTATTTTCCTGTCCAACTACCCCAGATGAATGGAGAGAAGTGGCCCGGACTTACGCTGACAGATGGAACTTTCATCATGTCTGCGGAGCCTTGGACGGAAAACACGTGGCCATCAGAAATCCACCAGGCTCTGGTACGATCTACTACAACTACAAGGGTTTCTACAGCCTCATCCTCTTGGCCCTAGTTGATGGCAATTACAAGTTCCTCTGGGCTGACGTTGGTAATCCCGGTTCATCATCGGATGCCCAGGTCTTCAACCACAGCCCGCTGAGACGTGGACTGGAGAATGGTACTCTTGGCCTGCCAGATCCAGAGCCCCTGCCAGATGATGACCGAGACACCCCTTACTTCTTAATTGGGGACGACGCCTTCCCTCTCAGGACATGGATGCAGAAGCCGTACTCCAACCGTGAGCAGACCGACGAGGAGAGAATCTTCAACTACCGTCTCTCGAGGGCTCGCCGTGTGGTGGAGAACAGCTTTGGCATCCTTGCCCATCGCTGGAGATGCTTGTTGAGTACCCTACAGCTTGATCCAGAAAAAGCCAGGACAGTCATTATGGCCTGCATGTGCCTCCACAACCTAATGAGAGATCGTTTTCCTGGGCTTCAGAACATTGACGTTGACCATGAAGATGAGTTGGGCAACCACATCCCTGGGGCATGGAGAAACGCAGCAGTTCTGCAGGATGTTGAACGAGTTGGCGGAGGCTACCAGGCAAACAAAGAGGGCAAGAAGCTGAGAACTTACCTGAAGCACTACTACAACAGTCCAGTTGGAAGCCTGCCCTGGCAACAACACATGATATAGACTGCCACTTGGCGCACTACTTGGGATACAGCACAGACTCTGCCATAAAAATGGCATGTAAACTTCGATCATGATTTTGTGGAATGAATCATTTCAAAGTAGAAATGAATGACCATGTCAACAGTTATTTTAAACATTTTACATCGAAAGGTAGTTTGAAATTTAAAAAGTTAACTCTCCTTAATAACATGTGTTTGAAATAAAATAATGAAGGAGAACATGTTTGAAAAAATGTGATTTATGAGAATAAAAAAGATGTACAGATATAACATATTTTCTTTTGTCATTAATCATGTTGTTTTAAACATGATATATATTTTTCAAAGACATTTTATTAACGATAATTAATTTTATTGACCATGTTAATGTTTAAAATAAAGTTTGAAATAAATGTTCCAAAATGGGTCAGTTGTAAATTAAATTGAGAGAGTTCATCAAGTAACAATAACAATCCAAACAAAAGTTCACTGTTCATTTTCTTTATTTGACAAGTCTGACAAGTTCAAATGGATGATGATTGATGTGACGGCGCTGTTGCTGCCTCCTTGATTTAGTGGAATGAATCATTTCAAAGAAGAAATGAATGATCATGTCAACATTTATTTTAAACAAAAATTTCTTTGACAATGAAATGTTTGAAATAATAAAAGTTGATTCTCCTTTAATAGCATGTATTTGAAATAAAAAAAAAAGAACATTTTTGAAAAAACGTGATTTATGAGAATAAAAAAGATGTACAGATATAACAAATTTTATATTGTCATTAATCATGTTGTTTTAAAAATTATATATTTTTTCCAAGACATTTTGTTAACGAAAATGAATTCTATTCACCGAGTAAATGTTTAAAAAAGTTTGAAATAAATGTTCCAAAATAGTCAAATTATAATTTGAGTTGAGAGAGTTTGTCAAGTAACAATAAAAACAATCCTAACAAAAGTTCACTGTTCATCTTCTTCATCTGACAAGTTCAACTGGGTGATGATTGATGTGTTGGCGCTGTTGCTGCCTCCTTGCTGCTGCTGCTGAAAGGGGGCCTGCTGTTTTTGCTGGAAGTGGGGGTGCTGCTGCTGGAAGGGGGCACGCTGCTGCTGGAAGGGGGCCTGCTGCTGGAAGGGGGCCTGTAAATTGGGCTGCTGAAATCCTCCCTGAGGGTTCTGAGGGGTCCAGGTGCTGCTTGGCCCGAGCATCCCAAGGAAGGAAGCAGGTGGAGCGTCCTGGGTGAAGCCGATCGGCGCTGACTGAGGCCTGAGTGGCTGGATCATCTGGGGAGTGCTGGGGCGAGATACTGGGGTGGTGGAAAGGTGGTCCGCCCGATCCTGGTAGCGGCTCACCAAGTTGAAAGTGTCCCTGGTGAACTCTCGCCAGAGGGGTCTTGGGAGTGGGCGGACGGCCTGCAGCATCCATTCTAGCCAGGCCTGCCTCTCGTCAGCGCCTTGGGTGAGTGCCGTATCCACCTGGCTCCGGATGGCCGTCTGCTCGGTGGATGTTCTGATGAATTCCAGGAGGGCCTTGTCCACATCGGTGGGCGACCCCCTCTTCTGCCTCTTCTTGGGAGGTGCAGCCCCCTGGCTGGAGACTTGGTTGGAGCTGGGTGCTTGGCTGGCATCTGGACCCTCCTCATCTAAACCCTCTTCGTCGGAGGCGGCTTCAGTAATTCGGCCACTGAGGTGGCCCAGTTGGCAGCCCTGTGACCGATGGACTATGTGCTTCGTCAGAAAACCAAGGTTGTTATTGACCCATCTCTGCCTGGGGGTAAGGACGATGGCCTTCTGACCACTCTTCTTTCCAGCGGTCTTCATCTTCCCCAGGATGGTCCTCTGGCTTTTATACCATAGTCTGATGTCGGCCACTGAAAATATACAAAATGTAGAAGCAAGAAATTAGTCAACATCCAAAAAATTGGCATGTTTAACTAATAAACATCATCAATAAATCGGAATGTGCATATTTTTCAGCTACTACTTACCGGTGACTCCCAGCTTTTCCGCCATCTCCATGTACTTGCGCTCCTTCTTCTTAGAGTTTTTGAAGTCCACCTTGCTCTTGTCGTAGATGAACTCATTGTCAGCGAAAAACTCGGCCAGCTCCTGCTCCATGGCTTTGGTGATACCGCAGGTAGCATGGCCATCTGTCACGTTGTTCTCATCACTGGCGGCGGCTGGTGGATCTTGGCCCCCTTCCTGCAGCATTTCATCATCCTCGGTCTGGGCTTCACCAAATTCATCACCCTCATCACCAGCTATGACAGAAGCAGTAGCTTTCTCCTCGGCCACGGGTATAGGCTGGGGCCCTTCCTCCTCATCAGGCTGATTTTTCCTCTTTTTCCTTGACTTCTTTGGGGCCATGCCGATGCTTGTATTTTGGTTGTGTCTTGTTCACTGTAGCAGCGTCTCGTCAGGCATCAGCGGTTGTAATGAAGAAAGTCGCATCGCGTGTCGTATTTATAGGCCAACACCTCGCGCGACAGGTGGTGCGGTGTGTCGCACAATGGGTCGTAGCCTTGTACGATCGGTTGTAGTAGTCGTACAACGGGTCGCTAGGTCGCGCGACATATGGCGCTACAAAACGCATATGTCGTGCGACTTGGTCGCATCATCGTTCAACCGTTGCAGCCGTTGTACGACTGTTGCACCCGGAAACATGAAAATAATCGCACGATTACGTCTCACGACTGTTGTATCCTGGTGCAGTGGTCGTTCACCTCTCGTACGATTTTATATATTGCTTGCGACTCAAAGACAACACTTCTACAACAGGACGGAAAAAATATTTTCAAAAAAAAAAATTATCGCATGAGTGAGGCGCCAATTGTGAAAGGGGCTTAAGGGTACAACCAATTTTCGTAAACTTGGTGTCAAAAGATGAGCAAGACTTGAAAGCAAATTGTTGGAAAGTGGTGTGGCATGAAACACAGTGGTTCGAATTTCGCGGCGACAAATGTTAGTCTTTTTAGGGTTGAACCCCTTGCAGCTTACATACAGCCAGGAATGTGCCATAATTTTCATCAGAAAAATATATGTAGGCACTAAATTTTCTTTCTTTCTTTTTTTCTGATTGCCTTTAAGAATTTTTCGAGGATTGTACCCTCCCTCTCCTTTTTATGACAATACCCAGGATTTGCCCTTTTCTTATGTTCAACAGAATTTTTACAATTAAATGCACTGTTCTCTAAGAAAACAAAAGTGTATTTAATTGGAAGATAAAAGAAATGTAGGGCAAAAAAATTCAATTTCATTCAAGATTTTTCATTTCTTCTAAAAATGAAAACATTCTCATGCGTGATTGATAAGGATTGCTTTCCACCTTCATGTATGTTGGTAGTTTATCCAAAGATAGGATAATGTAGGAAATCTTTTTCCCCCTTTTATTTGTGACTTTTACCACAGTGCATTTTCTGTTTTTGGTGTGACATGAAAAACTTACATCGTTTTTGCATTATAACGTTTGTATTTCTTTATAGAACGTGTGAAAGAGGATGTAGCCAAGAGTCCTATAAGTGATACAATAACTGGCATAGACTCCAGTGAAGCCCCTTCTGTAGCAGCAACCTGCAGTAGCGATCAGGAATCTGATGACATCTCACTTTCACACTCACTCCTACCAGGTGAGCGTCTTGTTGCTTTCATTTCTGCATCCACAAGAATTTTGTGGTAATTTCTGCTATGAGATACTCTTCCCCATTATACGACAGATACTTTGGCCCTAATATTTCTCCGCGATCAATTCCCTATACTGATAGAATTCTTAGCATGATCCCACAAGTAAACACTACGTAATCCTAAGGCATTGGTCACATTTGACGGATAACAGTAATGACTACGATAAGGAAATATTCAATTAGAGGCATACTTTATAGTATGTTGTGTAGATATGGGTATGCTCATGTCTGTCAACAGTACTACCATCCAATGACAATAGGAAGCAACTCTGTAGAATGAGTTTCTCGGTAAATGAAGAAAATATGTCACTTTTTTATGTGGAAATCTATGGAGTTACTTCTCTTTGATATGTCTATATATTGGAAATTGGAATTCGTGTGACCTTGATTAGTTCATCCTCATATACAGCATACCCAAAAATTACCCCAAATCAAGAAAAATCAATTTAAAAAAAAAACAAGAGTTGCTTCCTTTTGTCATTGGAGGGTGTACTTTTAATGAAAAGTCTTTAGGAGCATTCATCATTATAGCTATCATTCATACATGACTATGCTTAACCCCAACCCTACACCATATACTTTGATGTAGTAAAGATGTGATAAACTGTTGCCACAGTAAATATCAGGGCATCACTCTTGGAGCAACTAACCTCTAGACCCCTTACACTGTAGGTTAATTTCCGCCTGGACTTGTAGTATCTAGACCACCCCTTAAACAATAATCCACTGGAAAATAAATCTCTCCAAGATGGGACTTGGAGTATCAAATTAGGGTGCATTTATGCTTACCATTTTCAGTTACGCATTTAGTTCAAAACACGGTTGCATCCTTTCTCATTTTAGTTTAAATGCCAGTCTAAAATACTCACAAAAAGGTTTGTTTACGATCGGCATTTCACCAAAAAGACGGTTTCTTGGGAAGCATAAACGCAACATCATTTCTAAACACGTTTATATGACATCACAATAAACTATCTTCCCTTCTTTACATCTTTAGTTATGTTATTCTTTGTTTTATTGTTCTATCATTTCCTCATTCAATCTTCCTTATGTTATTCTTTGTTTTCCTTCCATATTCTCTTTCTATCCTTTAATTATTCTTTCTTTTTGATCCTATCAATTCCTCTTTCCATCTTCCTTATGTTATTCCTTGTTTATCCTATTTTCTATCTATCCTTCTTTGTTTTATCGTACTATCTTCTTTTATATCTTTCCTTATGTTACCCTTTATTTAATTTTATTCTGTCATTTCTTCTTTCTGTCTTTCTTTTATTCTTTGTTTTTCCTTCTATGCCTCTTTCCACCTTTAGTCTATTGTTTGTTTTATTGTTCTATCATTTTCTCTTTCAATCTTCTTTATTTATGTTATTCTTTGGTTTTCCTTCTATTTTCTCATCTTTCCATGCTTCCTTTTGTTATTCTTTCTTTTTGATCCAGTCATTTCTTCTTTCTATTTACCTTATGTTATTCTTTGTTTTATCTTATTTTCTATCTCTTCTTATATTATTCTTTGTTTTGTCGTTCTTCTTTACTATCTTTGTTATTCTTTGTCTTTCCTTCTATCTTCCTGTCTTTCTATTTTTCCTTATGTTACTCTTTGATTTATTCTGTCATTTCTTCTTTCTGTTTTCATTTATTTTTTGTTTTCCTTTTATCTTCTTCTTTTTCCATCTTTCTTATCTTATTCTTTGTTTTATCCAATCATTTCCTCTTTCGATCTTTCCTTATCAGGCTACATAGTACATACAGTATAATTCCAAACTTTCAAAAAAAGCTCGAGACCTGCCCTCGATATGTCTTTAGAAAAGAAGCATAAACAGTACCCCCTGAAACGGCGTTTACAATGTGCGTTTCAAAACACTCATCCTGCCTTCAAAAAGTGAGCATAAACGCACCCTTAGTTATTTGACCTTGCTAGTCAAAATCTGCCTGTATTCCAAGGTACGTTAATCAAGATAAGGACCAGTTGAGTTCTATTGATGTGTATGTGGACAGTAGCTTGACCTTTATCTCAGTTCAACAGTGCCTTGACCAGAATGACCAAAGTGCAATTTTGCACAAAAAAAGTGAAATTTTAACCCAATTATACAAAACTATTCAAGCCAAAATTGATATTATTACAAGAATATACTTGCACAGATTATTCCAATTCCTAATTTTTAAAATGTAAATGCTTTATGAATTCCGTCCCGTCGCGCTGTGAAGGCGCTTTGTCACAATTCAAAGCTAATTTTCTGAAAAATAGGAGGAGATGATGATTAAACATGTGCATATTCATAAACTGCAGATTCTCAGCTTTCATATGGTATACAAAGGTTAGCACTAACTTCAATTTAAAAATTTAGAGTTTAGGTTAACTACTCTTGGCTCAGACCCATACATACAGGGCTTTTTGTTTCAAAGAATTTTACACTTTCCTTGGTCCTTATTTGCTGGATTTGATGTTATATGGGTGGAGTGATGGATCATGGGTCATAATGTCATGGTTAAAGGGTCTTGACAGAAAAGAAAATCAACCATTTAAAGAAAGGGGAGGAGGAGGAGGAGAAGAAGGAGAAGGAGAAGAAGAAGAAGAAGAAGAAGAAGAAGAAGAAGAAGAAGAAGAAGAAGAAAGAAAGAGAAAGAAAGATGAAAAAGAAGTAGAAGAAAAAGAAGAAAGGAAGAGGAGAAGAAAAAGAAGGAGGAGGAGGAGAAGGAGAAGAAGAAGAAGAAGGAGAAGAAGAAGAAGAAGAAGAAGAAGTAGAAGAAGAAGAAGAAGAAGAAGAACAAAAGAAAGATGGAAAAGAAGTAGGAGAAAAAGAAGAAAGAAAAGGAGAAAGTTGATAGGCTAACACTTGCATAACTGATCAGAAATTTCCACACAAATTCAGAAATCTGTCATGATATTTTTTGTATGTGATATTCAGAACTATGATGTAATGCAGTTTTCATAGCATGGGCATGTCTCTATTTCAGGAGAATATATACTGAATTATTAACAATTTACAGCCGAAATCCACTCTAACTTTTCTTCTAGGAAATCTTAAAGTGTACCATTTACCAAGAGACATTTTGCTCTTTATGTATACTGTGAGTTCAAATATACTCTCAACATATTTAGCAACTAGTGAGTAGGCTAGTAGACTAATGGGGTGTTGCAAGAAAGTTGCAATCGATTGCAAGTTGCAGCTGATTGTCACTGGCCAATCAAAATCATTGTTGCATGCATGTCTTCTTAAAAGGGCAGACCTTGAGCCAATCAGAATGGTTGTTTCAAAATTAGCAATTATTTGCAATTGATTGCAACCTTCTTGCAACACCCCATAAGTGTACACAGGGGCATGGAAGTAGGGCAATAAATGGAATCAAACGGCAATTCGATTCTGTGCGTTTCGGTCTTATGTTATTGTATATTTTCTTCAAACTCCTTAAAGCGCTAACCCCTAGAATGCTGGGTCAATTTTTTTCAGTGTTATTTCACACGTATAATAGCTGTACACAACTCATTCTGTGAGGCACACTTTTATTAAGTAAAATATGTGGAGGGGAGGGTACATGTGCATTGGGCTATTGTACAAAAAATCTTGGACATTTTGAATTTGATTGACCGAGAAGAAATTTTACCTATGTAAGCTAAATTTATATATATCCTGAAGGGACTCCTCTGACATTACATATGTCCAATTTCCTTCTGTTGTTTAGTGGTTGTCCTCTTTTTTTTTTAATGGCAAAATTGTTTTTCAAATTACTACTGTAGTCATTTTTGTAGCCATGAAAAGCAAATTTTTGAAAATAATGTATTCATTAGTAAATGTCGATATCTAGATCAGTTTTTAGTGAATTTCTTATTACAATCATATAGTATGGAGCTAACCTGGTTGTCTTTTTGTTATATGCATTAAAAATTTTGTTATTTTCTCTTTTTCTTTATCAGGACTTGGTCAGGAAGATACTTCTGTAGCAAGCTCATTAGAGAAGGCTGATTCGCAGGACGAATCATCTTCAGAGTTTGTCCTTGCTCCTCAGCCGTCAATCCACAGCATGGTAAGTGGATCGCATCGTCGTCACCATGAAAGTCAGGATAGTCAGGATACCAGCCACCATCATCATCATCATCATCATCATCATCATCATCATCATCATCATGACAGGCATCTTCATCACCATACCAACCGCCTTCATGATCATCAAGAAGTATCAGCATCAGATGGGATGGTTTATGATCATGATACCAGCCAGTCACTGCTCCCATCAAATCTGGATGAGGCAGGTCCTCACCTGATGGGAGTATCAGACGAATCTAGCGTGATGGGCGTGTCCAGTGGCCATGTGATAGGGGTATCCGACAGCCACGTTATGGGTGGAAGCCACTTGATTGGTGTATCGGACAGCCATGTCATTAGCGTGACCGATAGCCACGATGTAATGGGTGTGTCAGATAGTCATGTGATGGGTGTCTCCGATAGTCATGTGATTGGCGTCTCTGATAATCATGTAATTGGTGTATCTGATAGTCATGTAATAGGTGTTTCTGATAGTCATGTAATAGGTGTATCCGATAGCCATGTAATGGGCGTGTCTGATAGTCATGTAATGGGCGTGTCAGACAGTCATGTGATTGGTGTTTCTGATAGTCATGTGATGGGTGTGTCCGATAGTGACCATGTGATAGGAGTATCTGATGATCCACCATCAGTAAGTGAGGGACTACAGTACCCTGAAGACATTTGGGGTGGCCAAGAGCACATGAGTGAAAACATTATGGAATGTACTTAACAAACTCAAGTGTCTAGCAATCACTAATTTATCAAAACTCATTGAACAGTAAACCTTTGAACAGATTTTTAAATCAGTGCCATGACAGTTTTATGACAATACTTCCTAAGCAAAATATATACTACATTTGAAATGGATAGATTAATAATAATTGTAGGCCTGTTAATATTATTCATAATTGATACTTGCCACTAAATGTTTGTATTAACATAACCTAATCAATTGAACAAGAGATGAATCTTCCATTCCTGATATTTTTAATGGGTCCATATTTACACCCTAGCATGTTGAAGAAAAAAAAAATCATGTGTTTGGAACCAGCAGGGAGTTATTAGAATGGTATATTTTAACATATTCATGACAAGAATTATTGGAAGCTTTATTTGTTCCAACTTTTCTTTTTCAATTTAGCAACACCAGTATTTCTTTCTACATTTTGAATAAAAAGTTGAAATGAATATAGGTTTACAGAAAGTATGTTAAGAGAAAAAATGTTGCCAGTTTGCATAGAAAGTCAGGGATCTTGAACTTTCCATCATGTTGCCAATTTAAGGACTTTAGTACTTATTTTCATTTTTTTTTTCCCAGTATTAAGCAACGATGCAACCTTAATGGTCACAGTATATAATATTTCACTCTTTCTGCTCGTGCACTTGGTTTGATTTTTAGGATTCTGCATCCAAATTTACTGGGCCAAATCACACAATGTAGACTCGGGCCCCATTTCATAAAACTTGTTATCAGTATTAAACAACTGCCACATTTCTATGATAAATTTGCTTTCCGCCAATCAGATACAAGGATTTCAGTACCTTATAACAGTTATTGCAACTTGTTATTAATAACAAGTTTTATGAAACGGGGGCCCTGTTATAACATAGAATAAACACCTTTCTTACCCTGCACAGAAAAATCTTACTCAATCTTGAGTTGTTTTTTGTCAATATGCACTCAATTCATTCAGTACAATTTGCATGCTTGACACTCTTATAAATCTATGGATTTTTATTTCTTCATTGTTTACATTGGGGCCTGTCATGATGTCATGATAAAGAGGTTATTTCTTAAACATTCCAAGTCTCTTTATAACTTCTTTGCAATTAATGCTTCCCATACTCCCTTTATATCTTTCTCAACCATTAATGACATTATTATGCCATGCAGTTTAAAAGGTGACTGAATTGCAGAAGAAAATGTTTGATGGGAAAGCTATCAATCCTAAAACATATTATGTGTTGGAAATTTAGATGCACCTATTACTTTTTAGATAGGTTATTGTGTGTGATAATTGTTTTGTTTTTTGTTTTTGTTTTTTGTACAGTGAATCAAATTTTGATAAATATTACTGTAGAATCTTAAATAGAATGAGTGCATGTTTATTCCCCCTGTTCATGTACATTTCATTATTACCCATGTACATATGGATATATTTGCATATCCCCTTTAAGCTCTGCAAGTGACTCATTATATTATGCACTTCAATCAGAAACATGTTTCCGAATAGTTGTGCTTGCATTAGAAAAGAAGATCTTTTTATTATTATTATTTTTATATCCTAGTTAGTATTATATTAATGCTTCTATGAAGCCCAAACATTAAGTATAGGGGATAAATTAAAAACCAAAAGAGGATGAAAAGTTGACTGGATATTAGCATGCAAGGCAGCTTTTTGCATCAAATAGAGAGAAATAACTCATCATTTAGGGTGACAGGTGCCCCATTACTGGGCCAAAATGACTACAGGTATATAATCAAACATAGAATTCATAGTACCCCACTATACTATATATTTTGGAAAGTTTATGAGTTGATCTACACAAAAATTTGCAAAATAGCTCATTCCAATTCATGACCCTGAAAATAAAAAAATTTTCAGTGCATGAACGTTTTAAGGTCATAGCTTCACAACTTGGGTGTAATTTAGGTTTTGATGGCTTAGTTTAATTCTCAGACTTCTTTATGATGAAGAGCTTTATGAAATATTCAGAATAGAAATGTCAAAATTACTGACTTAACAAGTCAGATAATAAGAAATTCTGAAAAGACTTTCATACACAACTTCCCCTGTAGGAGGTACCATGCTAAAAAACTATCATTATTTTGTTGTACTCTTCAAGATGCAAAAAATTCTAAAAGATTTCATGCAAATCCAATGATTAGAACTCAAGTTATTGCATTTTTCTTAATAAAAAAACTAATTATGTGTAATTTCATGATTAAGAGTGGGCTTTGAATCCTTTGATGGTTTAGTTAAATTACATCAAAACCAACACAAGGATAGTGAAATTGCACTTCCCGGTTTCTGAATTTTAAGACAATATGTTTTAAACCCCCCTTTTATTTAAAAAAGTTGTGGAATATTGAAGGGGAAAACAAGGTGCACGATGAAGTACACACCTGAAAAAAACTAAGGGAGACAAAAATAAAAAAAATTAAAAATCATTTAAAAACAATTTCTAGGGCTAATATTTATGGAATGATACCATTTTAAGCTCTACATGTACACATATGACTGCCTGACACTTGTTTGTACTATTTGATAACTAATTTCAGCTATTCGGCTGTTAAGCACAATCTTTGTATCATGTTAATTTGATTTTTGCTCACCTTGCCATATTTATTTTGTTTGATACAGCCTTTCAGTATAAAGTATTAAAATCAGGTTTATTTTGCATTTCCTATTATCTTTTTTTTTTTCTTAGCTGAATCTTACCTTGTGTGATTCTAACTTGTAGAAAGAGATTTTCTGACAGTAGAAAGTTAGCGACTTCATAGTATACTCATGTATTGCATTGGAAGGTACTGCAATTTTCACTCCTATATGAGATAGATATGTTTTTGGAGGTGTAGACATAATGGCTGGAATTCACAAAGGTGGTTTAAATTTAGTCCATGGTTCAGGCAAATTTTGTGGTACAAGTGCGCTTGATTTAGCGCGTACACTAAGATAGGTCCAATGATGAATGCGCGCGTGTGGCAAAGGGCGCTAGATTTACGCTTGTTACCATGGTTTAGACCACGGTTTATGTAAATTCATGCTTAGATTAATTTACATAAACCGTGGTCTAAACTATGGCAACAAGCATGAATTTACATAAACCGTGGTCTAAACCATGGTAACAAGCGTAAATCTAGCGCCCTTTACTTATTTCAAAGGTATCAAAGATTACTATCTGTGAGTGAAAAGCTTAGTAGAGAATGTTGAGTGTACATGTACTTTCTTTGTAAGTTTATCAGTGGTTACCGAGAAGGTTGAGTTTTGATAAGGTTGAAAAATAATTTGTGAGGTTGCTCATTCTATCTGTGTTAGTTCTGAAGAATATTTGATTTGGAATATGATAGAAGAAAATTTTTCATGATGAATAAGAACTCTTCAAGTGTTATATTTGAAATATAACAGGACCCCAAGCTGAATATTTTGGACCACACTTCATGCGTGATATTTCCATGTACCATATCCTCTGTGAAGTACATGTGACTTTCAGAAAGACTGAACCAATTTCTTTTCATTTTGATAACAAAAGCCTCATACATACAGATGCACCATGGACGTATTATGAGTGGCCTACCGACGGTCACAAGCCCTTTGAAGTACAAGTTCCGCCGCAGATTTAATTTACATTAGTACAATGATTGTCACCTCCTTCTGATCATGTGCAGCTTAATGAAAACCAGTATTCGGATAATGATTGCGTAAGCATGTTCAATTATTGACGAAGGACCAGTTCCCCTCAGTTTGGTTTTGTTCCGCTGGTGTGCTCTTTCAGAATATATCTTTGATTCAGAACACTGCTGGTGGGGGGCAGCACACCTTAGAATGCATAAATTTTTGTACATGTATTATGAAATTTATCCTTACTGATTCACAGACCTTTGCACATGCGTATGACCCTATTCAACAATGAGAAGGACATACTCTTTATGAGATCCATGCATCATAGTTCTGGAATATTATGAGAAAAATGGGGGAAACAGAATTATAAATCTCAAATATTTGATCAAAATAAAACCTCTGTCTTGTAATATTCATACAATTTTCAAGATGAAACACATGGAATTGTAGATTCCAACTGTGAACCAGAACTGCACATTGATTTTCCATGATTGAAGGGATATATTATTTTCTGCACAGGTAGCAACAGCTTATGTCAAATGGCTGTCTCGCTTCTCTCCCGGCTAATTGACAGCGGACCTCGTGAGATCAAAGTGGAGAAATATGTATGTAATGTTACTGAGATAGTTTTGACAGTCACAATTGCATGTATTAATTAAAGTGACAATGAATGTTCATCTCCTAATACGTCCATGGATACACCAATTCTTCATCATCAACCTCCAGTTTTTTCGGACAGTTTGTTTCACAAGGTAATTGTGTCTAGTTGTATGATGAGAACTTAATTTTGGTTATCTACATGTATAGACTAGTCTTTAGTGATTAGTATAACTACACTGCATTCTGGTTTGGGGAATATATAATTTTTGGAGGGGAAGAAGCATTCTTGACTCCGCCCACCCCCCCCCCCCTCCCCACAATAGGATGCCATGACTATTAGACCCCTCTATCCATGGATACTGAATAGGCCTCTGTATAGACAAATAGGGCTCACCTATGACAACTATAAATTGTTTTCTTTTGGTATTGCTATGTTGGACTTGGCCAAGCCTTGATCGTAAGACACTTGATAGTGGAATGCTATACAAACCTATGAGTTGCAAGATAATATTTGGTCGTTACGGAATTTGTTCTGTTTTCTGGATAAATTTGCTACAAAGGGTCCTCACAGAAAAACTTTGCCACCGTCAGGTGTAAAATGTTCCTTGTTCAGCCATTTTCATCTACATTCCTATCTCCATCCTAATTCCCTGAAATCATAGCATATGTTGTACTGGGTCATTGACACAAAGAAGCTCCAGTTCCCAGTTCCCTTTACATGAGGCGGTGTCTCCAGTGATTTGAGCAATTGGAATTCTTCTACCTTTGAGGTCCATTTTGGTCAATAAGAGAATTTAATTACAGAGGGGGCATCTTGTGTTGTATTTTCTCTCCAATTTACAGGAGGTGGTGTCTCCAGTGATTTGAGCAATGTAAAATTTTCTACCTGTTAGGTCCATTCAACATATTCTTTAATTCACTGATCATTTGGTCGAAAAGAGAATTTAATTACCGATGGGCCATCTTATGTTGTATTTTCTCTCCAATTTACAGGAGGTGGTGTCTCCAGTGATTTGAGCAATGGGAAATATTCTACCTGTTAGGTCCATTGAACATATTCTTTAATTCACTGATCATTTGGTCGAAAAGAGAATTTGATTACCGATGGGGCATCTTATGTTGTATTTTCTCTCCAATTTACAGGAGGTGGTGTCTCCAGTGATTTGAGCAATGGGAAATATTCTACCTGTTAGGTCCATTGAACATATTCTTTAATTCACTGGTCATTTGGTAGAGAAGAGAATGTAAATTACCAAAGGGGCATTTGGTCGAAAAGAGAATGTAAATTACCAAAGGGGCATCAAGTGTTGTATTTTTGCTCCAACTTTCAGGAGGTGGTGTCTCCAGTGATATGAGCAATGGGAAATCTTCTACCTGTTAGGTTCATTAAACACATTCTTAGTTCACTGGTCCTTTGGTCAAGAAGGGTATATAATTTCAAAGGGGCTTCAAGTGTTGCCTTCTCACACCAACCAATTTTTTTCCAAGAATATTCAATTGTTCTATACATAAGGAATATCTGAAACTTTGTAGCCTGATTCAGGCCTAGACAACTAGGTATTACCAAATAATTGGTCCCCTCCCTCTTTCAAAATTGCCAGTAATGCTGAGGACCCTGAAAGTTTTACAAAAGTAATTTCATAGCTTTTTACAGTTGTGATCATGTGATACTTTCCTGATTAATCATAAATGCTTGTATCTCTAGAAGCCTTGTTATTAAATAATTGCTCACAATAGACCTTGAACTAAACAGAAAGAAGACAGACTAGTAACTACAGGCTAGCTGGATAAGGGAAGAGAAAAGAGAGGGTACAAGGAAGGTAGAAAGATTAAATGGAAGTAGAATAGGCATACAGTATTTATAAAAAGTGTGGAGGTCATACATGAACAGTCATGTACAGTGTAAATAATGAAGGATATATATGTATATATATATATATATATATATATCATATATAAAGTGTGATACAGTGATGTGTTCAATGTACAAGAGAATTCAGGGTAATAGAGATGCTGTTACCTGTGCAATGTGTTGAATGAAATATACATGTAGGTAAATTAGTAGACCAGCCCACTATTATCATACGTGTGGATGCCAGATAAGCTAGTCAGATATTGAACCATAGAGAAGTTGATGTAGACCAGTAGAAAGTGATGTTGAAGAATTAGTGCATTTATTTCATATCTTTGCCCTTTTTTGCAGATTTAAACATATCTCATGCTTTCATGTATGTCTTTTTCTTTTTCCCCAATGGTGGCCTATGAAATGATGTTTTTATTCTATCTTAGTATTAATACATGTGCATGGATCATACATTTCTTTTCAGTCTGACTGAGACAAATCACGCATCTTTGTATATTTTGGACATAATGCTGCCTAAATCTTAAAATAAGAAATATAGAAAGCTACAGCTATTTGAACACACATCTATTTCAATGCAAAGAAAAGTTTAAAAGGATTGACGCTCTCATTGTTCTCATTTTAAAGGTCAGAACTTAA
The DNA here is from genome assembly GCA_029962745.1 of Echinometra lucunter. Taxonomy (NCBI): domain Eukaryota; kingdom Metazoa; phylum Echinodermata; class Echinoidea; order Camarodonta; family Echinometridae; genus Echinometra; species Echinometra lucunter. Next base: position 33,540,735 of record CM057152.1, read on the forward strand.
ACTATGTACTATCCATTTAACACTTAAAGAAGCCTACTATAAAACTTAATTAGGTAGTCCATAGGACTCAAAATCTGATTCAGTAAATTTTGCTGTTTCTTTCCTCAATTTAGATCATGTGTGCTAATCTTTATCATATGAAGCTTGTGAGACTTTAACTGACCATGGAAGTATTGTATCACCTATCAAGGTAGAACAAGTCAGCGTTCAAAACTGGCACATGGCATGGTGAATTATTAGAAATTATGTATATGAATGCAGGTACATTTGTTCATACCTATCATTGTGGGCATTTCTATCCAGCTAACTTTCAAAAATCAGTGCCATTTAATTATGATTCATTAATTTTTTGTTACATTGGATTTATCCAAATAAGTGTATTATGTTATACCAACAGCAGTATATATATATTTTTTTTTTCTGGTTAAAGGGGAACTCCACCCTGAAAACTAGATGGTTACGTAAAAATTAGGAAATAAGAGGAACAGGTCATTGAAAATTTCAGCAAATCATGATGAGGAATTAAGAAGTTAATCAGTTTTAATGATGTAAGCAATCAAACTGAAATTAGTAACCCTGTAACATACCTTGTGAGCACTTCCACATTTTCTTATACTGGATACCGGTATTCTATAAATACATATTTTTGCCATTGATTCATTGATTTACTTGTAATGGCAGGGAATTGTAAAATGATCTATTTCTCTTATTTCTTGGGGTTTTTTATCATCAGAGTGGATAATCCTTTAATTGGTTTTTGAGGTTGATTTTGAGGTTGGGTAAACCTTAATCCAGTCGTAATTATTAAGTTATTTAAGTCGTGTTATTTTGCCAAGCATAGAGGCTTGTTGGGATGACTTCAGTATTGAAATGATTGATATGTACATGTAAAACTGATATAACCCAATCCAATGTGATTCTAGTTTAACTTGCAGGTAAAGTTTGTATTGAATTATATTTCTAGCCCTGTGGTATTCACTAATGCAGTTTATAGGATCATCTTGTTTGCAGGTTCCTTTTGGGGTCAAAATTGACTGTGGAGGACTTGGGAGGGGGCACATTTGCATTTTTTTACTCTGTGTTTATGAGATATGCTAGTTGGATTTGGTCTAGGCGGGGGGATGTGTCACCATCCACCTACCTGAAGCTGCTACTGTTGATAAGGTGTTTGTGATTGACATACAGAGGACATAAACTGTGTGTATTAATATCATTTCCGAATGTTACATCCTACCTTTTTTTCCACAGCAGCTTGTGCTATCAAATATTTGCTGATGGCAAAATATGTTGTTCATGAGCCGATGCATTATACAATGGTATTGTTGAGTCCTGAACTAATAACACAGATTTTAAGGCCTTTGATTGCCAAATTCAGAACCTAATTATTGTCCCAATCGTTGTGTGGGATGTGCCCATTGAAGAAGTATTCTAAATACCCTAGGGCAGGACTGGTTTACCAAACATGGGATGTTGTTAAAGGTTGTTTGGTATCATGTTCAGGGGAACAACCTGACTAATTTCCAAGTGGATTACCTCAAAGAATATGCTGTTGGAAAAAAAAAAGCAGCTATGTTTTAAAAGGGCCGTATGCATGACTAAAAATTGAATAATTTTGAACATAATTCTCTAACAGAATCTCATTATGTATGTGGTTTAAGATGAACGGGCATTAAATTCTCTTCTAAAGATACCACATAATGGGCTTGTTGGTGCTAACAATTTTAGGGCAAAAATGTGACCTTTTTACCATTTTGTTCCAAAAAAATATCCACAAAAAGATATCCGGTACATATTTCTCCATATTTGAAAAGTTCATTGGTATATGAGAAACAAATACGAATAGGTAATATTGAGAGAGGTAATAGACAATTGTTCAGTATTGAATTGTGATGCAAAAGGTCATTGTAATACAAAGTGTGATGTCAGAAGATGCATTTGGATCGTATGCTACATGTATACTGGTAGATGTGTCTAGCAATCGATGGTATACCAGTGGATGGATGCCAGGCAGATGCTATCAATCTCATAACAAAGAGAGAGCTGGTTTCTAGTGGTAGACATGATTATTTTTCTTCAACAAATGTCAGTAAAATCTTAGGTCCATACCCATCCCTCCTGTTGCTGAATATCTAAAAATTTCCAGGAAGACTGCATTGCCAGGCTCATTGTGATGCTTGGCCCTAATGGCTGTTCAATGAGCCTGATCCTTGGTGATAATTGTGTATTTGTTGTATCCTCAGTGTGTTTGTTGCATCCTCAGTGTGTTTGTTGTTTCCTTCAGTGATAACTGTGTATTGAATATGATTCAGATAACTGTGTATTGAATACACACTTATCACTATTTTTTGTATTTGTCAAGTGCTTTTGATGCTCCGATTAGTCATATCTTCTCCCCAGGGGGGGGGGGGGGGGGGGGGGGGGGGGGGGGGGGGGGGGGGGGGGGGGGGGGGGGGGGGGGGGGTTACTTCCATTGAAGAGTGGACAGCATCCGCTAGGACACCCTGAACACGGATTTTGTGCAGATCTCCCAGATTTGCACACCCTAACATGCCTAAACAGGTATTTTACTAATTGTTGGGATATTCATACCCGAAACGAGGATATTCCCATTTTCATACCTTGAGAGTGATAGTGGGGTCTTTTGAAAGTTTGGAGCCATTTTTATCTCGAGATAATTCACTGTATCATTATATTTTACACAGGAGTTATAGGATTTTCAGTTCACGGGTCTTGTTACAGTCGGTCTCGCAGTCGGTGCACATACCGCGGGACATACCCTTTTTAGATTATCGTGATTTAGGGGGCTTTTTTTCATTTTTGGGCGTTTTTGACACTCTATTCACGTTCCGCGCCTACCCCTGAAAAAAATACCCTTTTTCCGCTTTTTTTTTTCTCGCGGATGCTGTCCACTCTTCAGTGGAAGTGACCCCCCGGGTATCTTCTCTTCTCTAGATCAGGAGGATCAGAGGAAGATAGCCAGTGATTCTTGCTTTGTTTTGTTTGGGAGAGGTCAGCACAGGAGGCAGATAATCAAGGAAGTCCTGCTTCTGCCTTTTTAGCAGCATCCAGCAGTTGTGAAGTTGTTTTCTTACTCCTGGAATGCCACGTACCATGGCACCATGTCATCCTAGCCGTCTAAAGAAGCCATCAGGCTCTCTGGTTCTGTATGTGATGGAGTTACTCAAACATGTGCCTTGTGTTTAGCCAAGATTTGGCATTTGGAAAAGGGGTGATTTTCAGTATTGGTGGTTTATGAAGTCCTTGGCTCCTCTCAATTTCCTGGGTTTCAACCATGTTTGCAGTAGTGATTCCCACCCATCAGTGTCTCCTTCCTTCATTTCAGATTATCCTTGGCAAATACTGCTACATGTACATGGGTAGTTTAACACTTTCTTTCCCTTTTCGTTCCTTCTTTATATACCATGTTTTGTGGGACACAACCCTGTGGTATCACTTCATATGAAGTTGTTATATTCATGGTATTAGAAATTTTGCATAAAAGGAGGAATTTGGGGAAGCTAAAGAAAAAGTAAGGGTATGTTTTTGGAGGAACAAGAAATTTCAAGAAAAAAACCCTGTAAAATAATGTGCTCAATGGGAAAAAAAATAGGAAGAGAGATACTCTGTAGAGTCCATCTTTTACTTGCTCTTGGTCATACCAGGGTTTTTTTTTTTTTTGTTTTTTTTTTTTAATTTCCGGGGGAGGGGGGGGTATGTTTTAGAGTTTGCAAGATGGGAGGCCAAGTTTCTACTCTGCTAATGATCATGCATGAAACCTTTTAATATGAATTAACACAATCACAATCGTTTAAGGTGCATTTTCCCCATGTTGTGGAGTTGGGATGTTTTGATTCTGGATTGCATTTTGGCAAACCTTCCTTTATTCAGCATCTGAACGACTGTATTGTACCTATGCTCCGACATGCTCCTGTGATGATGCTTCTGGCTATACTTAGAGATTCTAGTTTAGGACTGTGTAGGGTGTTGGGTCAAAATGAGGAGTTTGAGTAGTGTAACAAGAAGATATGGAGCGGTAGCATGTGTCGTACAACCATCTGAGGAGCGTTTCATGAAGAGTTTTGTCGGTGAAAATCACCGACAAATGTTATAAGCTACTGAAAATACTCGCATCTGATTGGCTGAAAGCAAATTAGTCGGTGAAAACCACCGACTAATTGTTTCATGAAACGCCCCCCTGGTCTGCAGTAACTCTTGTGTACATCCTTCATTGAATTCTGGGATCTGGGTGTTGTTGCTGCATTGTCGTAGGCTTACATAATGGAGATCTCACTTGAATTCTTTTCCCCTGCCATCTTCACAATCAGCTCCAAGAATTAATGCTTGAAAGAGTGGTGTTTTGTCTTCAGTTTACCTTTTGGGAAATACATTTATAGGCTTCTCTAGGAGTCTAGGGCATCTTCTGACATCACAATTTGTATTCAAATTTTCATTTTAGCTCGTATTATAGTGTCCAGGTGTTAGATGAGCAGTGAACTTATTTCCCTGTTCATGTCATATTGACAAGTTTTCTGAAACCATTGTTCGAAATGAATTTTTGAAATGTGGAGAAATGTGTTTTTTTTATTTGGCCAAATTTATCATTTTTAAGTGGTAAGATGAATACATTTGTGCCCCAAATTGAAAATCACCAACAAGTCCATTACATATGGTTTCATGAAGAGAATTTATCCCATTAACAGCCCATACATGGAAAAATGAGATTCATTTAGAAACCGTTCATGATTGTTCAATACTAGTTATGCAGCTTTTGGTTCCCTCCCCCCCCCCCCCCCCCCCTTTCCCTCAGCAGCACATTTTTTTTAGGTAGTCCACATGGACATTTTTCAGGAAGGTCCCTTGTACAAGCAGATACCAATCAGCTTTTGACAACATCCCACGCCTGGTAAAGCAATCTTGCCCCATGGGTGTTCATGGCACTTTCTTCCCAAACATTGGTTGGAATAATCAATAGGTTCCGAGTTTGGCAATTCAAGATCTTATAATCAGTGTGTATTCATTCAAAACTGAACAATGCCATTGTACTTTGCACCTGCTGTTGAACAATGTATTATGCCATCAAAGCAAATAAGTGACAGCACAAGCTGTTGTAGAAAATTTGGTAGGGTGTAATGTTCAGAGGTGATTTTGGTACAGATTGTGTCCTCTGCATCTCAGTCATGAGCACCTTATCAACAGTGGCAGATGCAGGAGGTGGATGGGGACACATGCCCCCCCCCCCCCCCCTCCAATCTAGCTGATCTCCAAATACAGAGTTTAAAATGCCAATGGTGTCCTCTTTTGGGTCTCCCATAGCCAATTTAAGATTCAACAAGGCACCTGTTAATGGGATAATCTCATAACTTGCATTATGAATACCAGGGATTTATAAACATGATTTGACCCAAACTTTTCCTGCATTGTATGAAAATGAATAATTATGCAATGTACTGTGAAAGTGTGGTCCATTTCAATGCGTTGTGGATGAAAAATGTAGATCAGAATAAAGGTTTTTGACCAAATGGAAATGCATGTATGCATATTGTTTTTATTTTCCGTCTGTAGGCAATTTGCAAAACATATGCAGCCAAATCCTGTTACTTTTGGCAAGATATCAGACCAAATTAAAATATAACGACATGTAAATCAATCTAAAAATTTTGATGAATTCAGCCAAACTATTCTCATGATTTGCTTGCATATTTTTCTGACACCAACCATCAACACTACTATTCTCAACAATCAGAATAGTGCCTACACATACACAATCAAACACCATTTCTTCTTTCAATCACTGCACATCAATCAACTGACCTGTTCACAAATTTATTCCAATTTTACACAATTTGATACTTAACACAATTAGCAACAACTAATGCATTTATATGTACATGTATATATTCCGACCAATGAAAAGCAATATTACAGCCATTACTCAGTCTTTGAATAAAAAGCAATACAATGTACAAAATTGGTCAAAATTTGTGAACTTGTCTACATGCACAAAACTAACTTCACTACCATTTTAACACATATCACCCCACATGCATTAGGCCTATCCATCATCAGAATCAGTCAAATAAAACACCAACGAACGCAAGATGTAAATGACCAAACAAAAAAATGTTATTCCTGTTTCATTCTTTTTATTATAAATGCCAAAAATGAAGTTGCCATAAACATCATTTCAATCCATGTATAGCAAACTTTTGAACAGGAATGCTATTTTCTTCTTTCCATTTTTTTTTTTTAAATATAATAGTTTTGAGGGACACATAGTGACATGTAAGAGGGCTCAAGGGGAACCGTTTGACCGTCAAATAGCTGCATCCCAACAGTGAAAAAACCTGGGAAAACCCTTTCTTTGGGGAGAAAAGCCAGGAAAAACTGCCAGGATGCAGCGTACAGCCAACTGGTTGATAACTATGAAAATTGTATAGAGAAATGAAGATTTGAACAGAGATAATGTGAAGGCATTGGTGCCGCAAGTAAAAAACAACGCAAATTAAACAGTCTTAGCAGAAAAATGTGCATCAATAAAACAAGTGAAAACTATCATTCAAACAAGTTCAGTAAGAACAGGCTGTGAAACTAAAGCTGTAACACGTGAAACTGTAAATACAAGTAGGAGGAACAACAAGGATGTCAAGAAAAAAAAAACTTGAAAAAATTATTTCTCTACAGATCTGAAGGCATTGGTCGAAAAAGTGAAATAAATTGTCATAACCTAATGGGTATCAAATATATTCCAAAAGGTAAAGTTGTAATGTTGCATAACATGTCAGAGGGCATTTTTTTTTTTCGCAACTGCTACAGAGTCCTGACAATGTAAAGGGTATCAAATATCTTATCTCGATTATATTTGTAACGTCCTAGAACATAGCTCTATAACACTTTTTTTTGCCAATCGCTAATCACAACCTAAAGGGTATCAAATAGCATACATGCATCTCAAGAAGTACATTTGTGCTAAATGTAGAAGTCGGTATGACAGCGTTTTCTGCTAATTGCTTACAAGTACAACTAAATCGGTATTAAATACAACTGAAAAGTACATTTGTAATGTCACAGGACATGTCCGTAAGACAGTATTGTTTTGCCAATTGTTAGTCACAACCTAATGTGTGTCAAATATATCTCAATGAGTATATTTCCGTTATCAAATGACAAGGAAGCAACTGATTTGTTTTTTTTCCTCAAAATTCCCTTTTCCCTTTGGAAAACTGTGTAAGCTGAAATTTTCGAAGGGATTAAATTTTTGCTAATTTGGCGATGATGTTTTTGCTAAAATTTCCACTAGGTAAAATGCCCATATTTAAGTACAGAAACATTGAAAACATGAAAATACTAACTCACTAATAAGAAAAACTTGTATCAAATCGCAAAAATACCTGTACACTAAAATATTGGCTTATACAGTACTTTAATGTATGCTCTACATGATGAAGAAATAAAGGGTCACATGACCCCCAATTTGGGAATAACATATCAAAGGGAACCCCATAGATTTCCCCATAAAACAGTGACATATTGTCTTCTTAGTAAGAAACTCAATCTACAGAGTTGCTCCTTTTCTTCACTGTACGGCAGATTGGTAATGTCACAAAGAAAATGTCAGTGTTGTTTCGCGAATTGATAATCACAACCAAATGTGTATCAAATATCAGATCTCAATGAGTACATTTGTTAAGTCAGTTATGTCACAGAAAATGTCAGAAAAACTGTTGCTTTGCTAATTGTAATTGCCAGTCACAACCTAGTGGGTATCAAATGTATCAAAGTACATTTGGTAATGTCCTAGAAAATGCCAATAAGACATCATAATTTTGCTAATCGCTAGTCACAACTTAATTGGTATCAAATACATCTAGGAGTACATTTGTATTTTCAATAAGACATCACTTGTAATGGTAGAGAAAATGTCAGTACGACAGTGTTGTTTTGCTAATTGCTAGACACAACCTAAAACGTATTAAATATCGTATCTCAATGAATACACTTGTAATGTCCCAGAGAATGTCAGTAAAATAATGTTTAGCCAGTTGCTAGTCACAGCCTAATGCATATCAAGTATTCAGTCTCAATGAGTACATTTGTAATGTCAAAGAAAATGTAAGACTGCTGTTTTGCTAACGGCTAGGCACAACCTCAAATATCAAATATCGTATCTCAATGAGTACACTTCTAATGCTTTTCACAACCCACTGGGTATCAAATATCAACTCTCACTAATTCCATTTGTATGAAATGTAGTGGAACATGTCACTAAGACAAGTTTGTTTTTGTTTTTTTGCTAATTACTAGTCACAACATTATGAGTACCAATTATCATATCATACCAAAGAGTATTTTAAATCTTTCCCTCTTTCACACTGCATTGAATTTAAAAGGACTGTTGTTATTAGGATCCAACCATTGATGTACATATGTCAAATGAAATACAGTAACTTTCAAATTACAAAATGTTTCAAGTGCTTTCAAGTTTCAAGAGAGTTCAATACTGTTTTTTTCAACGATTCCTACACGTACAAAATATCTGCAAAACACCCAACTTTTCCTTTTCTTCTTCCCTTAAAATTATTTTGGATTTGACAATAAAAAGAAAAAAAAGCGTGTAGTTTGCAAAACAATGATAAATATGTTCTGAGGAAAATAATGTACAAAAATATCAATAGCAAAAAGTCGAGGTACACACTACATTGTGCAAATAGTATTAATGAACACATGTGGCAAGTCATTAAAAAAAAAAAAACTTTGGTCACAAAAATGATAAGTGTAATAATTAATCTTCATTCCCGAGGCCAATATATGAGCAAACTAGGCCAGGTGTCAAAAGCAAGTATGCATTGTGATGACAATGGACTTAACTAATTGTTTTACATGAATAAAATAAATTGGCACTATTATTGCAATGGACAATGGACTTGTCAAAATTATTTTGTTTCTATTTGGGGGAGGGGGGGGGGAGTATTTTTTTCAAATTGAGGTCTATCACCCGTATCATTTCTTTTTTCCCCACAAAAAAGATTTTTTTTCTCCCAATTCTATAGTTTCAGAAAAAATTTTGGAAAACCGCAATTGTACATTCAATACCTAATTTTTTTTTCTTCTTTTCCTATAAGAAATCACCTAACAGAATTCAAAATTTGTTTTGATTCAATAACAAGACTTTCTTATAATAGATTTTTAGGAAATGGAAAATGCATTTTTTTGTTGTCATCATACTAAAGTACCAACCTTAACTTCATTTTTTCCTGCATTAATTCATCTATGGAGGCACTATTATATTCAAATTTTTGGAATTCACTAACTCACTGATGTTACTGAACATGTACATCATTTTAGATTTTTGCAAGTGTAATCTTTCCCCAATATTGATCAACAACACTGTCTATAATTTCTAGGCTTCTATCTACAATTTAAAAATTCTTGTATATTAAGATTTGTCTTGATTTACTTTTGCTTGAAACTGTAATTCACAAAAAAATTTATAATTTTATCTTCACTTATTCTTATTTCAGTGGGCTTCAAGGCGAACAGCACAAGAACTATCTGCTTAGCTTTTCTTTAAAGAAAACTTCTAAGTTCATCTGTTTGGTATTTTAAAAAAAAGATGGAGGTACAATATTGCTCCAGCAATGACATGAAATCAGTGAGTGGTTTATTTTGAAGATAAACATATATACTGTTTAAATATATATAATATATTACCTATATATTGTTTTGATTTTCAGCTTTCTGTTCATGCGATTTTACTCGGATAAGTTATGTCGAAAAGCTTATGTCTGTGTTCAATGCTATTTTCTAATTTTGCAGTACCAAACACCTATTCCTTCTATTTTGAGAAAACATTTTGATTAGTTATTTCAGAGTTTCAAGCATGTGTTGAATAACAATTGCAAGTACACATTGATGGTACATTTTTTAAGCAAATAGTGTTACTAGCATAATGTAATTCAGAACATTTCTTTGGAAGCCATTACAAATAAATAGTTACCTTCTTTACACTCATTTTAAAGTAAATTCTAATAGCTTGGAAAGTCCCAGTACTTGATAATCTTCTCTTTTTACCTTCATAAACTTTTTTCTTCTTTTTTTTCCAACATTCTTTTCTCTTTTTTTATCTTTCTTTTTCCTTTTTTTCTCATTATGTTGCTGGGTTGTTTTTTTTTTCTATTTTCTCTTTTCTTTTCTTTTTTTTTTTTTTTTTGGTGTACATTGACTGGTTTAGTTTAATGCAGAGTTTGCATTTCTTTTTTTTTTCTCTCTTCTTCTTTTCTATTTTTTTTTCTTTTCCAAGCATTTAGAGACATTTCTGCTAACCTACTCATGCTTAACATCTTTTCTTCAAATGGCAAAACTTTTTTATTTCCTGAATCAAGTCTATTTGTATTTATAATTCATTTGCAATGAATTTAAATATAAACATATATATATTTATATACATTTTACTAAGTGCACTGTGATTGAACGCAGAAATGTTTTTCACAAAAATTTCAAATACACATTCTTATAAAGAATACTGCGCTTGTTTCTACCACAAGGTTTTCATACAAGTGAATTTTTCTCCCTGAATACATCTACGATGAATATGTACAAAGTTTTCATGTAATCGTTTTCACCTAAATACATCTATGAGTACATACAAAACATCCTGAAGTTAGAACAAGGACAATATTGAAGTTTATATGCCCTATCATTTACCGAGGATAGATGAGAACTTTCTCATTTTGCATATAGACCCTTTTTCCTTTCAACATTTTCTAGTAATAAAGGTAATAAATAACTTGTTTTGATAAGTTTTCACATTTCACTTTATGGACTAAAACTCAAATTGAAAATGCCGATTTCAGACCAGTAGCCAGTAAGAAAATTTACTCCAATTAAAAAGCGTCTAACAAAGCAATTTCAACATTTACCCTTGAAATGATGTTGTATTCCTGAAAATGCTACTTTTCTTTATTCAAGTATAGAGCACTAGATAGCTGTAGTTTTAAGATTCTTCCTCATTATCTGTTTCCTTTCAGTCAGACATATTTCTTAAGAATGGCTGAGTTTCCTATTTCCATTGAATAATTGCCAAGTGCGAATTTATATTGCATAATAGAAAATCTAGAATGTTTTCAATTTGTCGCATTCAATGAAGTTTTCTTAATGGATTTTTTTTTTGGTTTGTTCTGGTTTGGTTTTGGGTTTTTCTTCTTCATTTTTTAAGAAATACATTAGCATAGCCTAAAATCAGTAAATACACAAAGGTGGAGAGCAATTTAGCTCAGCATACAACCTATCAACTAATTCACTCTGCTTTTACACTGAAAAGCTCACAAGAGTTCCCATAAACAATATTGACTAAATACATGTATTATTCTATGCTTATAGTTTTCACCTAATAACTTAATTTTCTCCCAAATGATGATAATGTAATAGTAACACAAATACTGTTTCTGGATCATGAGCAATTCTAAAAGGGCAGTAACAGAAGCACACATACTAGGAATTTGGGCTCTAATGTAATCACTGCCTTGAGTTGGGCAATCCACTTGTAGAAATTTCATGAAGGTCTTTTTCAAAATAAGGCATTGTACACTCAAAATATTGTTCAAAGTCTTTATCAAAACAGGATAAATACACTTGTGGAATTTCAACAAAGGTTGTCATAAAAAAAAGCTGAACACACAAGTAGAAATTTTACAAAGGCCTTCATCAGAAGAGGCTCAAACATCGAGGAAATGTTGAACATTGCAACACCGAATTTCTAAAAACAGCTTTTCTGTGTGTTATGTAGAAAGCAGCCAATAAAGTAATCAATTGGTTTTTTTTTGTTTTGAACAAAATGGATCAAAACAAATTTTCAAAATTTTGTAAAATTGCTCTGCTCAAAGTTTCTTCTGAATCAATGCCCTTTTACTTGATCCTATGACTATTACATCCTGTTGATGCACCCTTCACCCCAATTCCTCTGGATGTGGCAAACATTTAAGACCTGCCAGTTACTACCTGGGCAAATTAGATGCTTTCTAGACGCTGCTGAAACATGAAGAACCGCCGCTGCTCCCTGGACACCCCTGCTGCTATCTAGACACCGCCGCCGCCTCCTGGAACCCCCAGACACCCGCAGAACCGCTGCCGCTCCCTGGAACCCGCCGACACACCAAGAACCGCTGCTGCTCCCTGGACACCGCCGCCGCTCCCTGGAACCTGCACATACACGAAGAACCACCGCTGCTCCCTGGAACCCGCCGACATACCAAGAACCACTGCTGCTCCCTGGACACCGCCGCCTCTCCTTGGACACCGCCACTGCTCCTTGGACACCGCCGCCGCTCCCTGGAACCCATAGACACCGAAGAACCACTGCTGCTGCTCCCTGGAACCTGCCGACACACCAAGAATCATTGCTGCTCCCTGGAAGAAGGATCCCAAGCTGTTTCTTGGGACTTAACAGAAACCTGGACACCGCCGATGATCGTTGGGACCGCCAAACACCAGTCATCAGAACCAGCTACGCACCTTGGACCTGCCAAAGCTCCCTCAGACCCTTCCAGTTCCCACCTTCCTGGACCCGATGAAGACCCTGGACCCTTGGATGTTCCCTCCCCTCAAGAAGAGCTCCCTCAGACCCTTAGTGGAGATGGACCCAGTAGTGTGCCTACCCAGACCTCTGCCAATATGTTGACAAGGCTCCTTCCCTCACCAGGACCTTGGACACCCTTGGACTCCCCTTGGTCAAGATTGGTACATGTTGTATTGGAGACTTGAAAGAACCCCCAGGGTGAGCTAGAGTAGTCCCTCACAGCACTTGCTTACACAGCCCTCTCCCTCTCCAGCGCCACAAGCTTGCACAAGCCACGCAAAACTCTCACTTTTGTGTCTGCCCTCGTACAACTGAAGTTGGTGTTGCACTCTTAAGGGGTTGGTAGTAACAAATGCTTGGGTATATTTGCTCTGTATGGACAAAAGGTTTCTATGCACAGAGGAAACATGCACATACAAGCATACAACTCGAAATTTTCTTTCAAAATGTTTTTAAACTTTTACAAGAAGTTAGATATTTATCTACCACATCAAAGTGTCACCTGAACACCAGACTCTACCTCCTCACTCATGACCACGAGAAACTTGCTAGAGCACACCGACAGCAGACAATACAGCTCAACCAGGTAAGACAGCACGGAGAAATCTTGTGCATCACTGGAACATACTGGTTCAGAATAACAGACCTTTGCCCTCCAGAGAAGGTATATATTCTAATACAGAAACAATACTGAGGGGGAAAAGAGCCTTTTTTTCGAAATGCACAAAGCATGCCAGAAAATAGAGCGTCCAAAAATTCATTTCAATTTCATGAAAAATTAAGATTCCCAACGAGCTAATTTTGTGAAACTATAAATAAAATATCACATCACATCACAGTTTCAATATTTTGAGTAAAGTGAAAAATGTTGGTAATCAAATGCACATTCTACATGTTTACATTCATTTTTTTTTCCACAAGCACAAAGCTTACAATTTTCTTGCACCGTGTTGCAGGATGACAGCAAGCAATCCGTGTTTACTTTAGAGGCAGGCTTTGCTCTTCATGTACAGGAATTTCCAAGAGTTCAGGGCATACCCAGTCCAGTCAACACTCTTCTCCTTCACGAAGCACTCCCTGATATACCACACTCTTCAAATACTCCACAAATGCTGCTTAGCAAATACAAGAAACATTCGAGAGGGGGGGAAAAAACATACACATTCCACACAGTTAAATATTAAGCCCCAGCGCATGGGCAGATTGTAACCTTGTGATTCAAGAGTAGGATGAAATTTCTTTCAGTGCTTACGTAACTTCAGTCAAGTGCATGTTTTATATCAAACAGTCTGGTTAAGTTGATTATTCAACAAGAAAAGCAGATTTTTTTCTTTTTTCATATAAAAGCAGTAAAGTACTTCAATCAAACATTGTTACATCGGAAAAATGGAGTTTGAAATGTTAAGAAGGACCACAAATACCACTTTCCATGAGATGGGTGTCTCGCAGTGCGCCAGTTATATGAAGGTTGTCTTTGTCAGGTGCAAGCAGTTATGGAGATGTCTTAAAGACTATCAAACCAGTGTGATGGTAGAATAGGTTGGATGATGCATGGCAAAAGTTGTGATGAATCAACCCTGCTAGTATGTCAAAAGAAAGAAAAGGGAACAAAAAGAAGACTCCCCCCATTCTAAACCAAAAACATGAACTGCTAATACTAGGTATGTCCAAACAGCAATCGCCAGAAACAAACAAAAAATATGCTGAAATGTTACAAACTGAAAATTAGATGTCATAAATGCAATACTTAGAAAAGGTCTTTCAAATAAAGACAATTTCACTTAGCGTTACAGTCAGAGATAATAGGTGACTACAAAGAGTACCATAATAAAAAAGGAGTGTATATCAAACAGCAATGTAGGATTACAAGCAAATGATCAGATTATTTTCTTTACAATCACAGAAACCAAATACACTTCATGTTATTGGATGAAATTTTATCAGTGACCAGATTAAAATACAATACCAGGATAGTACATATTAAACAGCAATGGGTATAGGCTGAAGATGATCGGTAGATACAGGTAGCTTGATGGAAATTGCAGTAGAGTTGCATGGGTGCAAAACATGTAACGGCAGCTATCTCTAGCACAAAAAATATAGATGGAGGTAGACAACATGTTAAACCCTACAAGGGGTTAAAAGAACCCCAAACGGTGTAAAACTAGTAGTGCTGTTTTCGCAAGTAGTATGAAAACACTAAAAATAGAGTTGAATTTCAGACAAAGAAAGATCTCCCTATAGATGCAGTCACTTTCATGCATGAATATTTACAAAGTAGTTTAGTGCACCAAAGTAAACAAGTACTCAATTTTATCTTTTACTGTTCCATGAATGCTAAATCATAATGTAAAGAAATAATTTTGTGTAAATACTAGTAACTTCAAAATTGCCACAGAAGAGATGTTATAAAGAAGCATCATGAAGCACTCGTGCAAGTTTTAGAGACAAGAACACTATCCAAATTAAAATTTCTTGGGATAATTTTTTGTTCATGCAGCCATTTCTACTTCATTGTACCATGACCAATATAAGAACAGACATACTAGCCACATACATGTGTACCTCACGGTAAAGTCAAACTTAACAGATATGGTTACTTCAACTTCATGGTTTACGATGCCACATATGTACTGCCACGCTCAAACAAACCGCAAGTCCTCAAATAGCCAAGGCACTTTGCTCCTTGAGAATCTACTTATATGAAACGGAGAAAGAAAAAAGGAAAGAACAAAAAAACGACCCCTCCCCAACAAAACAATTTCAAGACCCCCCCCCCCCCAAAAAAAAAAAAAGTTTCATACAAAGGGCAGCAACAGGAAATACCTGAATTAAAAGAGAACATTTTGCCCATCCTAAAGCTAAGAGCAATACTTTCTTTTCTACGCATACATGTTCTGAGTCAGTAATTATGCAAGTATTTTTTTCAATATATATATGGTGGTAAAAATAAGTTTTTTGCTCAGTGTGGAATATATAGATATTGTACAGTTGGTCTATGTAAAGATTTCTTTCTTTTTTTTTCACTTTTTGCTGGTATTAGATGAATTCAACATATATGTTATTAATGTTACTGGATACTGGTATGGAACCTTTTACACTTGTGAAGCTGTAGTTTTCTGGAAGCCATTTGTGAATACTGCAGAATGGAACACACCTTGCTGGCTCAACTGCAAGCACTTTGATGTTTAATACACCTTGTGACCCAATGGGCACTAAAGCATGTGCATCAGAAAAAGACAGAAAAGAAGGGAAAAAAACATGTTGACAGCCAAACATGGCTGCAAGCAAAGCCATACAAAATGCTGACACAATGTCAGTTTGATAATCTTGTGGATGTTACAAAATTTGAATGCAAAGCAAAAAGAGGGTCTGGATACAAAATCTGAAAACAATTACTAGTATCTACGGAACAAGTACGTTTTTTTCTGACACAATATATGTCTATTGTGAAAATTTTTTGTTTTACATGGAAAATCCACAAATGTTACCGGTTTTATCAGCGTTTAACGGGAGCAATGTGACAGATCTATGTGAAAAGCAGTGCAGCAACTCAAGGCTGATTATGATGTGAAACTGTAGCATTCAGAGCACCTGAGAAAGAAAATGAAACAATCCCACCCTCCACACAGCCCCAACTACACAATATTCTTTGAAAGAAATATCAATAAACCTCAAGTCTTTTTTCTTTGTACAGAACAGGATTTTTCTCATAATGCATCAAGCTATAATCCCCTACCCCAATTTTTTTTTACCTTCAGCTATTATTCAATGAGAAACATTTCTGGAAATATGCTTTTAAAAACGGCACAAAATATTGAAAATTATACGCAAACATTAGATGTAGAGTTGACGGTACATTTAAAAAAAAAAACAAGTGCAATGCATTATATACTTGAATTCTATTAGTACAGTGTAGTTTGTTTTCAAATGTAATTCAACACACAACAAAAAAAACAAAAAAAAAAAAAAAGATTACCATAAGTTGTGTTTTGCAATACGCCGGTTTAGTAATGCCAAGTAGTTGCATACATGATTTGCCGCAATCTTTCTAAAAAAGGGTTGTGTAGCACGAGCGTGAGGGTTACAACATGCTTGTTCTCTTATCTCAATGTTCCTGCAATATATGAATACTAAAAGAAAGGGAAAGAGAAAAAAGGCTGCCTTTCGGCAGAAGCAAAATGCATGTATGACCTTACCACACAGAGAAAAAAATCTCGCCCATTCTCACTTTTGTAGAAAAAATTTGCTACATGACCCTATCACACAGAAAAAAAACCCTCCAAATTCTCACTCATTTATATATGGCACGCTAATAATTGCTTTGACAACATGAATCTTCTGTAAGTCAGCAACATTGCTATATTAACACTCTAGAATGCTTTCTAGCATATCAAAAATATTTACACACCTGAAAGTATTGTTTTTTGGACGAGTCTCCAACCACGAACAGAAAACATACATTCCCTAAAAGAAGTTGATTCTCACGTTAACAAAAATATGATTACCCCGCTTTTCAGTGAGCTATCATCTTCCAGACACAGCAGAGATTTGAACCACAAACGCTTAAAATTAATCATTCGCATCGCCAATAGCAAGACACTGCTTTTCCTTGCTTGCACATTCGGAGTGATGGAACATCTCTGTATTGCTACTTGGAAAAAAAAAAGAGGGAAAATGGGGAGAGAAGACAGAAGAACATAGCTGCCAAAGGCAGAGTTACGACACACATCCCTACACTATTTAATGACGTCGTCTTTTTTTCCACATTTTTTTCATTTTCAAGTTCATTCACTTTAAAAATATACTAGATTACTACACACTTCTTTTTTAGCTAGAAATAAACACAGTACAAGCATTACCACTGAAAACTTGGTAGAATAATCCACGCGCTACTAGATTCTACACGCTTGGGAGCCACTCGGGGGAAATAAAATCCATACGCTGTAACTGTACATCTACATGAAATTAAAGAGCTAGTTCCCAGTTTCCTGTATTCCTGCAACACAAATACAGATTAAAGGGGAGAGAAAAAAAAAGGAAAGCAAGGCATGGCTGCCACAGGCAGTGTTATGACTATACCCCCTACACACAGTACACACTCAATGATTTTATGTTATGACAATATTTCAACTGTGGAAAGAAGTTTATCAACCGCCTCAACAAAGAGGTTCAAAGACAAGTCAATCGTTTGGTTTGCAAACAAGCGCTATAATAAAAGTCAACTTAAGTAACGTGTATGAAAACGTAGGAACGAATTGTACCACTTCATAAAGAGTAAAGGGACTAAGGTCCAAGACCATGACAAACAAAATCACTAATGCATATAATCAAACAAACATGCATGTACAGGATAAAAACTTATCACTGGTACATCACCTTGTGTTTAGATCATCCTATTCCTAATGCCACAGGTCTTGATGTAGAATGGCATGCAAGGTGCTCATAGTTATTCCTTCGCTCCGCGGCTGAATACAGGCAAAAAAGAAATGTACATGTCGACTGCCACTTGGCAGGATTGCGCACTCAACTCTCCAATAACTCACTACACTGAATTTGCATTTCAGAAGTGACATCATAAAGAGGTAGATCAAAGGAAGAAAAGGAAAATGTATAGATATTGACCACAAAATTGATTTAATTTCTAAATAGTATGTTATCTCAGTTTTTAACCCTAGAACAAATCACTGGGAAAGTTCTTAAGTAATATTACTGAAAGGAAATTTAGAAAAAAAAATAGTACTGTTCACCAAACAAGGCAAAGACCAAGCTATTAGACAGCTCCTTTACTGTAAACTCCATGAAGGGAGATTCCATGGTGGGCGCTAGCATTCAGGTAAGGGCTGTTTAACTTATCAGCAAAGCTCTGGCTTGAAGCAACACGATACATCCCTGGGTAAAATACTGGGAAAGAAAAAGAAATACTTCCCTCCCACATGTAGCCCAAATGCATGTAACTAGAAATCAGACACATTGGAGAATTCATTTTTTGAATAAAATATATTACATATTTTTAGTTAATTTTCAATTCTTTACAATGAATGAGAAAGCAATCATTTTGGGGGCTTTTAAACTATGTAAAATCACCATTAGGGTTACCAGTTCCTTGGTCGAGGAATATAAATAAATGGGGGCTTCAGGTCACTTGTACAGGCCGATCTAAGTGATGAGAACAGTCCTAGCAAAACCGCTTATATGGCACTTAAAATTTCCATGGTCAGGAGATGGGCAGACTGAAGAAGAGGGCAAGGGGCAGGACTCTGGAATCTTCTTGCTCACATTACCTCATTGTGATCCACAGCTTGAATTATAACTCCTACTGGCACAGATGTAAAAGAAAAAGGAGAGAACACACCAACCCCACAACAGATCCACATTTTGTGTCACCTTCGTATCAACAGACTTGATGCACATTTCTCAGGGAAGTTTTCATTCATGTTCCATTTTATCAGGAATATTTGCACTCGTATTCAGATCACATCAAAAGCTTTCTTCCTTTCAATCTGGATGTCCAAAATTTAATTTTGAGGTAAAACTGATCACATTTCTTCCGGCACTTCAGATGGAAAACTCTTATTTATACTAAATCAGCTTCCTTCCTTTCAGTCTGTATGTCCAAAGTTTAATTTGATTTTGAGGTAATACTGATCACAATATTCTTCTGGCACTTTCTAATAACATACTAAATCTGCTTTCAAATGATTTAAAGTTTGTTCACTTTTCCATTTAGTTAACATCACATACCATCTTATTAAAAGCTTGCTCCTACCAACTTTCCTTATACGGATTTCAACATCTACTTGCAACAGGGCTTGGAGACAGCGCAACAGGTTGTAGCTAACATGGGAAGATTATGGCTCCTTGTGGCATACCTCTAAAAGGCAAATATGGAAGAAACAGAAAGAACTCTCCCCATCCCGTAGTGATTTCTTCCGATTTCTCTCATTAATTCCTCTGAGTATACACTTCATATTTGAATTGTTGCCTAAGGAGAGGCTCAACAATTTCCACTTTTGAACAGCTTCTATTCAATAAACTTTGGTACACATCAAGATGATCCAAATATCTTTGATTTTCCCCCAAAACTATCTAATTTTTTATTCATCACTGTCACATCAAAGCTTCCATGCTTGGAAATTTCCTTTTCACTTCTGTTAAATAAATCCTTCTAAATGAATCACTATATTTCTTCTAACATCAAATTTTGAATGAGCTCAACTCCAAACAGACATGGAACATCTACTTGTAACTTGACTTGGATGGAACCTTGATCAGGTCAGCACGACTGGTAGTAAAGGAGGCTGGCGCAACTAAATTTCTGCAAAGGGACAACTTGGAAGAATATGGCACTTGATGACATGATTCCTAGAGGCACATACTGAATGAGAAAAGAGAGAGAAGGCACATATCCCCATCCCGTCTTGATCCCTATAACAGATCCTGAATAATTGTGATATCCTCCAAAAATAATTTTGAAATATCATGGATTGATCCGCAACTATTTGGGTAGATATGTGGTCCAAATTTTATATTTTCTTCTTTCATTTTGCAGCTTCATTTTACATAAACTTTGCTCACTTAAAACTTCCACTCTGGTTTCATGTTTTGAACTTCAAAGGATCCAAAATGTGAAGGGATGACTTATCAAGGTAGTAACTTACGAGCTGCTTTCTCTGCAAAATAAGGAATGATCCACTTGTGTTTTTTCTGGAGTGTAGATAAGAAAACTGAAGAAAACAAGGAAAATCCCCTCCCGCAACAATCCTACGTTGAGAAAGATATTTCCAGCTACATAGCTTGCTTTAGAAAAGATTTCCCCTTCATACTTCCACTTATAGAAATGTTGCAGGAAGATGGTGGGTTGATAAGTTGAGAGAATGGAACCTACAGCCTCTCCTTGATTCGTGTAGAAGAAATCTTATCCACTTGAATATTCTTTCTGGAGGCAAAGATGAAAGAAAGAAAAACAAAACTCCTCCCCACCCACAAAAATTCCATGCAAAGATTAAGTAGAGAGGACATTCCCCATACATCAGCACAAGAGTAAACACTGTCCAAATTACTTTTTCATGAGAAAATTCATTGTTTGATCTTGTATACTGATTGAATTTCATTTCTGAAATGAAAGTTGAATTACGCACATCCAGTCTCAATTTTCCATTGAAAAAAATATATCCAAATAGATCTGCTCCTTTCACTGACTTGCTTTCCAAATTCCAGATAAATCCTGAATCTTTTAGTAGACACCATAAAAATAAGCAACTTTTCTGGTAGTTAGTAGCAAAGAGGTGCTTTGACCTTTGGCTTTACACTGCAAGATCCCAACAATTGGTGGTCACATTTCCTATTGATGCATATAGAAGGGAAGAAAAAAAAAGCACGCAAAACACCATCCTACAATTATCACCAAGACCTTCAACTCCGAATCACAATTTTTTTTAGCAGATAACGTTTTTAAAGACTTTAGTACCGAGATGTTTTGTTTTCATTATAATGAACTGAAACTTAGAATCTTTTCAGGCAAGGTACAAAAAGTATATATACGCTGGGGGCAGTAATAACTACATCACACAAAGGACAAAAATAAGCATCAATGTTCAAAATACATTTCTAATAAAGGGGCCTGAACATGGTAGTCACCCTGTAGGCTTACTTTATTTCAGAACTTCATGACTTCCTTTTTTTTAATCAAATCAAAGATACAATATAAGGTGGGAATTACTATCAGAGATATTTAGGAATTTTAAATACGGTGTAGGATCTGAATTAAGGGTACTAGCTTTACACGTTACCACATTTATCAACCCTTTGATATTTCCTTGGTAAGTTGGTAGAAAGATTTAAAAAGGTCAGCTGATGATCATTCTGTATAAAGATGGGCCTCTTTCTATCCAATAGGTTTAACTTGAACATTATCTTGTACTCTTGTACTACGACATCTCAACTCATGTAGGTTATCCTGTGAAAAATGATAGAAAAGCCAAGGGGCAATAGTAAGTCAGACTGCTAAAACAATTTTTTTTTCTTAATCATTTGATGAATAATTCTGTTATTCCCCAAGGCCGCACCACCAAGTTCCAGGAGGGCAACAGGGCAAGTTACTTTCACCGAGGTGCACTAGCACTGCCTCGGTATGAGGAAAAACTTTGATTTTAAAGCAGATTAATCTGGCCAAATAACATGTTGTATGCTTCTCTGATCAAACACATAGAGCAACAAACATTTCGGTTGTTTTCATTATCAAAACTTTTATTTCAAATTTGCCCCTTCCATTCCAACAAAAATTAATGTCCACACAATCTTCACTTATATCCTAAGCAATTTTGAAATCCCTGTATTATTATTTTGCTGGTTCAGATTTTGAAACTACTGCATAGTTTACTCATCTAATAATTTGTCCCCATTAAATTTGAATATCCATCATGTCCATTAGTTCTATTTTCTTAGCATTCTCCCCCCCCCCCCCCTTTTTTTTCTATGAATACAGCCAAGGTTGACAGGAAAAGGCCTAATTGAGTAAAACAAATCCAGGGTTTTTAAAGCTACATTTGATGTTTTCTAACGTAATTTTTTTTTTACTTCAAATACCTCACTTTCATCTTTGCCAACTGTCCAATCATTCCCATAACACTACACAGTACAGGCATGACAGGAATAAGGAATAAGAATAACCATGATCCCAAGCCAAATATGCAACTTTAGTTACATTCATGTTGTTATAGATTCTAGATATACACAACTCAAGAATCAAGGTCTGTGGGTCTACCATATAAAATTTTCAAAGTTTAAGATGCATTTAAATGCAAAATACCAGTTTTTCAGAGATAATTCACGGAGTTAACTTAACCCCACTTAGATTAGCAGTATTAAAAAATAATTTCAAAAATAAAGGGGTCTATAGAGTTTATATTCAGTGTTAAAACTAGAATCTAGATCTAGATCTTTAAGCCATATGAATCACAATCAAAACAAATTGTAGCATTTCCGGCATTACGTCGGGTTATTCACACATCACTAGATCTATGGGTCAAAGAAAATGCACCATACTTCCACCATTATGTTCCCTTGTAATCCCCCCCCCCCCCCCCCCCCCCCCATTTTTGGTCAATAAAAAAGGCATTATCAATCATATTCATAAACAATTGCTTGCACAAACGGCCCCATTCCAAACAGCAAGTCACACACGCTCACGCGCTTCTTGTTACCAAACGTGACCAATGACCGTCAATCATTTTTGTTTGTGTGTTTTACCCATCATTTAGGCATTTTCTGAAACGTTTTTTAAAAATATTTTTTATCAGTTAGATCTAGATCTATGCTTACCATGCTACTCCACAGAAAAGGCATCGCACATCATCCAGGTTCGATTTGTCGACACTTCCACATCTGCGTCTGATTTTCCACTTCCGCTCACGTCCTCGTCACATTTCACAAATTTCTAACCGTCCTCAAGCTCAACAAAACCACACTGATCTTTTACGTTTATCTACTCTCCTAAATAGATATATCTAACATTTCTTAACAAATGCGGATTTCTATGAGAAGCTAGAGATATCATCTGATCTACATAGACTGTATGGTTTGGATGGTATCAGAAACATCGATAATTGCTTGCACTTCCGTGCTGAGACAACTCAGATTCAAGAAGAATCAAGCAGGCTGCGACGTGGAATTGGAAAACACATCAAATTTCTCAAAAATTCATGAGCGTCAAATGACCTTACGTTACGAAACCAACAAAGATGGTAACAAACATGAAATTTGCTGCCGATACGAAATATGTATGACAAATATCGGAATTCATCTTGCCAAAAAAATGTCGCCAAAACGAGAATTTTAAAGAACAAGCCACGAACAGCTTTCAATGAACAACAACCATGAAGCAGCCTGACGCTCTAAAATTCTCTCTGTATTTATACGAAAGCGGCCCACGCGTAACCGTTTAACACAAAATTCTTGCGCGCTTAAAAATAGTCACTTTGGTAGTCATTAATTTCAACAGATTTCTTGACTCAATTTGGTAAATAATAAAGAAATAGTTAATTTGATTACTTATATAAGCAAGAGTGGTACTTTTATTAAAATTTCTACATCAATAAGGCTAATGTGTGCTAATGTCTAATGCACGGAAAGCATGTGTAAAATAGGTGTCTTCATGTAACGGATCTTCTATTTAGTAGTAACTTTTCCACTATATTTCCCTTAGATGAACACTTTTTTATGATATATTTCATATTCACCGTGAAATAAATTTATTCCTCATGACACTGATGCTATTGATATGACGATAATGGGATCATACCAGTGCATTTTCTTATAATTAATTATACATACATTGCATTTTCTAGACAATTCTAGACTTCTTAGAACGTCGCGCAATGATATCCCCTGTTCGTCAATGTGACGCGGCTCGTATTGTGACGTATGAGGTATGTCGACAGATTTGTTATGCACGACCAAGACATGTCCTGAACACGTCGTCAAAACGTCGGAGATCTCCCACGCCCCACTTCTGTCATCCCCCCCCCCCCCCCCCCCCCTCCTCCTCTCCTCTCTCTCTTCCACTTATCCCTCTCTCTCTCTCTCCTCCTCCTCTCTCTCTCTCCTCTCTCTTCCTATGATTTGGTAAATACTATTCCTCTTAAAAAAAGGATTTCTCTTTCTGTTCTTTCTTCTTCATTTTGTTAGGTTTTTTGTTTTGTGTGCTCATTTTGTTTTTTGTATTGTTCGGTATATTTTTGTTTGTTGTTGGTTTTGTTTTGCTGTTGATTGCTTTTCAGTGTTCCATCAGTTAATTTCAGGAGTTAAGCTGGAACAGAGGGCCTACTCCTAAAAATTGGCAAGCAGTTTCTTATATCCCTCTCTCTTCTCTCTCATCTCTCTCTCTCTCTTTCTTACATTCATATTAATTTTCCTGCAATTTGAGGGGAGGAAAAATTATTTCCCACTCTACTAGTATTTTATGATTTTTTTTTTTCATCAGGATGCTTTAGGCAACAGACATGTCGCAAGCGCATGCATGCAGTATGGCTGAAATATAATCTAGTTTAATTTGCAACCATAAATATTACTACAATGTTGCGTAATTTTTTTTTTGTTTACAGGAAAAAACACCAATGGGGATATATCCGTCGATATAATTATGCCGTTTACTATATCAGAACCTCACTGTAGGGCCTATAATATCCTGTATGATACGCCATTGGCATGCAGCGCTACAGGCCCACACTACTAGATTGTTGTGACAAGATAATAAGATTTTTAACATTTTGATATACATTTCTTTTCTTTTCCCCATATTTTCCCTGTATTAAAACTGGGGACACTTATACTGAAAATGTCTGAAACAGCTCGGGTTACGACGGGTTGGAGTATAAACTTTCATAATTCAGGATCCCCCATATAAAATTATGGAGTTGAAAAACAAGTGGCTTATACATTAAGGGCCTATTTTATAAAGCCTTTGATCGCTTTTCATAATCTGTGATGATAATCGAAGCCATTCGAAGATGTCCACTCTGAGTTGTAACGGTGAATGGAGATTTTTTTTTCACACACGTCAATTTTATCATCATATAATTATTCTCAAGATGCAACAACACTAAAATTGACGCCCGACGTTCATCATGACGTTTCGTTATAACAAATGGTACCATTATTTGTTGCAGAGGGCATGCATGCATGACAATTAATCTAACATGTCTATAATACCACTCAACAACTGAAACTTGGAATTTTGTCAAATCCCTCCGCCCGTGGTGTGGAATATGGAAAGGTTTCATGTTATGCATTCTCCGAGTTTCTTGTTCATATTGAGACCATATGGGAAAATAAAAGACCGAGGAGAGTTATTAGTTATTTCTTATGGTAAGAAGGAAATAATCATGCAAGTGTAAAAAAGGCCAAATGAATAATAGAACTGCATTATTTTCTCTTTATGTTCTTCTTTCTTCTTTCGTTACTTCCTTTTTTTTTTTATTCGCATAAAATTTAACCTCTGTCAACTGATGTGTATAAACTGCAGACCCTAAATTTTCAAAACATATCGTCAGTATTAATGAAATCAGAAATGAAAAGTACATTGAACAATCAGGGCATGTGTTCATGTTTATATGCCAAGCGAAAGTTCTTAGCTTATCAATTTTAATCATAATTATATTAGAGGATGAAGGGCCGGAGAAAATACAAATATAAACCATATCACCTCAAAAAGCTTCGTACTTCCGGGCATGCAAAGACTTTTTTGCAGAAAGGTCCATGTGCTTGCAAAATTTAATATACATTGGAAGCTATAGACATTCCAAGCATGATATTGCTGTGTAATATAAGCATGATGCATGCATATTGGCTGCCTTTGTGGTATGCATGCAAAAAAATAATGTGGAGCCTGGGGGCGTTACTATTTTAGATGGGATTTATATATAGGGGTGGCAAATATAAAGAATTATAAGTACTATTCCACCAATAAGGGTCAATACCCTATAATTTCTTCCCCCGACAGCAAATAACTGATGTGTCCTCCAGTCTTTAATCATCGCATACAAATCACTGTAGCCTATTTGTCGACATTGAAATGAAATGAATGCCCCCATTCTCACTTCTACGACCCTCGTTTTATCATAATTTCAATCAGATGGTTTTGTGAGACCTAGATAGCTTTAATTTATTTAAAGGCCAAGCATCCGACTTGATGATCTAAGTCAACGATCGTGATGAGTTTGGCACAGCTGTCCGCGGCTGAATGATGTAAAGTCTTTTAAGGATAATTATGTGAAATAAAACAAATGTTTTGTTGTTTTTGTTTTTGTTATTCTTTGAATTAATTCATGTATTTCTTTTTATTCAAAATAGATATATTTCTACAATGATGAAACAAAAATAATATCGTTTTTCCATGACTTTTTTATCTGTCGATTACAGTAATTTTGTGAAGATCATGTGCGTATAGGTGATAGTCAACAAATAAAAGAGGACAGGGATAGCCTATTCTCTTCTTGTAGATGTTTTGGTATGCGTGGGGTGTCTTTTTTTTCTGCTCTTTATATTTAGTTTGTTATTTATATAATTTTGCGAAGGTCATGGAGTGTAAAAATGAGAACATAAAGATATTGGAGGGGTTTTTTTTGGGGGGGGGTTCTCTCTTCTCTTCTTTTCTTTTTGTGTTCATTGAGATATAGCCTGTGAAAATCAACTGGAGAGGGAATATACAAATTCAGTCTAAGTCTGTTTTCTTTTATCTCTACTTCCATCCACCCTCTGTATCAGTTGAAAAGATAATGTATACAGAGTGATGGGGGAGTACAAACAAGAAAAGCATCACTTCTGTTTGTTTGTTTTTAGAAAAAAATAGGAAAACATGATATAGAAATACAGAAACAGAAAGAACCTATTATCATTGTTTTTGTTTTATAATGTATATAGGCTATCATAGCCTTGAAATCAAAAGTACATCCAGGAATATTGTTGACACACAGGGAAATGTTAGAGAGCCACACAAACTGAGATGTTTATTTCCGGACGAGGGGTCCTCATGGCATGGTGCCAGTAGTTGATATGGCCCAGCAATCTTTTCAAATATTAAATAAGATTTCCAGGCAAGCTTAGACCGTACCCCAGACGGGTGCGCTGACCTGCATAGGCCTACTCCCCTGGAACATGTGGAATTTGTATCATTATATTGGCCCCTCCTCCATCCCCTTGGACTTCCCTGGTTATCCTTAATCTTTCAGCAGGCTTTAAAGAATTTTCTCAACATCTCTGAAGCTAGATGAGTGAGATAATATAGAAGGGAATTCCTGTTTGAGCTATTAGGTAGTCTGCCTGCTTTTGTTTATTTCTTTCATGTCCCATGTCCCTTTATGAGACGCTTATGAAAAGCAGGAAGTGCTGTAGATGCATAAAGAAATCTATCGAATCAGGATGTTTCAACGTGTAGCCTCAACCGCAGAATGTTTTGTCTACTCACTCCTTCTCTCATCTTTTGTTCTCTAATTTTACAATGGTCATTGCAAACGTGCAGGATTAGACGTCTACTGTCTCCATACATTCTTGGTATCAAAAACAATTAACTATGCACACAGACAGACGCATAGACCTAACACTCAACGATGACATAAACACGCACAAGATTCCTTTAAACCAGCGTACCCGATTGTCGTCTGACTACATGACCCAAGCTTCCTTTAACAGGAAAACAACCTAACGAAAGCCAATCCGCTTTCAACCGGTTCAAGTTCAACTTCAACTTTACCCTATCCATGCCAACCAATCACAGATAAAAGTGAACTTGGCAATGGTCCAAAATGAACAGTTGCTATGCAGAAGTTTTGTTATGACAGTGTGTAATTATAATTTCCCTCGATAACTTGTGGATTCTCGAGCTCGTTAGAGAGAGAGAGAGAGAAAAAAAAAATGCAACATGATCAAAAAATAAAAAAAATGTAGCTGTAGAATCTAAAAATTAAAGCTGATCGTGCATGTTTGTATTTTTTTTTTTAAATACAATGAACTCTGGAGCATATGGGTTTAGGAAAACACAAGAAAAACAAACAAACAAAACAAAACAAAAACATGAGTTTAAAACTAGATAAGTATGGTAAAGGTCGATTTAAAAAATTTAAGGGTTTGTCAAATCTATGATTTTGTGTGCCATCAAAAAAGAAATGAATGTATTCAAGCTGAAATAATGATAAAACTGGCTTTTGAAGGTGCCACGTTATTTACGTATATTACCATTATGTTTCAGTAGTGGTTTAAAGAATCATTATTTGCAATATTTTTAAATGACCCTTACGGGGGGGGGGGGGGGGAATCATCATTACCAATAGATGTAAGCGTCATGACTTTCCTCAATAAATTATAAACCAAATGGATATTATATACTACAAAAATATGATCATACACCTGAAAAACTTGCTAATATTCCAACCTTATATAATTGCGTTGTGAAGGATTCTTCGCCCCTCAGCGGCTCATGCTGTTTCGGAGATGCAGTCACATATCCAAAATAGATAATGAGATTCACGATTGTTCCCAACACAACGTGATATTATTTAAAGTCAAATGATATCTTGCATGGGGGGGGGGGATCAGACATATTCGATATAATATCGTTTTCAATAGAATGGTTTATTTTTGGTAGGGATATCAGGGGGGGAGGGGGGGCCAGTGATTTGTAAAAAGATTGAGTATAGTAGTCTTTTAAGTTATAAAAGAAGAAAAAACTAACAAAAGAGCAAACAAGCAAACAACAAGAACAAAAACCGCTGCGGGCTGTCCCCCCCCCCCCCCTCCACACACACATACCCTCAATTCGTCAGTGGAATTTCATCATGATTATTAACAGCTTCAGACGAGCATCAATAATAAGGTCAGCGTAATAACTCGGTACGCAATGTCGACTGGAACTATTTTCACATTCGTGTACGTGGAAGAGAGAGAGAAAAAAAAGAATAAAATAATGTAGGGTCTGTAAATGTAAATTTCTACTCATTATTAAATTTTAAAAGCTACACACCCGAATTTATCATGGCCATAATGACTTTTTTTAATTCCAAGTTTTATCTTTATTCCAAAATAGATATTAAAAGAATTGCTTTTAATTACAATACTTATTTTTA